>CM056198.1:77066169-77691169 GCA_029692085.1 Gymnothorax javanicus
TTACACTCATTGGTCGAAACTTTCGCAAGTTCAGAACGTGGGTGGAGGATACCCGAACATGAGCAAGCTTAGAATCTTACAGACAAGCACCCGGCTGGCCAACAGGAGGCGCTTGAGCAACGAACAAAGCAACCATATTTAATATCTCTTCCCGGCAGTCCCTTCCCAATTTGCATACCTGCAGTGCTTTAGCTAATCATGCACTGCCCTGAAAAAGCTGCCGACCACTGCCGGTTGGTACTACTGGGGATCGAACCGCGTTGTGGTTGTGACTACTGCTCTGCAAATGCGGCACCTTAACCAAGTGAGCAGCTTGGCAGTTGGCTGGTTTAACTAGTCACAGAGATAGGTGGTGCCCATAGAGGTACTGGTGCAAGATCAATTTTAAGGTTTCAAACAGAGGTAAACAACATATTATTTTGGTATATTTGGTTAGTATATTGGAACAATAACTGGAAACTGTAGAGTTGGTATCTTTTTGGATTTGTCAAAGGCCTTTGATACCATTGATTTTGAGATCTTGTTGTACAAATTACATCACTATGGTATCAGAAGTCTAGCACTCAATTGGTTCAGAAGCTCTCTGTATGGAAGGAAAAAGTATGTCCATATTAATGATTATAACTCCCCCTGCAAGCCCATAAACTATGGGGTCCTCCAGGGATCCATTCTGGGGCCACTCCTATTTATACTGTATATTAATGAATTTGTAAATTCCTCAAAGACATTTCACAAAGTTATATTTGCTGACGACACAAACTTGTTTACATTACATAGGAGCCCACTTATCCTACAAGAAATCGTAAATACAGAGTTACTGAGAGTGGACTCCTGGTTTAAATGTAACAAACTATCACTTAATGTCAGCAAAACAAATTTTGTTTTATTCCACTCAAAGAATAATCAAACGAATACTGATCACTCCCACATTAAAATAAACAGGCAGGAAACAAAAAGAGTTAATTCCACAATAATCCTGGGGGTCCGCATTGATGAATTTACTGACTTCAAATGTCATATTGATCATCTGTTAAAAAAAAACTGTCCAAGTATGTTGGTTTTTTCTTCAAACTAAGACATTATCTTCCTCTCTCTGTTCTTCTCACCTTATACAAAACTCTCTTTGAACCGCACTTGAACTACTGTAATGTCAGATGGTGTAATACCTTCCCTAGCTATCTTCTAAAACTAGAGTCCTTGCAAAAAAAGTCATACGGGCTCTGTCCTGGTCAGAGGTCAATGCTCCCACTCGACCACTATTCCATCGCTATGGGCTCCTAAGACTCACCGAGTTTAATACATACCACAATGCATGTTTAATGTATCAAGTTGTCAACAGGCTGAACTTCAGATTGTATAATCTTGTTCCTATCTCTGGCCCCCAGCACTCTCATAACACTAGGAACAAACACCTCATATCAGGGAAACATCGACTGCTTACTTGTACCAGAATGAGTGTTGTGTGCAGGGGGCCACAGATCTGGAATAGGCTTGATGATGGCCTAAAGATGCTGTATTCCATCTCCAACTTTAAAGGAGGACTATACAGAACTACCCGTTTTGACTTAATCTTACAGTAATTAACTCCAACATAATATCCACGGTCGATTTTTTGTCCATACATACCCCCTGTTCTTTTAAATGACCATTAATTAGCTGTAATTGTCCCCTAAGGCTGTTTCCAGGAGGCCGCCATTAACGCCACGCGTGGCATGAGAAGTTGCGAGATCATGACGTCACTGCGGCTGCCACATGCATTCATGTGCATGATGCATGTGATGTCAAAATGTCTGAATACATGGATATCTAAATAAATTAGACTACCAACCAATTTAAAATTTTTCATTGAGTGAATCAACTGTTTGATTGCAAATTGAGCAAAGTAAATGGGAAGGGGGTGAAAGCAATCGTCGAGTAGAGGAGGATGATTTTGAAGACCTTACCTTTGCTTAGTTCAGCACGCAATTTGCCTGAATGTGCTTGCTTGATTATTACATTTGGCCGTTGTGTGCGAATCTTGTTCAATTATTAAATAAAAAATGTTTAAAATTTGTGGCACAGATTTGCCTGAACGTGCTTGCCCAGTCTTCGGTGCATTAGTCCATTGCTTGCAATGCGAAAATAATTTCTCTCTTACATTCACGTTTGATGCGCTTCACACAATGTTTTCTACTTCGCATATATTATTAGACGCTTAAAAACCAGGGTCCTCTTAAAATGATTTTATTTTTAAGAAATCTTTTTTAATAATATGTTAAAGTTTTCCAACAAGAGGTGGAATTCAGAGGTCTGCTATTTATTCAGATTACTGAAATTATTTCAATCTAACACGGTAGCCTGGTTCGGTTTGTCTGCTTCTCATTATCTGTTCTAAATCATTATTGGCTTGATTTTGGTTTTGATTGGTCAGTTGGCTGAATAAATGGCTTAATTACAAGTTAGGCAAGGTACACGGGAATTGATTTAAGGTGAGCTAATTATGCCAAGGTGACGGCAGCTGTCCAGCCTCGCTAGTAATTAGCAGACTTCAAATCGCACTTTTCTTTCCGGAAGCATTTCAAATGGCCTCTGATGTTGGTTCACCTCTAAATTAAAGTTGTGTCGGATAGAAAAAGGTGATAATCAAGCTTGTCTGTCTGCCCCATAGAGGAAGCGGGAATATCTCGGTCATTCAACAACCACAATACAGGACCGCAGGACAACGGACATTCATAGCGCTGGCAGCCGCACTGACGTCGCGATTAGGGGCGCCCCAAGCGGATTGGGGGTGAATTTTCGTCTGCAGTGGTGATAATGGCGCGGTCCACTAGTTTTGTAAAATCGCTCATAAAAATTAAAGAAATCACAAAATAAAGAAAAAAAAGTCGTAGGAGCTTTTTTCATGATATATTGAAATAATATTACCCACTTTTCCCAGCTATGATAGTCCTCCTTTAAAAGAAACTTAACGAATCAATTATTATTAACCTATCATTAAGGCACAAGTTGGCAATTTGGCGACCCCTCTGGTCTTGACAAAAACGATAAGGGTAAGTGTACCCATTAAGCCCGCCAAAATCTGAGTTCATGTATTTTTCATAGACAATGAGATGGGTAATAAACATGATCCTTGGTTAAATTAAAAGCTTAATCTCTCATTTGAAAATACATGCATTCACTTATGCATATTTTACAGAATAAATTTAAAAAATTTTGTGAATGAAGTCAAAAGTCTGGCATGGGCTTAATTGGTACCGCGGTGCCATTTAAGCCCATTTGTGTTTGAAATAAGCCCACAACCAAATTTATTGACAAAAATATAAAAACTTATTATTATTTTTCAGGTAGAAAAAAACGCCAATTTATTCAGTAACATGTTTTACACATTTTATTATTTGAACTTGCATTTAATGTTTGGCTTCATACTGAACCAACTACATTACCCAGACCCAACAAACTAGATTACACTGACCCTTGCAATGAACCTAACCAAGTACATAATGCAAACTCTACCAATTCATCTAACCAACTACATTTCCCAGATCCCACCAGTAAACCAAACAACATCACTCAGTTTCCATCAATAAAGCCAAACAATTACAAAATCAGGAAGCCATCTGTAAACCTAGCCAACTACATTACTCAGACTCCTTCCGTAAACTCCAACCGGAAACTACACCACCCAGAACTCAACAGCGAACCTCACCGACAGCATTACTAAGATCCCATCAATAAACCTAACCAATGACTCACCAAGACCCCAGGAGAAAACGTTATCTTAATTCATTAACCAGACCCCAAAAGTACACCTTACAAACTGCATTACCAATAATCCATGTGGAAACTATAAAGGACTATATTATTCAGACTATAATTCAGACTGTAATTCTTCCTTTTTGAAATTTCTCACTGTAAATGAATGATAATTCAAATTAGGTTGCATAACAATAGCACTTCACAGTATGCAATGTGTTATGTAGTCTAATTTATGATGTCAGGGAGACATAAAACATCAAAGTCACTCGATTACAGAAGAAAATGTTCCAAATCTCCCAATTTCAGTGATTTCCTATTGAAATGCACTAGGTGGGTTTAAATGGAACATACTGGGCTTAAATGGTTCTACACTGATTACTGAGGAAATTACTGAGGATTACTGATATGTTCACACCAATATAAAAAATATATATTTTATTATGTTTAGAATCTAAAAATGCTTTTAACTTGGTGTCATAGTTATATAGTTGCATAGGTCTTGCTGAGGCCAACCCATACTCTTATGGCAAAGACATCTGTCTCATAGGGATGTACTGGGATGATAGTGATAGTGTATGGCTGTATTTATATTCTGTATGTTGAATGTCTAGTTGGTACCACTGTACACTGTTTGTATACCATTGTCCCACCACTGTCTTTTTTTTTTCTTTTTTTTACCTTTGATCCTTGGGCCCCCTCCCAAAAGCTTTGTGTAGCTTATCCGGGGGACCCATTCACATGCAGTAAACTGTTTCTAGCACCACAACTATGAATTATTGTTGTTGGCATTGTGAATAAACACTCAATTAATCAAAAAAAAAAAAAAAAAAAACTACGACTGAGAGTTTCATGAGAGTTGAGGTTGTTGGTGGTGGTATATGTAACACCTCGTTTACACTGGGCTTACGACTGAGTCGCGACCAAAAAATGGCCTCTGCTCGCCCTCACTTGCACTGGGGTTGCAAGCTGGTCTCTTTGCAGTCTCCACAGTCTCCAAAACCATCTCTCTTGGTCTCCATCACTCTCCATCGGTCTCATAGAGGTTTGCGAGTGTATGGAATGGCTCAAAACACTCGCAAAGGTTGTGCGACCAGTGAAAAACACAAGAAGGCATCATAATCAGTTATAATAAGCTCGCACAAGTCTCAACTCACTCTCAACTCGGTATCACAGGTCGTAATTGACTTGCACGCCGCTCGGCATTTGGCTGCATCAATGATTGCAAATTTTTAGGAATTTTTCACTCGCAAACTATTGCAAGCATTATGGCGAGCTTAATGCGAGCCTATTGCAACCCCATAACGACCGACAATTGTACACATTTTAAATGCGACCGAATTTGCGACCGCGCTGAGACTGCATGCGCGATTAAAGGGATTGAAATCCGACCAATGGCGAGGCTTCCCGCGAGTGGAGGTGACGCAACTTGCGACCACACATTGTCTATATAAACACAGGGCCACCGCTCTCTCCATCACTTGCCGAAACGCTTTTTACGAATACACACCACAAGTACGAGTATTGCGACCGCATCATGGATAATTTTTCATTTTCAGTCACGATTTGGTCGCAATTAAGGTTTTGTGTAACCGCAAATAAGCCATCAAAGTAGGGAACGGCCGCGACTTGTGTGAGTGACCAAAATTTCACGATCGTGCTGGTCGTATCGGGGTCGTATCAGGGTCGCGGTTCGGTGTAAACAGAGCATAAAAAATCAGTCAATTCTAGACACCAGTAAGGGTAATAATTAACATTGTGCAGTCACTTAATATTTCTGAATACAAGTAAAAAGTTGAAACCTCAAAGGATGGCAGGGAAAAGGCAGTGGAGACGACACACGTGAATCCATAGTGGCCGCCCGACTTCATCCAGGGGTTACAATGATATACAAAGCCTGGCCAAAAAAGTTGTAATTAGGATTTAAATAATGAAATACTTCAGAACTTATGATCAAATCATTATTGCAGTGACGACACAATTTTACTCCCATTCACTAGTGTCTTCTTGCTCCAAAATTGATCAGATGGTAAGTTTTCACTGTCCTACTTAAAGGGGACCTATTTTGCTATTTTTCCAAGTTTATATTTTGGTCTTTGACTCCCCTAGAGTACTCCTGATCGCATAAAAGTAAAAAAGGGTATTTATTTCTGCTCATACTGCCATCCTCAAAAAACTGCATTTGTAGTACATTGTAGTCTCTGCCTGAAACGCCTCACTGGGGTGGCTCTTCCGCTTATGGCCCCCCTCCCGTGTGCCCACTTTCTTCTGATTGGCCAGCTCTGTGGAGGGCGGAGTTGGGCGGGGACGAGGCTGTAGAACGCAGTTTTCCGTGTCCGGCTCCCCAGAGTGAAACCTGAGACACGTCTGCAATCTGATAAGGAAGCGGCGGGCAAATTCCGCAATCTAACGTTATACTTGAATATAGATCTAATGACATGATCTTGTTCTAACAAACGCAGCGGCGAAAGTGGAGGACGCAGTGCAAATATCTCTCAGCGCAAGCTCAAATTTGCTATCGGTTACAGTTTGCTACGGCAACAGTTGGTGAGTACCGCGGTTTTTCTAGTCCTAGCTAGGATGCAGGGGAAGCTAGAATCCACCCCATATAGACAAATTTGTAGAACGGGTCGACATGCCCAAGTGTAGACCGGAGACCGTGAGAAACGGTGGGTCTGAGTTTAGAGGGAAACATGGACAGTGAGGAGCAGCTAAAAGTGGACCAACAGCCTATGGACTGCTTCGGTGTGTATGAGGACCTGCTGGGTCGTGTGCATAGCTGTGGTGTGTTGTTAGCGTGGAGAAACGAACAGCTTCTGCGCTGGTATATGACGGAGGGGCGAAAGCTCCAGGCTAAACGGCCTTTTCGGAAATTGCCCGTGATAATGGTTTACTTACTGCATCGGAATGACCAGCGTTTCATCGCTGAGAATTGGCGCGTCATGGATTGTGCCCGAGAGCAAGCTAGAGCTCGGTATTGTTATGAGCATAATACAGGTTTTACAGACCGTAAGTTCCGTCTGCGTGAACCGTTGCTTATGTGGAGCAAGCGAATCGATCACTTTTACAGGACATAATTTAATATTCAGTCGCCGATTTAATATTCAATCGACAGCAATGCAGAGAAATCGTTTGTGATAACCATACACGTTATAGCCTGTGCTTTTCCCTATTGCTTTCACCGGTAGCATCAGAGAGCTTGCCCAGACATTGGAGATGTATCAGGCTGACCCCGGTCATGGATAAGTAAAGTGATCGTTTCACAAGCACCCAAAAACTCACCCCAAGCTTTGCAAAACCTACGTCTGGTCTAACTGCAGCCCAACTCGGCAGACACATACAGCACCTCTCCGGTTAGCTTCAACTGTAGAGGCTACAATCAGGCAACGTTATGATGAAACTGTCACATTGATGCTTACCGAAGTAACACAAGCATACCGATCAGAATCGCTGCATATAAGTTAACCAGGAGCGTTTTTAATTAGCAGAGCAGGGGAAGTAACATGCAGTAGCTGATAAGTGGCCATGACTTTGAATGTAATCTGTCCCGCGAAAAATTCGTTTCGCGTCCGGTGTGAAAGCGGCTTGACACGCCCGTATTCGCGTCTTTGCATTGACTTTGAATGTAATCTGTCGCGCGAAAAATTCGTTTCGTGTCCGATGTGAAAGCAGCTTTATGGATAGTATGCGACAGCTAGAGAGAGCTCGGTTATGTTAGGAACATAATACAGGTTTTGCAAACCGTACGTTCCGTTAGGGTGGACAAGTTGCTTATGTGGAGCTAGCGAATCGATCACTTCTACAGGAAAGAATTACCTATTTAATCTCCGCCTTTTTCGGCTTTTTATTAGCCACAACAATTTCTAAAGGCGGATGAAATTATGTCAAGGTAGTGCAGAGAAATCATTTGTAAACCGGTAGAGCTTCTGCGTTTCGCATTGCTTTCATGGTAGCACCAGAGAGCTTGCTCAGACATTTGTGAAGCATCCGGCTGATGCCGGTCATGGATAAGTGAAGCGATCACTAACTGTAGAGTCTACAATCGGGCAACGTTATGATGAAACTGCCACATTGATGCTTACCGAAGTAACACGAGCATACCGATCAGAATTACTGCATATAAGTTAACCAGGAGCATTTTTAATTGGCACGACACGCAAACTAACATGCAGTAGCTGGTAACCGAGCGGTCATAACCACAGAGACAAACCCTTGCAATACAGGTTTTACAGACAGCAAGTTCTGTTACTGTGAACAGTTGTACCAAGCATCCAAATTACAAACAAGTATTAAAAGTTAGCTTCAAATGAGGTTTATGTTCACACACCTTCTGTAGAATTTCCCCTGATATCACTCTTGCATATTTAGGACACAAGCATTAGCAACAGGAACTTGGCTACGTTAGCCGCTGTGCTACAGCCACAATCAACTGGCTATCACGTCAGGTTGGCTTATGCAGTAAAAGCAACTTACAGCTTCTGTGTCTGTGAGTCATGGACAGTCGCGACCGATACAGGCTTTATCTTCAGATATTTTACCAAGCCTGCCTTTGAGGCCAGTTGTTAGTGCTAACTATCGCTAGCGGTCCTGCTAGCCACCCATAACACGTTAGCTTCACTTACATTATTTGCTGTTATATGGTTACTTACAGCTTGTGGCTCCGAGCGCTTGATCGATGCAGCTGCTTCAGGTTTGAGAAGCAGCTGAAACTCATCCTGTGTAGAATTATCCTTTATTGATAAAGCTGTCTTTGGTGAAATACTGAGCACAATCAGCTAACGTTCCCTTTGGCCGTGGCTGTTTGCTGCCAGCAAACAAAAAAAGCTACCCACTGATTTCTGGTGGCATCGTCTTTTCGAAGAGAAATATTTGTTTTTCTTCGCGTCCAAAAGTAAACGGACAAGTAGCTTTGGGAGAGATACTAACAAAATTGCAGCTCAAATGATCTGCGGTTCTTCTTTTGTATTTCCAAAAGTTTCAACGCTACTGAGGCATAGTATACTGGACAAAGAAAGTTAGGGATCACCCAACTTTTCAATATTAAAATATGATATGGAAAAAAATACAAACTATCACATATTTCAAATTCAAAATTTGGGGTGATCCCTAACTTTATTTGTCCAGTATATGATCTGCCGTTGTTAGTGCCTGCTAGAATAGTTTCCGGTGTGGGCAGGTCCAGCGCCATGATTGGCTCTGGCGAGGTCTGTACTAATTGGATGGCACAACCTGACGTCAGGTTTTACCCAGATCTCGTGAAGATCTCGGGAGGAGCTGTTCAGAGAGGAAATCACGCCATTTAAATCACGTTCTTGGATTACGGCAAAACCCCTGTATCTTATGTTTAGAAACTTTTCAGAGGTTGAGCATGGACAACCAACATTATAACATTACTAATATGTATTAAAAGAAGGATCAGCATAATAGGTCCCCTTTAACAACTACTATGGCGGCAGTGTTAATTCGTGATATAATGTGAAATTTGTTAATAGGACATGATAGCGCGATTGACATGTATACATCTACAATGCAATTCAATCATGGGAATAAGATCAGAATATGATATTTCTTAACGACTATGACCTTATTCTGATTAAGATCATCATAAAATGCTGTATGCAGTGTCATATTTAGAGCATTATCTTAATCAGGTTAATATCAGAATATTGCTGTCTATGTAAATGTAGAGAGTTTTCTTGATAAATTTGGTTGTAGCGTGTGGAAAAAACAGACAGCTACACGCTCATTTTAGCTGTACTGACGAGTGTGTGTATTGAGTGCGTGTATGTTTCTATTCAGCCTACATGTGCGCTTCTGGTGGGGACTCATGTTTGTTAATTTCACTGACCCATTGCTGCAGACAGCTGCATGCACTGGCATAAGTGTAGGCAGTGCAGCCAGTGCAATCACACTGGGGCCCAGAGAGTTACACCGGGATTAAACAAGATGCATGTCTGTACCGCCTCCACCCTGCTGCGTGTTTCCTGCATGCATTGCTGTCCGTCAACACCCACCGACTGCGTACCAGCGCCGGACGGCTAGAGAAGCCAGACCAATGAACGAGCCTGACGAGATCACGCGGTAATTACAGAATCATGCGCGATCGCCCGAGATAAATGATACATGTTGTAATCAGTGCAAATACAAACAGACAACAGCCTTTGTTCTTTACTGAAAGGGTTGAGGAATGGTTAACTTGCTTCGATTTGTTTATGTTTTGAGATTTTGTGCTTCTACCATGGATAAGTAGCCTATTTATTAATAAATGTTCTTAATTTCCTGTTTGTGTTTGGTCTGTCATTTGTTTGGAAAGTGTTCTGTCAATAAAGTTTAGCCTACATATTTTCTTACTTCAGTTGCTGTCCTAGCCTACAATACCAACTGGCGCCAACATGGATTTTTGAAAATTAACCGTATGTTTTAAATGTTATGTCTGAGTACTGATCTATCTGCTGTGCTGAAGTGCTGCGTTTCTGCTGCGGCATCCAGCAAAAATAGGAGTCCTGCGTATCTGCTGAGCTGAGCTCTGGTTTGCAGGAGCTGGGACATATGATAAATGCAACGCAGTGGATCCAGTGTAAGCACACACATTGACAAAAGTGAATTCTATCGTCTGTGCAGCGGTAGCGCAGCGCAGATGGACCCAAAAAGTATCTGGTGTAATTTGGGGGTTTGGGGGCCCATTATGGATGGAAGGGGACCCTTCAAAATTACATGGTATCAATAATAAGGATTTCTAATGCTTTAAGTGCCAACCAGATGGCCATTTAGGCATTCATGTAACTACCCTCTAAGTTCATCTGAATGTGCCATTCCTTATTTAAACTCTCATTTAGCCTAACTTATCTCTATCATTAGTTTTTTTTCTGTAAATTTTTGCATATTATAACAAAGTTACATGCTTATTTTTCACACATTTGAAAAAATATGAATGAAATTAACAATTTTTTTTTATTTCCTTTGATATTTTTCTTACATACGACAGATAGGCAAATGTGTCAAGGTGATTGCTGGGTAATTTGTTGTCCAATGTCAAGTCTCTATTTCATTTGATCGTGTAACCAGCCGTTAACCTGTAACATCTGATAGTGCAAGCGCAAAATCTGAAGATCAGACTCACTATCAAATCTGCAAACTCAGGAGCAGTCACGCCATTTAAACATAAAAGCGGGAGTTAGAAAAGAAAAGAAAGAACAGGAGGAGAAGGTAGCAAGGCAACCAAAACTAAGTCAATTTTGCTTTCTTATATGCAGTTACCAGCCCACGGACGACCCCCCCTCCTTAAGCAGCCAGCAGGTAACAGATCAAACTAGATATAGGCCAAGATAACGTTTGACCTAAATAATGATAACGTTCAGCAAGACAATATTGTTGAGTTGAATAGTACAGATATTGTCAAGAATTTTGCGCAAGGCAAAGCTTGCCAAATGCTGTTCAAATAGGTGAGTAGGCCTGCCAGTGACTTCTCTTTTAGTCCAGAGTCGATTTATATAAGGGCCAAAGTCAGCATGCGACACTGTTTCACTTTACTACATTTTAGCTCATAACTCTCTCACAAATAATGATATCAGCATATATAATATGTCATTAGTTAGGTCTTTAAGTACTTATGAGGTTTTTTATTTATGGGGGGCAAAAGGGGGTCAAGGGGAAAAAAATGCTGTGTGACACTGTTACAGAATTAGGACAC
Organism: Gymnothorax javanicus; assembly: GCA_029692085.1. Lineage (NCBI taxonomy): Eukaryota > Metazoa > Chordata > Actinopteri > Anguilliformes > Muraenidae > Gymnothorax > Gymnothorax javanicus. The sequence continues at coordinate 77,077,592 of CM056198.1, forward strand.
AGGTTTTCACATGAATATTTCAACTAAGCAGAAAGTGCTGTTCATATTAAAATTTTTATTAAATTTTTTTATATGTTTGGAAATATTTTAAACGATAAAAAAAGGTTTGGTGACAAAATTTTGAAAATAAATTTTTCATGGGGGTTTAAGTGAGAGAAGGTTGCATGACACTGTTACCGCGACACTGTTACACAATTTTTCACCACTAATTTCTATTGAAATCTGAATGAAAAAACAATCAAAATTATCATCTTATCTTTATTGATTAATTATATTACATTCATATAACAAATATTACAAATATTACACATATTACATATAAACATATTTACAATATTACATTTCAACATATTTACAACAGGAATAAGTTCCATAGAAGGATTTGTACCTTAATTTCAATGACACAAATGTTTTAAGTAACTCAGCTATTGTTTAGCATCATAATGTCATTCATATTTCTGGAATATATGTTGTTAGCACTGTAGTGTCACTGACTTGTGCGTCATCAGGGATGATGAAGTATTCCTTGGCTGATGGAGCACTGCTATAAGGCTGAGCACTGACGTGGCCAAGTTCGAGGGTGGTGATGCAGTGCATACTTTGGATACTAGTGATGGAGAGGGCACCTTGCCAGAGGTCGTCCAGCTTCTTTTTCCAGTCCAGAACAGTTTATTTTCTGACATAGAGGACAGTGGTACTATCTAGTTGGCTGGCTGCTAGCTGGGCGTACTCGAGGGCATTGTTGACAATGGCTTTTCGGGACCACATCAGGGTGAAGACCAGCCTCTTGATGACTGCGCCAATGCCGTCTACAGCTCCCTTGCCATGGGATGTAGCCAGGAAATTCCACCTTACCAGGATCCCCTTCCTCTCCAGCAGGCTTGTGATGTACATCACCAGGAACTTGTTCTTGAAGTGTTGTGTGGCCCAGTCGCTGATGATGTCCAGTTTGGTGATGCCAGCTGGAAGCTTGGAGAGTAGTACATTCACCACGTAGTCGAAGAAGGTAGCGGCAGCATTATCATGGGCCAGGTAGTCTGACACCACACCAAAGGAGAAGGTACCGGATGCTGTCCAACCAACTGCAGTGAAGAGTGCTGTCTGGGTGTGTGACCAGTGGGCACTCTGGACTTCGTCTTAGTGGATGGACGGGTTCTCTGAGAAGTCAATCTGGAGCACTGCCTGTTTGGGTCAAGGGTTGGAGTACAGGTCCTTGAAGGTTCTGGCCTGCTGGTCCTTCACGAAGCAGTGGATCTTGAAGCTGGGGAGTCTGGTGGAGAGGTTCTTGAGTACATCAGACATGGTACCATCACAGGTCAGCTTGCAAACTCTGCCGTCGTCGCCCTTGGCCCACTCATACCAGGATACTGGATCACCAAGCTGAAGGTCACTGATCTGCGCTGATAGCTTGTTGAAGGTTACTCTGTCTGAACAGGTTGTACACTTGCCAGACATACAAGCCTCAGAAGACTCGTCACAGACAATAGTCTCTATGAGTTCATGGTGGTCAGCTGGCAGGCACTTGAGGTGGTGGATGGACTGGAGCAGCAGGTTCAGGTTCTCATAGTAGACACACGTTGTGGGGGATGTTGCCTCTGAAGAGGACTACAACTGGCCGCAGGTGCTGGAAGGAAGTCAGGCTGATGGTGTCATCAGGGAACTCCTGCTTGTAGAGGTTGTAGGCTTCCCAGAAGGTCATCACTAGGTAGCGCCGCTGCTCTGTCACCTTCTCACCATCCCGGATCAAAGTGATGTAGTCCTTGCGACCAGGGGCAGTCCACCTGATGTCTTGATGAAGGTAGAAGTCTGTGACTCTGGAACGGACCTCATCTGTTAGTCTGTTATGTGTTGATTTAGGTGGAGTAGGCGGCACAGGGTCACTGACAGGCACTGGATTCTGCTTGACAATCTCCTTGATGACTTCTTGGCGTTTTCTTGGAGACTTTGGAAAATGACTGGAGATTCTACGGATTGCACAGGTCTGACTGGAAGTGTTGCTGTAGACAGGAGTACCTAGGCGACGCTGCTCAGCAAGCTGTGCTTCCTTCTTGGCTGCTCTGTGTTTGGCTACACGTTCTCTGGTCTTGGCACGGACAGCTTCAGGATCTCTCGCTTTGGCTGCTCTGTTACGGTCTGAGACAACAGCTTTCCAGGAATCAGGGTTTTCAGCCTTCTTGCTTTCTCTGTGATGCCTGGTCCCCTCAGCTGCACTGAGAACCATTCTGGAACTTGGAGATGACTTGTAGACAGTAGAAATATTAAGCAATGTTGTTGTAGTACTTGTATTGAGAGCAAGTGGAATGTGACAACTGGTAGTCCAGGAGGGGTATTTAAGGGCCCCTGAGAGAATCACCCAGCCAATCATCTTCTCTCAAATGAATCAGGCCTTCCCAGTTGACCCAATTTCCAAAAAAATCATAGCTATCTACTGTATATTAATTGCTTTTTCAGCCCTTTTTTGCCTGTGTCCCAACTTCTTTGAGACCTGTTGCAGCCAGAAAACTTGATATAAGCTCATTTTGTGGATAAAAATGTAAAATGTCTCAGTTTCAACATTTGCAATGTTATCTATGTTCTATTATAAATAACTAATTAGCTCATGTGATCTGAAAGCCATTGCATCTCTCTCTCATCTTTATGTTACGTGCACTATTCTTTTTTTTTAATTTTTTGGGATTTTCTCTTTTTATTAGACAGTTGGATAGTAGAGAGAGACAGGAAAGCTGGGGAGAAAAATGGGGGACGATATGCGGCAAATAACCCGAGCAGGAATCGAACCTGGGTCGCCGCGGGAAGGACGCAGCCTTTATGGTGCGCGCACTTAAACCGATATGCCACCGGGGCGCCCTACATGCACTATCCTTAATGAAATATCCCGTGTAAACAAATGGGTCTCCTGCGCTGGTCGATTTCCAATTTAAAAAAAAAAAAAAAACATTTTCGCGCCTGAAGTTGAATAAGTAGCTGAGTTTACATGGAGCCTAATATTTCGATTAGAATCGGTTTTGAAGCCCAAACCGAATAAAAATGCTCCATTTAAACACCTCATTCAAAATAAACAGGCCGAAACCGAATGGAATTTCATTCTGTTGTAGAGGGGTAGAATATTCCTTTTCCCAAACCGATTAAAAGTAAAATTTTATCATGTAAACGGTGAAACGGCAAGTTGTCTGGCTGCGTTCTGTCTGGGCATGCTCCATCTTGAAGTGAATGCGACGTTTCTTCACTTGCAAATAGGGTGGCTTTCAAGCGCAGAACACAGAACTGGTCAACGCGGAGTGGTTGTTTTTAATAAAAACTCTCGAAGAATGGAAAATTATTGGACACTTAGACGGTAGGAAAAACAATAGTGAACGGTTTAAACAAAAGTTCACGAAAAACTCAACGAAGCCGGGATAGACCGCAACGTCAAACAAATCAGAACTGCTGGAAAACTCTGAAGACCGGTGTTCTGACAATTTGTGCTACCTTGTCAAAAAATGCTATCTTAATGCAGGGTGATCGTAAAGTCTTTGTTTTTGCCTTAATATTACAATATAAATCAACCTACAGTGGCAACTTTGTTATTTGCTTGCTCATTATAACTTACGCAGATGCTAAAATGACTTGTATAAGTTTTTTTCTTTTATTTAAAGATAACATGCTGCACACCACTATCGTCTAATTTCTGCATTTTCAGGAAAAGCCAGCATGTACATGCAATTATTTGCCAATAAATCTAAAAAGTGCTCTGAAAAAAAAAAAACAATCGATTTCTAAGATATTTGATATTTAAGATGTGAGGCAAGAAATACAGCCCAAGATTGTGGGTTTGTGCATGCGCAGAACAGCGAGGTATTATATCTTGATAGGTGGCAGAAATTGACCATACACCTACTATAAGCATAAAAAGCCCAGCAACGAAAGGGGATGCTTTTTTTCATCAATCTGCACGTCACACAGTTGTAAAGCGTCTGTTCTGATTAAATGCAACGGCCCATATAAACTCCAGATCGGAATAGATCACGTCACATGTAAACAGTTGACCTGAAATCTTCAATCAGAATGATTTCAATAAGAATGAAAAAAACTCTGCATATAAATGAGGCTACCGTCTCGTGACTGTTTTCACTAAGTAAAATAAACCAAACTCCGTTGACAAAACGCAGCTTTTTCGGAGCTTTTCGGTTTGTGTGCAGTGCACGATGGGACGTGTAACTGGGTTAGTGACCATCGGATGTTCACTACATTTCGCGGTGGATTGTGGGTTGTAATGAGTTCACGCACTCAAAAAAATGAAACCCCATGAAATGTTAGATTTACTTAATAATGTTATGTCAACAGGTTCCACACAATTGCTTTGCGTAACCTTTATTTGACTTCTAACATTTTTTGGCCAGTTTAATTAATTGCATTGAGTGGAATGTACTTAACTCAGTTTTGTGGAGAAAGTTGAAATAACATTATTAAGTAAATCTAACATTTCAAGGGGTTTCATTTTTTTGAGTGGGGATAATAACTCTTACAAACAATTCGGACAGCCCTACAAAATGGCGAACCCACTATATAGTGCATAATATAGCGAGTAGTGAGTGATTTCGGACACAGCCTTAGTCAAAGAAATCCTTGCTCGCGCACATCTCAAACTCCTGCTTCTCACACAAAAAATGTTCATCCTGTCACAAATGTAACCACTTCATTCAAGGCACGAGACTTTGCTGAGTGTGTGCATGTCTTCATTATTTCTCTGAGTGATATAATGTTGGAATTACAGCAGTCTAAAAACTTGTCTGTTTGCTGTTCTCCCAAAAATTTTTGGGTGATTTTTTAATAGAAAAGATAGAGAAATTCAACGTACTTCATGTCCTTTGGCTGTTCCCTGAGCCAAAACTATGTACTTCGGTGCTACAAAAACTATACTGCTGTGGCAACAACAAATTTTACTACATTTTTGTGAAATTTCATGAAGAGGGATTCAAATTCGTGGAAGTTATAGCGATATGAAAAGTATTTTTTTCAGCCTCTGTGCTCCCAGCTCCCACTCTAGGTGTGACATCACGCACTCTAGCAATAAGAACCCAACTCCCATTCTTTCCAATGGGAAAATTTTTGTTGGTTTTTTGGGAATATTCCGGACACTGCTCGACGAAACTCAACCAAAATCGATAGGCTTCATCCTCTAACCACTATCAACGTGCATGTGAAATATCAAAAGGATTGGAGAAGAACTGCAGTCTGTAGAGCGTTCACAAGAAAATCTCTACGGACGCGGACGCAGATGCGGATGCGCGACGATCGCAAATCTGTAGTACAATTAAAGAATAATATTCTGCTTTAGTTATTTTAATTACTCACAATGTAACTGCACCAAACTCAATGACGCCAAAAACGCGACACTGTTACGACTTTTCAAAAACTCATAATTTTTTTTTAAATTTTCAAAAGTAATCATCCAACATTTTTCCTTATAGTATAAAGCCTTTTTTCTAAGAATATGGATTTTTTTTCTCAAATATAAATATTGAAAATTGAAAAAAATATATATTTTGCCCGACACTGTTACATGTACATCTTTTGGCAACCCTTTACCTTTAAGTGACCTAAAATTGTAGGGTTTAGGCTATATATATAAAGTAGAAGAAAATCAATAGAAATGACTCTGAGATTATTATATCATGGTGCTGGTGTATAAAAATTAATTGATCTCAAAATCCTACATTTGAGCCGTCCTGTAAAATCACAAAGCATTAACTTTGACCCCCCATAAAATCTGAAATAATTAAGATATTCAAATATTTTTTTTTTTTGTTTCAGGAGCTTCAAGATGTGTACTTTAAGAAAAAATAAACATATTTGCATTTATTTCATCTTAATTTTTTTACCCCTAATGTGCAGTTTGGCTGACTTTGGCCCATAAGTAGGATATATAGCAGAAATAAGGCTGTTTGTGCGCAGTAAATTGATCATTTTATGGGGTTTATGCAGACGGTCTTTAGCCGGGCAATTTAGGGGACATGATGGCATTGTTTTAAATATATTTAAATATCTTGATCTTGCCATGTGCTTTTTCAAGTTACTATCATGTCCTGCCTTTATTTCAAATAGGAATGCACTAGTGAGGTAATTGCTAATTGTTAAATCGTCAATTCACCACCACAGCGAAACAGACAGTTCCTCTTTCTCACTGTCTCTCTCTCTCTCCTCCTATTATTGCATGTTTAGGAAAGCGACCTTGAACAAATTACTCAATATACTGTAAAAATTATTCAAAGCAGGGCTTCATAGTAAGCATTAGGGCCCATCATAATCGCTTGCACTGGGGCAGGTCGTGACGAACTCACGCCACTGGCTGCATGACAAGGAAAACGGATGAGTGGAATGCATTTTTGTCATTATTATCATGTCTCCCCCCCGGAGGGAGAGGGGAGACATATTGTTTTAGGCTCTGTTCACGTTCATGTTCGCACAAAACCATGAGAAAGTAAATAACTTGTATTGTACCAACAAAGAAAGAGGCATTTCCGTTTGCTCAAATGATAACATTATTCACATCAAGAGAAAAAATGAACAGGTGAAGGGAAAAAAAACACATTTTTCCACAGAAAATAAATAACCCAAATTGTGGCCCCAGCCTAGACACCTGCAAGAAAAATAAATATGTATATCCAGCCACTCAATAAAAAAAAAAAAAAAGTTGATTAATTTCTAAAGGAAAAGATTGGGCCGCAGCAGTACAGATTATAACAACCACATGCGCTTGCCAGACGCAAGTCGCGGTCAGCTAAATAAAGCAATGCCTGACAGCCTTCTCGTCATTAAACAAACTTCAATTATATATCAAAATTAAGAGAAAAAATTAAGGAAACAAAATCGTAAAAATAAACGCTAGAGGGGAAATATGAGAGGAAGAAACAATGTTCAAAGTAACTCGGGGCAGGAGTAAGTGGAGTAAATGAGAGTGATTTAAAAAAAAGAAAGTTTTCATTCGGCGATAGGCTATCAGTTTTTGTGGTGGGATGAGTTACAGGGAGTGCACAGGGAGGTTAGAGGATTTTTCAGTATAAAAAAAGTTCTTTCCCAAACCCTGCTTGGGATGGTTCACAAGTATTCACTGATGCATCCCCTAATCAACGGGGATATTCCCCTGATGATGTTTCGAATTCGGGGAAGCTCTGGGGCACCTTCGCCGATATCGGCGAAGGTACCCCGCTGCCTTCCTGAGCATTGGGGGCCATCCCCGATGTTTCACGGGCATTGTTCGGGGGACATTCCCAGAAGCTTTGTAACCATAGCCAAAGCATCACTGAACGTTCACCGGACCATCCCCGATGCCTAGTAAATGCAATTTCTGATGGGACTACTCCGTTTTTTTGGCAAAAACATCGGGAGCATCGGGAGGAAATTTGTCTATTTCCACATTGCCGATGATTTTTCCCCAGTGGGACCTAGGCATTACCGGCAAGTAATCTTATAGTGATGATACAAGTTATGACAATTTCATGTGAAGTTTGACATTAAAATTATTAAAAGTCAATGCCAAGGTCACCAATTAAAAGTTCACAACATTTATAAGACCTAACGAGGCAACATTGTCACCAATATCCGCCGCCACGGTAAGAATGGTCACGGGAGATTCCATATTCCCATTGCAACACCCATACACCAAGTTCAGAGTCAAAGGCCATAACTCGGTAAAAATAAATGTCTCAGAATCAACTGTCGAAGCCATTCAATAAGGTCATTAGCACTGGCCACACACAAAATTTCACCCATGAAGGTGCAAGAGTTTCCGAGAAAACTTGTCCCCGTTGACCCGGACGGATGGAATGACGGACAGACGGACGGACAGACGAGCTCCATTCCAATATCCCACGATCCACTTCGTAGCGGGGGATAATACTCAACTTCAAAAGGCAAAACAATGGAAAGTTAGTAAATGTACTGAGGAGAGAGAATGTTGGGTATCCAGAAGTGTTCCACATATCCCCTCAAATCCAGGAAAAAAAAACACTTCCATGTAAAAGGTGAAGAATATGATTTGCAGTGAAACAATTGATGTGAATTTTGCAACACAATCCATTTCACAGGAAATACTTTTAGGTTCATAATTAGAAAATTAAAGAAACGCAGTATACTAAATCCAAAAGTCAATAGAACCTTCCATACACCCATGCAGTGAAAACTTGTCCCAGTTGCAAATCCCGTACACCCAAGTCAACAAATAGAGTCAAGGGCCATAACTCCATGAAAATAAACTTCTCTGAATCAGTTTTCAAACTCATTTGATAGGGTCATTACACTACTGGCCACACACGCAAAATTTTATCCACGTAGATGCAATAGTTGCGGAGAAAACTTGTCCCCATTGTAACATCCATACACCAAGTTCAGAGTCAAGGGCCAAAACTCCATAAAAATAAATTTCTCGGAATCAGTAGTCAAACTCATTCAATAGGGTCATCTGTACTGGCCACCCAAAAAATTTCATCACATTGCCGAGAAAACTTGTCCCCATTAAACACCCATACACCAAGTTCAGAGTGAAGGGCCGTAACTCCGTAAAAATAAATGTCTCGGAATCAATTGTCGAACTCATTCAATAGGGTCATTGGTACTGGCCACCAGTGTTGGGCAGTAATGCTAACGCCGTTACTTTTAATGGTAACTAATACTCTAACGCATTACTTTTAAAATAAATAAACTCAGTTACCCTTACAATATGGTGCGTTTGTCCGTTACTCGGTAAATTAATTCATAGAGTATGTAATGCCGAATACATCCAATGGGTGGCAATGTTGTAAAGAGACATCCTTGCCTGAAAGCTCCGTGAAAACCGGAGGTTGCTCGGTGACGACGGTAACCCCAAGTTTTGGCTTCAGGTGACGCTGAAAATTGAGGCAAGAAAAAAATCATAGCATATTTCATGTTCCTGACACCCTAACGATTATTTTTTTGGTGAATAGCAGAAACATTTCAATAAAATGAATCACTGTGGTACCCTGGAAAAAGTGCTCGACTGCTCGGTCTAGTTGCCCAGTCATGGTAAACTGAAGCTGATGCCGACTCAGCGCATAAACACACAGTCAAGATAAGAAATGTAATCCGCCAATTTCCTTGCTAGACTGCAATGTTGATGTTACCTTCAGATCGGCACACCTATAAAGTCATTTACTGTTTACATAATAATATAATGATGATAATAATGAGATCTTTACATAATAATTTAAATAATAAGCTAGTGCTCATTTATTCTCTCATAACCATCGTAGCTGAGCCATATTGAATTACACAGTGCTTCAGAGGCGTAACCAGAACTTCAGAATGTGTACGCACGAAACATGCCTTTACGACAATAAGTCCTGACTAATTCTCTGTTGTTTTTCTTAATTAAGGATACATTCACGCTGAAAGCGCACCACACTATCAAGTGTTGGTTATTCTCCTCATTGAGCAAGACAACAACCATTCATAACGCGCAATTGGAGCGTTTCAATTAGATTATGCTTATTCAAAATTGTGTAAAGGTGTTTCAAATCTTTTTGTTTGGTTTAATTTAAACAATTGAAACAATCAAAAAACGCAGGTTAGACCGCTTGATATGCCAAAAAGATAGCGCGGAAGTTTGTGAGCAGTTTACCATTCGAAAAGCAAATACCTACGTAAGAGTAAATTATTTTTCCAGCCAAATTCAGCTAATTATATATCACCTCAAGAAAGAACGTGTGTCTTTAATTGCCAATAGATGGTTCTTATTGGATAACGTGTTACTAAAGGAAAATTATTGAGAGCAAGTCAGGACCAATAATTGTTGTCAAGGGATGTGCTGTGCAAACGCATTTTGAAGTTCTGGCTACGCCTCTGCTGTGCATTGAGTAGTCATAGTTACAGCTATCTAGATGGGTAGCTAACTATAAACATAAAATTTTACTATGGTAAATATATGAGGCTGTAATTGAAGGGATGGATATTATGTAGCACAGTAAACATGAATTTCAGTCTCTTGTTTTCTATGTAGGTTTGATTTGATGGATGCATCTAGATAGCCATGTTGTATTTGCTTTAGTAACCTCTGTCTCTTCGTCTGGTCTGTTTATTTTATTAAATTACTTTTATTTTTAGCTTGCCATTTCATTATGTTGACTGTTGCACTTTTTACAGCATAAATATTTATGTGTATGTTTGTGTGTGTATATATATATATATATATATATATATATATATAGCACACGTTTCATCAGAAAAATGTGTTTTTTTTTCAATAAATTGATTAATTTTATAAACATATTCTGCTGTCAATAATTTTTTTAATGAAAAAACGTAAACTTCAGTTGCACAAATGAAAAAATCCATTGATGCCTAATGCTTGTTAGTTCAAGCCTGAAGTTACCCTAACTGAGCAATTCAACCGGCTGGTTGACTAGTGTATCTGCCTGATTGGGTCATCTGGGGAAAAAAAACTGATGACTTGCTAAATGTGGAGTCAGGAACACAATTTTACCAATAAATAATTTTTTGAAAATGTATTTCGTAGTTTGCCTGTTAAAGGGATAAAAAAAGTTACTAAAAAGTTACTTTTAACAGTAATGCATTACTTTTTGGTGTAAGTAATCAACAAAGTAATCGAGTTACTTTTTGAATGAAGTAACTAGTAACTGTAACCAGTTACTAATTTTCAGTAACTGGCACAACACTGCTGGTCACACACAAAATTTCACCCATGAAGGTGCAATAGTTGCCGAGAAAACGTGTCCCAATTGCAAATCCCATACACTAAGTCAAGGAACAGAAACAAGGACCATAACGCCGTAAAAATAAATTTCTCGGAATCAACTGTGAAACTCATGGAATAGGATCATTAGTACTGGTCACCCACAAAATTTCATCAACGTAGGTACAATAGTTGCCGAGAGAACTTGTCCCCATTGCAACACCCATACACTTAAGTCCACGAACAGAGTCAAGGGCCATAACTCTGTAAAAAAAATTTCTTGGAATCATTTATCGAACTAATTCAGTAGGGGCATCAGTACTAGCCACATACAAAATTTCATTCACGTAGGTGCAATAACTTCCGAGAAAACTTGTCCCCATTGAACCCAGACGGACGGACGGATGAGCGCCATTCCAATATCCCCCGATCCACTTCGTGGCGGGGGATAAAAATGATCCTCAGCTCTGAATCAGTTTTAGTGATACAAGTCATTGAAAATTCCATCTGTCAATTGTGAACTTTAAAGGTCACAGAAGGTAAAGTATCGGTCAGTAAATAGACTTCATATACGACTTTCTAAATGTCTCAACACAAACCTTGGCTCAATCTGTGACCATTTTGGTGATAGAATGCATTGTAATTTAACTGTCGAGTTTGAACCTCAAAGGTCACTGACAGTCAAGTTAAATGTCACCAAATGAAAGTTCATATGTGACTTCCTAGATGTCAGTAACACAAACCTAGGCTCCATTTGTGACCATTTTAGTGATTCAAGTCACTGAATCTTCCCTAGGTCACATTTAACCTTCGAAGGTCAATATGAAGGTCACCAAATGAAAGCTCATATATGACTTCCTATTCATCTCTAATACAAACCTAGGATCCATCTGTGACCGTTTTGGAAATGCAAGTCATTGTAATTGTATTATGTCAAGTTTGACCTTCAAAGGTCACCAAGTCAAGTTGAATGTCACCAAATGAAAGTTCATGGGTGACTTCCTTTAAGTCTGTGATACAAGCTTAGGCTCTATCGGTGACCTTTTTAGTGATATAGGTCACAGAATTTTCACTCGGTCAAGTCTGACCTTCAAAGGTCAATATGAAGGTCACCAAATGAAAGTTCATATTTTTATTTTTTTTATTTTTTTTTTGTTTACTTTTTATTATTTTTGACATAATACAACAGAACAAACTGACATCAACCACATAACATCCCAACCCTCCCCCCACCCACAAAAGACAGCAGTCATCATATTGAAAAAAAAAAAAAAAAAAAAAAATTAATAAAATAAAGAAATAAATAAACAAAATATAATAATAATAATAATAAAAATAAATAAAATATAGTAAACTAAAAGGGGGGCTAAACAGCCTTTGTCCTTTTTTCAATTTCATCCCTTCTTAGATCACAAGGAAGAGAGTAAATAAATTAATAAAATAAGTACATACAATAAGGACACTAAGTTATATTTCAAAAAAAAAAAAAAAGTCCACAGGGGCAATGTTCCAGTGCAGAGTTTCATGTCTAGTCCATACAGCCATAGAAGTTTGGGGAAATGAATATACAATGAAGCATGAAATAGAATTGAGAGATAGCTAGTCTATTAATATTAAGATGGTGATCTGGTCTGAGACCAGAAACTACTTAATTCCCCTCTAAGAAGTAAGGAACTCAAGTCAGCAGGAAGATAATGTATAAAAGGGGACCAAATTTTCAAAAACAAACCCTCCTTTCCTTTCATAATAGCCATCAACTTTTCATGTGGAAGAATATTAAAGATTTCTTTGTACCATAGTGTGATTGTTGGTGGGCGCTCTTTGATCCAGAGTAATAATATGCACTTTCGTGCCGTTAGGAGGAGCTTCTCAAGGAGAGTGTATCTTGGTACTGGGAGCTGTAGTACCTTAGACGGGATGTCGACCAGGAAGACACTTGGGTCTTTCTTAATCTCAACTTCAAGCACTTCACTAATTATTTTGGCGACCTGAGTCCAGAATCTGGAGATAAACCTACATTCCCAAAAACAATGAAAATAGGTCCCTCTCTCTGATTTGCACTTAATGCAGAGAGGGGAAATAGAGCGATCTATTTTATGCAGTATAACAGGGGTGATGTGCAACCTATGAAGTATCTTGTATTGAGTCTCCCCCAGTCTAGTGCAGGTAGATGTTGATCTAATTACATCAATAGCCACTTTCCAATCATCCTCAATAAACTCAGTTCCTAGGTCGCTTTCCCATTTACGGGAGATGTTGGGTAACACATACGTGCCACAGGAAAGCAGAAGGGAATAAAAACCTGAGATAAACTGTTTCAGACTTTTGCGGTTCAAAAGGAAGGTTTCTGGGTTGTTGATGTGTGAAGTGGAGGGGGGGAAGTTACTGAGGGAAGAAATAAAATGTCTTAACTGTAAATAGCCATAGAAATGCGATTTTGGGAAATCAAGTGTTTCTTGTAGTTGCTGGAAAGACATCAGAGCATTGTCTTTAAATAAGTGGCCAAGTACATAGATTCCCTTAGCACGCCATGCAGTGAAAATAGGTGAGCTGATGCCAGCTGGAAAGTCAGGATTTTGAGTAATAGGAGACAGTGAGGATTTCCTGTCATCTATCCCAAAATATTTAGAGACATCACGCCAGGTTTTAATGCTATTGTAAAGCACAGGGTTGTGTTTGACTTCAGGGTGAATGTTATTTGCGTCACATGTTACCAGGCTCCATAGAGCATGTGGGTGACAAGCCCAAGAGTCAACACAGGCTTCCCCCCTGATAAAGGCATGTAGCCATGACCAAATGTGGCGGGCATGGCAGGCCCAGTTATAGAAAATTAAATTGGGTAATGCACGGCCTCCCAAATCTGAAGATAACTGCAGTGTTTTTAAACTCAACCTGGGTTTTTTGCCATGCCAAATGAATTTGGAGATGGATTTCTCTAAGTCACGGTTAACTTTTTTTGGTAAGATAAAGGGAAGCATCTGTAAAGGATACAGGAGACGTGGGAGGACATTCATTTTAATTAGACTAATTCGCCCAAATAATGACAAAGGGAGATTATGCCATCGTTCAAGGTCTTTTTTAACTGCAACAAGGATTGGGACAAAGTTCAATTTCCACAGGTCTTTCAAGACAGGGGGGATCTCAACTCCCAGATATGTAAAGCCAGATGCAGACCAAGTAAAGGGGAAGTCATTTGAGATCTCAATTTGTTTCAAGCACCCAAGAGGCATGGCCTCAGATTTATTAAAGTTAATTTTGTAGCCAGATATCATACTGAACCCATCAAAAATATCCATGATAGCAGGGATAGATACTCCAGGGGATGATACTTAACAGAAGAATATCATCCGCGTACACAAGGCAATTTTATGTTCCTTTGTCGCCTAAAAAGGACACCCCTTATTTCTGCATGCTGACGGATCATCTCCGCTAATGGTTCTAAAGCTAAAGAAAAAGAAGAGGGCTTAAGGGGCATCCTGACGGACGCCTCTAGCCACTGGGAAGGGATCAGAACGACAGCCATTAGTTATGACAACAGCCCTGGGCGCCTGGTATATGGTTTGGGTCCATTTCAGAAAGTCTCCCCCCAGCCCAAATCTCTCCATAATGTCAAACAGATAGGGCCATTCGACTCTGTCGAAGGCCTTTTCGGCGTCAAGGGAGATAGCCAGTGCCTTCTGTTTTTTCTGAGATGTAGATTGTATAATGTTCAAAAGCCTTCTGACATTACTAGAAGAGTAGCGCCCATTAATAAAACCTGTCTGGTCTGGATTAATAAGAGTTGGAAGCAAGCCCTCAAGGCGCTTGGCAAGAAGTTTTGAGAGCAGTTTACTGTCAACTGATATCAAACTAATTGGCCTGTAAGATCCGCACATGTCCGGGGGCTTGCCTCTCTTCAAAATAACCGAGATGTGGGCAAGGTTTAAAGTAGGGGGGAGACAACCCTTGTCAAAGCAGTCTAAGTACATATCTGTGAGGGGGCCCACTAGTACCTTGCAAAACGTTTTATAAAAATCCGGGCCAAACCCATCAGGGCCAGGTGCCTTACCTCCTTGGAGATTTTTGATAGTATCAGACACCTCTACTTCACTTATTGGCCTACATAATACCGCTTTTTGTTCATCTGAGAGAGATGGGAATTGTATCTTATCAAGTAGTTTTCTCCTGTCCTCAAAAGAGGATGTACAGCCTGAGCTATAAAGGTCGGCATAGAATGACTTCATTATTTTATTCACCTCCGTTGATTTGAAGTGTCTAATTCCGTGCTTATCAAGAAGCGAGGGAATCAGGTTAGACTCTGTCCTACCACGTGAAAGACGGGCAAGCGAGCGCCCAGGTTTGTTGCCTGATTCAAATAGTCTGTGTCTGGCAAAAAAAATATTTGAGATTCTGCCTTTTGTGATAATATCTGGTTCAGAGCAGAACGGGCTGCCTCCAATTGTTTTGCCAGGTATTTATTTGGTGAACATTTAAATTGAGCTTCAAGGTCATGTATTTTCTCCTCTAATTCCAATTGCCTCTTTATAGCCTCCTTTTTCTGTGCTGATGTGTAAGAAATAATGGCACCTCGTATATAGGCCTTAGCAGATTCCAAAAAGAGTAGTGGAACTGATGTCTGGAGTATTATTCTCAGCAAAAAAAAAGCTCAAATTGCCTAGTTATAAACTCAACAAAGTTTGTATATTTTAATAATGCGGGGGTAAGTCTCCAGTGCCGGCATGAAGGATCCCTGTTGGGAGGGGAGATCGTTATGGCTACAGGGGAGTGGTCAGAGATGAACTGAATACCAATTGTGCAGTCAGCTGTTCTGTCTAATAAGGACCTTGAGGAGAGAAAATAGTCTATTCTGGAAAAAACCTGATGAGGGATGGAGAAAAATGTGTAATCTCTATCGTTGGGGTGGAGTATTCTCCAGACATCATGCAGGTCTAAATCTTTTAGGAATTCACACATTTTTTTGCTTTTAGTGGAGGAAGCTGGATGAGGCAAAGACATATCTAGACAAGGGTTAAGTGCACAGTTGAAATCCCCTCCAATTAGTGTGTATGAAGAGGAAAATGAAGACAAATCTGCAAGAAGTTGTGGGATAAAAGTCGGCTCATAGTTATTAGGGGCATAAACACAACCAAGGACAACAAGTTCCCCATATAAAAAGCCAGATATGAGCACATAACGGCCCTCTTTGTCAGAAACTGTAGTGTCAAGGGTAAATGGTAAAGAACGATGTATTAGAACAGCAACCCCTCTGCTTTTTGAATTATATGAAGAATAAAACACCTGGCCCACCCAACTTCTCCTTAATTTTATGTGTTCCAAATCAGTGAGGTGGGTTTCCTGGAGAAAGGCTATCTGGCACCTCTCCTTTTTAAGGAAGGAAAGTATCTTTTGACGCTTAATAACATGGTTAATGCCCTTCACGTTGAGAGTTATTATTTTAACATTACTCATAGTTAAGTTTCATATTGTGCAGTAATAGGATGGAGAATGTATGTTAATATAATGAGAGGATCAATATAAGCCTGTGCACCGAAAAATTCAACACAAAAGAACTGGGATAAAATAAAAACACTACTTAAAAAAAAAGCACAATGAATCAAGCTGTCAGCCAGGTGCCATCCCCAAATGATGGACCCGAACCCAAAATAGAACAAACCCCTCCCAAAACAAAGAACAACAACACAAGAATAATTGGGACAGATGAAGCTAGAAGGTAGCCCCCCACCACTAAGAGAGAACAGATCTTCAGCAGCAGGCATGACAATACCACTACTAAAACCCAGTCTCCACATCCCTCCCACCCAACCAGCCTTGAACGGTACAAAATGATTAAACCAATATCCGGAAGATAACACCAAAAAAGGATGGTGACTTGGCCCATTAACAACAGTATTGAAAGAGTCAAGGTATTCAACTAAAATTAGCCTGATTCATGGCCTTGGAAACAGGACCATTTAGTAAAAAAAAAAAAAAAATTGTCTATATATTATGCACACACAATATACACACGCTTAGGCATCCCGCTTGTAGGCCTAAAATAAAATGTAAAAACGAAACATCAGACAACTCTATAAAGGTCCGTATTACATTGTGAAAACGAGCATTGTCCTTCTTTGGAAAAACAACCTAGGCAAACCTAGGCCAAACCACAGCTTAAAATTAAACTATGTGCAGCAAACAGTTCAGTCATTTCCTTGATCATTCAAATTTTCAAACCTGCTCAGAAACACCTCCGCTGCCTGCGGTGACTTGAAGGTATGCTCTTCTCCCCGGATTGTGATGGAAAGCGAAGCTGGATATCGCATCTGGAATTTTATCTTCCTCCGGATGAGACGCTCGCAAGTGTCGTTGAACTGACGCCTTGCCTCCCTCACTGCCACCGAAAGGTCTTGGCGGATGTAAATCCTGCTACCCTGGAAAACAATTTTGCCCATCTCCTTGGCTGCCGCAAGGATTCGTTGTTTATCGCCGTAATTGTGGAGTTTTATGATGACTGGCCTGATGAAGTTTGGTTTGCGTGGTCCCAAAGCTCTATGGGCCCGGTCGATCTTAATGGACCCACGTTTGGTTTCCAAACCTAAAGTGTCGTGAAGCCAGGTTTCAAAAAATCTCACCGTCTGTTGGCCTTCTGTGCCCTCTCTGAGACCCATAATCCGAATGTTGTCTCTGCGACTCCGGTTTTCAATGTCCTCAGCACGGTCGGAAAGGGATTTCACTTTTAGCTCCAGATCAACAACTTTTTTCTCCAGAGAATGCGTTCTATCTTCATTCTCGGAGACGCGACTCTCCGCTTCAGTGAGTCTTTTGCTATTGTCTTCAATACGACCGCTCAGACCATTTAAAGAGGACTGTAGCTCGGCAAATTTCAACTCCATTAGCGCGCTAATCTTCTCGGTAACATTTTGGGAAATAACGTTAGCCATGTTCTCGTAAGGCTCGCTATCTTCCATATCAGTCCCGGAGATGGCGGCAGGTGTTTTTTTCGGTTCAGCTGTACGTCTTTTTCTCATTGTATCCCGTTGATTCGTGTTTGAGTCTGTTCCGGACATGTTTCTTAAAAAAAATATAACCAAATTTGAGGTTTAATCGGTCAGAAAACAGTAATTGTTCGGCTGCTAAGCGGGAAGACGATAGAAAGCGACCACTCACTCCAAGTGCATCACGTGACCCCATGAAAGTTCATATTTGACTTCCTAGATGTCTCCAATACAAACCTACACTCTATCTGTAACAATTTTGATGATATGTCATTTATTTTCATTTTAAGTTTGGCTGTTGAAGGTCACCGAAGGTCAAGTTCAAGGTCACCAAATTAAACTTCATACATGACTACCTATACGCCCACAATACAAAGCTCTATCTATAATAGTTTTGGTGATAGAAGTCATTATAATTTTGCTATGTGAGGTTTGACCTTCAAAGGTCACCCAATGTCAAGTTCAAGGCCACCAAAAGAAATTTCATATATGCCCCTGTAAGTGTTTAATACACACATGTTCCCAATCTTCAATATTTTCAAGCCTAGAAGCCTTTGAAGATTGTAACATTTTGCTTTGACCTCAAGTTTGACCTTTCAAGGTCATCTGAGGTCAACTTTAACATAGCCAATGTATAGGTCATATATGACTTCCTATATGTCGATAATACAAACTTAACCTCTATCTGCAACCATTTGGCCTCCACAGGCCATCTTGCTCATTCATAAAGTACAGCGCCCCCACCAGACCTACTTCCGTCTATTCAATCAAAATGATGCTTGCACTGTACATTGACGGTACCAAGGGAAGTTGATTGCCTGACTTAGAAAAAAATTTATCACGCGGTTTTTGAGAAATAGTTTTTTGAAATTTCAAGTCCTATCTTTTAATATTGATAGTATTTTCCTTAACCTCAAGTTTGACCTTTCAAAGTCATCTGAGTTCAACTTTAACATAGCCAATGTATAGGTCATATATGACTTCCTATATGTCGATAATACAAACTTCATCTCTATCTGCAACCATTTGACCTCCACAAGCCATCTTGCTTATTCATAATGTACAGCGCCCCCACTAGACCCACTTTCGTCGATTCAATCAAAATGTCGCTCGCACTGTACATTGATGGTACCAAGGGAAGTTGATTGGCTGATTTAGAAAAAAATTTATCACGCGGTTTTTGAGAAATAATTTTTTGAAATTTCAAGTCCTATCTTATAACATCGATTGTATTTTCCTTGACCTCAAGTTTGACCTTTCAAAGTCATCTAAGTTCAACTTTAACATAGCCAATGTATAGGTCATATATGACTTCCTATATGTCAATAATACAAACTTCATCTCGATCTGCAACCATTTGGCCTCCACAGGCCATCTTGCTTATTCATAAAGTACAGCGCCCCCACTAGACCCACTTCCGTCGATTCAATCAAAATGTTGCTCGCACTGTACATTGATGGTACCAAGGGAAGTTGATTGCCTGATTTAGAAAACAATTTTTCACGCGGTTTTTGAGAAATAATTTTTTAACATTTCTCAGCCCTATCTTTAACATTGGGGCCAAAATGTCAAGGGCCCATAAAACGGACAAAAATGATTCAATCAAAAAAAAAAAAAAAAAAAAACGTCTAGAGATATGGCCTAGTTGTATGTTATGGCAAATTTACACAAAAATTCATCAGGCCGAAAAAAAAGATAAAAAATGTTGCGGACGACGGATGCCACACCACAACAATAGCTTATCTGCCCATAGGGCTGGTTAGCTAAAAAAGGGGACCTACGATCACCCAACAATCACAGAGGCATTTCTTTATCACAGATAGCATCAAAAGTTTATGACCGCTGTTTTCTGAACAGAATTCGCCCTGTCATTGATAAAGTGCTAAGGCCAAATCAGAACGGATTCCGTGAAGGTTGCTCTACCACTCCGCGTTATCTTGCTCTCCATTGTACTTTTGAACAACTGAAGAACTTTGATAAAGAGGCAGTTATTATTTTCATCAATTTCTGGAAAGCTTTCGACTCAATTAACCACAACAAGATGTTTCTAATACTGGAGGCATATGGAATACCACCAAAAGCGGTGAGTGCCATCTGCTGAAGTCATTACACCAAATGGAATGACAGACCCTTTCAACATAGATTCAGGCCTCCTACAAGGTGATCCCCTAGCTCCTTTTTTTGTTTATCCTGAATATGCCTAGCGATCTAGACGGACTTACTCTCTGCCGCTGTCATTGACATTGCACTTCTTGAGGCCTTGATCAAAGCCGCGCAGGACCTACTAATCAGAGTGGAAAAAGCTTGTCAAGATATGTACCTCAATGCCTCAAAGACGAAATATATGCATCTGAATCCTTCTTCACATGATTGTTTGCTTTCTTCAGATCCACAATCTCCATAATCGAATGTGTTGATGACTTTAAGTATCTAGGGGGCTACAAAAACACTCAACATGACATGGATGTCGGAATTGACCAAGCATGGAGCGCACTCCACTCACAACAAAAGATCTGGAAAGCTCCTACCAATAACAACACAAAGATCAAAGTATTTCAATTATGCTGGAACTCTTGTATAGTTCTGAGTCCTGGACACTGAATGCTGCTTGTAGAAAGAAGTTAGATAGCATGTACACAAAGATGCTCTGTTTCCTTTACAGCATCACTTGGAGAAATCATATCTCAAACAAAGTGTTATATGGTTCACTCCAGCCTTTCTCCACCTACATGTAAAGGCGACAATTGGCATTAGTTGGACATGTCATCCATAGTAATGTGAACCTGCCTGCAAACAACTTCTCTGGGAACCAGATGCACGGAGGAGAATTGGTCGTCCTTATGTAACTTTGAAGAAAATCAAAGAAATGGAAACAAATCTTGATTGTGAGGAATTCAGAACAGTAATGACTGATAAGAATTTCTGGCATTCTAACCTTGTCATGGTTTCACCGTTGCCTCAAGGCACTGAATGACTCAAGCAAGCAAGCAAATTGCTTTGATTTTGACGACAAGTGATTTGATTTTCATGGCAAACAACTCTAATCTGAACACTTCTGATGGGTTTTCAAAAGCTATGTACAAAGAAAGAGTTACACGCACATCACGTATAGGTGCAAGGCTATCAAATAAAACACGTCAATGAAGAAAGGAGGACCAGGGTAGTTTAAATGCTTTAACATTGTATTTGGACAAAAGTCCTCCTGGGACTTTGCCTAGCACTAGCTGTTTAAGGGAATTGGCGGCGATTGTTCTCTCTAAAAACATATTTATGTTTGAGAAAGTATCTTCTTTATATAGACAACGGAAAGGGACGGCTATGGGCAGTAAGATGTCTCCTAATTTCAGGTCCTTACACGTAGCCTGTTTTGAGAATGATTATGTTTTTTCTTCGACAAATCCTTTCCTCAACCACATAAAATTATGGAAACGCTATGTAGATGATATTTTTATGATCTATGATGGGCCTGTTGGTGGTCTATTGCAGTTTTATGAGTACCTCAATTGTTGTCATGAACATTCAAATTTACCATCAGTTATGATACTCAAAGGATTAGTTTTTTGGATATTCTTATTTTACGTGAGGGCAGTACATTGGTCACAGACCTGTACAGAAAAGAAACTGACAAATGTTCTTTTTTACATGGGCAGTCATTTCATCCTGTTCATCAGAAAAAAAGCCTTCCCATCAGTCAATTCAGTCGCATTAGAAGTATTTGCAGTAAACAAACTGATTTTGATAAACAAGCTGATGAATTACAGTATAGGTTTAAAGTAAAAGGGTACAATGAAAGCTGGGTAAAATCTGCCAGAGACAGGTTTGTTAACATTACACAGGAAGAGTGCCTTATCAAAAAAGATAAATCAAAAACAAATAATGCTCCAAGATGTTTTTTAAAATATTCGACTCTGGGCAAAGACTTTGAAAAAATTATAAGAAAGCATTGGCATATTTTGAGTTCTGACCCACAGCTACAAAATGAATTCAAGGATTTACCCAAGGTAGTGTACAAACATCCCCCTAAACTGAGACAAATGTTGGTAAAATCTGATCTCTTACCTATTAGAAACACTACTTTTCTTGACCCTCCATCAGGGAATTATCCTTGTGGCTCTTGTGCTCAGTGCAATTTTTCATACAAATGTTCCACATATACCCACCCAGTTTCAGGAAAAACAATGAAAATAAAGGGTGTTATATCATGTTCCACAAAAAATTAAATTTATCTTATTAAATGTCCTTGTGGTTTAGCATACGTGGGGAAAACACAAAGGGCACTAAAAACAAGGATAGCTGAACACAGGAGTTGCATTCGGACTCAGGACCAACGAAACCTGGTGGCACTGCATTTCAGAGAGGCCAACCACCCAGTGGCCTCTCTAAGATACATCGGCATTGAGCACGTTCAAATTCCTCGAAGAGGAGGTGACATAAATGCCCTCTTGCTTAAAAGAGAAAGTTTTTATATGTTCACACTCCATACTCTCACACCTAGAGGACTTAATCAAGAATATGATCTTAAACCTTTTCTTTGATTACATTTATAACTACATTGGTGGCAGGTCTTGTTGCTCTTTTTAAAAAGGTCTTTGGTGCTCATATTGTGATGCACACACTTGGTATGTATGGATGCAAGTTTCATTCTACTTACAATTTTCACAATGTAGTTGGTGGCTCTACTGCTTCAATTGTTTATTGTTTTTTGTATCTATCCCCATTTGCTCCTTTTGTGTTATATGTTGAATTTTTATTTTCCTCACTTTACGGGATGCTTATTGGAGGGTTAACCACACCTATTATAATTAATCTTGTCAACCTATTGGTGTGGACAATATATAAATATGGGTGTGTACCCCCTTTTTTGAACATTTTGACCAGACGAAGGTCCAAGTCGGATCAAAATGTTGTCCTTTTTAAATCAATAAAGTTTTCTTTGGTGGCTTGGAGCAAGTGTGCAGGCGTCTCCTCCTTTCTTCATTTTCAAAATCCATGACAACATCCCATGCACCAAAAAAGAGGAAATGTATGAATTCATGAAATTGAAATCAAAATTAAAAGTTGGCAGATGCAGCAGAATCGGGAAACTTCCACAAACCAGCTGTGAACACCCTCTGGAAAGTCAGCTGTGCAAAGCAAATTCATTGAATTCAGGTTAGTTGCTGGCATAAATAATGCACACTTAAAGTACTTACAAACGCCAATTCCAATGTTGGGACGTTATGTAAAACGTGAATAAAAACAGAATACAATGATTTGCAAATCTCATAAACCCATATTTTATTCACAATAGAGCATAGACAACATATCAGATGTTGAAAGTGAGACATTTTAGCATTTCATGAAAAATACTAGCTCATTTTGAATTTGATGGCAGCAACACGTCTCAAAAAAATTGGGACAAGGGCAAGAAAAGGCTGGAAAAGTAAGTGGTACGAAAAAAAACAGCTGGAGAAGCATTTAGCGACTAATTAGGTTAATTGGCTCACTATTCATCATTTTGTACGGCCCAAGTTACGCTAGTGCCTGAACTGGCTGCGAAATTTTTTTCTGCAGGTCGGTTGGTACCATTACGTACATCAGCCAATCACAGGTCGGTTGGTACCATTACGTACATCAGCCAATCACAGATCGGCTCTGGTACCATTGTACGTGCCATCAGCCAATCACAGCTCAGCTGTACTCATGCATCGATGAGAATGGAAAAGCATTCGACATGTCTCTGTCAGCTGAGTTGTGTAGGCGGCAAATTTGTAAATGCTTGTCTTACAATAACGATTGTGACAGCCACTACCCAGACACTAGGGGTCCCTGTCTGGTTGTTGTCGTCTGTGTTGCAGGTGAAATGATGAGTGGCCTGAGCCCACCTGGGCCCGGTGTGCTCTACTACTTATAAGAAGCCATGTGTGGCATAACTCTCTCTCTCTCTCTCTCTGGACCAGGCGGCAGGAGGCCAGTGCTGCAGTGATCCGTTTGTCTTACGTTTGCGCTTACACTTTTCCACACATCCATTCATGCTTACATTATTGACTACTGACTATTCCACGTTATGTCTTTGTTTAAATTTATATCTATTTTTGTGAATAAATACTATTTTTGCTATCCAGCTCGTCGGTTTCCTCTGTTTGCCACAGCCTTGAGCCAGGCTGTGACACGATGTAAGTGCTCCACTATCCGAAATTACAAGTACACTAGCTGGTCTGCTGCAGAAGTCCAATTGTCTATTTACTAGCCTTGGCTTCGGTGACTAATACTGCAGATCAGAGAGCACATTTCGTGACATCAAACTGTTTTTCTATTACCAGTTTTTTATTTCGCTATTTAGATTTTGCACATTTTGAATGGTATTAAATGGAAACGCACACAGAGAGTGAGGACGATGTCTGAAGTTATTAGCCCCAAAACCACAGTCTGCTTCGTGACCGTAGACTGTTCGTGACACAGACTCCTATTTGAGGCATTGTGCTGATAAGCATATGGTCGTCGCTGGAGTGCATTGGGGAGGGGTTACCAGTTAATTTCTGAATCAGTATTTTTGAACATTTGCTGCAATCTACAAAATACAATTCTACTGACTGCTGGCCAATTATCGGAACCCCAAAGAAAACGGACTATAAATCTATAAATACCGCAGCTTTTCTCATCTTTATCGTACTCCAATGAAAATGAATCATTTTGCACTCGGACCAAGCAGTCACAGATTTCATACACGCTACGTGAATAATCATGTACATGCGGGACTTCAGATCAGAGTGAAAGAGCGCATCCAATAGATCAAGGTCTTTTTGTTGGAGTAGTAACCCTCGACCTACAAAAAGCGTTTGATACGGTGGACTACCCAATCCTTCTCAATAAGCTGCGCCTCATCGGGGCGGATGAGCTATCAATTAAATGGTTTTCTAGCTATCTCAGTAATCGTATGCAATATACGTGTGTGAACGGAGCAGAGTCTAATCTTTTAACGATGCATTGTGGCATTCCACAGGGCTCAATCCTTGGGCCGTTACTTTTTGTTACATATATTAATGATTTGTCAACCTGTTTAAGTAAATGTAAAGCATCATTGTATGCTGACGATACCTGTCTCCATTACGCTAGTGTTAATCCCCAAATTGTAACAGAAACTTTAAATGCAGAACTCTCAAGGGTTGATGCATGGTTAAAAAAAAATAAGTTGGCCTTGAATGTAAAAAAATGTGAATTTATGTTGATCGGAACAAAAAAACGACTTAAGACGGCATGGGTTCCAGATGTCCATATACAAAATATTCCCATTACTCGGGTGACCCACTGTAAGTATCTTGGAGTTGTTATTGATCAATATTTAGATTGGAATAAACACATGGAATGCTCGAGAAAGAAGTTATCTAAAGATATTTACTTGTTGAGAAGGATAAGACCTTATATTTCTCAAGAAACAGCTTTAATTTTTTATAAATTAGTAATACAAAGTAGACTTGACTACTGTAGCATTATTTGGGGGAATGCTGGGAAGGAATACTCAGAAAAATTGCAAAAATTACAAAATCGAGCACTTCGAATTATCCTTAAGGTTGACTGTAGTTTTCCAAGTGATAATTTATGTTATTGTTTGAATGTTGACAATCTGTCTGATAGAAGAGATAAGCAAAAACCGCATATGATGTATAAGATTGCATATGAAATTAAATGAAAGCATTTTGTGCCCAAAGAATATAATTATCGCCTGAAAAACACTCACAAATGTTTTGAGTTACCTAAACCCCGTACCAACTGTAAAAAACGATCTTTTTCTTTTAGAGGAATTAAACACTGGAACCAGCTGCCTAATGATGTGAAAACAATGTCCTTTTATAGATTTAAGTTAAATTTGTAGTCATCTTATGCTTTATTATGCATTGTGCATATTTGCTTGTAACTCTAATGAAACTTACGTAGCAAATAGTAAATGATGACACCATAAGTGGGTGATTGGTTGGGGGGGTCGGTGTAGTTACTATTCTTATCGATGAGTGTTGACTATTCTTTTTGTTTTGTTGACAGTCTATTATGTTTATTTTATGTGTTAATGTTTTATGTGATATGTTGTTGTACTCTGCTGGTTTGTGATTGTGGGGGGGATTATGCAGTTTAGCTCCTTATTATTGACGAAACCTTTTTTATTTTTGTTGCCGCTGTATTCTATTACAATTTTAATTCTTCACACGCATGTAATATTTATGTTTTATGTATCATTGTGATGTCATGTTTTATGTGCACGGACTTGCGGAAGAACAGCACAATGGCTGAGGCAAGTTCCCGTGTGGAAATAAAATAAAAATAAAATAAAAAATAAAATAAAATAATCCAATCTAATCAATCAGGATAGAAGGTTCGTGATTGATGTTGAAACGTGCTAGCTAAATAAAACCATTTGCCACTGGATGCATGCATCTACAGCTCGTATCAACATCAATCTCTTACTTTCAGTCCTGATGAATAAAGTTCTTTGGTAGGATTATTAACATTGATCCCGAGAACACGTTCATGTTTAACAATCGACAAAAACTTATTTTTTTCGAAATGCGCCTTAAATATTAAATGCCGTTATGCACAGGCCCAGGAAATCTTCCTCAACCCCCCATACACAAGATACAGTCGACTAGGAGGAAGGTGAGCACTATAGGCTACAAGATGATACATAGCCTACAATAGTTCCTAAATAAAAGGCTTTGAGGGTAAAGGGACATTGTGTAACGTTTTCCGTTGTTTATTGGCCAAAATCTAAGTCTGCATTCATACATATGTCATCATTGGTGTATTATGACCTACGCTAATAATCTGACATATTCTTGTAAACGAAGAATTTTAGATTTGTTTGTATATTGGACGGGTAAGCCGGTAGGGAAGCGCCATGGCGGTCTGCCATCTTGAAACTACAGCCGCCGGCAAGGGTCCAATAGCACCGCCAGCCGGCGCAGAGTGATTGAGACACCGAAGGAGATCAGCAAGACAGGCTACCGCGGCAAGTTTGAAAATCTGCTCTACTGCAGCATAATACTGGACCATGCATATGCAGCAGCACAGGAGACGGAATCCTCATCGCCAAGAAAGCAAAAAAGAGAATTAAAAAGGCAGCGCGACTGGCGCATTCAAAAAACGAGGGTCAACATCGGGCTAGCCTTCCCCAGGTGGAAGGAGCTAATGAAAGCAAAAGATTTTCAAAGGGACGCTGAAGTTGCCAACTTTCTGATCGACAAGTAAGTCAACTTCAAATTTAGGCTACGCGAACACCAAGGGGACCTTGTCTCTAAGCGCGTTCTCGTAAGCAGCGCAGCAGCTGCGGTTCTTTGCTTGTAGCACTGGTCAGGAGATTCCGTGCTGTCGGCTTACGTTATTACCAAATCGGTGAAGTGAGCAGGTGTAACGACACCAATGTTTTCAGTCATTGTATTTGATGAATGGCTTTGTTATGTAGCGACTCGACTGCTTCACCTGTCTTTTATGTAACGTTACAGAATAAACCGTAAGGTAGCAAAGGCTGTTGTTGGTTAACTTAGGTTGGATAACGGGCGTGTATTCGGTAACTATTAAAGGTGACATCCTATAAGCGGGCATGTAGCTAACACATGCTTTGCTTTTTCGTATTAAATTGTTCAAGATGCACCTAAGCCGAGCTGTTTATTTCCATTACTTTGAATATCTTACATTGATTCACGGCACTGTGTTTTGCTGCTTCATATATTATATGCTGGCTAAGTAGCACTGACTACGTCCACTTTCAGCATGGTATAAATTCAGCCCAAAAAACTTCACAGCTAATCATTTATTTACCATTGCACGCTCATTCTTACCTATTAAAACAATAGCAGATGTGCATACTTGATGTTGTGACTTTTCAATAACTTTTAAGATAACAAAAACTTCATATTTTGTATCTTATTTTATGCATGCGCCGAACTTGCATGACAGCACCGCACAGAGACAGTATTTGTTGTTCAGCCTTTATTAGCTAGAAGTGTTGAGTGGGTTGGAAACGCTGGATAGGATGAGATGTGAATGACACACTGTTCGTGAGGGGCATCAGTGTATGGGAGTGATGCTGCGGAGATTCGCTAATGCAGCTGAACTCTGCTAGAGAAAACACGAGGGCTCCAGAAGAAACCGATGAGAACGAAACCAAGAGCGACTTTATGTATATTTTATAACTGGGCTGCTGATCATGTGCGGACTTAGGAATTTGCTAATCCTGTATAAGGGGAAGGAAAATAATTCCGTAATCAAATTTCACTAATATCGAATGAAATCAGCACTTTTCCGGCTTACCTTGATGTTTGAGTATCCAGAGAAACATTTGGGTAGTAAAAACCTCAAGTGTGAATTTAGTCAAGAAAATTTAGAGTTAATTTCTAGTGCTGATAAACGTGGTAATAAACGGCAGTAGCTATGTTATGGATAACGCACTGGGTTGCGAGAGTATGCACAGCATACGCTTTCGCAATATTAAAATTAAACTCTAATGAATGGTGTGTGCACCCTGCGAGTCAGCTGGGATGGACTCCAGTTCCAGGTATAGAGAAAGGATGGAATTAATGAGCTTTGAGCATTTGTACACTAGAAGTAATTTCGCTTGTCAGAATTTATTTCCCTGCTAAATAAAACTAGTTCATCAACATTTTATATCCTTATCATCATATAAATTGTTTTTCCAAACCGAGTGCTATGTTTGCCCGTTCGGTGCGGAGCTGTTGCATGGGTTTTGCAGTAGACATAGCTACATTTCTGGAGAGCATTGATACACGGTGGCCACCGTAGTTGCAATACGTGTTAGAAAAAGTGAGGCGCTCGAGTGCACTATTCGTTTGAATGTAATACACGATTTCAACGCTGGATGGGAGTAATTCCTACACAATGTCCCTTTAAGATTTCTGTAAAATGAATATTTTTGCAAACTTGCTAGGCTACCTTAGTGTACAATTATTGAAATGAACCGAAAAACTGGCACACTAAGACAGGTTTGTGAATTAGTTTTACTTAAAATGCAAAGTTGATGTTTCCTTGCAGGTTATCCATGCCCACCTCATTCCAATCAAATAGTTAGCCTGTATCACAACTATGTGTAGCAAATGTAGCCTATAACCTACTGTGAAGGCCTATGACAGATTCTGAATATATGATACATCTTTGCTCTTGAAGGACTAGGCCTTTCCTGGATGCTGCCTTTGTACCAATTAATGATTACAATCATCAACTGACATCACCTGTATCAAATCACATGATTATTCAAAATTTTTACCTCATGCTACCCACAAACTGCCCGGTTTTTTGGAAAATGTAGCAGGCCTGAATGGCAGGAATGGATGTATATTTAAAAATAAAATGAAGTTGACCACAAAAAACATTGAATATCTTATCTTCATACTGTCTGCATTAAAATACAAGTCGAAGTAAATTGAGAAATCGCTGCATCTGTTTATATGCACATTTTCCATACCGTCCCAACTTTTTATGAGTTGGAGTTGCACATTATGTAAAGTAAAACAGGACTCATCAGACCAGGCAACCTTCCAGCGCTCCAAAGTCCAGTTGCAATGATTTTATGCCCATAGTAGGCACTTTCGATGGTGGACAGGGGTTGGAATTGGCGCTCTGACTGGTCTGTGGCTAAACAGCCCACGCAGCAAGATTCAATGCACTGTATATTGTGACTCATTCATCCTATAAAGCATCTTCAACATTTTCAGTGACTTGTGCCACAGTACTGTAGCCCTTCTACCAGTTCGGATCAGATGGGATAGCCGTTGTTGCCCTCGCGGATCAATGAGCCTTAGTTGCCAAACACCCTGTGGCCAGCGTGTCATTTGTCCCTACTCAGACAACTGTAAGTACATACTCACCACTGCTGAAAGGGAGCATCCCACAAGGCTTGCCACTTCAGAGATGCTTTGACCCACTCCTCTGGCCATCATGATTTGGCCATTGTCCCTTAAGTCCAATTTCCCCCACATTCAACACATCAACCACAAGAACCTACCATTCTTGTAATGTTTAAGGCCTGTTTGGAGACCTTAACATCCCACATATTGGTGATCATAATGTTAAACAGTTGATTTCCATCTAAATTGTGCTGTCAACATATGATGAGACTTATTCTTCACTAGCCAGTCACAGTAGGGGTTTAACAATCGCTAGGACTGATGATATTTATTAATTTATTTTGTCATACGCAGGCCAGATAATGGGACCGACTCCCAGAGATTAATGACTTTCCTAAATAACTCTTCAGACTTTCTTAATGCTTTATTTTTTCCAAAGTATTATAAGTTAACCTAACAACACCTATGCTTTAGACAATAGTATACAGTATTATCAGCAGAAGAACATTTTACAGGTCCTTTGGTTCATTTTCCCAAATTCACCACGAGTGTTGTTAATTCCACTCTCCACAATGCCCTGAATGCATGGGTCAGAATTACTGTAGATATATGTCAAGTCTCCGGTCAAGTTTAATTTTAGATGCACACATTCTGCAGCCAATTCTGTGCAAAAACAGTGTTTATAAATAAGACCTCTAATGATTACATAATGATATTTTGCAATTTTGGTTGCGCACTTTCCCTCAGTTCAAGAGAACAATTTGAGTAATGGTTGTCCATGGCTTGACTGCCCTGCTGTATTCCCCTACTGACATATCTGGTACACTGTCGACCCATGAAAACAGCAGAGCTGCACAACTCGCCAAGGTTTTGGAAGTGAAAGACAACTCACCACACAACACCGGTGTTACAATTTTAAAATTTCTTGGAAGTTTCAGATAGCTTACCGTAGTTCCACTGGAGCGATTTCTGGTGTCATATGTGCATTCCACTATAATTTCATCTCCCTGCACAGAGATTTAGGTTTTCAGTAAGCACCAGAAATAATTTCAATTTCGTTGAATTATTATCATACTAGCACTTGACATTGATGCTGCAACCAAACATTATTTAAAATATTACACTATTACAGGAATGCGGAGCACATTTCTGGTGAATTACAAAGCAGCAGAAACATACAACTTTTTGTCCACAAGATAAGTATGCACTGAATAAGCAAAGAGAAGACATAGCCACATATTTTCCCCAAAATGCATTATTTTTGAAAAGCCATTTAATCACCTGAGTCTACTATTTTCCACATGGTTGCTGCGAGTAATAGCTTAAAGGTGCTGTGCTACTTTCAGAAATTCATTGTCATTATTAACGTTGGTGATCGTTAGTGGGATCATTCCAATTTAAAGGTGCACTCCTTGTATATACGCGAAATGTCCATTTCTCGTACCCCAGCAAAGCGTATCATATGACTTCAACGGCTGTGGGGGAAAAAAATTGACATTTTAGTCTTCATGAGTATTATCAATTCATGCATACCGGAACTATACCATTCTAAGAGTATGTTGCCAATTTTTTTGTTTCATGCAGCCATTGAAGTCATGGGATAGGCTTTTCTGGGATGTGAAAAATGGAGGTGTGTGCCTTCAAATTGATATGATCCTGTAAGGGCACTGTGGTTAGTATTCTGTTATTCACGCTCTCACACAGGACAAAATGTGATAGTTGAGGTAGGTAGCCAAGTTGCACCTTTATTAAATTTTTTAAAAATTGGATTTATAAAGCATAATATCATTAGTGAGCACAATATAGGCAAGTGACGTTAAAGTAAGGGAGACTAGGGTGTGAAGAGCCATGCCGACCAATGAGCCATATCGCATATTTATAATCAATAGATGTCTGAGCTGCTTAACCCCTTTGCGCAGAAGCTAAATGTGGTTATTTATACGTTACCCCATTTAATGCTTTATAATTCAAGATTTAAGCTTCATAGAGAGGAGGAATATGGCTCAACTGAGTCAAGACACTTGCAGCATTTAGAATTCCACTGTATTACAGTTTATTTTCATGATTTTGGTACAGAAAAAGGGCTGCAAACATAAAAAATCTTGATGAAAATTCAGCATTGAAATTATTTAAAAAAATACTGAGGATTGAAAAATGGCTGGGGATTAAAACAATACATTTCTGGGATCATAATCTTCTAGACTACAAGTGTGTATCATCTGAGCACAAAATCTTATTTGGCTTCCTCTTAGACATCTCTCCAGTTGGCTCCCCAAACACTCACAGCCCACAAAACTGTGCACTGTCAAATCATAAAATAATCATATTTTCAACACAAATCAACTTTTGACTCGTGAAATTTAAAATGAATTTATGATTTTCTGGTTGAATTTAGCATGAGTTTATCAATATAGGCGCAGTTGGACATAAATGGTCACCAGTAACTTCTCCGAACCAAAAACATGCCTTTTCTCCATGATAAAGTTGAGTTTCGTCCATTTTTCTACAAAGCCAAATCAGCAAGCACACATACTCATTAAAGGAACTGCTTTTTTCACGGTCAGAACGTTCACTCAGACGTAAAGCTTGGTGTTTACGATTCAAATCATCCAAGCAAAACGCAAGCTTGTAACAACGCTTTTCACACCCTGTAAGGAGGAAGTATAACTCATTAACATAGTAGTATCTGAAATATTCTGTTTCGTTGAATGCGGTATAAATTCTAAAACAGATCGCCACATTAAGCGAATTGCCCGCACATGCTGTATTGGTAGCAAAGGCTATCGAATACACTTGTTACCCAATGAGACAAGTTAGCTCAGTGATCATGGGGGTAAACCGAAAATAAGAAATAGCTGGCTAGTAGTAAGATAGAGCTACGCCATACAAAGACAGATTTACTCACACTTCAAGAGAAAAAACTCTCCATCATTGAACTGCTCCTCCAGTCTGTTCCATTCAAAATAACTCCCATTTTCCATCTCAGAATCACATTTCCAATCCCTCAAATATAAGCTCAGCACTCCAGGGTTGGTTCTGAAAGTCTTTTCTCCATGCAATCACATCATTCTCAGCTACGCAAAGTTGAGAGAATACAACCTAACAGCTATTATGCAAGCGTTTCCATAAGTTTCTGAATATCCAATCATTGTCTTTAAAACACTGAGGAAAGCTTATATTGTCTGGAATTTGATAAAGATTGTGTCAATCAATAGATAATTACCAGGAGAGTTTCATGTGGGGGTGAACTATAGTTGTGGCGCAGGCAGATAAGCCTGAGGAGCTTAGGTGACTGTATTTCCGTGAAAGATTGTGTGAGGCTCAAAAAAACAGCTGAATTCTTCGATAGACAGGTATACGCATAAATCCACGGTGGGGAATTACGCGTTTTTAATCCAACCCCAATTCCAAAAAAGTTTGGGCGCCATGTAACATGTAAATGAAACAGAATGCAATGATGTGCAAATCTCATAAACCCATATTTTATTCACTATAGAACACAGACAACATATCAGATGTTGAAAGGGAGACATTTTTCCATTTCATGAAAAATATTAGCTCATTTTGTATTTGATGGCTGCAACACATCTCAAAAAAGTTGGGACAGTTGGGAATTTCTACAAGCAGTTTTTCACAGATTGGTGAACATCTGCCCATCTTTACTTCCGAGAGACTCTGCCTCTTTAAAATTATCTTTTTATTCTCAGTCATGTCAGTGACCTGTTGCCAACTAACCAAATTAGTTGTTTTTTTTTTTATTTATATCACTTACATTTCCAACCTTTTGTTGCTCCTACAGTGATGTTGCTAGGTACGCGTCCTGCGTCCCTGACGCATTACAATCTGAAAGGACGCAGTAAACTCACTATCCATGCGTCCCAGGGAGGCACCTCATTTTTTCCCATGAAAAACGATACATTGGGCCGATTTCACAAAAGCCTTTTAAGGTTTACACGCGGATAACTTTCTTAATCGCGCGTTTAGCATGAGTTTAATTTTAATCACCGTTTCACGAGGAGCAACTGTCCGCGTGCGTCTAAATATTTTAAACGCCTGCGGTCAAATAACAAAAGAAAACTTAAACGCTCCTAAGGGTATGTTTAATTCGCTAAAACTACTACCACAGATTGATTTGCAGCTAAATAAGTGACGCCGACTTGCCTTCATCTGGTTGCCTGGTAGATTTTGAGCAAGACTTGCGCCTTTTCTGGAAAAGAAGTGCATAAATAAAATAAATGAAATGAATGCATAAATTAGTTGCTTTCTTCAGTTTCTTATTAACTTAATCGAGGGGTTGTGAAAGGCCAAGTTTTTCGTTTACATCTACGTTTACATTCTTAAAAAGGCTACAGTGA
This sequence comes from Gymnothorax javanicus, assembly GCA_029692085.1. NCBI lineage: Eukaryota > Metazoa > Chordata > Actinopteri > Anguilliformes > Muraenidae > Gymnothorax > Gymnothorax javanicus. Next base: position 77,111,439 of record CM056198.1, read on the forward strand.
GTGAAGTCCGAACCGCATTTTTACTGTTCACCAATAATGAAAGCACAAATGAGTGTGTGAAATTACCACGGATGCCGAGGATGAAACAGTTTTGGTGAAGGATGCGTCTGACGTCAGCATCTTGCTCACATCCACAGGACACGCAAAGAAAGTTTGACATTCTTTGAAGCGAAGTGAAATTCTCGCCACGTTTTCCTTGCCGACATCTCTGCGCGAAATGCGTGTCCACAGCGCAACTACCCTTACTTACGGGGTTATTAACTGGTAACGACAATTGGAAATGCCCATTATGCAATGGCAGGTTGTCATAATTTGACCGCACCTGTTTAGTCTGAGGGCTAAACGCAAGGTTATCCGCGTGCAGTTAAACTTGGGATGATCCCATCTTGTGAAATGGTGTTTCAACGTTCGTTTAGCTGTCCGCGTACAACGGCATTTTAACATGCGTTTAAAATTTAAACGCATGTTAGTTATACGCACACTGAAATGCTTTTGTGAAATCGGCCCATAGTGAACAACAGCTCGTGTTTGAAAATCACAGTAACTAGCAAAAGAAACCTTGCTGTCAGCAGACCAGACAAGCGCTGCTTCAACCCTCTCACCACAACATATCTGCATCATTTTATTTTTCTCAACAGACTTTCCACTGTGTTAGTTAAGTTTCATTTTTGTGCTAAAAGTTTCACAGTGATTGACTCAGTTCATTTGATTTAGTTGATGTTCAGACAAAAAGATGGTGGTGATGAGAATGTTTTATGTGTTAAAATCAGCACTTTTATTGATAATTTATTTTGGTACTACAGACACCATTTTGTTTTCATTTGAATTTTAGTAATTTATTTTGGTGCTATTTATGTTGCTACAAAAATGCTATTTTATTTGAATTTTGTATGTCATGCCACTGTGACAGTTGTTTTGCAATAAACTTTTCAGATTTGGAATTTTATTTGTTTAATTTCAGATACATTTTGAACATACATGAATATATCCGTTAATTATAACCATATCATATCATACCACCATCAAAGGAGTTTAACACTACAATTTAAGAAATAGAAGAATATAAGTGGGTCATTCCTGGCTATTGGTGACTTTTCCGTCCCCAAGAAAAAACTCTTAATATTTTAATTAAAATAAACAATATGTTTTATACAATAGGCTTTTGTTATACATTGAGGTCTCCTTTATATAATTAACACAAAATTATGTTTGTAAATAAATATTTTTTTATCTTTATTGCCTTTTGTTTTGACACATACACTTCTTTTTATGATGTCCCCAAAGCAAATTCTCAGTTTCAAATAAATAAAATGTAAAATATTTATAAATTCATGGAAATTTGTTTTTATTATTGTATAGATCATGTTCAAATATCTCTAAATATTAATCTCTTGCAATGGAAATGGTCATTATTATTATTTTAAAAAAAAAATTTACTGTATGTCCCCAAAATCACGTTCCACCCTGTTAGATTGTGGGTTTTCGCTGTTTGAACAAAAACAACTACCATTCCCATTCCCACACTTTGGCTGTGAAATCACACTTTTAGAGGGAAATTTAAAAGGAGCAAAGTGAGGTGAGTGACAACTTTCGGTTTGCCTTTTTTTGCATGTTTTATGATGTTAACCTGTATGTCCTACTCTTAAATTTCCACCCTGTTAGCCTAATTTATGAAGAAAGTAAACCACATTTTTAAAAATTAAAAAACATATTTGATATTTATACTTAAGTTCTGTTTATTTGTGGAGAACTAGCTAACAAAAGTTTGCTGTCACTGAGCAATGGCTAATTTGGTTTGAAATTTTCCACCCTGTTAGGTTCCACCCTGTTAGGTATGCAAACCTTACAGCGTGGAACATGCACCTAACAGGGTGGAAAATCTATCGAAAAATGTAGGGAAATGCTTATAAATACTGATATATAAATATTTAGTTGTTACTTATACGGTTCATCTAATTTATCAATATGTGTAGAAGGTAAAACTTTATTATTATATTAAGGTACAAGGCATTTACTTGGTTTACCGCTGTCCTACCGCATAACAGTTATGATCCAATATCAACAGATCACACCTTCTTAAGTATATTTAAACAGTAATTGATCATTATTATAAAATTTTGTTGATACAATTTGCATGATAATGTAATGTTAAATTGTATATATTTGTTAGGAAATGGCTCCCCGACTTACTGCAGCTGAAACACAGCGCCGCCACAGAGCGAAGCGAGATGCAGATCCAAAGAGAAGAGCGCACACACACACACACACACACACACACACACACACACACACACATATATTTACGCACACACATCCACAACACACATGCACGCAAAAAGATGAAATAAAATGAAATAAAGTGAAAAATAAGATCAAATGAAATCAAATTAAATTCTGGCCCATAAAGAAAGTTTGGTGAGGGCCACTTTTGTTTGTCGGTAGAGGCACTTATGTTTAGTACTCTAATGTAATTTTTTATGTTTTTATGTTTAAAAAGTGTTGAATGTTTTGTATTTTCAATTAAAGTTAAATGTTCTGCGAGTTAATAATAAAATTATTGTTGAAACTCACTGAGTTATTGCTGGTTATTCCACCCTGTTAAGGTCCTTTCCACCCTGTTAGTCACATTTTTTACCCAAATACCATAACAAGTATGTTAAATGTGATGCATACGTTAATGTTAAACTGCAGAGTTGAAAGGGATCAGCAGCAGACATATGTAATTTTGTGCAAATTTCTGTTATTATTTATCATTTAAATTGGGTGCAAAAAATGTGACGGTTTTAAAGAATGAACACGTTCTACTCAAATTCTATTTTTAACATTATTCAAAGAAAAAACTTATACAATGGAATGAGGGGCACATAAGGTGCAAGAAAAGCTAAGTATTGTTGAATATTTACATTATTAACACTTTGTAATACCTGTGTATATGTCCCTAACAGGGTGGAAATCTCTCGTGGTCCATGTCTGAATAATCCATCCATAATTATTATAATTTAGGTGCACAAGCTCTATCAATACAAGTTCCTGAAGGTTAAACATACCATTTACCAAACACGGTGTTAAAAACATGAAAAATGTATACTTTTTTTTCAAAAGTTAGCACACTGAAAAGTCACCAATAGTGAAGAATGACCCAAGTAATAGAAAGAAATAATTTTTTTTTCATTGGGGACCCACTGAATTTCCCAGGGACCCACTCAAATCACCACCTGTGGGTCCTGGGGACTCACTAAATTGAAAACCTATCAACACCACTGCCCTATCCCAACTTTTCTGAGACGTGTTGCTGCCATCGAATTCTAATACTTTTCATGATATGGTAAAATGCTTCACTTTTAACATCTGGTATGTTGCCTATCCTCTATTGTGAATACAATGTGGGTTTACGAGATTTGCAAATCATTGCATTCTGTTTTTATTTACATTTTACACACCATCCCAACTTTTTTGGAATTGGGGTTGTATGTGATGACTATACCTGATAGTGGAACGACATAGTATCAATACCATGGTGCATTTTTTCTTCAGAGAACTGATTTTTTAAATTACTTAATTGGGATACCATTGGCTCACTATAGCTGAAGTGGTCACTGGAAAGGACAATTTTTTCTGTCGAAAGAGATCATTTTTTTAACTGCTGGATAGATACTGTGGGCAAGTATATTGAGCATTTGCACATCAGGCTTAGCTGAGGAGTTTATTTAATGCAACGCCTGGAAAACAGGGATGGGACTAAACTCGTCCATATTCTAAACCATGTTCGAGCTTGGCTTGTGAGTGAATATTCAATAACTGAGCCAAATGTGCCATCTTGCGATAAAATAATGTAATAGTGCGCACAAATTGAGTAGCTCCATGTCCGCTGGCGTCTACGTCTGCACAAAGGGGTTAAAATAGGCAAAATAGTGATATGGCTCATTGGTCCTCATGGCTCATCAAGCCCCAGTTTCCCCTAATCTAATGCTTGTTTGCAACCACGTGACCAAAATCTTTAGCGACCAGTGTCTGTGCCACTTTGGATGACATGAAATGTCCAAGATGGTGTCACAGGAAGGTGGTGAGCCTGTATTTTCTGAAAATTATGAGAAACTGGAAGGTCCCTTGAAAAGGAAATATAAAGCAAAAATTTGTTTTTGAGGCTTCGACTTTGCAGACAAGGACTCTTCGTCCCCGGATTTTTCGTCCCCAAATGATAACAAAATGTCCCACCATTGTTGACAGAAGGATGGACAGATCGGCAACGAACAAACACCATGATATAAAGGTCAGGGTTAGGTTTAGGGTTACAATGCAGGAAGAGAATAATGCATTATTAGGGCTGAACAACCCAGGGATGAAGAGTCCGGGATGAAAAGTGCATGGGGAGGAAGAGTCTAGGGACAAAAAGTCCACAGGGACGAAGAGTCCGAGGATGAAAATTCCCAGGGGACAAAAAATTCGGGGATGAAAAGTCTGGGGACAAAGAGTCCTAGAGCCCAGACAATGTGGCGCTTTGGAGTAAATATAGGCAGCATTGAACACACCTTTGATTGCAGGACAGCTAAGGTAAGACATAATTTATGGTTTTGGCTGTCCAAATTGAGTTTATTACAAGTACCTCCGCCAAGGAGGTTATGTTTTCACGTCTGTTTCTTTGTTTATTTGTTTGTCTGTCTGTTAAAAGAATAACGCGAAAAGTTATGAACGGTTTGGCACAAAATTTTGTTGGATGATAGCTGGTATTCCAAGGATCAGTTGATTGAATTTTGGAAGTGATCTGGAACATATTCTGGATTCTGGATCTGAAAGAATTAAAATATATCTGTCTAACGCAGGTCTATGTGATATTTCTGACCGGATAACTCAAAAAAGTATGAGCAGTTTGGCACGAAATTTGGCAGGATAACTGGTAGTCCTAGGAAGAGTTGATTTAAGTTTGGTAGTTATCTGGAACATATTAATTAACCAAAAAAATATATGGCGTGGCGGAGGTATGTGCTCTACCGAGTGCCCTCTAGTTTTTTATGTTTATGGCAGCTAATTCAGTGAGTTTTGGTCTTAGAGCGAGAAATCTTATATTGTCAGAATCCAAAGAGTATCTACTTTTAGATGATTTATCGCTTTTGTGAGAGAATTGAGTTATGGATTCAATAGCACCACATACGCGATACATGCACTGTTCACGTGTTTTTGCTTCAAGCTCATTAACTTGCTTGGTGCTTGCTCATTAACTTGCTTGGAATTTTGTCTCATTTTGGTAAAAATGGTTATCATGAGCTTTTAGCCAAGTTTCTTTCCGTTAATTGGGTGTATGCTATAATGCTACACTGTCAGCATGTCCCTGTATGATGTTCATTGTGAGGTGCACCGCTGACCATGGTACCGGAGCACTGGGTTCAAGAGGTTAAAATTGTCTTCCTAATGCCAAAGATAATAAGTTTAGACTTAAGCTTACCTGATATAAAATGAATGCTGCATATGCGAGTGTCTGAATTTTCTTTTCCGTCAGATCTCCACCAGAAATGTTTGCGATCTGCTAATTCCAATGTATTTGACTCACTTTCTCAGTTTCTTCCCCTTGATTTATGATTACTGATGGGTGCGGAAAAAAACTGAAATGTTTGTCCCTTTGTTCGTTGTGGCTGCAGCCTACAACAGCTGATACGACTCCCATAGTATAAAAATTATTCAATTGTCGCTGGTTGCCGTCTGGGGCAAGATATCATCCAACATGGCTGACTTCCGATTTAACCCAAACGCCCCCGGTACCTGGGGCGATCATTATGCGTCATAAATACAGCATGTTTCCCTAATAGCAGCATCGTCATGCGGTATATCCATTTAACGGGAAGAAACTCGGCATAAAGCTCATGATGACCGTTTTTACCTACACCGAACACATTTCAAGCACCAAGCAAGTAAATAAGCATCTAGCAAAACATATGATAAAATAATATCAGTGCTCTATCACTAGCATTTCAACTGAATCTGTGCAATGCATACAAACGATATGTCAAATGTCAGAAGATAGCCACAGAATCCAACAATATAAGCCATGTCATTTTAAGCCAACACTCAAAGAACAGCAGGCCTACACTTTACATGCTACAGCGATGAGCAAAAATTTTTTCTTACCTTTGATAGGCCTATTCTGTTATAAAAAACTGTTTGTGGGTAAATCTGCGCTTGCTATTTTCAGCCCAATGTGTCCGTGTTATATTGAAACTTGATCTGTCGTCTCCATGCATGTTTTTTTCCGGTTATACATGCGATCTTAAGGAGCAGGGGAAGCATGCTTTTTATAAATAATTACTGGGGTGTTTCTTCTTTCTACTTCATCTTTGTATTCATAATTTTGTTCATTTGCCTATTTTAATGAAAACAAATCTGCTCAAGTGGAGGAAAAATTCATTTCCATTGTTTTCTTGCTTGTCGGAAAAGTCATCTTTCTGGGTTACCTTTGGGGATCACGTGACTTACACAACGCATTGCGGCATCTAGTGCAACGCCTCCATTGGGACCGCATTCATGTTAATCCTTTCCTAGCTGTTCCTCTTTCCAGTTTATGAGGAAAAGCTCCCAGTCCTTCTATGGTCAGGATTGGAACCGTGTTCCTCCTAAGTTACTCTATCCTGCCTTTGAACAGTTTGGCTCTGGCGATGCGTGCTCCCCCCTGGCGGTCATCCTGGGACGCCACTGGCCCGAAATTGGCAAATATCTACGCTGCTTCACCCATAACATCTGTGCTGAACTGTGCTATTCTCTTCTGGGCTTCATCTCACTGTTACTGTATCACTACAAATAAACCCTTCCATTGGATTGTACTCTGCCTCTTCACTTGATTCCTGGTCTGGATCATAACAGAGTGCTTGATTTTGCTCAGGTGCGATGGATTCTTGCCAGTGTCGTCAGAGGCACTGGGAGGAGACAAATGTACCTGATTCTTTGACAGATTACCCGTTTCATGGACTACTGTAAGTAGAGTGGCAGGTTCAGCAAATATTAAAGTCATTTTTATAAAAGTTAGCAACGGCACCTTTAAGTTTTGTTACAGTCCTTTCACATTTGAGCAATAGAAAGCAATTAATAGCCACATTTGAAGAAGTTGCACAAAGCACCTTTAATTGTGGTTAATCTTTCTATTGCACTGAATGAATAGATGCGAACTAGAGAAAGGAAAAGCCAAAATTCTATCCATTCAAAACAAACAGTTTTCATGCCACACAGCTGAGGTAAATTATTGAGGGAATTTACAGTAAGTTACAACTTATTTTTCTCACAATAAATATCTGAAAACAGCATCACAAACCTTACCTCCTTTATTGTCTTAATTTTTCCCAGAAATCTGGCTTGTTGTAAATTAAAATCATAGTTTTTGTCCAAATCCAAGAAGTCAGTCTGCTTTCCATTCCTAAGGAAAGGAAATAAGAACAGGTAAATATTACACAGTCATGATACTGCTTTGCTGAAAATTGAAGAGGCACAAGAAATCCCTGATAATAAGTCATCAGTTTAACTGATTTTAAATCTTGATCTGTTTTAAATAATATTCCTTGATTAACAGAGCATTAATTCCAAAAACACTCAACTTTTCAGGTGTGGCCAGTTCTCCTCATAATCGTAAGAGGAGAAACAGAACTCATTATCTGCATGCAAAATTGGCGCCAATATGCTAAACATTGTTCAAATTGTGGATCCATGGAGCCTATGTGAGTGATAAAGTACTTTATATATTTATGCTTTTGCTGTTGCACCACTGGGGCTGCTGCACCATTGATTTCCTTTTGCTGGCTGTTGCTGACCTCTTGGCTGTGCTGTAGCACTGTTCGTTGGTGATCTTTCTGCTTGGGTTGAGACGGAGAAAGGCATGCAGAGATTGCAGAAGAAGATTTGCTCTTGTTTTTCTGAAAATAATTTGTGTGTAAAAGCTCAAACATTAAAAGAGGTAAGACGATTTGCTCCCGAGGTATAACCTTTGTCGCATTAGAGCAGGGAGAAATTTTCCCACTTTTTTCCCTCTTGTAACAACTCGGTTAGCAAATAGCCAAATTAAGTCACTAATCTGGTCAAACAAAGGCGACACGGGGTGTTTTTGTGGGGTTTCGGTCTCCCTGGAGCAAAGTAAAGTAAAATAAACTTAAACGCTAACTAAGTAAATTATGATATACAAAGTAAAACGGAATTGTTTTCAAGGACTGTGCTACTCTCGCCTGGTTTTTCTGTTGCTGATTAAGCTAAGAAACATAAGCAAGCTTCTCAACGCTAAGAATATCATCAAATTACCTGGATATCTAACCACAGCCTGGATTGGTTTCATACTTGGTTGCTTGCCTTTCATATAGTCTTCTAGCCAATAAATATTGACGTTCACCGGGGTTTTTAGTCCTCTTCGGTCTTTCTTTTACCACAATACTGCATAAAGAAATTGCCAATCTAGCTATTCAGTATTCCCTTCTGGTCGCTGTGCCAGGAACAGCTTATCAAAACCTAGTCGTGTTTAGTTGGCTCACGTTTTAAGTAGGACGTTCACCCGGCTCGCTTGAATTAAATATTAACGCTAACCGTGGTTTTAGTCTTTTTCGCATCACATTTTTACCGAAGGGCTCTTCCGATCAAACACATTGCAAATTACGTTATTTTTGTATACTATTCAAAAAAAGTAGGGGATATTTTATTTTGAGATCAAAATTTTCACATATACAAAGGGATACGAAACCATGTTGTATAGTTCCTTACTGAGGAAGCATTTCCAAAGAAATTCATCACCCAAACACATCAATGACACTCTCACGATCTGCACGGGATGCTATTGATGATCAAGGGGGTTGTGCCACAAATTTGCATGACTCTGAATTGGAAGGTTAGAGCCACTGTAAAGGAAGATTTTGAAGAGAAAGCATCAGATTATCAGTGGTTGAAGTCGTTAATTAAACAGAGACCATGCGCCGTCTAACACAGGAGGAGAGGTTACGTGCCCTTGGCATGCTACAGGTTGGCACAAGACAGGTCTTTGTGGCAAGGGCAATGAATGTTTCCCAGTCTGTCATCAGCAGATTATGGTCCAGACATCGCGCTACAGGGTCTGTTCAGGATAGACCACGATCCGGTCGACCAAGGGCAACAACTCAGGCTCAGGACAGATTCATCCGCACTATTGTCTTGAGAAATCGTATGGTAACAGCAAATCAGATAAGGTCTCAACTTCAAAGGGATACTGGCTTGGTAGTGAGTGGCCAGACCATCAGGAATCGTCTGCACAGATTTCACTTACACGCCCGACGCCCTCGTGGTCATTCCCTGTTTGAGGGATCGTCACATTAGGGCCAGACTCCAATGGTGTCGTCATCATCAACGCTGGGATAATCGCCGATGGAACAACGTAATGTTCTCAGATGAGTCGAGGTTCACTGTGGACTTCCTTGACAGACGCAGGAGGGTTTGGCGCCGACGTAACGAACGTTTCCATGACGTTAACGTCATTAGACATGATCCGTATGGGGGTGGATCTGTAATGGTGTGGGGAGGCATCACTGCTGCCGCAGAACAGACTTGCATGTTGTTGCTGGACGTGTCACAGGGCAGTACTACCGGGACAACATCTTGGCACCCCATGTTGTGCGTTTTGCACGTCGTTATGGCCGCCGTTTCATTTTCCAAGATGACAATGCCAGATGTCATAGGGCCAGGATCGTTACAGATTACCTCCAGCAGCAGAATATCACCACATTACCATGGCCAGCACTCAGTCCGGACCTTTCCCCCATCGAGCATGTCTGGGACATGCTTGGACAGCGGCTACACCAACGTCAACAACCTCCTGCCAATGTCCAAGAACTTGCTGCAGCATTGCAACAGGAATGGAATAACGTTCCCCAAAATGACCTGGGACGTCTCGTTAGGAGTATGCCACGCCGAATTCGAGCTTGTCTAGCCAACCGAGGGGGTTTTACCCGCTACTGACTCTGTTTCACAATGGTGGTAAATTTGCTGTGTGACCCTGTGTTTGTGTCGACCCTTATTCTGGAGAATCTGTCCTTTACTGACTGTACACAGGGTTTCGAATAAATTGACAAATGTTTCCTTAATGTTTTTATGTCATTTGTTTCCTTCCTGACCTCATGATCTGCATTTCATGGTACTTGTAAATCCAATATCCCCTACTTTTTTTGAATAGTATATTTTCCTCCAGTTGCGGTGCCTTGATCAGCTTGTTAAAGTTTAGTGACTTGTTTGAGTGCTTAGCGACAGCCTGTTGGGGGGATACTGTGTTTAGTTAGCTCTTATAGTAAAGGAGTTGTTTATTTGGTCTGTTTGAATTAAAGGGTACCGGGGCTTTACTCTTTTTTGGTTACCTTTGGTTGTAGTACCTATTTGTGGCTAGCTAGCTAGATAGTTACTGTTGGCATTTTTGACTTGGGATCTGAGATTTAGTATTTCATTAGTAGGGATGTAGCAACCAATAACGTAATAGTTCTGGCTGTTTTTTTAAAATATAAATTTGGCATCTCTAATCCCACCCTAATCTGGAATACCCACTTGGGGAACTATGTACAACACTTGCTCGTATGTGACCCCTTGTTGCCAATTCAGGAGAGTGCAGACAGTTCGCGGCTCTCCTCCGAAGCACGCGCCCATCAGCCACTGCTTATTATACACTCATTGGTTGAATCCTCGCAAGTTCAGAACGAGGGCGGAGTATACCAGAACGTAAACAGGCTTAGAATCTTCCAGACGAGCGCCTGTCTTGGCCAACAGGAGGCACTTAAGCAATGAACAACAGAACCATGTAATATTACCCTTCCTGGCAGACCCTTCCCAATTTGCATCCCTGTAGCGCAATTGCCAATTGTGTGCTACGCTGAAAAAGCTGCTGACCACTGCCGGTTGGTACGACGGGGGCTCGAACCCGCGTCGTGACAGTCACTTCTGCTTCGCAAGGTGATGCTTTAACCGAGTGAGCTATCCGGCAGCCCTATTTTGGCTGTTTTAAATGTAATAAAGCCAATAATGTAATAACTTTTTGCCAATAATGTAATTAGTTATTATGTTATTGGCTGGTTATTACATTATTGGCCTTTTATTTTAAAAATCATTTAAAAATGTAATAACTGGAGCCGATAATGTAATAATACATAAATATGACTGCATTCCCCCCCCCAAGGACAAGCCACCACTCACATTTGGAAGAATAACTCAACAGCTATGGTGCTAAAGATTACTGCATTTTTGTAGTATCTTGGTCCGTAGGGGTGGCCTCAATTCAACCCTTATCATATCATAGTGCTTCAATCACAATAAGCATAACCTCAAACCTGAATGTCTGTCTGATGCTTAACAAATGCTCTTGATGCTGCTTCTAAACTGATTTAATGCACACATAGATTCAAATGTGCACATCCACATGGTTCTTGAACAAAAGAAATATATAAATTGCATAAAGTCAAACCTGTAATTGTGTTCCAGTGATCTTATGTGTGTATGTGCCAGTTTTTCTGCAGTTTGCTCATCAAAAATAGGTATAGTGGATAGCATAGTCACGTAAACACGTCATTACCACTAGTCATCCAGGATATGTACAAGGGGCGTTTCAAGAAAACTTGCCATTTTGCTAAAAATGCCTGTAACAGAGGTTAATCTCCTATATGATGAAGCATAATGACTTAATATTCCATTGCCCTTTTATCAAAGGGTTTACCTAGGATGTGCATCCATGAGAAACTCAAATTGGTTTGCTCAGTTTTTCAAAATCGCTCATTTTGTGCCCCATACATAACCACTTTTGACCATTTTTGCGTCAACCTGGAGAGGAAGGCAAAATTGAATCCTTCACTGTAGCTTATTCATGAGACATTTGGTTGTGAAATGCCTAATTTTGTATTCTGTGGGTAAAGGGCTATGTGTTACACCGCTCATTCACTCTTACATGGGTTTATATCATCACAGCGTGGTTTTTTTAAAAGGGCGTTTTCGTAACACCTAAACCATGATTACAGTGCTCTTTGATCTGGGGCCTGTCTCACAAAGCTGGATTTCGGTTTAGCGAAGTGACTTCTGGATTAACCCTGGGTTTTCCGTATCACAGAGCTGGGTCTCTTCTTAGCGGGGTACGTTGCCGCGGTAACTTATGCTGAACCCCTAACCTGCTCCGGAGGTTAAGATCAAAACAAAATCTCAGCGGGTATATAAGACCACCTACTGGCCAATCATTGTCTTGGAAAAATGACCTGCCCATTTCTTGAGAATCCCGTGGAGGAAGCCACACGGATAGTGAGAGGAGCGCTCGGGAGAGAGTAGCCTACATGAGAAGTGGCAAAAGATTTTTTTTTTCTCTAATGTATGATCAGCAGCAACAGATTGCTTGTAAATGTATATGACAGTTTGAATTTACTGTTACCTCTATCAAGGACGGCATTTGTGTGGGTGGAGGTAGCAGCCTTAAAGTGAGGGTCCCACTATCCACTGAGCAAAAAAAAAAAAAAAAAATGATAATAATAATAACTACATGTTACTTAAGCTACTTTCACAATAAAAGGATAGTTGTGTTTTAAAAGCAGCCCAGTGTTTTAACATTTGGCGCACTGAAACATACCATGTACATATGCCGTCCTTTGTGAGCTGCTACCTCCACCAGGGTCTGATGAGACTCCCCCCTCCACACCCTCCGTTATGGGGCGACCCTTATTACAAAACCCAAAACCAGTGAAGTTGGCACGTTATGTAAATCGTAGATAAAAACAGAATACAATGATTTGCAAATCCTTTTCAACTTATATTCAATTGAATACACTGCAAAGACAAGATGTTTAATGTTCAAACTGAGAAACTTTTTTTTTTTTTGAAAATAATCATTAACTTAGAATTTAAAGGCAGCAACACATTGCAAAAAAAAGTTGGCACAGGGCCTTTTTACCACTGTGTTACATCACCTTTCCTTTTAACGACACTCAGTAAACGTTTGGGAACTGAGGAGACCAATTTTGAAGCTTTTCAGGTGGAACTCTTTTTCCCATTCTTGCTTGATGTACAGCTTAAGTTGTTCAACAGTCCGGGGTCTCCGTTGTCGTATTTTACGCTTCATAATGCGCCACACATTTTCAATGGGAGACAGGTCTGGACTACAGGCAGGCCAGTCTAGTACCCAGACTTTTACTACGGAGCCATGCTGTTGTAACACGTGCAGAATGTGGCTTGGCATTGTCTTGCTGAAATAAGCAGGGCGTCCATGAAAAAGACGTTGCTTGGATGGCAACATATGTTGCTCCAAAACCTGTATGTACCTTTCAGCATTAATTGTGCCTTCACATATGTGTAAGTTGCCCATGCCTTGGGCACTAATACACCCCCATACCATCACAGATGCTGGCTTTTGAACTTTGCGCCTATAACAGTCCGGATGGTTCTTTTCCTCTTTGGTCCGGAGGACACGACGTCCACAGTTTCCAAAAACAATTTGAAATGTGGACTCGTCAGACCACGGAACACTTTTTCCACTTTGCATCAGTCCATCTTAGATGAGCTTGGGCCCAGCGAAGCGGGGCGTTTCTGGGTGCTGTTGATAAATGGCTTTCGCTTTGCATTGTAGAGTTTTAACTTGCACTTGCAGATGTAGCGACGAACTGTAGTTACTGACAGTGGTTTTCTGAAGTGTTCCTGAGCCCATGTGGTGATGTCCTTTACACACTGATGTCGGTTTTTGATGCAGTACCGCCTGAGGGATCGAAGGTCACGGGCATTCAATGTTGGTTTTCGGCCTTGTCGCTACGTGCAGTGATTTCTCCAGATTCTCTGAACCTTTTGACGATATTACGGACCGTAGATGATGAAATCCCTAAATTTCTTGCAATAGCTCGTTGAGGAATGTTGCTTTTAAACTGTTCGACAATCAGCTCACGCATTTGTTCACTAAGTGGTGACCCTCGCCCCATCCTTGTTTGTGAATGACTGAGCATTTCAGGAAGCTGCTTTTATACCCAATCATGGCACCCACCTGTTCCCAATTAGCCCGTTCACCTGTGGGATGTTCCAAATAAGTGTTTGATGAGCATTCCTCAACTCTCTCAGTCTTTTTTGCCACTTGTGCCAGCTTTTTTGAAACATGTTGCAGGCATCAAATTCCAAATGAGCTAATATTTGCAAAAAATTACAAAGTTTACCTGTTCGAACATTAAGTAACTTGTCTTTGCAGTGTATTCAATTGAATATAGGTTGAAAAGGATTTGCAAATCATTGTATTCTGTTTTTATTTACGATTTACACAACGTGCCAACTTCACTGGTTTTGGGTGGAGTGTATTGTTGTGTAGGAGGACCCCCTCCCGACTTTTTGTCACATTTTTTCCTGTGAGCTGCACACAATATCAAATCAGTTCCATTGCGATCATTCTACAAAGAGACAGCGTAAAAGGTAAAGCTTTGTGCATGTTGTAGTGTAGACTATGTGTGTACATTGTTCACATCATATGTAGCCTGGAACATATTATAATAAACTTACTGACCGCTTTGAACTATGTTCTTGTATTTATTTTTTTACTTGTTCCCAAGTCCTTTTGGCTCCACTGGGGTTGCAACTGAAATGAGGTTTAATTGTCAAAAAGAATGAAAGAAAATCGAAACAGGCACATACATTTGAGAGACACACAGTGGTGATTTAATATTACAATCCCAGTAACTTGCGCATTGACAGAGTTGGCGATTTTTTGCCAAGATTACTTGCGGCTTCTGGCAGCTGCAACAGTGTTGCTTTTTGCCTGAATGATGTCTTTATATTCTTCATATAAATTAATGTTTGCTCTTCCGTCGAGAAATAAGTTGCTCGGCTTCTCCATGGTGCGCAATTGGTCAAATGGAGTTAACATCTCCCCTTTTATGTGCGCGAGCACAGATCTAGATTGGAAACTCCTGGGTTCACTTAACGAGTTGATAACCGGCTTCATGAGACCGATAATCAAGACCGTGGATGTCTGGTTAAGTGCAGCTGGGTAACTGAGGGAAACCCCGGGTATGTTAATCCAGCTTCGTGAGACAGGCCCCTGGACTCTGTTGCTAAGTAAATATGGAGGTCTTCCTTTCTTGACTAAAATACATTAATACCCATCCACAATTGGAAGAAATGTGTCCAGTTCTGATCTGGGGTCTGATGCCTGAATACCAACCATTTTGGGGGGGGCTGCTGCACTGTCCCGTACATAATTAATAATTTCCCCTGACTTCAGAGTCACATTTGTTAAGAAAAACAGATGAACAAGGTGATAATTGATTTCATTAAACACTCCATGTAATCTTGGAAACTGGGCTGCCAAAGGAAACATGCTTAGGTGTTGTAATGTAGCACCAATAAAGCTACAGCCTCATCAAGGTGTGATTGTCCCGTACATAACCCATTTTTGAGAGGACAGACATTCTTGTAGCTTTGGTGCTAACTGCCTAACCCAGTATTATAGAAATGTGCTGTCTTCTCTCATGCAAGTACAGTTTATGTCGAGATCTGTTGCAGTGTTTTAGGTGGAGCACAGATTGTGAGTCGTTGGTGTGCCTTTGAAATCCTACTACTGCAAATTTAACGTCATATTAGGATGTCCTGTACATAACTGGTGAACTTATTTTCACATAACATCTTCAGTACATGGCTGAAATCTTGCCTATGCCAAGCTTTTGTGTTGGTCAAGGAATACTATTAGGAAAGTTGAATGAAAACTCCATCATAAGAAAAATTGGGCAATGACAGTGAATTAGGCCACATTTACACATAGCCGGGTATTTACAGGAACGAATATCCCCCCGTTTTCAATAATAACATTGTCCACACCACATCGTTTTCAAAAATGTTGTCATTTACATGAACCCGGACAAATACGCCGTCGAGGGCCAGCATAACTATGCTAACCTATGGGCAGCAGTGTAGGGAGAAGGATAAAGCCATGCCAACCAATCGGAATCCTCAGAATTCACAACAACAACAAATAAGATGCGCGACTTCCTGTTCCTTTCAAAACAATAAATTTGGCGCAAGGTTCGTTTGTGTGGACTGATAGGTCGCTCACATGACGTTAAGCATTTTCTGGCGCATGCTGTGACGTTTCAGAACCTAAAACCCCATTTCACCCAGTTTACACGGCAACACATAAACGGCGTAATCGGAAATCTCCGCGTTGGCCGGGGTTTTTACAAATGATCGTTTTCCGTGAAGAAAACTCTGTTTGCGTGTAAAAGAGAGGTCAAACTGCATGAAAATATGTGCATTTTTCCAACGTGTAAACAAGGTCTAAGTGTCCCATACATAACTCTCATCAGCCACGGGTTATGTACGGGACAACACCATTTTTATGTACATAAAAGCATTCCTTTTTGCATTGCAAGACCACTAGTCCTAGAGACAAAATATTTACCATCTTCTTCTGGCATTTCTAAGCTAACTTGACTTATCCACAGCCAGTTTATAGACTAAAGCCAGGGATTTTGAAGTCTATTTGTGAAGCCATAGGTCTTTACAGTCTATACAGATAATTGGAAATGTATTTAATTACTATAATTCAAACATTCAGCTTTTGCATAAACGTGCAGATTTCTAAAACTTGGTCTATTTCCCCAAATATTATGAAAACTGTACATCTAATCCACCTTTTATTACACCTTTCTGCCCATGTCCCGTACATAACTCCATGAGCTAAATTCACATTGAAAGCCACACCACCAGTGACCAGGCCACTGGGTGCACTGCAGGCTATTTTTAGCAACATGTGGCTATTTATAAAACAGTTGTACTGGGGGCAGAGGTGACAGGATGTGGTTTCTCATGAGACCTAGCATCCAAACTATTCAGTTTTGTTCATTCGTGCTGATTTTGCCCAATAAAAATAAAATCCGGTTTCCGGTAACCCGCCCGTCCCTCTTTTTTCAAATGGCAAAAAACTCAATCGGCATTATCATTACGCATGCGTGAAAATTTTCCAGTCAGAGTTCAAGACTGCCCACGGTGTCAACAAAGCCAATAAAGCCTAGCTATCCCAGTGGAACAGCCTGATCGTAACAGTGGAACTTATCGTCAGGGGCGGACTGGCCATCCGGAATACCGGGAGTTTTCCCGGTGGGCCGGTGGGTCAGTGCACCAGTCCGGCCAGCAAAAAAAAAAAAAAAAAAACAAACAAAACCGAAGTTGAGTAGATGGCCCACTGTTGGCCCGTGGCCCACATTTACGAGAACAGAAGCGCAATTAAGCGGCCCCATAAAAGAGATCCACTGTTCACGTAAAATAGTGTTACTTTGTGGCAACTGCCAATCAACATATCAGTGAAGTGTCATTCATCCTGTGGTTTTTTGGCTATATAGCATGTGGGGTGACTCTTGCTTTATATACCACCTTTGATGGTTTTGCTTCACTATTCCGGTTACCTTGCGGCATGGCCTTTTTTTGTATCTATTTATATATTTGCTTATGACATAGGAATGACCAAAAAACTGTATTCTTGTAAATAAAAAATGATGCATGGGCTCAAGCTATGTACAATTTATTTAATATTGTTGTTTTCGCCCTAAACGTTTAAGAAGGCAGGCTTGCTGGGAAATTTGTTTGACCAATGGCCTTGCTTGTTCCCTGTTGCGTTAACAGTCTAAAAACACATATCAACGACTGCGAGATCAGAAGAAAATGTAAGAAAGCACTGGAGAGGCGGAAAAGTTTAGAGAATGAAGTAAACAGACATTGGAGGCTCAGGCTTTCAAATACAAAAAAAATTGACCAGCTGTTTGGCCATGATGATCCTCGTGGCAAGCAGTTTTTATTTGGAGGGGGACACAGAAGCGGTAAGACTGATGTTAAATTAATAGGATATAGCAAAGTCTGTGTTTGGTTTAAATTTGCTTGAGCTTACAAAAGGACCCCACTGATGGGCCAGTTGTTAATAGCCTACTATTTGATGCATATTGACTCGTAGTTTACGGTGCCAAATTAAATTTGTCCTGGAATACAGGAAGACTTTCAAATTTTCCATTCCAAATCCCTGTCTTGACGTTCAGAATCACCCGTCATTAAACTTACAACCAGCGAGTACTGCGGTTCTGAAGCTAGTGAGCGATCCTACGTCCTTTAGAGTCTGTAAGTAAGATATGTAACGCTATTGAAAAAAGGTTATGTATGAATCAATCCAAATAGTGCAATGGTCTGATTGAAAAATTCGAAATGGCCTCAGAGTCACATTTATTTTTCACATTCATTCACATAATAACAATAATAATAATATTATTTCTGTAAAAATACATTAGTTTATTTGTTGACAATGTTATGTTTTTAATATGGGACTGCATCATTGTATTAAATTTCTTTCAGAACATCTTTAGGATAAATAGGATCTTTAATAAAAAAAAAGGATTGTTTGTTTTTGGACATTGCCCACCCAACTCCTGCCTACAGAATAGTAAATTCACTCACATGTAAATAATTTCAATTTAATGGTGACTTGGATTATGTGTATTTTGGTGTTTCACGGGACAACACTCTCTACTTTCACAACACTTGGAGTGTTTTGGTAGCATTAAAGCCTCATCTTTTAGAAACATTTTGAAAAAAGACCATTACAGCATTGTACTAACTTTTTACAGGCTGTTGAGGGCGGTATCTTTTACTAAACCTGGTTTAGGGACTTGGGGGGGAGGGGGACTTGGTGATCTGTTAACATCTGCTAAAATCACAAATGCATATAGCCACTGGGTTTGTATGTTAGATATACACAACAATTATTTTGTTGTAGGCTAATTGTTGTTATATAAACTCACAAACTAATAATATCTATGTTTTATGGGATATATGGTCCAACATGATGTTAAAATGCATACTTTTTTGTCAAATACCATGAAATTTTTTTTGGCAGGTCACTACCTCCCCATCCACACCCCCTGGAGAGTGGGCCGGTCAGGTACGAATTCCCGGGCCACTTTTTTTGTCCCAGTCCGCCCCTACTTATTGTAATTATTTAAGTTACATTGCCTGAGGTTGTTTTAAGGCAATATGCCAGGTTCACATTGTTCAGTCTGTGATTGTCATGATGGTACACGCAAGCTTAAGAAGTGGATGGGGGAATTTTGCTCTATTCACGAGTGCAATAAAGGAACATCTTGCTGCATACGCACGAAATGCACTCATCCCTTTTCCTACCGAAAGAAAAGATCCAGAAAGACGTGTAGAATGGATTAAATTAGTAAGTTAGACTTAAAATCTTTTATTTTGTTATGATTCTGTTCTGTTCATGTCTTGCCATTGCCTTGTTCCATGCCATGTTTTGTTTCTGTTTACTTCTGTATTTCCTGCCATAGTCCATTCCCTCAGTTTTATTCCGGTCATTGTTTTGCATTTTGCCATGCTTTGCACTTTGTCTCCCCTGTCTGGTCTTGTGTTATGTGACAGCTTATTTGCCCTAGTATTGTGTGCCACACTTCCAGGTGATTTCATGGTTTCTGGGTTTCCAATCATTCCTTCTAATCTCGTTTGCTTCCTTCGCCTTGCTGTTCTGTCTTTACTAACAAGACTAACAGTTTGTTGTTTTAGTTAAACCTACTAACACTAACATTGTATATAATACTAACTTACTAGCGAGCACTAGGGATTGTATAGCTGCACTTCACTAATTGATTAGCAAGCTCTCAGCACTCGCCCTATTCTAGTCTCCGCCCCTTGTCTTCACTCAATCAACTTGGCTGTGTTTCAGCGGATCCTCAGCACCTGTTTAACTCTGTTCTGCCCTCATTATCTGTGCACGTTAGAACTCCCTAACCGGAGCTGTGTGTTTGTCAATAGGCTGTCTCGTGATCCCTGTCCGCGTTTTGGCTTTTGCCCATTTCATGTGGTTAGGTTCTCCCTCGTGTTTGCTCCTTCGTAATTAGTCTGATCCAATTCACTTGTTCCCAATCATAGCATGTGACTTCCCTTGAGTGTATTTAAGCAGTCTTTTCACAGCAGTTCCCTGTCAGAACATTTCTCTTGTGCTAAGCTTGTTTTCGCCTTGTATTCTTTGAGATTCTCTTCTGACTGGACCGTCCCCGTTTTCGATTTTTGCCTCTGTTTTGGATTATTGCCTGCATCTGTGTACCAAACCCTTTTTGCCCGACCACGATTTCTGTGTTTGCTGCCCTTGTTACAACTTGGATTACGCCCTTTGGATTTTGATTTTGGATTGTGGACTTTGTACCGGTGCCTCCTGCTCTGCAGGGGTTCACCCCTTTACAAATAAAATCCCATCTTTCTGCACTGCTCCACTCTCGCATCTGGTTCCTGAACGATACCTAACATATTTTGCTAATCAGTAATGCAATCTGTAATGGATATTTATAAGTCCACATGCATTACATGTGCCATTTCCTAAGCCTGTAGTCGGTAGTGCTGTATGTGTCAGTGACCCATATATAAATCCCTAGGCTGTTCAGCTGTATCTATACGTGCTTGATATAAATGGGCTAACCTGTGATTAATGACATCTGTATTATATACAAAATATCAGTGGCAGCAAACGAACAGAAAACAAAAGGAGCGGAAAGTATCCCTTGAAGTAGGCACTTGGAAATGTCACGTTCAGCGGGTGTGCTGCTGAAAAAGCGCCGCTAAATTTGCGCTTTCAAATTTTAATATCTCTGGATTGGGAGAATGTATTTTGACAAATGAGGTGTCATTTTGTTTGCAATCTCATGCTTTATCCGGTATATGATTAATACTGTCATTAGAGTATTTTGAAAAAAACATTTCCATGGCCCTACTTTATGGAAGCCCATAGTGGACAATATTCAAATGAAAATGTAGTCCCACTATTGCATTATAATTTTCCACTTATGAATGAGTTATTTGAGACAATATTAAATTGAACTTGCATTAATCCAATTATCATTTTCACATACACATATGGGAAATCTACAACTATATTCAAATGATAATGAAAAGCTGTTTGACATGTCATTTTCAAAGTCATGCACCGCAATACAGTGTACAATATTCAAATGCAATAAGCAAAACAGTGCCCCCAGCCTATTGCATTTACATTTACATGTCAACACGCTCTTTTGGGGTCAACATGAAAATGTAAATGCTATTTTCTGACTATTTAAAAATGATATTGAAAACAGCATTCAACATTTAATTTGCAAAGACTTAACTTGCTCTACTGAGGACAATATTCAAATGCAGTAAGATAAACAGCTCTCCCAGCCTATTGCATTTACATATACATGTCATCACGCTCTTTTAGGGTCAACACGATAATGAAAAAGCTGTTTTCTAATCACTTGGAAATAATGATATATAATAATGATGACGACATTTGACATTTCATTTTCAAAGACTTATCCTGCAATACATGGGACAATATTTAAATGCAGTAAGGGAAACAGCGCCTCCCAGTGCAATGCATTTTCAAATACATGTCACCACGCTCTTTTTGGGACACAATGAAAATTAAAATGCAATCTCTGAGCGTCTCATCAAGGCGGGTCTTCCGCTAGGACGTCACTCATTAGGGGCGCAAACGGAAAGCATGTTCCTTATTTGCATACCAACCAATCAGCTTCAGGGTAGCGCTTGTACGCACGGTATTACATTACTCCAGATAAAACGCTATCCGTCTTCCCACCTGCTGACGCTAGTTAGGGGAAATGTTTGTCATCATGTTTATACTTAATTGCTGTGATTCGGTTTTTGCCCTAGCTTCACAAGCTAGCTAGCTAGCTGACAGCGATTGCTCTTGTGCTTGCCAGCATTGCTCTTGCGCTAGGCAGGTAATGAGCTATCCATTTAAGTCTCCCAGAAATCTGATAGTACTGTTGGGACGTACAGAAGTGCTGCCAACCATATCAAAGAAGTTCATTTTACAGCAGGTTAAGTTAGCAAGTGAGGAACATCGTTTTCAGCCAGTCAGAATCATCAAACTTCTCCCATTGCTACATGGCTTGGGAATCGTGATTAAACCAGGAACAGTGGCAGCCTGACTGCTGGCCGTTTAATGGACCGTTCTGCAATATGCATACATTGTACATGTTTCAGGAGAGGCCAGTGGCGAACTTGCAACTCGGCAAGCGCAAGAGCTAGCAAACTAGCTAGCTTGTGAAGCTAGGGCAAAAACCGAATCACATTGATTAAGTATAAAAATGATGACAAACATTTCCCCTAACTAGCGTCAGCAGGGTGGGAGGACGGATAGCGTTTTATCTGGAGTAATGTAACACGCTATAGCACGCATGGAAGGATAATGCTGCTTTAACACGTTGACTGCCAGCTAATGGCGGGTCAGGGCCAGCGCCAGACTTGAAAATTTAATTATCCATCCTTTATTGACAACAATTGGTCCTGGCCAATTCTAGATGGTTTTTCCTTTATAAAGCACGTTTTCTAATTCAAGAATAATCAAGTGGCAATTGAAGACACGGCTTCTCTCCCCCATGCGATCTAACAGCAAATAATGGGCTACATTCAGTGCAGAAAAAATAATTTAATTATAATTAGGTCTATGCACAGGCACTCAGCAACGTTAATTTTTTTTTCCAGCAAGAGCGGCATTTCAGAACTCATTTGCGAATGAAGGTAATTACGGCAAGTACCAACACCTGTTTTTGCAGCATGGTCACGCAACTTGCTGTAAAAAATAGGCAGCTGTTAGACTGGAAAATGAAAACGGAGGAAACCACGTATACTTGTCACCAGAATTACCTTCATTCGCGAAGAGTTCTGAAATTCGCTCTCGCTGGAAAAAAAATTACCATTGCTGAGTGCCAGTGCATTGCCCTAATTATAATTAAATTATTTTTCTGCACTGAATGTAGCCCATTATTTGCTGTTAGATCGCATGGGGAGAGAAGCCGTGTCTTCAATTGCCACTTGATTATTCTTGAATTAGAAAACGATGCTTATAAAGGAAAACCATCTAGAATTAGCCAGGACCAATTGTTGTCAATAAAGGGATGGATAATTTCCCCCGAATTTTTCTGGCGCTGGCCCTGACCCGCCATTACGAGTTATCTCGTAGTTGGCAGTCAACGTGTTAACTAGCCATGAAATGTCTCAGGCTGAACAGTCAGTTTGTTCCTCGGGTAAAAGAAGCTGTTAATCAGTGGTGAAAGAGGTTGTGTGCATGAGATGGCGTTGAAAGTGACAAATCAGAGCTGTAAGAGCTTCTCCAGAAGGCATCATAGCTAGCTAGCTGTACTTAAAGGTCTACTAAGTTAGGGGAAATAAACCGCTGGAGACATGTATTATTGCCTGTAATGCACAAATCCAGCATTGAACTTTCATAATTGTATGTCATACTGGCAAAAAAATGAAGAAACTAGACACTTTGAGACCTCTCCTTAAAACTCGCGAGCGATTGGCTAATCGGCTGTGACATATGAGAAGTTTCACCGGCGCTTGTACACAAAATGACTTGTTTGACTCCTCATTTCAACGGCCAATTTGTGAAAGAAAGTTATAGTTATCTTATTTGGGATGAATATTCTTATCGATACATTTTCTACATACTCAATGAAATGATTTGACACAAAATGCCCAGATTTTGTGGGTTTTTAACTTTTCCTTGAACAAAGCTCTGATCTCATTTGGGATTGCAAAACGAAAAGTTTGCATTGGTCGTAAACGCGTGTACAGTCGTTTTACCCGTTCTTGTATTGTATACTACACAAAATGAGTGCAAATTTTGGACTTCGAACATAGAAGCGACTGAGAAACACGGCAACTTCATACTCGCATGGACCGGTCGCTTGTGTTTATGTTTGGGTTTCGCTTTCGGATATGCGCCGTACCGAAGTCCTAGAAGTCTCCGGTGTCTAGGATCATGATATAGCCAGTGTTTCAGAAACAAACACAAATGCAAAATTAGAATGTCCTCATCAACAACAATGATCAATGATACTAAGTTACTAACAACAACAAAGCAATATTAACACAAGCTCACTTGTCAGCTCGTCTTCACAGCACTCTTACATAGACATTTACACCGAAGCCGTACAGTGGGGCTGGGCTGTGGGCTACCCGCGCCAGGCCCGGCGGGGTTGCAGTTGAGCAAGTGGGGAGTAAGCATGAGAACGGATCTCAGAGATGCCAAGTCTCACGCATTCGACGTAGGTCCTATGCATTATTTACTGTAGTCCGCAATTATTCAATTAAAGCTTTTTAATGAGATTCTCACGCGGAATTAAAATCCTTGTGCATTGAAGTTTCAGTTTCACTTGCGTAAAGGTGGACCTCACCATAAGTAACATG
This sequence comes from Gymnothorax javanicus, assembly GCA_029692085.1. NCBI lineage: Eukaryota > Metazoa > Chordata > Actinopteri > Anguilliformes > Muraenidae > Gymnothorax > Gymnothorax javanicus. The sequence continues at coordinate 77,135,649 of CM056198.1, forward strand.
GAAAGCGATTATGACTCCGGACTTCTCGTGCTTCTCTTTACTCAGGGATTGGAAACTAAGCATGTGTTTCATGATCGTTTAAATTTTTTAAATGAAACAAGACCATTTGAAACGTCTTTATGCAATTCCATTGCTTTCAATCCCTCGGTGAAGACAAGCATGAGAATTCCCGAATCATAAACAATTTCCGTGTCACTAGTGGGGAAATCGACCGTAATGCACATGAAACTGATTAACTTAATGCACAATTCCGCAAGTGAATTTATCCAGTGCGCGTTGATTGAAAAATTGCTGACTACGGCACGGGAACGTGAATGCCACTAAGAGGCGAGAGACTCCACAGAATGCGTGAGACTTGGCATCTCTTTTTTGGGAATAATGTAAACTCACACCATCGTTTGGAGTCTTGTTACAGCCTGCCACTACACACCTATTTGGCATGTTGATGAATGTTATCTCAAAATCAACGAAATCAAGGATTAATCAAGGCAAAATCAATTATCAGTATAGAACAAACCACTAGTCGATCAGCTGGGAATATTTGCATCTTACTTATCACACGCACAGGTCACATGACTACGAGGTCCGTGCAACGACTTCTTTGAGGGGCGGGGCTTAGGACCATACAAACCAGCCAAATTTTAGTTTTCAAATAATGATAAAAAGTTACAGAAAGCATTTACAAATGTGTGATGCATATTAATTTGCAACATATGACCCATTTCTTTAAAAAAATGGCCAAAAATTGAGTAAACCTCTAAGCGATTGCTTTTAGACTCACTAGCAAGCTAGCTAACGTCTCTGAAATCTGCAAGCACACTTGGGTTGCAGTTGCACAACACTGCCGTGAAGCCTCGGATAAGTTCATGCATATTACAGCTAGCTCAGTTAATAGAGTTGGGGCAATAATCAAATCATATCGCTTTAATGTGATGATGATTTACAAAGATTTTCCTTGGCTACATCCAAAGGGCAACGTAGCATAATGCGCGATGGCACACAAAACATAGCAGCTTAGCCATCATGGCATTATCAGTAAGCCTCCGTGCGTACAAGCGCTACCCAGAAGCTGATTGGTTGGTATGCAAATAAGGAACATGCTTTTCGTTCGCGCCCCTAATGAGTGACGTCCTAGCGGAAGACCCGCCTTTATGAGACGCTAACAGATTGCGTTTTAATTTTCATTGTGTCACAAAAAGAGCATGGTGACATGTATTTGAAAATGCAATGTACTGGGAGGCGCTGTTTCCCTTACTGCATTTAAATATTGTCCCATGTATTGCAGGATAAGTCTTTGAAAATGAAATGTCAAATGTAGTCATCATTATTACATCATTATTATTTCCAAGTGATAAGAAAACAGCATTTTCATTATCGTGTTGACCCTAAAAGAGCGTGATGACATGTATATGTAAATGCAATAGACTGGGAGAGCTGTTTATCTTATTGCATTTGAATATTGTCCTCAGTAGAGCAAGTTAAGTCTTTGCAAATTAAATGTTGAATGCCGTTTTCAATATCATTTTCAAATAGTCAGAAAATAGCATTTACATTTTCATGTTGACCCTAAAAGAGCGTGTTGACATGTACATGTAAATGCAATAGGCTGGGGGCACTGTTTCGCTTATTGCATTTGAATGTTGTCCACTGTATTGCAGAGCATGACTTTTAAAATGAAATGTCAAACAGCTTTTCATTATCATTTGAATGTAGTTATAGATTTCCCATATGTGTATGTGAAAATGAAAGTGATAATTGGATTAATGCATTTTCAATTTAATATTGTCTCAAATAACTCATTCATAAGTGGAAAATTATAATGCAATAGTGGGATTACGTTTTCATTTGAATATTGTTCACTATGGGCTTCCATACTACTTGAAGCATTCGATTATTTACCCGTTTCCAATCACTGGATCTCATTCATGAAACGTTAGTAAATTTGTGCGTAGATTTGCACATAAAAGCCTACCCAACAAAAATCTACTCTGGATTCATGAACACCGCGGGAAACTCAAATCTGATCGTAAACTCGTGTGTATGATCATGAATGCCAATCCATCGTAAAGCGACAGCGCGCTCCCGGTAATCAGCTATTAGCATAAAACCCCGCCCATGAATTGCCAATAACCACCATATAAGGAGGTGTAGATGCATCCAGTCGACCTGTCAGTCATGGCGCAAACAAAGAAAGAAAAAATAATTTTTCCGAGGCGGAGATAGAAATAATTTCGGGTGAAGTGGAGTAATGAAAAAACATTTTATTTTCATCTGTTAGCAGTGGTGTGACAGGGACAGGCAAAGCGAAGTCCTGGAGGGAGGTGACAGATGCCGTTAATGTTGTCTCTGTAGTCCAAAGAACCATGTCCGAGGTGAAGCGTAAATGGTTTGACATTTACGGAGGCAAAGAAACGCATAAGCGCACAAAAAAAAAATACATCAGCCACAAGAGGAGGAGGCTCACAGTCACAACTATCAACTGCAGACGAGCGCATCGCTGGCATAAGTGGGGAGAACTCTGTCAGGAATTATACCTGACGGCGACAGCGACATGCCTCCACTTTTATTTTTTTAGCATCATCATTCAACATGTAGAAAGAACGTGTAATCTATTGAGTCGATTCACATAGACAATTCATAATCATGAACCTAATCTGGATCTTAAACCTGCCAATTGCCAACTAATTTAACTAAATGTGTTATATTTTTAATCGTTTGTCATGTTTGGGCTATATCACGTGTTTCAAAGGCATCTGCGTATTGTGTACTTGACAGAGCGCAATATGAATTAAAATTGTAATTTCCAAAAGTGACAAGCATTATTCATTTGCAATCTTAAATTTACACAAGCACTACGCGTGGTCAGCAGCATGTGCAGATTTTGTTAGTGGCTACGAAAAGATCGGAGCTACTAAAATATTGATGAATGCAGAGATGCACGTAAATTTCCGTCTGCGATGAGTTTACACACAAATTCGTTCTGCTCATGTTTCATGAATGAGACCCACTGTCTTTAACACTTTTTCCCAATGATATCAACAATTAATTGACGGTTAAACGTGCAGCTTCCCTCTCAGTGCAATGTTAAGGTAAGTAAATTATAAATGCAAAAAAAAAAAAAAAAAACGGTTTTATTCATTTGCCAAAATAGGTTACTCTAGATGAAATGAAATTGCCTAAACCTCTATGGATTATGCGCGTTAATTTGGCATGTCCTGCAAAGCAATTTATCAAACCTGCGCTTCATGATCAATTTAGCAAATATATTTCACATCCCAATGAAGCATTTCCTTTCTTTACTTCAGCAACCTCAAAGAAGCAAGTTGTTACCAAAGAGTTACCAAATCTTTAATCAACGAAAGTGATGCAAAACGGATTAGATCTCATCATGTTTAAAGGCATGCGTTCCGCCCTCCCTGCTGTCTGTTGAGTAGCCGCCACTTTATATATGTATGCAGATTGTATAGGCCTACAATGGATATTATGTATCGGGTATGTACTTGATGCAATAATCATGCATCATTACTGTCAGACTAGAGCCTGTAATAGTTATATTCCTGACTTTACATTCAATATCAGTGTCATATTCAGCCATATTTACTGTTGTGGACACGATCTGAGTAGTCCTGAATTTTGACCAGGACCAGCATGCTTTGCACGTAGCAAGATGCCAAATTAATCTATTAACAATGAATAATGGTCGGTTACCCAACAAATGAAACTGCAAATAAAAGTGTGATGTCCGACTCATTTTGCAATAACCAGTCAGGTTTTGAGATGTGTTACTGTTAATTGTTCATGCCTTACCATGTTAACTATTGTTCATTGATGTTCCTTGTTTCAGGACGCCATTGGAGTATGTCTTTTGAATATTATTAAGTTGCTGAAGTGGAGGTAATATAAAACTGCCTTTGGTCTGTAATGTTGTCCCGTACATAACCCATAAATATATTAGGATGTTGAGATAATTTTCTTTCACACTTAGATTGCCAGAGACTGTGCTTACATACATGTAGTTTACATGACCCACACATAATACTGATAAAGCATTACTCAGAAGGAATCAGGGGAATCATTTTGTCCCGTACGTAACTAGCAGGTACCCTAGAAGAAAACATTAACCCCTTTGTGCAGATGTAGACGCCTGCAGACATGGAGCTGCTCTATTTATGCATGCAGTTACACTATTCTATCACTAGATCCCGGATCAGTTATTGAATATTCACTAGCAGGCCACGCTCGAACACAGTTCAGAGTATGGACGAGTTATGTTGCATCCCTGTTTCCCAGGAGCTGCATGAATTAAACTCCTCAGCTTAGCCTGATGCGCAAACTGCTCAATATACCTGCCCATAGTATCTATCCAGCAGTTTAAAAAAATTATCTCTTGCCACAGAAAAAAATCGTTGTCCTCTGTAACAACTACGTCAGCTATAGTGAGCCAATGGTATCCACATTAAGTAGATTAAAAATGTTTTCTGAAGCAAAAATTCGACATTGTAATGATACTATGTCATTCTACTATCAATTATAGTCATCAGATATTAAAAAGGCGTAATTTCTTACAGTGGATTTACGCGTAGATTCGTCCATCAAAGAATTCAGCTGCCTTTTAGAGCCTCATACAAGCTCTCACGGAGATGCAATCACTTTAATGGTTATTCAATGATATCTGCGTAACAGCAAAGCTATTGTACACACCCACGTGAAACTCTCCCGGTAATTACCTATTGATTGACATGATTTTATCCAGTCCCAGACAGAATAAGCTTTCCTCAGTAATTGAAAGACATTGATTGGACCGTTAGAAACTTATTTAAACACTTATGTAATAGATGTTGTATTCTCTCAACTTGTGCAGCTGTTAATGAAGTGATTGCATGGAAAGAAGACTTCCAGAAACAGGCCTGGAGTGTTGAGCTTATATATCCGGGATGAAAATGTGATTCTGAAATGGAAAATGGCAGTTATTCTGAATGGAACTCACTGGAGGGCTGACAGCATCGAATATTTGGAGGAGCAATTCAATGATGGAGGGAGAAGTGTGAGTAAAACTGTCTTTGTGTGGTGTAGCTCCATCTTACTCATAGCCAGCTAGCTAACTAGCAAGATATTTCTTATTTTCGGTTTTCCACCGTGATCACAGAACTAGTTAGTCAAATTACAAGGTTTCCTCCAGGATTTTTTGAAACTGTGGCGGAGGGCTTCAGTGTGGGGTCAAAACTGAGCATTATCAGGTGTGGCCAGTTTTCATTAATCAGCACTTAGGCGATGTAATAATTGAAGTCTATGTGCACCGAGGTTTATCAGTTTCACGTGTGTGACGGTGGATTTCACATGTAATATGGAAACCGATTATGACTCCGAACTCCGGAATTGGAATTAAATAATCATGAAGATACAATTAGGTAGAGCAGGATGTGCTCACAGCAAACACAGAAGTTAACATCCTAGTTTATCATTTTGCAATGTGAACAAATATTTTTTCTCTAATCGTTGCACACATTGCATTAAGAAGAAAGCAGCACGTTTTACTGCCGATGGCTCATGTGAACGCCGCTTCCGTCAGTCCGTCCGCACGTCCAAATGTCCGGCCATAAACTTCTCGTTTCCACACAATAACTAAAGAACGCCTCGTCTGATCCATCTCATTTCTTGGTGGTGTATGCGAGGTGGGTAGAGGAAGGTTTCTTTCGAAAACCAACGCCGTGCGATATCCAATACGGCCGCCACGGCAGCCATCTTCATTTCAGTTTCCACGCAACAACTAAAGAATGCCTCATCCGATCCATCTCATTTCTTGGTGGTGTATGCGGGGTGGGTAGAGGAAGGTTCCTTTCCAAAACCTGTCATGGTTTGTGTATGTGCTTTTTGCTTTCTTTGTTACTCTCGTCCCTGACGACATCGCATTCTTTCCCCATTGGATTTTTCACCCAGCTGGCTGATTATTCCTGGGCGGTCCTTCCCCGGAGTCTATATAAGCCGGAGGTCGCCACGCCTCCTTTGCTGGAGTGTCTGCTTTCAAGTTACTCGCTTCAGCTTGAGAAATCTGTCGTCAGGGTTTGTCAGACTATATATTATCTTTATTTCTGGGAAGCTCTGCTTCTTTAGGGATTTTATGGCACAATTGTTTGGTGCCTTGTTATTTTCTCATTTATTGAGATTTCTTTTCCTCTGTTGTTGCTCGCCTTGTTTCTGGCACTTAAGTATTTCGTGTATTCAGAAACGCGAGCTCTTTTCCCTTACATTCTCGCTCTATCACTTTCAGCTGTGCCGGCTCCGTGCTTGGTGTACCTTCGCCTGCTACGGCATCTGAAACTCCACATTAACCAGCCTTTACAAAACCAGCGCCGTGTGATATCTAATATGGCCACCATGGCAGCCATCTTCATTTCTTTTCCAATGCAATAACTAAAGAACACCTTGTCCGATCCGTCCCATTTCTTGGTGGTGTATGCGGGGTGGGTAGAGGAAGGTTCCTTTCCAAAATCAGCACCTTGCGATATCCAATATGGCCACTACGGCAGCCATCTTGATTTCAGTTTCCACTCAATAACTAAAGAACTCCTCATCTTCATTCGAAAACCAGTTTTCTTTTAACATGTTAAACTTTCAGTGTTATTCACTCTCACTATTCAGCATGCTAAACTAGCAACCTACTCAATCTTAACCCCAATTAAACATACAGGCTGGGGCATATGTAAGCTCCGCGTTGCTCCTGTTATTTATTAGGAAACGTGTTCATCAAGGAAAATGATTGACAACAGGTCAAGAATTATTAGCGCTCATTTTAACTGGTGACTTCTGATTGTCCTTAGGATTTTTAGAGTAAATGTAAAGTCATTTTACATAGGCATGGCGGCTTTTATTTTGCCGTGGCGGTGCGCCACGATCAATAACATGTAGTGGAAACCCAGCATTGGCTAACAAGAGTAGTCGATATGGCAATGTGCTGGCATTTCATGAGTCAAAAGTTGATTTGTGTTAAAATTGATTATTTTATGATTTGACAGTGCACCATTTTGAGGGCTGTGAGTGTTTGGGAAGCCACCTAGAGAGCTGTCTAATTTGGCTTCCTCTTACAAAGCCAAATAAGATTTAATGCACAGATGAAGAAAACTTGTGGTCTCGGAGTTTATGATCCCAGAAATGTATTGTTTGAACCCCCAGCCATTTTTCAATCCTAGTATTATTTTTCTTATAATTCCAATGCAGAATTTTCATGAAGATTTTATTATGTTTGCAGCTCATTTTCTGGACCAAAATCATGAAAATAAACTGAAATACGATGGAATACTAAACGCTGCAAGTCTATCGTCTCAGTTGAGCCATATTCCCCCTTTAAGCATTAAATAGGGTAACGCATAAATAGCCATATTTGGCCTCTGCGCAAAGGGGTTAACATAAAATTGGCATTAGGCCTACTTCTTCCAGTAGATGTCCTTATTTTTGTACTGCCATGAGGCTACATGCCTGAGAAGAATCCATGCCTTCATCCATCTGCTGTCCTTATTAAATAAGTCTTTAAAACGTGCACTGAAACCACTGCTGTGTCCAGCAGCCTTGTAGTGCTTTATAATACTAACTGAACAGTCATTTTCTTTGTCCAGTTTGAGGCTCTCTGCAAGTGCTTCTCTTATATACAGGTTGGGAAGGAATGGTGTAGATAGTTCACGAAAAAAGAGTGAGGGGCGATTGAATGTCCCAAGCATTGGCATATCTTGGCTGAGAGAAAATTCAATAATTCTTGATAAGATCTCTGTTGGTAGGTATTGAGCTACTGGCTCATTGCCAGCATCCCCAACAATGTCAAACAAAGGGTTAGCCATAGATCAAACATCAGCATTAGATAGAAACACAAATTCAATTTGAGATAGAGAGCCAGGTTCATCAGATAGAGAGGCAGGTTCATCATCACACATAGAGGTAGGTTCGGCATCACACATAGAGGTAGGTTCGGCATCAGACAGAGGCACGTTCGGCATCAGACAGAGAGGCAGGTTCATCATCACATATAGAGGTAGGTTCGGCATCTGAAAGAGCCCCAAGTTCAGTGTCAGACAGAGGGACAGGTTGAGACACTCTATGCATCTCTGCCTCCTGAATGGCCTGAATATAAGGGAGAATAGGTCCATCTAAATTTAAATCATGATCCCCTTGTCCCTCAGCGAATGTCCAAGAACCAAAAGAGGCAAGCTTTCACAATAATAACCAGATGGTGATATTACAGAGGTGGCATCCAAACCAAGAGTCAACACAAAAAGGAACTGAACATTGAATATCTGGGATGCTCTCTGAAGAGTTAGGTGGTCACCGTATGTGCTATGTTGTGCCATCCTCTGTAAATGATCCACCCATGTCTCCTCAACATACTCTGAAAGGGGTGTCCCATCCACTCCATATGGATTAAATCTTAGGTTAGCCACTGTTTCTTCACTTCTGTTTCCGCAGAACGGAAAATTCTGATAGCGGCCAATTGATCCGGTTATTGGTGATTGAAGCACTATATGGGTTGAATTGAGGCAACTCCTACAGACCAAGATACTACAAAAATGCAGTAATCTTTGGCACCATAGCTGTTGAGTTATTCTTACAAATGTGAGTTGGTGTGTTTGTCCTTGGGGGGGAATGCAGTCATGTTTATTATTACATTATTGGCTCCAGTTATTACATTATCTTTTTTTACATGTATTTTTATTGTTTTAAAGAGGTGTCATGACAAAGTATAATACATAATGAATGTTACAATCTCAAACACCTTTATAACTCCCATCCCACCCGCACAACCCTATATGCCAAACACAAAACAAAACATTACAAAACAAAACCAAGAAGGAAAGGAAATTGCTTATAATTATTATGCTCATGGTTACGTACTCTATTTTACACTATCTACTACTGACAAGGAAGTGTGGTTAGCCTATCAAAATAAGTCAGCAAAGGATTCCAGATTTTGTAAAATTTTCCAGCAGATCCTCTAATAGAGTATTTGATCTTCTCAAGTTTTAGGAGCAAAATTATATCTGAAAGCCATACAGATGCCTTGGGAAGGATTGCCGATTTTCATTCCAAAAGCATTCTCCTACGTGCTATGAGGGTTGCAAACGCAATGACATTCTCTTTATTACTAAGCATTACAAAATCTCCCCCTTGTACCCCAAATATGGCAGTTGTAGGGTTGTCCTGTAGATCTAAACCAAAGGCCTCATTCAGAATGTCAAATATTGTGTCCAGAACTCTCTCAGCTCAGGACATGCCCAGAACATTTGAGTTAAATCTCCTCTGGCCATTTCACAACGGTCATATAGATCATTTATGATGGTGTATATTTTGGCCAGTTTGACCTTACTATAGTGCATACGATGGAGAGTTTTAAATTTAATTAAGTTTGAGCGTGCACAGGAAGAGGTTCCATTAACCCAGCTCAGGGCTCTGTCCCACACAGCCTCAGATATGTCAGTCCCTGATTCCTCTCCCCATTTGGCCTTAGTACTATTCATTGATGATTCTCTGGATGATGTAATCAATTTGTATACAACCCCAATTCCGAAATAGTTGGGACAAAGTGTAAATTGTGAATAAAATCAAAATGCAATGACTTTCAGATCACCAGCCAATATGTTTTTTACAATAGAACATAGATAACATTTCAAATGTTGAAACTAGGGCTGGGTGATAAATGTATCGGGATAATTTTTAAGCGCAATGAAAGTAACTGCCTTTATGGGGCAAACAGACCAGCTTGATTATTATCTTTTCTATGCCACATACCTTTAATTTAGTGTTGAACTAACAGATTTTTTGCACAAGGGAGACATTTCTCCAGGCATCCACCATATTAGAAAATGACTGGTGTTGAGTGATTATGGAGGTATAAGGGGATCATGGTATCGGGGAAATCAGTATAAAGAACGAGATCACCACGAAATTTACATATTTACAACAGTTTCAGTCTGGAATCCAGGAATCTAGTCCTCAAATGCCTGCGGTCGAGGTTGGAGGAATGTCTCCCCAATGCATAAGCTGAACTAACATCAGAGGCCATTCTTCCGGGAAGAAAATTGCGATTTAAAGTCAGCTAATTACCAGCGAGGTTGAACAGCCTCCATCGCCTTGGCATAATTAGCTTACCTTAAATCAATTCCCGTGTACTTTGCCTAACTTGCAGTCAAGCCATTTATTCAGCCAACTGACCAATCAAAACCAAAATCTGACCAATAATGATTAAGAAGAGAGAATGAGAAGCAGACCGACCTAACCAGGCTGCCGTGTTAGATTGAAAGAATGTGAGTAATCTGAATAAATAGCAGACCTCTGAATTCCGCCTTTCATCGTGGAATTTTAACATATTATTCAAAAGGATTTCTTAAAAATAAAATCATGTTAAGATGCCCTGGTTTTTTAAGCGTTTAAAAATATATGCGAAGTGGAAAACATTATGTGAAGCATATCGAATGTGAATGTGAGAGAGAAATTATTTTTGCATTGCAAGCAATGGACAAATGCACCGAAGAACTGAGACATTTTACATTTTGATCCACAAAATGAGCTTATTTCAAATTTTCTGGCTGCAACAGGTCTCAAAAAAGTTGGGACACAGGAAAAAAAGGGTTGAAAAAGCAATTAATATATAAGAGAATCAACTGAAAGAACATTTAGCGAGTAATTAAGTTAACTGGCATCAGGTGTGTAACATGATTGGCTATAAAAAGGATGTCTTAGAGAGGCTGAGTCTCTCAGAAGTAAAGATGGCCAGAGGCTCTCCAACCGCTGAAGGCTTGCGAAAAAAATTGTGGAATACTTAAAAAACAATGTTCCTCAACATCAAATTGCAAAGGATTTGAAGGTCTAATCATCGACAGTGCATAACATCATCAAAAGATTCAGAGAAACTGGAAAAATCTTGGTGCATTAGGGACAAGGCCGAAGACCTTTACTGGATGCCCTTGAATTCTGGGCCCTCAGACTTCACTGCATCAATCACTGGCATGATTCTGTCATTGACCTTCCTAAATGGGCCCAGGAATACTTCAAGAAACCACTGTCTGTAAACACAGTCTGCCGTGCCATCCACAGATGCCACCTAAAACTCTATCATGCAAAAAGGAAGCCATTGTTCAGCTTGATCCAGAAGCACCATGTTCTGTGGGCCAAGGCTCATTTAAAATGGACTGTTGCAAAGTGGCAAAGTGTCCTGTGGTTAGACGAGTCCAAATTTGACATTCTTGTTGGAAATCATGGACGTCGTGTCCTCCAGGCTAAAGAGGAGAAAGACCACCCCTCCTGTTATCAGTGTCCAGTTCAAAAGCCAGCATCTCTAATGGTATGAGAATGCATTAGTGCATGTGGTAAGGACACTTGCGTGTTTTAAAAAGCACCATGAATGCTGAAAGGTATATAAAGGTTTTAGAGCAACATATGCTCCCCTCCAGAGGACATCTATTCCAGGGAAGGCCTTGTGTATTTCAGCAGGACAATGCAAAACCACATACTGCAGCTATTACAACAGCATGGCTTCGTAGTAGAAGAGTCCGTGTGTTGAACTGGCCTGCCTGCAGTCCTGATCTTTCACCGATTGAGAACATTTGGCGCATAATTAAACAAAAAGTCCGTCAAGGGAGACCCAAAACTCTCCAGGAGCTGGAAGCCTGTATTAAACAAGAGTGGGATCAAATTCCAATGGCTAAACTCAAGAAACTTGTGCCCAGACACCTCCACTCTGTGTTAAAAAGAAGAGGGGATGCTACACCATGGTAAACAGGCCCCTGTCCCAACCTTTTTGAGACCTGTAGCAGCCATCAAATTTGAAATGAGCTCATTTTGTGGATAAAATTGTCAAATTTCTCACTTTCAACATTTGCTATGTTATCTCTGTTCTACTGTGAACAAAATAGTGGCTGGTGTGATTTGAAAGTCATTGGCCCTCATTTGTCAAACTTAGGATCTGGTGTAGATTCTGGTGTAAATGTCAGCGTTCACCAGGTGTCACGTCTGATTTACTAAAAGTGTGTACGTCGCTGATTTCGGTGTAGAACTGGCGTGGCGTTGATAAATCTGGCGGCTGAAACCATCGTAATTTACATGACACGCCCCTATAAATTCATGCTCCGGAAGGCATGGTCCTGCCCACTTTACGACATGGACTGTCGAAAGACGGCAAAGAAGAGACAACTTCACTGAGGAGGAAATATAAATTATCACGTCCGAGGTGGAGAAAAACAAAATAATTTTATTTGGAAGCCTTCAGAGTGGCATAAAGGGAGCCCAGAAGGCTGCAGTTTGGAAAACTATTGCTGCTGCGGTAAACACCGTTGGAGTGGAAAACCGGAGTGCAGCAGACATTTGATTTAATTCATTAATAAGTCGAAGTGACTATTCGCACTTGTCCAAGCACAAAAATTGATCTAAATTCGCGTTAGACGCACTTATAAATGTGGCCAAGATGCACATTTATCCATTGCCCACACTTATTTTAAGTGTATCCAAAGCTAAATTTTTTTTTCTTGGCCAAACTTATTTTAAGCGGTACTTTCTATAAGCGGCCCTGGAATGGTCATCAACTTGCGCACTTAAAAGTGTGGCCAAGAAAAAAATTCAGCATTGGCCACACGTGTAAGTGCGAATAACATCGGCCATAATAAATTCAATTTATAGATCCATGATATTTCAGGTTATATAGCCTACATAATTAACAATCCAAATGCTTACATGTAGGTTAAAAAAAGTGGTCGATTTTAAGATCGCCACCAAAAAACGGGTTGCGGTGCTCAGGCGCAGCAGCGCACGGACCGGTGGAGGGCAATCAGGGTCAAACCTCCAGCTGCCACGGTTCCAGGAGCGCATGGCAGCAGGGCTCTCCCTCCATTGTGGTAAAACGAGGTGGTGCGGACACGGATGAGTCCCCACTGCCTCGATCGGAGCTGCATGAGGGTAATTGTTAAAATTCAGTCTGCAGAGATCACTCTTCATTGTACTTTTATTATGACATTTTATTGGGTGCCACACAAAACGAGCAGCCACTCGTCACTTTCCCGGAGGAGATCTTCTCTGTGCCGAAAGTTCCTCACACGTTGGACAGAAGCTTATTTCAATGACAATAGAAGATCTGCCATTGTCAAAATGCGTTCATGGCCAAAGTGTTTGTAGGCCTGTATATATTGGGCAACAAAAGAAACGCAAGTTAGCTAGTTAGTCAATGTACTCTTATGGTTACTCAGTCAAAGTGACCGAAAAATAAAGAGAAGTTTGAGGAAACGAGTGTAAATGTGCACGCGCTAGTAATAAATTAGCTTTTCTAAAATAATTACGCACAAACTTATTTTCCAGTCTGCCTTTAATTAACTTGCGTTTCTTTTGTTGTTCAGTATATATCTGACTGGATGAGCATCTGACATGCCACACTGCATATCTGCCAAGCCACGCATTGCGCTTAATCAAATTGATTGTAATTGTCAGCCGTCTGGCCTGACAAGCAGGTTGTCTCAAAATATAAGTTTAATAATTTCTCAACACAGGTGTCTTATTTATTTATTTATTTAGCCTATTTATCTATTCAGACTATTTATTCATTTTACTAATAAGAGCAACAACAGCATGACGTCCGCATCGCCGCATATCGTTTATTACTCATTTTGACAGCTGCACTCGTTCCTGCATGTTGTTCGCGGGTTTCAAATTTGCGTACACCTGGTCAGACCTGGCGTGAGATTTTTGCGGACCGTTCGCTCACGTTCAGATTGATAAATGCCGATCCTTGCGGGAGATTTGGCGTACTCCCATTTTTTTGGTGTACGCACGTTTGATAAATGAGGGCCATTGTGTTTTGATTTTATTCACAATTTACACTTTGTCCCAACTATTTCGGAATTGGGGTTGTATAAGTTCCAAAGCACTATATGTGGGCAGGCTTTAGGAGCAATGGAAATTTAAAGTGAAACTTACCTTCTTTAGCATATACTTAATTTAATTCTCAGAAAGAGCAAGCAACAGATGAGCACATAATGTTCAGGGTACATGACATGACATGTTTGTTTTAAAATGACCAACCAAATGCTGTTGAAATTCTGACTTTCCTTTCATAGTAATATGGACTACTCTTGAGGGCCCGACTGTATTTGTGCGTGTCTGACATCTCGTTTCTTAACGAGGCATTAAGAGAATGTCTGGGGATCCACGAAGCAATATTTTTTAAAGTGGGGTGTTAAGGTGTTCTTGATGAGCATTTAAGATGAGTTTACAGCAAAGATTGAACAAACTAGCCTTTACTTTTGCATGAGGTGCTGATACCTTGGGACCAATGACATAAGTATAAGTAGGTTTGAGGTTCTGCAAGACAAATTTGTTGAATTAGCAGAAAACATCAGTGGTAGATCCTTCACGATATTGTTTTCCGGGATTCTACCTGCACTACGTGCAAGCATAGGGAGGCACAATATTACTCAGATGTTTAACACTTGGCTGCAAACCTGCATAGGAATAAGGCGTGCAGGTTTTTGGGGAACTGGAACTTCTTTTAGGACAGGGGTGACCTGTACACGCCTGTTGGGCTACACCTGAACCGGAGGGGTACCTTAGCATTGGGCTAGCGTATGTTTTGGGTAGCACAGGCTTATTTAACCTAGGGACTTGGGGGGCAGGGAGATATGAGAGCACGATAAGAATAGGGCGATGCAGACTGCCCTGATGGAAGCTGACAGGGCTACATGCACTTATGAGGATATGTTTTTGTAGCAATAAAGCAAAGTGAGTCCCGTGGAGTAACAGGCAGCTGGTGAACAGGTGGAAAGGTGCAGAAGTGATAGTCTGAAATGTTTTTATTCAACTACAAGAAGCATGAAAAATAAATTCTCGGAACTTGGGACTGTTATGATTAGTGGGAGCTAAGTGGGGGGACCTAATTGTGAGCTAAAGCCCAGATTCCAAAATCAGATTTCCAGATACTGCACCACCACTTCTGGCCCACTGTTGGACCACCATGCAGCCATCATGATTAAACCCTGCCTGAATATTAAGAGAATAACATTAATTATTATTAGCTCCCGCTGCCGAGTGGCGCAAAAGCTATGGTATCGGGCTCTGTCCTTGCGTGCATGCGTCCGTCAACAAACACTTTGACATTTTGCTTTATCTCATAAACTATTTCAGTTACAGGCTCCTAATTTTCACTGGACATGCATCTCATAAAGGCCTACAAATGACATGCCTAAAGGTGACCTTGGCCTATTTTTCCAAGGTCACTGGCCTAAAAATATCACCAAAAACTTCAACATTTTTGCTTCATCTCCTCAAATATTTCAGTTACAGGCTCCTAATTAGCTACCGCCGCCAGAGTGGCGTGGGAGCTATGGTATCGGGTTCCGTCTGTGCGTGCGTCCGTCAACAAAAACTTTGACATTTTATTTGTCTTAACGGCGGGAGCTTCTGGGGCCGCCAGTGCCCTATATTTATTATTGAAATGAAGTAAGAAGTATAAATGAATGATTTAAAAGGTTTTTTGATCAAAATGGGCAAATCTGTTGGCTTTTTGTCTGTAAACTGCCCATGGACCACTACAGAACCGATGAGCAAAATGGCAGCAAAAGGCCAGATCTGCCCCCAGTGGACCGACCGTGGTATATTGGCCACTTGCTACGTGGGAGGTCTCAACTTTTAAGCATGTACTATTCTTTTTTTTCTGTTTTGATTTAGTGACTTTACATTGTTTCGGCTAATGGATTAACACTCTAAAAATAGCATGGGTTAGTGACATTTTATGAAGCCATGGATGAACAAGAGTTATCACTGGGAGACAAATACTTGTTAAAATACATTATCAAATGGTTAGGTGTACTTAATTCTCTAGTCTGAAATCGTTACACAAACCATGACTACAACACGCACTCTCCAATATACTTTTGAAGTTCGCATTTATTGATTATACCATAGCCTAATGTTATAAATTATGTGAGGAGACCCTGGTTATTGATTTATACCAGGGGTCCCCAAATTCGGTCTTGGGGACCCACTGTTTATGTTGGTTTTCGTCGCAACCACACTCACAATCCTAGAATTAACAAGCTGTTAATTTTTCAATGAATTGCTTTTCAGGCCAGATAGACTTCTCATCCTCCTAAGTCGCTTTGACAAAATGGCTATACATTCCATGATGTTTAAAAGCTCAACATTTATATTGTGCTTATTTTGTGACATTCCCAGTAAGGAAGCCAAGCCAAGATTGCAATAAGTTTTAAATGATCAAGACTGAGATGAATCAATAAAGGTCCCCTATTATGCTGATCCTTCTTTTAATACTTATAAGTAATGTTATAATGTTGGATGTCCATACTCAGCCTCTGCAAAGTTTCTTAACATAAGATACAGGGGTTTTGCCGTAATCTGAGAACGCGATTTCATCTCTGAACAGCGCATCCCGAGATCTTCACGAGGTCTGGGCAAAACCTGACGTCAGGTTGTTGCATCCAATCAGGATAGACCTGGCCAGAGCCAATCACGGTGCTGGACCTGCCCACCCCGGAATTTACTCTATCAGACACAAATGAGCCCAAATATATTAACGTGTAGATTTATCAGTATGTCTCCCAATGCTGTTCGTACATGTCTTTTTGGATGCGAAAAAAAGCACAACTATTTTCTCTTCCAAGAGACAATATTACCAGAAATCAGTGGATAGCTTTTTTGTTTGCTTGCGGCAAACAGCCACACTCAAAGGGAACGTTAGCTGTTTGTGCTCGGCATTTCATCGAAGACAGCTTTGTCAATAAAGGATAATTCAACGTTGGATATGCCTCTCAGCTGCTTCTCAAACCTGTAGCAGTTGCATCGATCAAGCGCTCGAAGCCACAAGCTGTAAGTAACAATGTAACAGCAAATAATGTAAGTGAAGCTAACGTGTTACAGATGGCTAGCAGGACCGCTAACGATAGTTAGCACTAACAACTGGCCTAACGCAGGCTTTGTAAAATATCTGAGGATAAAGCCTGGATCAGTACCAACTGTCTGTGACTCACAGACGCGGAATCAGTAAGTTTTACCATTTTGTGTGGCTTTACTGCATAAGCCTACCTAACATGATAGCCTATTGAATGTGGCTGTAGCACTGCGGCTAACGTAGCAAAGTTACTGTTGCTTATGTTCGTGTTCGAAATATGCCAGAGTAAATAATATCAAGGAGACATTCAACAGAAGGTGTGTGAACATAAACCTCATTTGATGCAAACTTTTTATACTTGTTTGTAATTTGGATGCTTGGTACAACTGTTCACGGAATTTACTGTCTGGAAAACCTGTATTGCAGGGTAAAGTTTGTCTCTGTCATAATGATGACCACTCGGTTATTACCGCATGTTAGTTCGCGTTCCGTGCTACTTAAAAAATGCTCCTGGTTAACTTATATGCAGTAATTCAGATTGGTATGCTTGGTTAGCATCAAGGTGGTAGTTTCATCATAACGTTACCTGACCGTAGCCGCTACAGTTGAAGCTAACCGGAGAGGTGGTGCGCGTGTATGCAAAGTGGAGCTGATAAAGCTGCAGTTAGACCAGACGTAGGCTTTGCAAATCTTAGGGTACGTGTTTGGGTTTGTTTACTGCTGCTGTGAAACGATCGTTTTACTTATCCATGACCAGGGTCAGCCGGGTACTTTGTCGTGGTTTGGGCTAGCTCTCTGATCCTACCGCAGTGAAAGCAATCGTGAAACGCACTATGACGTGTCTGGTATAACAAACAATTTCTCTGCATTGCCGTGGCGGAATTTCATCCACCTTTTAAAATTGTTCTAGCTAATAAAAAGCCGAGAAAGGATAGAGGTCAGATACGGATTTCCGATAGAAGTTATCGATTCGCTAGCTCCACATAAGCAACGCTTATACCGTTTGTGTGTTTTTACTACAAACTTATTTAGTAGCTTAGTGTCGGAATTGTGTTTCGTTTTGGTAGAAATGGTTAACAGGAGCTTTGAGCAAAGTTTCCTCTGGATAGCTAAGTGGGTACATAACATAACTATATAACAGTACAGCTACAATCACATGCATGCAAGGTGAGACAGTACGAGCAAAACACAAAAATTTCAACTTGCCACTCAATGACATCTTGCTGTAAACATTGCTGCAATTTTTGCTTCCTCCTCCCGTTCGGGGTCGGATTCGGGATCAAACAAGTACGGTCTTACAGCAAGAGATGCCGCAGAGAGCTGTCCTGAAATACCTGCCATCTTAGTTTCCTGGTTTTTCAGGTCTGCACCCTCCCCCGTAATCAAAGCGGCCAGGCAGCCAATCAGAGCAGCGCCTCATTAGCATAAACTCAAAACACTCAAAACAGGTTGTGTTTCAGGCCGGCACAGACGGGGTGAGAGAAGAGGTCTCACTAGGCCTGTGTGGGGGTTTTTTGTAACTGAATTCTTAACATTATTTTAAATACCTATTAGACATATTTTAAATGACTAAATACAGAATACTATGAGACCTTTAATAAGATGCTAATTTGGCTTCTGTACACAGTTCTTTTCAAATGGTTTTCTTGAAACCAATCACAAAATTAACACAAAACAGGTTTGACTCATCATAATTTGCTTTGTCTTGTAAATCTTAACTTCTTCATAAATGTTTAGTTTTAGTGACCACATGTCCACAGTTTCAACAATTATGACTTGATTGATTCAGCAATTTCAAGAGTCACAGTTTTCCTCTCTTTCATGCAATAAAGTACTTTGTAATATTGTACAATTATAATATGCCGCTCTCCAGGTATTCTTCAGCTATTTCCGACATAATGTGGCTTAACAATATAAATAATGCATATGACTATAGGTAGTGAAGTTAAGAAAAATTTGCAACTCATTAAAATTCTGGGATTGCAATTGCGGCTGAGACAAAAGCCAGCAGACATAGTGGGTCCCCAGGACCCAGTTTGAGAACCCCTGATTTATACTAACTATGACCAGAAAACTCTGAAGAACCAAAAAAAAAAAAAAAATTTACATAAAATTACAGTGATTTGCAGCATACTTTTCCCCTAGCAGTCAACTATTTGCATTAAGATGAAAAATGATATTTTAACAAAGCATTAATGAGAATCGGGTTTTGAAAATCATCAAAAAAAAATCTCTCGGTAGGAAAATGACTGCTTAAGAGACCCCGATTTTGATTATGTTCATTAAAATGCAGGTGTATGTTGTCTGTATAGACTAAAGACTCATTATATTCCTAAAACAAGTTACATTTGTAGCTATCCCTTGCAAACACCGAAAACTAATTGACAATCACTAAGCTAGTGCGTCACCAATTTCTCGAGGTAAGCAGAGGCTAATCATAGGTAGCTTAATTGATCACAAGTATTCTTACAACAACCATGCAATTAACCCTTAAATGCCCCCTGTGACAAATTTGTCACACGATTTTGGGGGTTGTCAAAACCACTGACCCCACATAAATTTTGCAACCTAATGCCCATAGTGACATATTTAGACCATCAATGCTGCCATCTGATGCATAAAAGTGGAACTGACACTACACTGGCTGCACCAGCTAACCCTTCCAATATGGCCGCCCCCATGGTGGAATCCACACGATAGATGAGCACCCATTCATCACTGTATAAAGTAGACACACAGGTAAGATAATGAAAAACAAGCTATGCCTAATACTTCAGCTATATGTCAACTGTTTTATCATTCAAGTCATTTTAGCAATAAGGTCCCCGAAATGCCCATTGTGACATATATGTCACAAAACTAAAATGAGGTCAAAGGTCACCAAAAATTAAAAATTGCTATTGGGTTGTTATTAGCCCCTCCCCAGGACATATTAACAGAATACGTAGATTTTTCTTTCAACTTTTACTATAGTTGGGCATTTAAGGGTTAACTTTAGTAAATACATTAATTATCTGAGTGTTTCAGAGCTGCAGCTGTTGCAAAAAATAAATCAAATATTGAGAGGCTCGAGATGTTACTTTGCGTTTCATAAGAAACTGCTTGGTGTGAGAAAGCTTTTACCCATGGATACTACTGTTGAGTCCCGCATCTGTTGCTTAAGGAAAGCGGCACAATACGGTTTCTCTGATTTCTGCTCTGGCATATTCATAGCAAAATCTTAAAAATGTCACAAAGAAACAGATATTTACCAAAGATCAACAGATAACTATATTTTAAGTCATCCAACCATTTTCCTATGCTTTCTACTGCCGTAATGTCGCTTATTCCGTGTTTCGGCAGATTTTTGCGAAAGCACATTCATTTTCCCACAGGGATTTTTTTTCCTTCAGAACCAGTTGACTATCACTTAAAAGTACACAAGTCCAGGCGAGAAATAATTGGTCACATGTTAATGAATTATATCTGTGCCCCGAACCAGAGTGGGAAAAAAATTTGCGGCCGGGAGAAGGTCTACAGAAGTGAGTAGTCTATTTCGTGATGGTTGTCAAAGTAGGCAAAATGATCAAACATTTTGGATACCTAAACGTTACTAGCAGAGTAAATGCAAGATTGTGTCAGCTCTTTTTATGGCTCTGGTCAGTAGGGATGTGATCTGGGCCATAAAGTATACCTCCGCAAGGTGGGGGGGCCCCGCCGTCAGAACTAGTTCAATGGGCCCCGCGGGCGAATTTTTATTTTTATTTTTTGCAACTGAGTTCTGCACAGACGACCAGCCAATAGAGTAGTAAAGTGATGACCTCACGCTGGTGTCGGAAGTAACAGTTCCCATTCATTTTACACAGACTTTTTAAAAAATTCACTGTTGAATCACTTCCTGTTGTTTTCAAGCCTCCATCGATTTCGAGATTTTGCATCATATTTCCGAGTAACAAAAAATATATTTTTTCTTGACCAAAATCAGCTATAATTCAAATCATTTAAATTTTTCACCACCATCTAATCCTCTTTGCAGTCTAAAAACTACACATCCAATGATCCTCCTGATTCCTGGGCTAAATGAGATCAACACGCTTTAGAAATTTCCAGCACCTTGCCATAGCCATGTTAGCTAAATTAGCTAGCCACTCTATGCTCTACTTGGTTATGCTTTCCTTGTTAGATTAGATCCATTAGCACCAATTTACCTTAATAGTCAAGCATCTTTGGTGGGTGTTTGTAGTAAAGTCACGACGTCACACCTACTTAGCTTCTGGTGTCGGAAGTAAAATCCCTATGGAAATTTATAATGGGGTTAGGACACTTTCTGGGATTGCTCGGACTCGTATTAATTTTTTGAGCTGGCTCGCTCAGAGATTAGCCTACGGGTATTTGGATGCAAATGAACACATCAAAATTTGTTGTTTATTGCCAAAAATGATCTGCTTTTGACCTTGTCATCCAGTTTGTAGTCCCCTTTTGCAAACTACATATCCTCTATACACACGGGTGAGTACCACGTGATTTGTTCGCGACCAATGGGGTATCACAGTTTTGGCAAACGCTCACAACGTAACTCGACGGAAGCCAAGTAGTGACCAAATCTGCCGTTGGCTATTTTAGTTCAACCATTATTACACAGCGAATCACTGTCATCTAGCTAGCTACATGCCTAGAAATAAATGGATAACAGTGAATAGGTATTATTTCGTCATTCACGCCACGAATTTTGCCGGCTATGCCAGTGACCTACCTAGCTAGCCAGCTAGTTAGCTAGTTACATCTTGTGCACATAGCTAAATTGAAAGAAAACAGAAATGGTTAGTTTCCTGTCACTTACTGTTACTTAGCAAGCTAGCTAGCATGATTATTCACAAAATATAATTAGCTAAGCTAGCGAAATAGTTAGCTAGCCAGTTTGCAAGCCTAGCTAGCAAGCTAGCTAAGTCAATAAAAACAGAGAATAGCCATTATTTGGCTACTTAGTTTGCATTAAGCTGCGAGCATTTCACAAGCTGGCATTTAACTGAATGCGCCAACTACCTGTCAGGTCTTGCCTCTTTCGGTCCAACACGCAGGCTAATTAAGACCTGGAGCGCTGCCGCACTCAGCTATCAACAAGGATCGTCTGTGTGTGATTACTGCTGAGTGTTGGCAGCATGTATAAACACCATGGCTTTACCATTGTTCCTCGCAACTTCTCGTAAGCCATACGCTGCTATGGCTTAGAGCTCCGTTTCGTATACTTTCAATTGCTAAACCAAACCATTGATCTTAGTGCTGTGAAGTACCAACTCTTTATTTATTTTACGAAACCTCGTATCCATTTTTCTTTTAACTATTGTTGTAACACAAGTACTGTTGTGTTAAAACGTATTGTTTGTAAACCAATAGTTTGTTTTTGGAACCGTGATTCCTGTCTTGTTTATGTATTTTATGTAGGCCCTATGCCTCCCGCTTGCGCGGTCGGCATAATAAAACATACGACTAAATCCATCCTTGTACTTGAGTCCTGTCCATATTTTCCTGGCCTCCGTGCCGAACGTTACAGAAGAAATTGCTAACTATGGACCCAGCAGGGATTCATTCGCCCCCAGAATCAGGAGTTTGCTGCCAACCCTCCTGACCTCTACCAGCTCGTGGCAGAGCAGCAGAGGGAGATCGGCTGCCTGAGTGCTGTGTTGGACGACCTTGTTTGCAGGGTCCGTGACCTGAAAATCTCCCGTGCTCCACCACCGGCGCCCTCTACCATCTCTCCCGTGGGACTGCAGCCTGCCCCCTCCTCCCTCCGGGGTGATTCTCCAGTGCACCTCCCCGAATACTATGATGGCAACCCCACTGCGAGCAGAGGCTTCCTCCTCTAGTGCGGCTTGTATTTTACATACTACCCAGGCTTGATTGATGCCGAGAAGGTTGCTGCAGAGGTGACCCACCTCTTGGGGAAGGCTCTAGACAGGGCGACTGTTTGGGGGGAGTCAGCTTTTGCCAACTATGCTGACTTTCTTCTACAGTTTTGCTCAGTTTTCGATCACCCCGGAAAGAAGGCTGGCGACCAGCTGCTGGAACTCAGGGAACAAGACCGTGGCAGATTATGCCCTCCAGTTTTGCACCTTGGCTGCATCCAGTGGCTGGAATGAACCAGCATTACTGACCATCATCAGGAGGGGGCTGAGTCCGGACCTCCGTGCAGAGATGGCCTGCAGGGATTTGGAGATGTCCCTGCCAGCCTACATCAGCTCTGCCATCAGCCTGGACCAGCTGCTACGGGAGAGAAGGCGGAGCCAGCCCAGGGGTTCTGAGGGTCCCACCGAGGAAGGGGCGGAGCCTATGGAATTGGGGCAGTCCAGATCTGCTGAGCATTGCCCCTGGTGAAGAACTGGCCCCTGCTCCCGGAGTTCGGAAGGAACAACAACGTCCCCGTTGGTAAAGGTGTCACCATCAACCATCATAGGACAACGCTTCAAGATCTCCGTTGAGGTATCTTATGCGCACAGGCCCTGATCGACTCCGGTGCAGCGGGGAATTTCGTCTCCATCCAGTTGGTGCAGCAGCTCGGCATCCCAATTCACCAGCTCTGCACCCCTCTGACAGTGGCAGCCATTGACCGAAGACCCCTGGGCAACCGCGTCATGACACGCCAGATGGCGCCAATCTCCCTAAGGATCCAGCAGCACCATCTGGAGACCATACCGTTGCTCGTCCTCAAATATTCCAGTCGCTTTCTTATCCTCGGACTCCCCTGGTTACTGAAACATGACCCCACCATCGCATGGAACACCCGACAGATCCACTTCCGGTCACCAGGATGCCAACAACATCGTGGCCCCCTCCTCCTAGCCTCAACCACCATTGAGAGCCCCAATCAAGCGTACCTGCTTAAGATTCCCTGGGAGTACCATGCTCTGAAGGCAGCATTCAGTAAGGCGAGAACTATACAGCTGCCCCTGCATCGTCCGTGGGACTGTGCGATTGAGCTACTGTCTGGCACCTCCCCACCAGGGAACCAAATTTATCCCTTGTCTGTGACTGAGACACAAGCAATGGAGCAGTATGTGCAAGAAGCAATACAACAACAAGGTTTCATTCGCCCCTACACTTCACCAGCGTCTGCCAGCTTTTTCTTCGTACAGAAGAAAGACGGAGGTCTCTGCCCCTCCATTGATTACCGGGGCCTCAATGACGTCATGGTGAAGTATCGCTACCCACTCCCCCTGGTCCCGAACGCTGTGGAACAGCTTCGTGGAGCGACAATCTTCACGAAGCTCGACCTCAGCAGCGCTTTTAATCTGATCCGCATCAGAGAAGGAGATGAGTGGAAGACAGCATTCAGTACCACCTCTGGCGACTACGAGTACCAGGTTATGCCATATGGATTGGTTAACGCCCCCTCTGTGTTCCAATCATTCATCAACGACATACTATCAGGGTTTTTCCTGGTTCAAAATGAGGTTGTGGTGGCACCCGGTCATGGGCACACGTGCGCATGTACCTTGTCTTCAACTGACTCAAGCAAATGTTTTACAAGCAGTGTATTTTAGAAGTCATGATTGCATGATTAAAAATGAGAAGTATTATTTTATGCACAATTATTTTTAAAAAATGTGCTCTGTACAGCATTTTAGAAAATTTTCCTGGGGACACCAGGAAAACCCTCAATGACCCCTAGAGGTCCCCAGACCTCACGTTGAGGTAACATCAAACTTACAGGGGTGTGCTGGGCAAGTAGTAGTGGTAATAAAGAATGTGCTGAGGCTGCAGCGCAAACTTGACCTGATAACTGTTGGTAAAAATGCAAAATTAGAGCTTAAATATAACAAAATATAAAAAAGTATTTTTCCGACAAATTTCACAAGTAACAAAATGAGGCCTTTTTACAAGGTGGTTTAATACACCAGCCATTAATTTACACAGTTCACATCCAGCAGCAAAACATTCAGCCTCCTAGGTTTCATTTTGAAGAACCTCTTCATATGCTTCTTGTAATCAAAGGCCTCCTGGTCTGGCCCAGCGAGGGCCACCTTGCAACACACAACCAAGTGCCCCAAGGCTCAGGGGGAGATACAGTTGAGAGGCCTCTGGAGAAGCAAGCCACTGAAGCACCTCCTTTAAAGATTTATTCTGAAGTAGAGCAAAAGTGAGAACATAGGCGGCCTTACCTATGTTTCAACCGTTTTAGTTGAAATGGGCCCCGCCCTCCAGGGGGCCCCCAACTGCCAGGCAAGAATTAACATCCAGAACCTTAACTGTATGAAAACATGCAGAGGCGCACCGCTGCAGAGGCAAACGGTTCAAGTATTTGAGGCCTCCCAAAACGGCAAATGTTTGGGATCCCCGATAGCCACTCAAATTGGCACATTTTGTAATGACTTCAAAAAACCGCATTAAGCCGTCTATTAAGGCATTATAATGCACCCCCGGCCGATAATCCCTCTCGGAGTTGTGGAGAATAGGGAGAATACACGGCTTTCCGTGGTCGGAGTTGCCGGTTTTCTCTGTCAGAGATATTCGTTGCATGAAGACTGAGCTGGCTAAGAAGTGTAGTAATTATTCATTGCTGACAAATGACGGTAGCTAAAGAGCTATGGTAGCTGATACCCTAAAAATTTCGGAAATACAGTAGTCAGCCAATTTTGCCAGCGCCTCGGTCTTACCAGTTGGTATGTGAAAAAAATAAAAGAAAAAGTAATTCGCTTGCGCCATTCCAGTGTTTATAATTAATATAACAGTAAGCTTTGATGTAAACATTTTAAAGCATTATCTAGCGATGTTTTGCGTTTTTTACGCATTATATTATCAATGAAAATTATTTCTGATTTCGGGCCAGGTCATGGTCCAAATAGTTTCTGATCGATAAGATGCGTTGATAATTCACAAAATTTAAGTTGCAAAATTAAAGATCTCGGCTACTTAGCTTTTATTGGTGTCTGATCAATTGCCTATTTAATGGAAATTGGGCACCTTGAAAGCGAACGTATGCTTCCAGCCTTTCATCAAAACGCGTAATGTGCGCAGATTTCTAAAATGAGAAGTTATGCCTATAAGGTAACTTCCAGCGACTCTATACTCAAGGAGTTTCGGGACATAATCCAACCAAAGCCAACGAAAAGCTAGTTTTCTGGGACGAGTGGCAGTTCAGGCATCTCTGCGAAGAACCCGCAATCAAAAAGAAAATCACCAGTGCGGGCCGGTTCGATTTTCACATATTTGTTATCAGAGCATAATATTAACATTACACACACTGCCGCATTTTAATATAACATTAGCTAAATGTACTTTGGATGAAAAAACATGCTCTTTCATCCACATGGCATTGCAACTGAATGAAAACATTAATAGGGTGGACACACTGAAAAAGTATTAATGGATTGGTATACATCATTATAATCATAGCTATGGCAAAGGCAGCCTCATCCTCTCGCAAAGCGGAGGGATATCCCGTCACCTAGTGAGTAATTTTTATAGCTGCAATGCAAATTTGAATTTAAGTCAGGCAATACTAGTCACCTAGTGCTTCTAAGCCTAGTCAACTCAAGCGACATTAAATTATACTGGTGGGATGTCGAAGTTTGAATTACATCCAAGTTTTACCGTATTGTGTGATGGAGCGTGCCCATCACAATTAAAGACTGATACAGAACATGTGCAGGTAATTAGCACTTACTGATTGCCAGCGATTCGTTTTCTGCCTGGGATGCTAGAAAAGACAGAGCCACGTGTTAGCAGATGATGCCGGGAAGGGAACCGAATGTTTGTCTGAACTTTGAAACATTGTAGCTTTGCACTCACGGGGGGAGGGATCCGTCCGTGGCTGTTTAGGGCCACCAGCGGGGAAGATAGTGCAGTTAAAGCCGGCTGGTGGGGCGTGGGGCTTAGGCAGCGTGAGGGGCGGGCTTTAGGAGTGCTAGCTATTTACTGTGTAACTTGGCTAAGAGGGGCATCTGGCCTGCCGTCGTTGCCCCACTATTGCACTGTGCCAACCTCCTTTTCCCCCGTCTTACGGAGAAAAGTGGTTGGACGGTGCGCAAAGCCTAGACCCCGGGGGGGGGGGGGTCGTATCAACTCGTGAGAGTTAAGTTTTAACCCTTAAAATTTGTGTTTATGTATGTAATTGTTTTCTGTTTGCAGTGGGCCTAGTTTTAATATTTTTTTAATTAGAGGGTTATTGGGGGCAGTTAGGTCCCGTTGAAGGGGGCTGCAGAACTGAGCTGTTGGAGGTTGTGCATAGTATAGGCAGTGCATGTACTGAGAGTCAATTATCATTTATATTGCAGTGTGCAGGTTTCTTGGCTGGTTCAACTTTTTGTGCAGTGCATTCACAGGTTCTAGTATATTCATTTCGTAACTAGTGGTTGTCACTTGAGTGCTGTGGTTATGTAAAAAGGGGAGACTGCCAGACCTAACTGCTCTTAGAGCCTTAAATGGGACATGAGTTTTGACTGTCAGGTGTGTGTCCCTATACTGCTGCGACCGACAAATATTCCCGAGGCTACAGCCACCCTGTAACCAACTGCCCTTGTCTCATTTCCTTCGCATGTCATAAAATCATTGTAATCAATACAAGTTGTATTTTTCCTCCAACTGCTGTTGTATTGTGGTTCTCTCGTGGGTTTGACGCCGGACGCTACCGGTAACTAAAGGTGGTGGCAGTTTTGTGTGTGTACAATCCAGTAGCCTGTCCCTTCAAGTACGGAAGGTTTGTTCCAGTATCATTATCCCAGTGATAATGTTGTAGAGCTGTCCAGTAACCCTGTCCCTAAAGTAGAAAACAAAGAATTGGTTTGCAGTGCAGTTTGCAATGCAGCTAGCTTGTTGGGTTGAGTTGCACATTTCAGCTTTTGAGAAATTTATCACATTTACACACACATATATTTTTATTGCCAATATTTTAATAAATCATCACAAATAAACATCAAGTTTCAGCCAGAAAAGTAAACATTTCACTGAATAGGCTAAGGTGTAAGCTTTCATCCAGCGAAATGATGAAGCTCTTATGTTTATAGGGCTCCACATTTGCTTTTGAAACGGGCTCCCAGATGTTTAAGGCCACCACTGAGTGAGAACAAAGATATAATAATTCTTCAAAACCAATAGAGGTGGGCGACGTGACATGAGCACCACTTTGCGACAAATTGCATTGAGGGAACTCATGGCACGTAGTATCCGCTATTTACCCCGTTTTCATTAACTCGCAAGGCATAGCAAGAAGTATCCGGTTTTTATGTCATTTTTTTAATTAACTCGCAACGCGTTGAAAAAATGCATTCTTTTCACACCATTTTGTATGCTTTACGAAAATTTACTGGCCTATACAATTCTGAATAAGTTGGATGACTACTTTTATGGTTTGATATAGATATAGGCCACATCAGTGAAATATGAAATATGAAGTAGTCTCAATGATGTTACAAATAAAAATAATTCTTTTCAAGCCTATATGATAGGTTTACAAAACACTAAAATCATGCGTTCTGTTTGTAATTCAATAAGCTTATTTGTGGCCTGTATACGATGTAGCTGGATTCTGCACTGTTTACATTCCATCTGCCCTTAAAAGAACATTTAGGCTATCATTGCGATGGTACCAGGTGACAGCTGATGTGAGCACATAATAGCTGGCCTTGCTTAATCTTGCAAACAACAATAGCCAATAAAATTACAATTAAACATATTTCAGCAAAATCCACAACAACGACTAACAGTCTTGTTGCTTAAAACCATAGCTTATGTGTTTTCATGGGTTAGATTGTCAAAATGAGAAAAACATCAGCTTCATATTCCCCGAGGAATTACGTAAGCATTAATGATGGCTGCGTCCATGAATATGTGTGATGGGGTAACGCTGGTATCTCTACACTTCCTGGTTCTATGGTCAATTAGTCAATCTACTTGTCAAACCTAGTCATTGGTAGCTTTCGTCCGGGTGGCGATAAAAGGGTCGAATGGTGTTTGTGTTGGTAACTGCGTCCGTAACCACGCCCCCCCTCTTTCGTTGATGTGGCTTCCTGTTTTGCCAGGTTTTTGCCTGTTTTTTCTCTTTTTATTGCTATTATGATATAGTAGTTAAGCTTCGGTAAACAGGTTCTGATCAAACTTTTGTTCGTAGTGAGGATCCGTGACCTGGCTCGTTTTATCTATTGTCTTGAGTAGCCTACTCTCTTCGCGCTGCTGGCTCAGGTAGGCTTCTTGCCCATTCGAATTAGTGAATTAGGATTATCGTTTCTGCAAGCGTATTTGTTATTTACGCTGGTTTAATATAGGCTTATTGTCTTGCAGTGAGTCTCCGTGACGTTATTGCCACCTATCCAGCGTGGGAACGTAGTATAACCATTTTTAAGATTATTTATGGTACTTTTGGCTATTTACTAGAATCTGCTTGTTGCAGGTGTAAGCGGCCGGTGCGCTGGAGGGTCGATCACGCAGGCGCTGCTGTTTTGTACAACTGACAAATTCCTTGCTCATGTTAATTGTTTCGTCTTGGAATTTTGAGAATTCATGTTTTAAACTGTATTTTTGTTTGTGTTTGTCTGTTTTACTTTTAATTTGGTTGTTGGATTTGTATTTTTTCATTGCTGCTTTTGTTTGAATCTCTGGTATTATATTGATTAATTGCAAGCTATTAAGGGTCCAAATGTTGTAATGATTTTGTGTTCAGTTGTAATTGGACAAGTTGTTAAAGGTGCTTGGGCTAGTCCCGGGCCATATTCTCCCTGTCCTGATATGGTTACAAATGCCCTATTATAAGTGACTGTTGCCATCTTTTGTGCAATAATTTTTAGCTGTTTATCCCTTCGGCAGGTGTTGAATGATTTCAGAGGGAGGCTAGGCACCTGGTGGCGGCCTCTGTCACTGCATGCAGGTGTGTGGTTATCAGTTTACAGTGTTGTGTAGTGTGCTGTGTGCCTTGTTGTTGCTGTGGAGTTTTCAAAGATCACCACTACCTCGAATGTGTGCACGTGTGGGTGGTGTGGATTCCAGAGCACGCCTACTGTCTGGCTCCCTCAGGTAAGCCCTGCCTAGCCCCATCCTGTCTCCTGTTGCATTGTGTGGATTTTTAATCCAATTAAGGTATATTCTACTGTTTTAGCCACATTGGCATACTGATATTCAATAAATATGCTTTTGTATTTCGCTAAATTGCTTGCTTCCAGGTTTTTGGATCAACTTTCTCTCCCATCCCCTTTTCCCTAATTAATAAAATGATTTGAATTGGAATTCACGTCTGTCGCCTCGTGCATTTGAATTTGTGTTGGTCATTGTGTTCAGTTGAAAATACTGTACGGTATTCCCTGGGGCCTAATTGTATTGGTCTTCCTGGGGTGGCCTAATCGGATTATTAGTTGGGGTATATCTAGCCCCAACCCTCTCCGTTGCCCATCACTGCATATGCAGTTAGCTAAGGTCATGCCTCCGTTAAACAAAGTATTGAAGCACAAATCAAGAATGCAGCTAACAACTTAGGCTATTGAAGGTAATCAACACTATGACTGAAGGTGCTTATTCTACATTTATTCACTTGAATTAGTAACGGAAAACGAATAGTGAATGACTCTCCTTCATCGGCTTTTTCGTAGCATCATAATTATACTGATTTTGATACAGCGCTACCGCCACTACCAGTGGATACGTGCCGCAATTGCAGTTGTAATTGAGAGAAATGACAGATCCTGACAGTGAGTCTGTGTACATTGACTTGAGCATCCCTGTTATAAGTCTTATCCCGGTTATGAGTTTCCCATAAAAGCACCAAGCATAATTCTCCAAGCTGGTGGCGGTAATAAATTTGGCAGTGGCGGCCGCCACCAAATTCTCTATGCAGGAAAAACCCTGACTATGGGACATGCCGGGGAGATATGTGATGGCCTATCTAGACGATACCCTGATCTACTCCCGCATCCGTAAGGAGCACATAAGACCGGTGAGGGCGGTACTTAAATGTCTACCCCACCATTGACTCTACGTCAAGGCCGAGAAATGCTCATTTGGCTAATCCACCATCTACTTCCTGGGCTACGTCATCGGACCAGAGGGAGTGGCGATGGAGCAGAAGAAGGTGCAGGCGTTAGCTGATTGGCCAGTCACACGGACCATTAAAGAGCTCCGAAGATTCATGTATTTTGCCAACTTCTGCAGTGGATTCATTAAGAATTTCAGTGCTGTGGCCCATCCCCTGACACCCCTCTTTAAGGGGAAACCTAAGACGCTGGGATGGAATTCGGACACAGCACGCATTCAACACACTCAAGCACCTATTCACTACCACTCCCGTGTTAAAATTACCGGACCCGAATAAACCCTTCATCGTACAAGTTGACGTCTCTAATGCGGGAGGGGGTGCAATTCTGTCACAACGGCATGGCACCCCAGAGAAGCTTTTCCCGTGCGCATAACTCTCGCACAAGCTCTCTCTTGCTGAAGCCAACCACGACGTGGGAAACCGGGAGTTACTAGGGGTCAAGCTGGCACTTGAGGAATGGAGGAATTGGCTAGAGGGGGCCTGGCATCCTTTCCTGGTGCTAATGGACCATCGCGACCTGGAGTACTTGAGAAAATACAAAGGCTGAATCCGTGGCAGGCCAGATGGCCCTTTTTTTTTTACGTTTCAATTTCTCAATAACCTATCGCCCAGGCTCCAAAAACATGAAAGCGGACGCCCTCTCCCGAAGATATGAAGTGGAAAAGGATCCAGATTCCGAAGAAACCATCTTGCTGCCCTCCTGCGTTCTCGCTCCAATCGAGATCACGAGGGAGACAAAGAAGAATCGGCCCACTTCCCCCATTCGACCGGGTAAGACATTCGTACCATCTTGTCGACGTGAGAGGGTTATTCTGTGGGCGCATACATCTCTGTCAGTACGACATCCCCAGAGCCAAATGACAACTGCAATAATCAGCCGAAAATACTGGTGGCCCCACCTGGCTTCCGACGTGGAGGCAGCTGTGCGCTCATGCATGATCTCCAAATCACCGCGCCAGCTGCCTGTGGGTAAGCTACACCCACTTCAAGTCCCACATCGGCCTTAGTCACATTTGGCAGTTCATTTTGTTACCGATCTGCCAAATTCTGAAGGTAACACCTGTATACTTGCAATCATTGGTCAGTTCTCCAAGTTTTGCAAGTTTGTGCCTTTCTCGTCATTACCATCTGCACTCCAGGTTGCCCACATGGTAATATCCTTTACAGAATGATGTTCGTTTTTAATGCAATGCTGCCTGAGGGACCGACGGTCATGAGCATTCAATGTTGGTTTTCAACCTTGGCGCTTACGCGTGGAGAATTCTCTGGATTCTCTGAATCTTTTGTCGATATTATGGACTGTAGATGATGAAATCCCTAAATTCCTTGCAATTGCACATTGAGAAACATTCTTTAACTATTGGACTATCTGCTCGCACAGTTGTTCACAAAGGGATGAACCTCACCCCATCCTTGCTCGTGAATGACTGAGCCTTTCGGTGATGCTGCTTTTATACCTAATCATGACACTCACCTGTTTTGAATTAACTTGTTCAGCTGTGGAATGTTCCAAACAGGTGTGTTTTGAGCATTCCTCAACTTTCTCAGTCTTTTGTTGCCCCTGTCCGAGCTTTTCTGCATGTGTTGCAGGCATCAAATTCAAAATAAGTGAATATTTCCAAAAAAACAAAGTTTATCAGCTTCAACATTAAATATCTTGTCTTTGTAGTGAACTCAATTGAATATCGGTCAAAAAGGATTTGCAAATCATTGTATTCTGTTTTTATTCACCTTTTACACCAAGTCCCAAATTCATTGGAATTGGGTTTTGTATTATTCTGCAGCAATTGTATTATTCTGCCTTGCCATGCACAAAAACTCACAAACATTTGCACAAACATAAGGCATGCACGAAATTAAAAATTATTGTTGTTTTTGAGCTTGGTCTTGCCCTGCTGGCTCTATAGTGCCACCAAATATGAGGCCATTTTGGGATATAGTTGCTCAGAATTTTACAAAATTTGGTTGGGTCATAGAAGTCATAGTGAAATTTTTGTCGATTTAAAAAAATTTTTTTGCCTTACAGGAGGTGAGCTGTGAGCCATTTCCTGCATTTTTCCAAATTTTACAAACACCTTTCTGAGGGCTGTAGCGTGCTCGAAAACTTGTGAAACTTTATAGTCTGGTTAAAATTGTGATTCTCTTGGATTTGATTTCCCAATTGGCCCAGGGCATGACACACTGGCTCTATCACGCCCCTAATCAAGAATTGTATTTTTGAGGGCCTCAATATGCTTGAAAACTCACAAAATTTTGCACATGCATAAAGCCCGTCATACCTTTTACTACGATACAGGCTTTGCACAAGGGCATGGCAAATTGGCTCTATAGCGCCCCTTCGAAATTTCAACCAAGCAGCCCTCGCAGCCCTTTTAACCTACATGTATGAAATTCGGTCGACACATGGATCATGCTGAGACCTAAAAAAAGTCTCTTGGTGCCATGACCTAAACTCAACAGGAAGTCCACCATTTTGAATGGAAATTGCAACTTTTTTTTTATTTTCACCTTTTACAGGTGTCATACTTCAACAAACTCCTCCTAGAGATTTCATCCGATCAACTTAAAATTTGACGTGACATCTAAAGACCTTGCCAATGTTAAATTTCAAAGCTTTTTTGGATTCATCCAACAATGCATCCGTGGCGTCACGGAGAATTTCGATGTTCTGCCAGAGAACAGGAAGTTGGTTTAAATTACACATAATGTATGATCTGGCCGATACGCTACGTCTTAGGATATTCCAAAACTTGCAAAACTTTGCATAAGATTTACCTGTGTTATGCTCTTTGAGCTGATACCCCAATTTACACTGGCTGTGGCACAATGGCTCTACAGCGCCCCCTAATCATTTTTTCAAAAGAATTGCCTTTTTGAGGGTCTTAATATGCTGGAAACTCACAGAATTTTGCTCACTCATGGAGCAACATATTAGTATTACTATTGTACAGGTTTTGCACACAGACATGGCAAAATGGCTCCATAGCGCCCCCTGCAGAATTTCACCAAAACCGTTCTCGTGGTTTGTTGCACCTACATGAACAAAATTTGGTGGAGACATCAAACATGCCAAGACTTGATGGACCTACACAATAAACACAATATACGGCAGGTGATCATAATGTTATGGCGAATTAATGTATATTGTAATAACTGAAATGCAGCAGGAACACAATTACAAGAAAGTTACTTGCTAGATTTGAAGAAAATGGTTAAAAGACATTCAGTTAAAACCAATACTACAAACATACATTCAAGTCAAGCATAATTTCTGTACTGAATCTAGTTTCAGCAATTTTATGGGGGAGTCAACAATCTTTAGTTGCGCAATTGAGAACAAGATTTCTTCCTCTGGCTCTTAAAGTTGGCAGACTTAAAAATATTCAGTAGGACAAAATAGGTTGTGTGAATTATGCGAATCAGGGCCCGTATTCACGAAACATTTTATCTTACCACTAAGAGTTCTCGTAAATGACACTAAAACTTCCTAGCTAAGAGTTTCCTCTTAAAAGCTACTCACAAAGCTGCTGAGACCAACTTTTACAAAGGAACTTGAAAAACTCTTAAGCTAAGAGAAAGAGGCAGGGTTGACCCGGTTGCTATGGATGATGTCATGTTTCAGGAACAAGTTGACTTACTATCCCTGCAGTGATTGCTTGATAGGGAATGAGTCTTTGTGAGCGATTTCATCATAGAAATACTGTCGAAGAGGTATTATGTTGTTCTTGCCATATTCAAACAAATGTTATGAAATAAAAAATGTATCCTTCACGGATTAAACACAAAACAAAGAATAATATGAAGACTAGTCAAGCAGATGTGCAGCTGCTTACATGTCTGTATCTTGTTAAACAATTTGAAGATATGAATATAAGCCTTTCAGTTATTATATAGATTCTACAGTAACCATGGTTGATAAGACATAAGCTGTGCCCTCAAAATGAAAGAGAAAATTTAACTGTACACAAGAACAGCTCTTCCTTCTTGCACAACTTGTGTATGAAAGGAAGGACATTATTGAAGGAAATTTTGGAACAAAAATAACATCAGAATGCAAAAAAGAAGCATGGGATGAAATGTGTCAGGAAATAAACATGGTATTATTATCATCAGTATCATTAAATGCTTCAAAAATGTTTACGCAATTATTACGTAGATTGCCAGCAGCAGCCGTGCTGGGATTCTTTCTGATTAGGTCTTAGTGACTTAGAAGTCCTCTTCACTACCCTTAACTTTTCATATAGATAGGAGCTAGTTTTAGTGCTAAGATGCTTTGTGAAATACTCTTAGAGGAGAAATATAGGAATCCTAAAATTCGGACTTAAGCGCCCATTATTTTTAAGTTTCTCCTAAATCAGCAAGTTAGGAGGTACTTTTAGCCTTAAGAAGTTTTGTGAATACGGGCCCAGGACAAGTTGAGAATGAATCACATTTCCTCTTTTATTGTCCAAATTAAGTTAAGACCAGCCATTTTTAATTAAATGTCTGTTAAATATCCAGAAATCATCTGGTGCACTGATAATGACAGAATGGAATGGTTGCTGACTTTCAATGTTTATGAGTTGGCCTTTTTTTTCTCTAAACCTTGGAAAAATGGCAAGATTACCTACTTGTTTCGTTTTACTTGTTGCTACTCTGGTATGTGGTCTCTCAGTCGTAAATAATGGTGTCTTATAAGCCTGTTTAGGCTGAGCATATTATTTATGTATGACTCAATAATAAAAATTAAATCAGTATGTTTCTTAATGCAGCATTTTCGTAATTTCACCTGAAAAGTCCCACTCGAATCATCCGTCCAGTAAGATGTGTATGCAGGATGCTCAGGAAGAGTTTGAGATCAGGAATTGGATCCTCAATAAGCTAAAGAATCACAGAAAGGACATTCAGCAGAATGCAGTTGAGTTTTTTCACACCTTAAAAGCAATCCAAGTCATGATAGAACACTGCAAAAGGTACATTTTCCTAAGGAATTGTGGAATCCCAACATTTTTAGTTTTCTACAGAATTTTGACAAACTGGGGGCAAGAGGAATGCTACCCCAGAAAGGAATTTTTTTTTTTTAAATTTTCAAGTAAAATGCATAACCTTGTGCAATCATTGGGAAAATAAAGGGGGTATGTCCATTAGAAACTTTGCTAGTTGGTAAACAATGCAGTCATGAACATGTAGTTATCAACTTGCAAGACAACACTTGACCCTTCAGGGTCCAAGGTTTCCCTGAAATTTTCCCAGTTTCCCCATCAGTAAAATTAAAAAAACAGAAAAAATGCAAATTTCTCATTCTGTACAACAAATCCCGATACATATTCTGTACCCTTTTAACCGCCTTGTGGTTATTCCCATAGCATACATCCAAATTCTCTAACGACCAAGGAAACTACCTTGATAACAGACATAATATGGAAATAGTTTGGCTGGTAGCCATGATGAGGAGCATCCACTCCTTCCAGCAAGGAATCACAGGACCTACCCTGGAGGAAAGGAATCAAAGATTTTGGACTGCAGTACTTTGTAGCTGGGTGTGTTAGTGATTGGATACGCTATTCTTTGTAGTTTTCCTGTTGGATCAGTCATGTCATTATCAATTGTCATCAAGCACATGATGTAATGAAAGGAAGGATGTTAAATTTATCTCAAAGGTGTCCCAAGGTAATTTAAAATCTCCAAGCAGCTTTCCCTTAAAGCATGGTCCTCGAGGGCCAAGAACTGCTGGTTTTCCACCCTGCCTTTACCTGGGAGTCAGGTGAGATGACAATCTGGCCAATCAGCAGCATTAATTGTTCACTTAATTGTCTGGAAGGAAGGAAAACCAGGACTGTATTTGGATTCGAGGGCCAGATTTGGAGAGCCCTGCCTTAAAGCATGTATCAACAAAACCCTTCTACTTACGCCATGCCTCTTTTCTCACAAAAGAAAGGGAAGGCAAAAGTCATTTTGGGAAAATCAGACAGAAGCCTTACAGGATAGGGAGTGACAATTTAAAATAACGCAATAGTACAATTAGAAAATTAACCCTAGGGTCGATGTTAAATGTTTTATAACAACGTAAAAGCATTTTAGCCTGTATTTTGCCGAATAAAATAACATTTTTTTGCACTTCTATCAAAGGAATACTCAACTTTAGTTGGGACGCCAAGTGAAATTTAAATATAAAAAGAGAAAGCAATGATTTTCAAATCATTTGAACTCCGTATTCAATTGAAAATTATACAAAGACAACATTTAAGATGTTGAAACTTAAAAAATGCTATTGTTTTTTTAAAAATATATAATTATTCTGAATTTGATGCTAAGAACACATTTCAGAAACTTTGGCTATATTGTAATATTTTTCTATTATTATTATTATTATTATTATTATGATCAACATGCAAGCCCACAAAATGGGATATGCCCTTATTGTTTTTGCGATTTCCATTATTGTTATTATTATTCAGCCTTCTAACATTTTTGATAAAAATGGCCATAACTCTCACAAATACCAATAATTTTTTTTTCTTTTTGGCAGGCACATAGATGACCCCAGCCTCACAGCAATGTTGATGCAAAAATGCCAGAGAGGGGTGCTATAACGACAAGTAAAATTTTTAGACTTTGAGAGGCCATAACTTTTGAACCAATAGTCATAGAAACACTAAATCAAGGCCAGCAGATTTGGCTCCTCAAGATGAACAAAAATGATCTTTACTCCCGCAAATAGATTTAAAAAGGCAAAATTTTTAATTAAGAGAGGCTGAGTGATTGGTTTGCATTCTGAATGAAATAGACAAAAAAGTCTTCGCAAAAGGAGCGACTTTAATTACGAACATGAGCAGACGTTTCAGCACATTGCTATTTTCCTAGCAATGTGGAGAGTCCGAAGAGAATAGCAATGTGCTGAAAAGTCTGCTCATGCTCGTAATTAAAGTTGCTCCTTTTGCTAAGACATTTTTGTCTATTTCATTCAGAGTGTGAACCAATCACTCAGCCTCTCTTTTATTTACTGGTTTTGACGCACCTGAAGAAAACAATCTACATCTTGAGCGCAACAATATTTTTTTCATTTTTGTTTTCCCTTTTAAATCTAAAGAAAATGCATAAAAATATTCCTGTCACTGACAGCTTGTCCGCTCACCATGAAATGACATGAAGTAAACTAGTACTTTTGCCGACAGTTTGCTAAGGACAAGTTCCTACATCAAAGTAGCACCTTGCCACATGCTGTCATGGTTTGTGAGGTGTGCGTGTGGTTTTGACTTTTCTTTGCAGCCCTCGTCCCAGGACGATATCGAATTCCTTGGCTATCAGATTCTTTAACCAGCTGGCTGATTGAGCTGGGGCAGCGCCTTCCCGGAATCTATATAAGCAGGAAGTCCGACACTCTTCCTTCACTAGAGTGTGTTTTTAGCTTCGCACTATAGCCAAACATATCTGTAGTCAGGTTTTGTATGACTTTCTATCTTCTGATTATTGGAGTTTCTTCTCCCTTTTTTCTATCTCGCTTTGCTTCCGTGTTTCGGACTATTACACGTCCTTTGGAAGCGCGAGTACTTTTGTTTGATCTGTATTATTCTCTGTGTTTGTACTGTCTCCGTGCTGCTCACTTTCTCTCTGGTCGTTGCGCTTGGCCTCCTAATTCTACCGGCCATTACAGAACACTCTAGCCAGCATGGAGTTGTCAGCAACGGCTGCGTTAGAGAAAGTTGTGGCTAATCTATAAGCTGTTCTCTCTGAATATGGCAAGGGTCTTTCTAGCCTGAACAATCAGCAGGCAGAGTTGGCGGAGAGAGTCCGGCTTCAGGTGAATGCCATGGAGAGACAGGAAAACGTCCTGTTAAGTCTCACTGAGAGTATTAGAGCGTTGTCCACTCAGATCACACAAAATGTTGCACAAGCACAATCCGTACACCTTCCCCGAGAGCCTAAACTCCAGTTACCCCCAAGAAATGGAGGCAAGGTAGGAAGATGGAAAGATTTCACTGCCCAATGTGAAATATTTTTTAAAGGGCAGCCTTCACGGTTCGTGAATGAAGAGTCTCGGGTTTCATTTATTTTATCCCTGTTGACCGACACAGCACTCACTTGGGTCGGCCCACTTATTCAATCTAATTCACCGGTCATGAATACTGTGGAGACTCTCGTTAGAGAAATGGTATCGGAGTTTGTTCAGGATGTTTGTGGTCAGGACGCGGCTACGCGTTTAATGCATCTGAGGCAGGGCTCTGAGAGTGTCGCTGAGTTTTCAATCTCATTTCGCTCCTTGGCGACAGAGACAGGCTGGCCAGAAGCGCCTCTTATGACAGTTTCTGTTCACGCTTTGGCTGAGGAGGTTAAGGACGCTCTGGCTACATTGGAGCCTTGTGTTTCCCTGGATTCGTCGGTTCGCACTGCGGTGCGAATTGATAGTCGCATCCGCGAACGTAACAGGGAGAAACGTACTGCATTGAATCTTGCTGGCAACGGGGCTAATGCTCCTCGCAGCGTGCATACAGCTCCCATTCCGCCCACTGAGATTTCCACTCCTGGTGAGCCTATGCAGGTTGATGGCCTATATGAGAGCCGGGCTCGTAAGCCCGTTCGCAGACGTATAATCTGCTATAATTGTAACAAACCGGGACATATCCGTCCACGCTGCCCTGAGCTTCAGGGAAACGGGAAGTCCCTCTAGCGGTATGGGGAGCGCTAGAGGGACAGACCCAATTTCCCCTCCGAACATTAATTCCCATAGAATTGACTGTGGGGAGACAGAGAATATTTATCGAAGCTTTTGTGGACTCTGGCGCCGTGGACTGTTTTATGGATGCGAAGTGGGCTAGGAGACATTCCATTCCCATCCGCCCTCTTTTACATTCACACACTGAAAGATCTTTGGACGGTCGCCCGCTGGGAACTGGATTTATAACCGAAGTCTCTGAATCATTGAGTATGTTAATCTCTTTTGGTAGTCATTCTGAGGAGGTCCGGTTTTTTATTATCAGTT
The DNA here is from genome assembly GCA_029692085.1 of Gymnothorax javanicus. NCBI lineage: Eukaryota > Metazoa > Chordata > Actinopteri > Anguilliformes > Muraenidae > Gymnothorax > Gymnothorax javanicus. Next base: position 77,175,468 of record CM056198.1, read on the forward strand.
CTCCTGTTTTCCCTGTCGTTGTAGGACACTCTTGGCTATGGGAACATAGGCCTCACATCATTTGGGGGGAGTCGGAATAACCCGATCGTCCAGTGGGACACTTATTGTAGGTCCCACTGTAGGGAGAGTTTGGCATATCATCCCGGGCATCAACCTATGGGGGAGGCTGATGCCTGGAGTGATTCTAAGAAGTTTGTCTCACGCAACCCTCCTAATCTAGAGAAAGGAGCGGAGGAGGGGTTGGAGTGGGATCCTCAATTCAACTGGTGGCAGCCAGAGGAGGATTGCTATTCAGAGGATTTCTCTGACTTGGAATCAGACATAGAGATGGCAGGTTCCGAACAGGGTGAGAATTTGGGGGCTGCTCTGAACTTTTATCTGCCTCCTAATGTTCCTAACGATTATGTTGATCTCGCGGAGGTTTTTAGCAAGCAATGGGCCTTGACTTTACCTCCTCATCGTACGTACAATTGCGAGATCAATCTCGACCCGGGTACCACTCCCCCAGGGGTTCATTATACTCGCTGTCAGGGCCTGAGCGAAGGGCCATACGAGAATATATTCAGGAGGCTCTGGCTAATGGATTTATTTTACCCTCCATGTCTCCTGCCGGAGCGGGGTTCTTTTTTGTGGGCAAAAAAGATGGTGGCCTGAGACCCTGTATTGATTACAGGGGCTTGAATAAAATCACCATTAAAAACCGATACCCCCTTCCGTTGATGAATTCCGCACTTGAACGTCTGCAAGAGGCGTCGTTTTTTACTAAGCTAGACCCCCGGAATGCTTATAACTTGGTTCGGATCCAGGAGGGGGACGAGTGGAAAACGGCATTTAATACGCATGACTGGTACTACGAATATTTGGTCATGCCGTTCGGATTGGTTAACACCCCTTCTGTGTTCTAGGCACTCGTCAATGACGTCCTCCGAGAGATGTTGGAGAGATTCGTCCTTGTCTACCTTGACAATTTTCTGATTTTTTCTTCAACTCTCTTGGAGCATAAACAACACGTCAGACAAATGCTTGAGGCCCTCCTTAAAGCCAAGCTTTTTGTCAAGGCTGAAAAATGCGTTTTTAATGCCAAGACGGTTTCGTTTCTTGGCTTCATTGTTTCGGAGGGGTCGGTCCGCATGGATCCTGACAAGGTGGCAGCGGTCAGGGATGGGTCTGCCCCTCAAAATGTCAAGGAGGTGCAATGGTTTTTGGGGTTTGCTCATTTTTATAGGAGGTTTATTCGTAGTTTTAGTGCGGTAGCTGCCCCCATTATCGCGCTCACTAAGAAAAATACCTCTTCGTCGTTTGTTTGGTCTCCAGCAGCTGAAGGCTGCTTTTCAGGAGTTAAAGAAACGATTTAGCTCATTTAGCTCCCTCCCATTTGTTGTGGAGGTGTATGCGGCAGAAGTCAGGGAGGGTGCCATTTTGTCCCAGCGCCCCCTTCAGGACAATAAGTTGCACCCATGCGCCTACTTCTCCCGGTCGTTGTCAGCGGCCGAACGGAATTATAGCATTGGTGACCAGGAGTTGTTAGCTGTCAAGTTGGCGTTAGAAGAGTGGCGCCATTGGTTGGAGGGGGCTGAACATCCGTTTGTGGTTTGGACGGATCATAAAAATCTCCAATACATCCAACAGAAAAAACAACGTAATTCTCGGCAGGCGCGGTGGTCGTTGTTTTTCAACCGCTTTAACTTTACTTTAACCTATTGCCCAGGTTCTAAAAACATCAAGCCCGACGCTTTGTCGCAGATTCACAACCGCTCTGGTCGCGACCCCATTCCTGAGCCGGTTGTCCCGGCAGCTCAAATTGTGGCTCCCATTCAGTGGGACGTTGAGTTTGTTGTGCGGGAGGCACTGAGAACTGATCTCGGTCCTGGTGGGGAGCCACCTGGCTGTTTGTTTGTTCCATTGGCAGTATGGTCCCAAGTTCTCCAGTGGGGGCACTCTTCCCCTCTGGTGGGTCACCCGGGGGTTCACTGGACCAAACAGTTGTTGGCCCGACGTTTTTGGTGGCCCAGCATGATTGAGGACATCCGAGAGTTTGTAGCAGCGTGCTGCATCTGTTCTAGGAACAAGACTTCCCATCTCCCCCCCTCTGGTCTGCTGCGGCCGTTGCCCATCCCTAAGCGCCCGTGGAGCCATATCGCTCTTGATTTTCTTACGGTGCTGCTTGTTTCTGAAGGCAACACGGTCTTCTTGGTCGTGGTCGACCGTTTTTCTACGGCCGCCCACTTTATCGCGCTGCCCAAGCTGCCTTCGGCGCGGGAGACGGCCCTTCTTGTTGTGGACCATGTTTTCCGGCTGCATGGTCTCCCTCAAGATGTGGTTTCTGACCGGAGCCCTCAATTTACGGCCAAATTCTGGCGTGCGTTTTGCAACCAGTTGGGGGCCACCGTGAGCCTTCCCTCTGGTTTCCACCCAGAGACTAACGGGCTGACAGAGCGAACCAACCAGTCGTTGGAGAATACTCTTCGATGTTTAGCGGCTTACAACCCATCTTCGTGGAGTCGATTTTTAGCATGGGCCGAATATTCCCACAATTCACTGGGTAACTCCTCCACAGGCCTTTCCCCGTTTGAGGCTCAGTTGGGTTATCAGCCTCCGCTGTTTCCTGAGACTGACAGGGATTCAGAGGTTTCTTCGGTCAATCATTTTGTTCGGCGTTGTCGGTCAGTTTGGGCCAGGGTCCATTCTTCTTTGTTGCGCTCTGGACGGAAACAAAAGACCGCCGCAGATAGAAGGCGCCGTTCAGCCTCATCTTATCGGGTTGGCCAAAAGGTCTGGCTTTCCACGCGGGACCTGCCCTTGAGAGTGGAGTCACGGAAGTTGGCTCCCCGCTTCATTGGTACTTTTAAGATTGTGCGAAGGATCAATTTGTCACAGTGCGGTTGAAGCTCCCTAGATCCTTACGGATCCACCCCTCTTTTCATGTATCCAGGCTCAAACCTGTTGGCACTTGCGTCCTGGCTCCGGTCAACAAACCCCCGCAGCCGCCGCGGATGATTGAAGGGGGGCATGTTTACACTGTGCATCGTATTTTAGCCGAGGGGCGTGTGGGTCGTGGGGCTCAGTTTTTAGTCAACTGGGAGGGTTATGGTCCTGAGGAGCGGTGCTGGGTTCCTTCTCGGGATATCCTGGATCCCACCCTTATCTCAGAGTTCCGTGCACGGGGTTCTCTGGGAACTTCTGGAGCCGTTCCTTAGAGGGGGGGGGTCCTGTCATGGTTTGTGAGGTGTGCGTGTGGTTTGGACTTTTCTTTGCGGCTCTCGTCCCAGGACGATATCAAATTCCTTGGCGATCGGATTCTTTACCCAGCTGGCTGATTGAGCTGGGGCGGCGCCTTCCTGGACTCTATATAAGCAGGAAGTCCGGCACGCTTCCTTCGCTAGAGTGTCTGTTTTTAGTTTCGCACTATAGCCGAACATATCTGTAGTCAGGTTTTGTATGACTTTTTATCTTCTGATTATTGGAGTTTCTTCTCCCTTTTTTCCATCTTGCTTTGCTTCCGTGTTCGGACTATTATACGTCCTTTGGAAGCGCGAGTACTTTCGTTTGGTCTGTATTATTCTCTGTGTTTGTACTGTCTCCGTGCTGCTCACTTTCTCTCTGGTTGTTGTGCTTGGCCTCCTAATTCTACCGGCCATTACACATGCAACTTAATCTGCAACATCCTGTACTATGCTGAGCCTTTTTGCCATTTTGTTTAAAGATGGCAGTTTTTCAGCAGGCACAGAGGATCCCACACCCTCACAATTTTGATGCAAAAATTCCTGAATAGCATATCAAAAAGTTGATTTTTTTTTTTTTTTATTATTTGAAAGGCCATAACTTTTGAACCATTCAAAGAAGAGGCACCAAATCAATACTGGCAGATCCAGCTCCTTAAGATGAACATATTGTCATTAGGACTGAAAAGATTCACTGCATAAATTTTCCGCCATTTTGAAATTTGGGAATAACACAAAAAAATCATTTTAAAATATACAGTAAGTCCAACAGACATGAAACTTGGTAAATGATAAGTATCGGACCCTCTTAAGTCTTGGAAGGAAAATATCCTCATCCTTGTTTCCAACAGAATAAGAAGTTATTTGTGGTGGTAACTGACGACGGGGGTGGGGGGGGTTGGTTGACGTGCGCATTTGCACATGTGCATACCTGAAATTATTCATACAGCATATGAGCTGCATCCCTGCAAATATTTCAGTAGCCACAGTTCTAGACATATAACTGAGAATTATGTTGTAGTATTGTCGAAGAATTAAGTTTGACTTGATTTCACTTGATACTTCTATCTACAGTCTAGGAGAACAAATTTCCTCACCTATTGACTGGACATATGCAGGCTGCCTGCAGGTATCAATGGTAAAAATTGAAATGAAATGAATAACAAAAAGGCAATCACTCCCAAAATTTAATGCTGATGCCTCTAGACAGGGTCCCCACTCTTTTTTAACCAAAGAAACACTGAAACATTTCCATTTTTCCCCCATAACCTTTTGCCAAGTTTCCATGACTTTCTCAGCATTTTTGAGTCACAATTGTTCCAACAATGGAAATATTTGGGTTACAATTTTAAGTTTAAAAAGGAATTAATTAACTAGCAGTACTTAGCTAGTTTAAGTGTCATGAGATTGGTCAAATAATGGCTATTTTTGGCCAAACAGTGGGACAAGGGCATGAAATCACATGACTAATCAGCACCATGTAGCCTCTGCGGCTCATAGCAGCTCATCAGACCTTGTGCTTAACCCCGGTTTCAGTTGCATGACGCACCTAGGAGTATTGCTACTCCCCCAGGATGCAGTTTGATTACATCATTTTGAGTTCCAGAAACCTTTTGGGTATTTTCTGTTTGTTAGACATTTCAAAAACAATCAATTAATCAGGAAGTTTCAGCCCATGGTCCTCACTGCTGAGATGGTTTCGCTCACTTGCAATACCTCTGTTAACCCCTTTGCACGGAAGCCAAATCTGGCCATTTATGTGTTATCTTATATAAGGCTTAATAATTCAAGATTGCTGCTTCACAGAGAGGAAGGGAATGGCTCAACTGAGTCAAGACACTTGTAGCATTTAGAATTACATTGTATTTCAGTTTATTTTCATGATTCTGGTCAAGAACCGCAAATATACAAAATCTTCATGAAAATTCAGCAATGAAATTGTAAGATAAATACTGAGAATTGAAAAATGGTGAGAGGTTAAAACTATACATTTCTGGGATCATAAACTCCTTGACCACAAGCATTCTTCATCTCAGCATGAAATTCTAAATTATCTATTCTTCAGAAGCCAAATAAGATAGCTCTCCGGGTGGCTTCCCAAACTCCGAGATCGCTCAAAATGGCAGTCTGTCAAATCATAAAATAATCGTATATGAAACACAAATTAATTTTGATACATGAAATTCAATATGAATTTATAATTTTCTGGTTGAATTTAGCATGAGTTTATCAATATTGGTGCAGTTGGATATCAATGGTCACCAGTAACCTCTCCAAACCCAAAACATGCTTTTTCTCCATGATAAAGTTTAGAATTTTGTCCATTTTTCTTCAGAATCCCACAAGCCAGCACACATACTCATTAAGGGGTTATCCATTTTTTTCATCAATTTCACAAGAGTACAAAGGGTACTCTTTTGACCTGACCTGCTCCCTGACATCAGGTTTTGCCCAGATCTCACGAAGATCTCGGGAGGAGCTGTTCAGAGAGGAAATCACGTTCACGAAATCACGTTCTTGGATTACGGTAAAACCTCTGTATCTTATGTTTAGAAACTTTTCAGAGGTTGAGTTTGGACAAACAACATTATAACATTACTAATACGTATTAAAAGAAGGATCAGCATAATAGGTCCCCTTTAAGATGGGTTAATGTATTTCCTGCTTTGTAGACGTACACCACAGGCTCCGAGTGTTTGCCGTTTTCTATTGTTGCTGTTTTTTTAGTGCTATGCGTATGTTTAATTATGCGTACAGTTAATGTTTCGGCTTAAAGGACTTTAATTTGCTGTATGTCCCATTAAAGGTGGCCAAAAATAGTACGCGTTTGTTCATTATAGGATTGCCATTTGGCTGCTGTTAACTTCAGAGCAGTTTAAGGCTCATCGTTGTTGTTGCAATCGGTGCGTGTGTATGCATGGATGTATGCACATAAGTAACAGCCTATGTATTGCTGCACATTCTACAGTCATAGTTTATTTCTTTAAGAAACATTATGATGTTTATTATTATGTATATTAAATAAAAACTGCAATGTGAAGCAAACGCCCCACCGTTAAAGCCTCTGGAAACTTGTCTTGACATATTGAGAATTCACGTATAATATCAAAGTTGGGTGTCTTATAAAGCATCTACAAAAAACTGAGTGAAAATTAACATTCATATCGATTAGAAAACCTAGTTAAAAAATGGCTCATTTTGCTATTCAGTCCATTTCTCAAGACAGTGTGGGCGTGGAGCATCACGGTGTGACTGGCCACTCCCTCGATTTGAGTGACCTCTCACTGGCTCCGTGAGCCTTAGTCACAGCAATGGCGCAAGGGTCAGTCCAGCCCCATATGTTTGAGCCGTCTGACTCAAGCCGCTTGCACACTGGACGCGAAACGAATTTTTCGCACAACAGATTACATTCAAAGTCAATGCGAAGGCTTGAATACACGTGTGTATTCGCGTCTTCGCATTGACTTTGAACGTAATCTGTCGTGTGAAAAATTTGTTTCGCGTCCAGTGTGCAAGCAGCTTCAGAATCAGACGAAGCAGCTCCTCTGCTGTCTGGAAACACCGTCCAGCCAATTACGGAATGGTATTTTGTAAACTCCTTTGCAGTATTTATTATTACTGAGTAAGCGCATCTCCGTTAAAATTCAACGTTAGCAGGGATGCACCCAACGGCGGCCTGATGGTACTGTAACGTTAGTAACGTTACTGTAATGTTAGTTAGTACTGTACAATATTATTGCATCGTAATTAGCTCGCCAGTCAACCAGTTCCTCTCAGTGAAAATAATTTCCACTCAGCAATGTTTTACCCTCAAGTATGCATGTTGTGAAATCAACGCTCACTGACCAATAGAACTACATTGTGCTTGCAGGTGTTCCTGTGGAGAATGCCAGATGATGCCATCAATGGCAGAAAATATATGCTGTCAGGCGCTTACACCAGTGTGTAGTATTAGTCCACTGTATACTTAGCTCCATTAAAAACGCACCGGTGAGACATGTAGGCTACTGTACTTACTGCAAATTGAAGAATCAAGTTTTATTGCTTTGTCCAGTGAGATACGAGTGGGATTATAGAAACCGTGAACGCGCACTTCAGTCATGACGAACATTTGCTTTTTTCTGACATTTACAATAATGCTGGATTTGTTCTTATGAGTGTATTCAATAGCCGACATAAAGCCAAACAATAAATAAAAAATGCATTGGCATCAGCAAAATGGCGTGGCTAACGACACGAAAGAAAAAAAAGCATCATTTGCACTGTCACTGGTCAACAATTGGCGGTCTGTCCGATAATGGAAAACAGGCCCTGTTGCTCACCGACCCCGCTTGCAGCAGGCGCGAATGAAAAGTGTACCTCAAGGGCGCGATATCCGGTCACAGCATGCACGGGACAGATCCTGAGCAACCCAAACTCGTTGTGAGATAAGGGTCTTATGCTGCGTTCATACCGCTATGTTGAATATGGTGAAATTACCACTTACCGGTTGCTAAAAAGACACGCATGGAGAGCTTTCATTTGTTGCCAGTCTGTCACGGGCGACATCATGGGCAACAATAAAGGTATCAAAATATTAAGTTAACTTCCCAATGACAAAACGACAGAAATATTGTGATATGGAAATGCAACAAACTCTGGGACATAAAGGTTAATAATGAGTTGTTCCTTTTAATATTTGATAAAACAAACATGAAAATAAACATACTTTTCTCTTTAGCCCATAATGGGGTCTATTCTCCCATTTGCGCGAAAGTCCTTTTTTACGCAATTCGAGTTACGCGCATTTGAGTTACACGTATTCTCCCCTACGCGCTTTGATCACGCCCACAACGCTTAACTTCAGAATGTAGGCGGCCTTATGAAAGAAGTGTGACTAATCCAAAAGAGAGGCAGACTCGGTACCAAGCTCATTGATTATGGCTATCAGGAAAACATGGAACAAGGATTTTCAGATTAACCATGAAAATGCAGTTGTAGTCCATGGAAAACGCAAACCAGACTTTAAATTTGAATATCGTCGGCCTGCTGATAAAACCTCGTATCTCCAAATTGATAAGAAACAAAAATTCCTATGTCCACTATTCTTACATGCAAAATTAAACATTTTTTATTTCATTTATATTTTAAATAATATTTATCAATTTATATTTTTTTTATAAGTTAATATTTATTTTTTTATTTTCCTGTGAAGTTTATCATTTTGAAGATACGAGGTTTTATCAGCAGGCCGACGATATGCCGCTGTAATAGTAGGCCTATGTATGTCTGTGCCAATTGCAAGTAGTAATGCAGACATCTCTTTTTTATTTCTTATTTTAGCCACCATGACATTAAAGCTATGCAAACAAACACATTGCCGCGATAGTGAAATAACAAATAAAGAATTTAGCGCTTCTCAACCAGCGCAATTAGAGCATTGAAAATGTGCCCCTCCTACACTAGCCTGTTTGTTCCGTGGAAGACAGGGAAGAAGACAAGTAAAGAGAACATTCTAGTCACACAAAAATAACAATCAATGACAGTTCATATGATCTCATTTAGAAATTGCGCGCTTGAAATTTCAAACTACTCCGATGTCAGGTTTGCAACTAAAGGACAAGGCAACGCTTTAACAAACAAAGGATTCTTACCCGCACGTGGAGAAATCTGCGGGGCGCTGTAAAAGCCAGGCTCTCTGCACATCGGAGAAGTGTGCACGCAACAGGTGGTGGGCAACCATCATCCCCTGTGCATTTCACTGCACTGAAGGAGGAGGTGGCATCCACTCTTTCTGCAGTGGAAGTGCATGGAGAAGAACTTGGAGTGGATACGGATGAAGGAGGGTTATGTAAAATGGTCATTTTTATTTGCCTATACTCAAAGCATCACTGTGATAGATGCTTTAAACAAGCTTAATATGGTTTCAAATATTTATTTTAATTTTTGGCAATTCAAGCAGTTGCGCAGTACGTAGGCGTCATGGGCCGAGCCAGGGAATTTGGTGCAGATGCTTTTTATGCGCGTATCATGATCGCACACAACCTGAACATTAATGCTGTGCCGAAGTCTACGGTCTCTGTACATATTCTCATTAGTGGAAGGGGTTCTGATTGCAACATGAGTACAATCAATGGCTCCCACAACACTGGGGAACCTGGCGACCTGGGAGAACCCCCCCTTAACTCTCCGTCTTTCAGCTGGTGTTTCGGGGAACTTTATTAAGTGGCTGATGTGGTGCAGCATAGCGTCAACCAACTGTGTCAGACACCTTGACACAGACGCCTGTGATATGTGCATGACATCACCAGCCACTCTCTGGAACGACCCAGATGCCAGGACCGACAGCGCAGTTGTGACCTTGATGACCACCGGTATGTTTTGTGGATGATTGCTGCGGCTGGATAGCTGTTCATCCAGAAGTCGGCAAAGATAGATGATTGCCTCACGGTCCAGACGAAAGCGCTGGATGCACTCGGTGTCTGTTAGCCCCAGGATGTCCAAACAAAGCCGATATATGCGTGGTCGTCTTCGAGCTCGGTGCGCTCCTCTTACTCTTTCCCAATCACGCAAGAGTGCAAGCAAATGCAGGACTGCCATTTTGGTTTTAGATTTTGAGGGCATGGTAGAATGATGGTCTTATGTGTACTCGTATTAATTAACTGCTATGCGTTTGTAATTGAACTACAAAGTAATTGGAGAACAGGCTGTTGCGTAATATCATATGATGATTTTGGTTGAAAATTTATTATGGTCATGAGAAATGTAGTTTAGAAATAGGGATGAACAATCGAATATTGAATGTCTCAACCTTTACCATATTAAATATAATAAAATTAATGTTAAAATTCGGCCTATAACCGACATCAAACGCAATATTCTATTTCGCCTTATGTTGGCGCTTGACCTTAATACAGCCCTCAAAAGTGCTTAACAGAAAAAGCGCGTAAGCCAGGGGGAGAATACGCGTAAGTGTTTTTTGCTTGAGAAACGCCCGGAAACGCCCCGATTTTGGGCTTGCTCCGGCCCAAGTGTGTAACTGCCCTCGGGGCGCGTAATGCACAGACTTAAGTCGAGGGGAGAATACGCGTAGGCTGAAAAGCGTGTAGCTACGTGCTTTTTTCGACTTGCGCGCATGGGAGAATAGACCCCAATGTGTTGGTCTGGCCTCATTTTGCTCACGAGTGGTTAAGATTGATCCGCTGAATTAATCACCAGTTCACTGCTTGTGATCACAGGTTGTAAGGTGATTTGAACGCAAGCCACCGCCTCTGTTCTGAGAAACACCATTTTTACAAGCTAGTTTGAACGCAGCATAAGACATTCGAGCCAGAGCAGAAGTACCATTCCACGCTAAGTGAGAAACGCATGCGAGCACACATCCCATTCATTTACTGGTGCGTTTTGAATGGAGCTAATACAAACATACATGAAAGGGGAAATAGCAGGGGACAAACAAATACACGGACAGACGGATGGACAGATAGATAAATGGAACCAAGTGTAGTTGAGTAATCAATCGCAAGACAGGCTACTTCAAGACAATGTTTCTCGGGCTACAAAGAAGCTAACCTGGGCGGAGCAGAGAGCTTTTATAATTTCAGTTAGGGGTGGGACAAATGACAGAGTTTTTTTTCATTGGTTTGGCTTATTACGTAATAACCCACTTAGAAAACCATGCCCAGTTGAACCGCAGTAAGAGGATAGGTGCTAAAAATTAAATAACAAAATCTCGGATTTGAATTGGACATAATTTCTAATATTTTAGCATGTTTACTATTATGCACATAAAACCCCAAATAACGTAGTTCAAAGGTTTTTGTTAAATTGGGTTTTTTTAGAGGCTTTAAGATTAATTACTTGTCCATTGCATATACTTCGGCGCCGACACTTTTGTATTGTTCTGACACGTTATGAATATGTGCCCCCCCATTGGAAACCTATGGCCCGCCCATCAGATTCGGTCTATTGCCGACACTGCCGGGCATTGTCATCCGTAAATATTGGTCTGGATGCAAGTGGATGACCTTCAAAATGTGGCACTACCTGATTGTCAAGAATATTTTGGTAATTGTGGCCATTAAGGTTCCCATGAACTTCAACCAACTGCAGTTTGCAATCATGGGAGGAATATGATAACTGAACCACCACCATATGGAACTTCCTCAGCAACATTATGGTGAGCGTAAGCAGTACCCCATGCCCTCCACACTCATGTATGGCCATCAATGACATGGAGCAAAAACCTGCTTTCATCTGACCAGTGAATGCGCCTCCAGGATCTCACGTACCAATGTTCATGATCCCTACACCACTGTAGTCGCTCCTGCTTGTGCCTGGCAGTCAGTAATGGCCACCTTTTTAGTCGTCTGGCTCTTGACGAACAGTACTAGTCAAGATTCTGTTACCTGATCGCCATTCTTCACACAATTGTCCACTGTTGTGCCAAGGATTCCTTCTGGCTAACCGCACAAGGGCTCTGTCATCTCTGGCACTGCTTTTCCGAGGTCAGCCTGACCTGGGCTTGCCCGTGACATCACCAGTATCACGGTGCTTGGCAATCTGCTTATCTGCTTATCACAGAGTGATTAACGGAAAAGTTAACCCAAAAATGAAAATTCACTCATCTACTCACCCCAAGGCTAATCGAAGGGTCCATGAATTTCTTTCTTCCTCAAAACACTTTTGGAGTTACAAAGAAAAACAGCATTGAAGACAAATCCAAATCAATTGAAGTCAACGGAGATCACTTTTTCAAGCGTAAAAAACATAATTTAAAAACCACAAAATGCCTCCATACTGCTCGTGCAGCGTAATCCAAGTGTCCGTAAGCCCCGAAATTCAAATTTGACTCGTAAAGATGTCTTTTCACTATATTTTAGCCTACATATCCAATGTAGCCTCTTAGCTAAGAGCCCTGTTCATTTTCGCGGAAGAAGTTGACCTCGCTAAGTTGGCCGACCATAAAAATGCGCTGTTAAATCAGTGAATACGAACATTCAAAACTGCAGCACTTTTCTCCAATTGGAGATGTTTAGGGTTGTTGCAGAATTTTTTCCCTCGTTGGCCTCCAACGTAGCTAGAGGTCTTGAATTTTAAACTTCTTCCGTGAAAATGAACAAGGCGGCTCTTTTGGACATTAAGGCTAAAAATATCGTGAAGAGACGTCTTTACGAGTCACATTTGAATGTCGGGGCTTATGGACACTTGGATTATGCCGCAAGAACAGTATGGAGGCATTTTGTGGTTTCTAACTGTTGTTTTTACGCTTGAAAAAGTGGTCTCCTTTGACTTCAACTGCTTTGGATTTGTTTGCATAGCTGTTTTTCTTTGTAACTCCAAAAGTGTTTTGAGGAAGAAAGAAATTCATGGACCCTTCAATAAGCCTTGGGGTGAGTAGATGATGAGTGAATTTTCATTTTTGGGAGAACTTTTCCTTGAATGTTCAAATCTCCACCAATGGCACGACACGACAAACTAGCTCTGTGCATGCCCACTATATGCCATCTGGTGTTCGGGGACAGTTTTCAGTGCATAATCTCAAAATGAACTTCAGTAAGTGAAGAAATGGCTGCACATGAAAATCACACTTTTGCTGGAGAGTTTAAAGGGATAGTTTGGGCCTGGTTAAGCCGGGGTGTGTTGAATACACACCGATAGCCAATGTGTGTGATGTAGTTGATTCCTGCCGGCACGCTCCGCGGAATGAGAAAACCGCAGCAGAGACGCTGGCGAGTTGCGGGTCACAACTGCTGTACCAGGGGTCTCACAAAAATGTGTCCTGGCCACTTAACCCTTTACTCCCTGATACCGCCTACAGTCGTGATAATTTAGGTCGCTGTGCAGGCGAGTCCTGACTACAGGCGTGATAAACACATCGCTTCTGCCGGCGAATCCCGACTACAGTCGTGGTATTTACCTGTTGTGAAACGATGCATGATTGGCCGAGATGTGACATTCCAGGGGAAAACCTCGAATACCAGCCAATCAGAAAGGGTCTAATAAAGCTTTATACAACTTCCGAAAACGATATGCCGTTCTTTCATTGGTCATTTTACAATGTAAAGGTCGAAGTCTCGCGCAATGTATGAATGAGATTTTCTTACAAACAAACATGGATTCTAGCGATGGTAGTGGGTCAGAATTTGATGGTTTTACTGCAAACGATTTAGAGTTAGCTCAGGATAGACTGAATAGATTATTAGAGGAAGCTTCAGACATCGATCTGAGTGATTTCGAAGACGATCTAGACGACAGTGACGACGATGTACCCCTAGCGAGACTGTTCAGAGTTTGACAAAACAATGCCGATAAAGGCGGCGTTGATGAAGCTCAGGAACCAGACGCAGATATGTGGACACATCAGCTCACTGCTAAAGATATTGACGATTTTGTTGGGAATCCCGGACCAGTAACAATTCTTGACGAAACTAAGAAGGAAATTGACTTTTTCCATTTGATCGTTGACGATTCATTATACCAAACATTTGCCGACGAAACGAACAGGTACGCCAGGGCAGTACAAGAAAAAAACAGCCCAGACAACAAATGGTATGACACAAATTATGCAGAAATGCGGTCTTACATAGCATTTCATATTATCGTGGGGATCGTTTTTGCCCCAAATCAAGATATGTATTTCACAAAGGACAGTTTGTACCGACTAACAGGTATAAATGAAAGAATAACAAGAGACAGAATGGACAAACTTCACCAGTATTTCCATGTATGTGATTCATCACAAAATCCACCCAAAGGACAGCCTGGTCATAACAAACTGGCACGGGTTAGCCCAGTTTTGGAAAGTGTCAGGGAAAAACTAAGATCACAATATCGTCCCCACAAGGAAACATCAATAGACGAGGCCACGATTGCCTACACTGGTCGTCTTGGTTTCAAGCAGTATATCCTCCTGAAGCCGACGAAACGCGGGATAAAAGTATGGATGTGAGCCGACCCAAACAATGGCTTCGTGAATGATTTTCAAGTATACACCAGGCGAGAAAATAATGTTGCTGAAAAGGGTTTGGGAGAGTGAGTAGTCAAGGACTTGACGAGAGAAATTTGGGGCCTGAACCATCACGTCTATTGTGATAATTATTTTACAACAGTCCCACTTTTTGAAGAACTCCTTCGAAATAAAACATACGCATGTGGAACAGTTCGGGCCAACCGTAAAGGACTTCCGTGTGCTGTTGTCAGAGCTAAACTGAAAAAACAGGGAGATTTGGTACAGAGACAAAAGGGAAATCTCGTGGCAACAGCATGGCACGACAAGAGAACTGTTCTCCTTCTAACAACAAATGTTGATCCGATAGAACAAACAACCGTGCAGCGGAAACAGAAGGACGGGACAGTTGTTGATGTCCGATGTCCAAATGCCATCAGGACATATACTCAAAATATGAATGGTGTTGACAGAGCAGATCAACTGAGATCCACCTACTGCATAAACAGAAAATGTACGAAGTGGTGGAAATATCTGTTTTGGTTTATCATCGATATTGCCATATGTTCAAGTTTTATCTTGATGAAGGAATCCCCAAATCATCAACTTCAGACAAGGACAAGGAGACAGAAGACCCAAAGTCAATTGGACTTTAGACAGAAACTGTCTCATCAGCTTCTTGGGACATACTGGGGGAAAAGGAAGAGGGAGATGATACCCGAGAGACAAACTCGAGGATTGTTACATTAGCCTGTTGATTTAGGCAAAAAACATACCTGTAAACAATGCTCAAAAAGTGGCTTGAGAAAAGAACCCAAGACAGGGTGTGAACAGTGCGGTGTGAATTTGTGTGTCCCGTGTTTCAAGCCATACCACAAGGATTCATTTCCTGAGCTATTTTAGTTTAATTTGAAATCAAATAGCACAATGTTATGTAAAACACTGTGAATAGAAACAAACTTGAAAATAGTTTATGTGATGAACTGGACAAAAGACTATTTAATTTAATTTAATTTAATTTTAAATTTTGGTGTGAATAAGGATTAAACTATTTGGAACAAGTTCTGAAAATTTGGTAAATAAATATTAAGTATTAAGAAAGCTACACCAGCCATATTGTCTTAGGGCACCAGGGGTCAGTGGCTGCTAGGGCAGCAGTCTAAAATAGCTACTAGGGAGTAAAGAGTTAAAACAAGGCAAACCTGAATAATATTACCATAGATCGACTCTCTGGGGAATGGAGGAAATTTTGAGATATTTTTTTCTCCGTCAAATAATCCCCCCTCTTGGCACTGTCTTCTATGTATCCCTACGCGCGGAAGCATACAGCCTTTACCGGTGGCTGTGCTGCCCGCACTCGGGAGTCTCCAAGCAGCTGTTTTGAGTTGCTATCCAAACTTATTTCACATCAGTGATATCAACAGTGCCGCGTGTGTGTAGTTTTCCTAGCTGTCCCAACAAACAGACCACCTGGGCCCCGTTTCAGAAAGCAGGGTAAACAAACTCTGAGTTTGTTCTGTAACTGTGCCTGCGGTAGCAGTGCTGATTCCGCATACCGCATGCGTATTTTCGTTTCGACTCCCATGTTTTTCAATGAGAGCGGCCACTCTGCATGCCGAAGCTGCGCGACTCACACACAGAAAATCTGTACTGCTACCGTGCGGAAAATATAGATTCGGACTCTTGCCGAATTTTTCCGCGCTACGCATGCGGAAAAAGGCAAAGCAGAGCTGAAAATGAGTGTCAGAAAACAGTCATATCGCCATAAATACATGCATTTATATTGCCGAGGATGCGTGTCTGTTACATTTTTTGTTTGTCAGCTTCATGCTCGTAACAACACTTCCGGCATGTTTATCAAGCCCCTTTGTATGGACATAATCCCTTCCGTTCAATTCAGCAATGCTTCGTGAAATATTGGAACATGTTGTGGGAAATTCACGACTTTCATCGTAGGCTGCTGTCATTAAAGGGAATATATGGGGAAGTATTTAGTCATTCCTAACTTATTTTTGAAAGTTTTTATACGCTGTTGCTCATTTTATTTTGGATTTAGATGTTCAGGGGGAAAAAAAAACATCAACGTATTTTGCGGGAATATGCCATTAATTGCGTAGCCAAGCTAATGAACATGGCTTATAATGTAGATGATTGAAAAGTATCAGGGCAGTACCATATCTCTCACTCTGGCCATGACACCCACGCGATTGCTGAACCTTCATACGACCCCCAACTTGTATCAGCAACTCAGCAACGCTTCAAGTGACTGTTTCCATTGGTAAAGGGGAAAAAAAAAAAAAAAATACGCTGGATACAGTGGCTAGACGAACGTACAGCACATCAGCCAGTCTCTGAATTGTCTGAACTGTCCCTTTTACGGTCGTTCGGCGCCTAGCCTATACGAATGGTTTCGGCCTCAACTAATGTAAATCAGATCGCTTTTGAAAGCACATTCTGCATCTCGACACCCTCCCCCTACCCCGAAAGTATCTTCAAACAGAGCAAGACCAATTCAGAAGGGTTCGCCGTTTATTGTAATATGATCGTGTGATTAAATTGTTTGTATGATTCATAACGCTCAAGCATGCTTCCCCTACTGTCAATACAAAATATTAATCACGTGTAGGCTATAACGACGTGAGACGAAATAATAAATTATTTTATAGTGGTTTTTTGGGGAAAGTCGTGTAGAGACAGAGTTGGAAGGAGGAGCCCGCGGCAGACCTGCCGCTGCAGATATGCAGGCAGTGTGACCGAGCTGCAAGCGGTAAGCGGTTGCAGTGCACGGCTCGCGGAATCCGCATCACTACCGCAGGCAGTGTGGCCCGGGCCTTACTCTGACTTGCTGACCGCAGAGTTTTCGGGTTCAGAACAGGTGATAACACTTGGTTCAATCAACTCTGAGTTAACTTACGCCACAGTCAGGCGTGTGCATGAGGATATTAAACCCAGTTAGGACATGATATAATCCAGATATCAGTATGATATCCGAAACTTCTCAGACTAATGATATCATGCACATGATAAAATACAGATATCAGTACGATATCAGAAACTTCTCATTCAGATGATATCAATCTGATGATCTCAGGACTATCTCAAACTGATGTCATGCTCTGATCTCATGTGCTGACTTCTCTGTGAGCTCGGATTGATATTTACCATGCATGCGCACAGCTTGAACCCCAACGTTCGAAGCTCGTTTTTATTGGCGGTTCTCGCGGTCTGATCTTGGGAATTTAGCAGGTTATGAATTCGTCACAAGAGAAGAGAAAGGTAAGGAACTCCCTTCAAATATGTATAAGTTTCTTTGCAAAGTTGTTAAGAACATGTGGGACGGTTGGGTTTATTGTATTTCATGTGCATTTAGGTGAAAAGAACCGTTTTGTGTGGGCGATAATCTGATAATATTAATTGGTAATTTGGAAACACGTGGGGCAGCCCTGATGTTTGCTGAGTACACAGCATATAAAACCGCGAAGCGCTGGCCGTTCTCGAACACGCACAGCGGGAGCCCTGCATGGCCCAGGCGATGGTAGTGCACTGGTACAAGCTGTAAAGCACGTTGTGATAGATCTAGGTGTATGTAGATTGCATACAGCTTGCTGCTAGCTGCGGACATGCTTGTTGATTCGCAGCCGTGTTGCTTTCATTATCGTTTGCCGTTTGCCTATTCTAGGCTAATTTAGAGGATCCTTACGCGAAAACTCCTGACTTTCATTAGAATCTATATGAAAGTAATTGTCAGAACCAGAATTCAGATTACAATTTTCTTGGCCTTTACACTGTGATACCGTGCAATAAAACTCTGCAATAAATAATACTTCTTTACTAAATATTATCAATCTATATCTTCTTCTTAGATCAATCTATATAGCCCCACATTTGTTTTGGAAGTAACTACCCGCAGGGTTATCTATACATTTGATGCTAATTTCATTCACCAAGTATTCACAACGTTAGATTTATTTGTTTGCTGAAAAGAACACAATAATAGGATGTGTAGCATATGCATTTCTGTAGTTCTTCCAGTTGTAAAATGGCAGTCAGTAAACAAATATATTAACATGCATGCATATCTGATAACTAATCGAAGCATATTTTATTCATGTAATTTTAGGTTAAAACATCTTAATCGTGAAAAATGAGTTCATCCAGAAAAAGGTCACAGCAAAGGGCTGAAAAAGCAATTAATATATAAGAGAATCAGCTCAAAGAACATTTAGCAAGTAATTAAGTTAACTGGCATCAGGTGTGTAACATGATTGGCTATAAAAGGGATGTCTCTCCAACTCGTGAAGGTTTGCGTAAAAAAATTGTGGAATACTTCAAAAACAATGTTCCTCAACGTCAAATTGCAAAGGCTTTGAAGGTCTCATCATCGACAGTGCATAACATCATCAAAAGATTCAGAGAAACTGGAAAAATCTCTGTGCGTAAGGGACAAGGCCGAAGACCTTTACTGGATGCTCGTCATCTTCGGGCCCTCAGACACCACTGCATCACTCACCGGCATGATTCTGTCATTGACATTACTAAATGGGCTCAGGAATACTTCAAGAAACCACTGTCTGTAAACACAGTCCGCCGTGCTATCCACAGTCGCCACATAAAACTCTCATGCAAAAAGGAAGTCATTGTTGAGCATGATCCAGAAGCGCCGCCGTGTTCTATGGGCCAAGGCTCATTTAAAATGGACTGTAGCAAAGTGGCAAGGTGTCCTGTGGTCAGACGAGTCCAAATTTGACATTCTTGTTGGAAATCATGGGCTTCGTGTCCTCCGGGTTAAAGAGGAGAAAGACCACCCCTCCTGTTATCAGCATTCAGTTCAAAAGCCAGCATCTCTGATGGTATGGGGATGCATTAGTGCATATGGTGTGGGATACTTGCATGTTTTAAAAAGCACCATGAATGCTGAAAGGTATATAAAGGTTTTAGAGCAACATATGCTCCCCTCCAGATGACATCTATTCCAGGGAAGGCCTTGTGTATTTCAGCAGGACAATGCAAAACCACATACTGCAGCTATTACAACAGCATTGCTTTGTAGTAGAAGAGTCCGTGTGCTGAACTGGCCTGCCTGCAGTCCTGATCTTTCACCAATTGAGAACATTTGGCGCATAATTAAACAAAAAGTCCGTCAAAGGAGACCCAAAACTCTCCAGCAGCTGGAAGGCTGTATTAAACAAGAGTAGGATCAAATTCCAATGGCTAAACTCAAGAAACTTGTCTCCTCAATGCCCAGATGCCTCCACTCTGTGTTAAAAAGAAGAGGGGATGCTACACCATGGTAAACTGGCCCCTGTCCCAACTTTTTTGGGACCTGTAGCAGCCATCAAATTTGAAATGAGCTGTGCAAACTTTGCATATTTCATTTTACAAAAGATTGTTCCATTTCTAAACCAGTAAAGTTCATCTGTGCCTTGGGGTTGGGTTCTGAGCGGCACCTCTGTAGGATCTGCAAACGCCGAGGCGTGGGGGAGCCCAGAGGCTGTAAGGGACAAATGGCTGATAAGCTCAGTCCAGAGCCATGCCAGATAGCAATAAAACTTTTGTGGACTTCCAGGATGCTCACTCAGCCTGAATGGAGAAGGTGGCAATGGTCTCACCACGGGGGGGGGGTTGTTGCAGGGCTCTGGCTGACACAATGCCCCTGTGCGAGTCATATTACTGGCCTAATTCTTGAGTTAAAGTCCAGTTATATTAATCTGTTAAAAATAATCTAAACCCCTGAGAATTACATAATATGCTTATATGTTCAATATTCTGCAAAGAAATCACTTCTGGACTTATAACCCAATTTACCTATATATTAATTCATCTTAAGACTTTTTCATGACAACTGCATCATATTAGTACATATTCATATCATGTTTGGTCTCGTTATTCTCGGGGGAATCCAGGGAGTTGAATGGAGTATGTTTCATTCCCATTGAAATTATGGTTCATTCCCTTTTGGAAACTCCTGAGAATTTGGTCAGAATCCCCTCTGGTAATCACCCTATTCTCCTCTCTTTGCTGAAGTGTTTTATTACATCCTCCAAATGGTGGAAACCCAAAAACCGGATTCAACCCCCCTTCCAGGTGTTTATGGCCATGCTGCCTGGATCAAAGACGTGGTTTGGCTTAAAGGAAAGAGAAACAATCCATTCTGGGAAGATTGTATCCGATCTTTCCCCACGAGTAGACTCTTTAGCTATGGCGGATGGTCTCTCTGATTTCGCACTCACCCAACTTGTGTGTGTAGCTGTCGCCAGGTATGACTTTTATATTGTTCTAAATTCATGGTAACTGATATTTGGTCTGTTGAATTAAGCTCTTGCCTACCTGGTGAATAAATTATTGTTATTCCTTTAAACTTGCATGGTCTCCGGGACTCTTAATCCTTTTATTCTTTCTAGCCGCGTTGCGACGGATACCTAGGGGTATAATCCCGACCGAGGTACGACTGGCCAGCAGCCTGG
Organism: Gymnothorax javanicus; assembly: GCA_029692085.1. Lineage (NCBI taxonomy): Eukaryota > Metazoa > Chordata > Actinopteri > Anguilliformes > Muraenidae > Gymnothorax > Gymnothorax javanicus. The sequence goes on from CM056198.1 coordinate 77,196,080, forward strand.
TCTGGGAATTGGTTTTATTAAGTTGGAGAGACAATCATGATCTACTTACATAAAGGGTTTGTGTATTGCCGGTTCTGGGATTCTAGCCTTAAGGAAACCCATGGACGAAAAGTCGGTTATCTGCTAAAATTCCCTGAAGGAACCCATGGGCGTGCATCGATCTGGGTTCGCTGTATTTACGCCAAAAGATGCTGTTGCAGTGATGGCCGACTTCCAACCTCTAATCTAATCAACGAACCTAGGATCCGGTAACAGTACTAAAAACCCGGGAGTACATGTTTAGCGACGTCGATAGTCTCCCAAGAGTTCGAGGTGTAGTCACTTCGAGACCCACGCAGGTTTCCCTAGATTATGGATTCTAATTCTAATTCTAATTCTAATTTGGAGTCAGATATTTAACGAGGGTATAACTAAATTCATTATTATAAATTTATTATGGAGTCAGATTAATTGTAACCGTTGTGCTTTTGTGCCCCGTCCCTCGAACAGGGAAAATATATCCATTTTATTGTGATTCGCACCAGCCAGGAGGTCGCGCGAGTTAACGCCAGCCAAAAGAACACGCATAAACCTTCGCCCCTACAATTTCCATAGTTGGTCTTGTTTTGTGGGTTTTACAGCTGAATAAAATACACAATAGTAACTCCATGATTTGTTTGGTTCAAGATGGCGGCACTGGTGTTTTGATGTTTGTCTCTGAGTCTCCGTGCTTATGTTTGTGTATTAGAAGTGAAATTGGGCTACTAACTGGATTTACGCACGCTCTGTTTTGAGCATTTTGGATAGCGTAAACAGCGCACAAATAACAGCTGTTTGTAACCTATATTTACTTAAAAAAACAAAGGTCCGATGTGGCCTGCCGGCTACCTCCTCCTGTTGGCATATATGCTGACTGTACCTGCGGGTGAACAAAGATCTGGCGATAGTTTATGCCTACTTTTGGAATATTTCCCCGAGAACTATTACCAAGCCGCATGCCTTCCCATTTGAATCAGAACACTGGATTACAGCAAGTGATTTTGGCTATGCGCCCGGGACCTTGCGCCCGCAGGAGATGCATCAGTGGACTAAACTACTCGTGTGTCGGATCACCTCACCTGCAGGGTTTGAACGGAGAAGCTCCCCTCGCCGCCCGATTAACTAAGTACGGATTATTTTACTGCTACTTCTGTCAGGTAATGTCCACCCCAGTCCAGGCCCTGGAATGGCAGAACTGTCAAACACTTACGATCTCAGAAATAGCTCTGGATTACGCTTCATTCATGTAAATGTCCGCAGTTTGATAAACAAAATAGACGCTATTCGCCTGTGGGCACAGTTAATTGAATGCGACATTATAGTTATGACAGAGACTTGGCTAAAACCGTCAATCACAAACAATATGATGTATATTTCTGGATATAATGTTTTCAGAACTGATCGAGTAAAAAAGGGAGGGGGTTTAGCGATTTACGTTAAAGCGTCACTGAGCTGTTCATGCGTCGGGTCAATATCGAAACCGAAGTTCTTTGAACTATTATCAATCAAGCTCAAACTTCCTAACGGCGCTGACCTTACAGTGGTGGGATGCTACCACCCACCGTCAGCCTCAGCTGAAGCAACTGCATTGCTCTCAGACACCCTGCTTAAATTAATGGATGACGAGATCATTCTTCTGGGGGACCTGAACTGGGACTGGTTATCGTCCACATCAACTGCACTCAAGGACATTTGCAATGCATTGCATCTGACCCAGTTAATTAAGTCTCCCACACAGTTGAATCCGAAATGTATAGACAAATCCACCCTCCTTACTAATGCCCCACATAAATATTCTGCTACTGGGTAGGCATGGGCAATACAAATGAATAAAATGACAACATTTCTTGAGTTGCTGAGAACAAAGTTTTTATTATTTTCTAATGATTTTTTGCGGGTAAGTACAGAAGACACAGACGAAGAGTTTGCCACAAGTCCAACGCCTCTTCAGGAAAGGGTCTCAGAGCCACAGGGTCCCAAAAATGGCTGACTTTGGCATTTTTCAACAAAACCCATTGTGAAAATTGGGGGATGAAGCCTGAGGGCATTTTTGAAAATACAGTCTATTCAGAAATAAACCAGGCCAAATTATCCATTAGGGTACCCTAACAGAAATAATTGATGCTAAAGTCATCTACCCCTTTTCTGAAGTACAGCAGCGCCCCCCAGGCCCTTTTTAATGGAAAATGCATTGAATTTCACCCAATTATGTTCAACAAACATTAGGTTTTGCATTGATATTAAAAAATGGTATGAATGGGTTGCCTGTGAAGTTTTTTTTTTTGGATTAATGGCCTGCAAAAAAATGTCCGTATAAAAACCTCCCTTTTCTTGATTAGCAATCAGGCGTTTGGTGAGGCAGAAACCTCCCTTTGCTTGATTTAACTAGTTTAATAAGACTATGAGCTACTGTGAATAATTCATTTAGTTTGGCAGAATGACTTGATTAGGGCCAGTTTTAAGACTTTCGGCAGAATGCGGGGTTATTACTCAGTACATCGAACCTGAAATGCTCACTAGACAGCAGATTTGCGGCGTACTTGCTTCCAGGAAGCCGAAGCAATGTCATCAACAAATATTAAAACAGTTCGACTTATGCAGAGTTCAATGCTTAATCAATATACAATGTATTCTCCTTTAAATACGCACTTTTACATCCAAACAAAAAGCGGGCGCTTATTTTCAGTCTTCTTTCATAATCCGATTGACAAAATGTTTAAACGATATACAGAATTACCAAGAGCCGAGAATTTTTCCTAATTGATTATTCAAATTTCCATCCTTGCAGTCTCGAAGCGTATACGTGAATGAATCTTGTGACCAGTGGGCTTCAAAGGCCTGGCACCGGTTTATTCCTTGGTATATTTTACTGAAACTTCACAAATAGGGTCACAGGATATTCTGTCAACAAACTATGTAGGGTACAGTAAAAATACGCTAACCTTTCTTGCTATTGTTGAGAAGAAATCACGGCGAACTCGCGACGAACTTCAACTTCTGTCGAACTTATTTCACATCCCCTGGAGGTCTAGCCTGGACGAACAGACTTGTAATTTCTCAAATTAGATGGCTGTAAGCAAATCAGGGCCGTATCTGGGATAAGACGTCGGCGCGGGCAATTTGAAATCTATCTCCTAAATGGTTATTTTTGCCACGCCGTGCTCTTGAAAATTTGTAAACACGGCGCAAATTGAGGTCATGCATTCATCCAACAGGCGAACAATAGCTTTGTTCAAATCGCTTTTTTGGCCGTAATACGCAGAGTTCATGTATGAAATGCGGGTATCCTATTGACAAGGTTGCTTTTAAATCAAACCATGGTGTTCTTTTTGTATGAAAATGGTATTTATGTCATTTTTTATAAGTTTCCTGAGGCTTGTTTACTGCCCCAGTTCAGCTGTTACGCATTCCATTAGAGTTTATGCAGAGCGTTGCCCATGCCTATACTGGGATATTTTGTAACAGAGTCAGCGATCATTGTATGATTGCTTGTGCTAGGAATTATAAGGTGTCCAAATGTAAACCACGTTTTATTTTTAAACAAAACTATAAAGGTTTTAATAAGCAGGCCTTCCTGCATGATATTAATTATAGTGACTTAAACCTTCTCATTGAGATGGTAGATGTTGAGCTTGCATGGAACTTTTTTAAAAGAACTTTTTTGTCAATAATAAATAGACATGCTCCTCTACGCAGATATAGAGTGAAAGGTAGAGATAACCCATGGTTTACTGAGGTCATTGGTTCAACTATCGGAGAGCGAGACCATGCATGGGCCAAAGCAAAAAGTACCAGTGATGATAAGCATTGGGCAAATTATAGGGAATTAAGAAATAAATGCACTAGGCTGATAAAAAATTCAAAAAGTGATTACTACCTTAATTTGATCAATCATAATCTAAATGATCCTAAAAAATTCTGGAAAGTGGTCAAATCATTAGCAGGTGATGTGCCACCTCCCAGCCTTCCTGAATGTTTAAAATGTGGTCAAAATGATATTAAGGATAAACAAATTATGGTTGATGCCTTTAACAAGCATTTCATTACTGCAGGCTAATCCATTCAGTCTAGCTTACCAGCAAACATTCAGGATAGTGGATCTACAGTCATAGGTTCTCCTGTAAGCAGTAGCTTTAATTTTAACACTATCTCTATTGCACAAGTTCTCAAAGCACTACTAGGCTTAGACTGCAAAAAATCAGCTGGCCAGGACCAGATAGAGCCATATTTTTTAAGGATTGCAGCAGATCTTATTGCCATGCCCATTTCTTCTATTTTTAATCTTAGCTTGTGCTGTGGTTCAATCCCCATCTCATGGAAGACTGCCTCTATCCTCCCCCTGCTGAAAGGAGCTGATCCCTCTGTCATGGATAAATACCGTCCTATATCTAGATTATCTGTAATGGCTAAAGTATTTGAATCACTTGTTAATGAGCAGTTAAAAAGTTTTTTAAATGATAATAATTTTAAGTCCAACACAATCAGGCTTTGGAGAAGGACACAGCACTATAACTGCTGTAACTTTAGTTACAAACAACATCATTACAGCCATGGATGATAAAAAAACATGTGCAGCACTTTTCATTGACCTTTCTAAGGCATTCGATACTGTTGACCATGGCCTTCTATTACAGAGACTGAAAAGCATTGGCTTTAGTAATAGCGTGTTGGATTGGTTCTCTAATTATTTGATTGACAGAGAGCAGTATCTTTAGATAATTATAAGTTTGCCTCACTTACAGTAAAGGCAGGTGTCCCCCATGGTTCAATTTTAGGCTCTATTTTATTTTCTATTTATATAAATAATCTTGCCTTGGGGATAGATCCTGCACAAATTCATCTGTATGCAGATGACACTATTCTTTACACTGTCTCAAAATCATTACAATAGGCGATGGATTTGTTGCAGTTTGCTTTTAATGCTTTGCAATTGTCTTAAGTCAGATTAAAATAGGTTTTAAATGCTAAAAAAACTAAATTTATAGTTTTTACAGGCTCACGATCTCACACTGACTGCACTATATCAACACAAGATGGCACATATCTTGAAAGGGTAACTTCCTACAAATATCAGGGCATTTGGTTAGATGATAGGTTATCCTTTGCAGTCCATATAGACCAGGGGTGTCCAATCTAATCCACAAAGGGCCGGTGTGGGTGCTGGTTTTTGTTACTCCCTGTGCTGGTTTTTGTTACTCCCTAACACACCCGATTCTACTCATTGAGGTCTTGATTGACCCCCTTGATCAGTTAATTAGTGGTATCAGGTGTTGTGGCACTGGGATAAACCAAAAACCTGCACCCACACCGGCCCTTTATGGATAAGATTGGACACCCCGGATATAGACAGTCTTTTAAGAAAGCGTAGGCCCAAACTGGGTTTTTATTTTCGTTTAAAAAAATGTTTTCCCTTCACTGCCAGAAAAACACTAATTCAGAGCACCTTCTTATCTGTGTTGGACTATGGTGATGTAGTTTGTATCTATGCGGCTTCATCTTTACTGAAGAAGCTAGATGTTGTTTTCACTCAGCGTTACGCTTTGTAACTGGTGCTTCTGCTAGGACCCATCACTGTGTGTTGTATGAGAAGGTAGAATGGACGTCACTGTATCTGAGAAGAAGAATACATCTTTTAATTTTCATAGCTAAAGCCTTAAGAGCCAGAGTCTGTAACTTTGGACCAGCTCATAGAAGGGGGTGATATATCACGTTCCAGTTGGCCACTGAAGTTTTTTGTGGGGGTAGATATTTTGTCCAAACTGACAAAAAATACTTTTTTTTATCAGAAGATCCCTTCGGGGTGGAAATTACAGCCCTTTTTAGGGTAGGGGTGAAAAGGGCCAAAATAGTGACATAGTCAAAATCTGGACTTTGACCTTCGAATATTTTGGTGGGCCCTCAGTGACCCTCCTTGATCTTATGGTATATGAATATATGGGTAGAGTTCTTCCATTTAGCGTTATAATTTTCAAGGCTTACTGAGGGCGGCGCCTATAGGTGGAGCTTCAAATCATGACTTTTTATCCCCCGCTGCGTTTAGTGCGAAGCAGGGGATATAGTATTCAGCTCCGTCCGTACGACGTACGTACGTCCGTCCGTCCCGAACGTTGTCAGCGCGATATCTCAAGAAGGAGTTGACCGATTTCAATCATTCTTGGCACCGAGGTTCCTATTGGGGATACGCCGACACCAGTCGATTTTGGTGACCTTTGCATCAATTTCAAGGTCGTTACGATCGAAAACATTTTACAGCTTTTAAATCCTTGTCAGCGCGATATCTTAAGAAGGAGTTGACCGATTTCAATCATTCTTGGCACCGAGGTTCCTATTGGGGATACGCCGACACCAGTCGATTTTGGTGACCTTCGCATCAATTTCAAGGTCGTTACGATCGAAAACATTTTACAGCTTTTAAATCCTTGTCAGCGTGATATCTTAAGAAGGAGTTGACCGATTTCAATCATTCTTGGCACCGAGGTTCCTATTGGGGATACGCCGACACCAGTCGATTTTGGTGACCTTCGCATCAATTTCAAGGTCGTTACGATCGAAAACATTTTACAGCTTTTAAATCCTTGTCAGCGCGATATCTCAAGAAGGAGTTGACCGATTTCAATCATTCTTGGCACTGAGGTTCCTATTGGGGATACGCCGACACCAGTCGATTTTGGTGACCTTCGCATCAATTTCAAGGTCGTTACGATCGAAAACATTTTACAGCTTTTAAATCCTTGTCAGCGCGAAATCTCAAGAAGGAGTTGACCGATTTCAATCATTCTTGGCACCGAGGTTCCTATTGGGGATACGCCGACACCAGTCGATTTTGGTGACCTTCACATACCTTTCAAGGTCGTTACAATCGAAAACATTTTACAGCTTTTAAATCCTTGTCAGCGCGATATCTCAAGAAGGAGTTGACCGATTTCAATCATTCTTGGCACCGAGGTTCCTATTGGGGATACGCCAACACCAGTCGATTTTGGTGACCTTCACGTACCTTTCAAGGTCGTTACAATCGAAAACATTTTACAGCTTTTAAATCCTTGTCAGCGCGATATCTCAAGAAGGAGTTGACCGATTTCAATCATTCTTGGCACCGAGGTTCCTATTGGGGATACGCCGACACCAGTCGATTTTGGTGACCTTCACATACCTTTCAAGGTCGTTACAATCGAAAACAGTTTAGTACCAAAACTTTGTTACCACGACATCTCAAGGAGAAGTTGACTGATTTCAACACTGATTGGGTGACTTTGATATATTTCTCAAGGTTGTTGTGATCCAAAGTCATTTGGAACTGCCGAAACCTTGTTACTTTGTTACCTTCTTTCTTTCTCATTGACCCGATAAAGACATATAGAAGTAAGTTTACCCATTATACATTTGGTTCAGCTTATGAAGTAAATTGTTTAAAAACAAGTACATTTGGTTCAGCTTATAAACTAAATTGTTTAAAAACATATGGTGGTAACAGTGCATTTCAGACCACAGCTAAATCTACCCATTATACATTTGGTTCGGCTTATAAACTAAATTGTTTAAAAACAAGTACATTTGGTTCAGCTTATAAACTAAATTGTTTGAATACATTTGATGGTAACAATGCATTTCAGACCACCGCTGTGTTCACAATATGTGCACTTTTTCTCCAGGTATTCATTATAGTCTGAAATGCACTGTCGAGGGAGATACATTAAAACATAGCCATTTATAATTGCTATACCTATTGATAGCAATATATGTTTTGACTATAGTGACCCCATAAAATCAGTGATATGGTGAAGTTTGTTGTATCTCTTGTGTGGTACAGCCTCCTCTCCAGTTTTGTCTCATTGTATAATAACCCAAGCATATAACCTAATATCCCATTCTCCATCATTCATCCATATCATATGGTTACAATAACTGATTACAAAAAGCGGCGGGGGATATGGTCACGTTAGTGACAACCTCTTGTTGCATTTTGGACTATATTTGAGACCCTCCCAGGGCCTGTGCCCTCATTAAACCTTGCTTATTTATGTGTATTTTGATACATTGGGACTAGTTCTTTCCAAATTTGCATAAATAGCTGTGGCTTAGTTAGGGCACTTTTGCATAGGTGGCGCTTTTTATGGCAAGAACGCAATTTTAGGTAATTTTCATTTGGCCATATCTCAGTGCGCCCCCTATAGGTTTCAGTGAAACTTGTTTTATTGTGTTTCTCTATATCTGTGCTATTCATGATGAAAATATCAAGAAGGCTTTTTGCCTCTTTGAACTAAAACGTTCACAACAGATCACACTCCACTTTAATCAAGAAAGACAAAAGGTTAGTTCTCCAATGCTCCAATAGGCGGCTCATATAGCAGGTGGCAGCACTGCTGTGACCACATGTTTTGATGGCATGTTCAGAGTCTGAATAAAGCCGTGGAAATCCTGCTTTATCACAAACATCTTCTGATTTTAAGACCTGAGAGCGGTACATCGTTCCATCTTTACCTTGTGGGATATTGTGCTAACGAATAGTTTTGCTCCCAAGATATTAGATCATATATTTTTGATCACATTTTTGAATGGGTGTGGCCTGTGTGTATACATAATGCATCCAGCAATGCAGAATGTAAAGACAAGGTCCTCAACCCCCTCTGAAAAGTACTATGGTTACCGCTATGGTTTGAAGTAATGCAGAATACTTTGCTGCATGACTCTTTTGATGAATATGAATACCATAAGGACCCCCAAGGACCAAAAAGCTAGGTTTGCCTCTGCTTTGGTGCATACAGAGTTCTCTAATACTTCATGTCTCTTCTTTTATTTCATTTCAGTTTTAACATTTAAAAATTTTTTTTTTTTGAATAAGTTCTCTTGCCTCAATGCTCTGAAAACACTCAAATAATTCTCCCCACTGGTTGGTGCGGACAAAAACAAAAATGGGCATTTTTTGGTGGTGGTGCTTGATTGCGACATACATCAAACTCTGGCATGTAAAGGGTTAATGAGGCAAAAAGGCTTCTTGAAATTTTTACCATGAATAGCAGAGATATAGACAAACATAATAAAACAAGTTTCACTGAAATCCATAAGGGACGCACTGAGATATGGCCAAATGAAAATCACCAAAAATCGTGTTCTTGCCAAAAAAAGCGCCACCTATGCAAAAGCGCCTAACTAAGCCACCACCATTTATGCAAATTTGGAAAGAACTAGTCCCAATGTATTCAAATATGCATAAACTAGCAAGGCTTAATGAGGGCACAGGCCCTGGGAGGGTCTTAAATGTAGCCCAAAATGCAGAAAGTCATGATTTGAAGCGCCACCTATAGGCGGCGCCCTCAGTAAGCCTTGAAAATTATTATGCTAAATGGAAGAACTCTACCCATACATTCATATACCATAAGATCAAGGAGGTTTACAGAGGGCACACGAAGATATTAGAAGGACAAAGTCCAGATTTTGACCATGTCACTATTTTGGCCCTTTTCACCCCTACCCTAAAAAGGGCTGTAATTTCTACCCCGAAGGGATCTTCTGATAAAAAACGTAATTTTTTTCAGTTTGGACGAGATATCTACGCCCACAAATATCTTCAGTGGCCTACTGGAACATGATATATCACCCCCTGGTTCATAGTTACAGACTCTGGCCCTGTTACATATGTAGCCTGTTATCCATCCGCCATCAAGCATATAATACATGTTCTTCAACTAAGCTTCTTCTTCAAACTCCTTCTCCACGGACGGAGTTGGGGAAATCTGCCTTCCATGCTTATGCCCCACATGCATGGAATGAACTTGCAGTGTTTCCCATACATTGACGAGACTATGGCGGGCCGCCATAGTCAAATTTACCCCGCCATAGTCCCAATATGCGCAATTGCCGCGTGTTGAGATTTCATGCGCACATTAAAAAAAAAAAAAAAAAAGGAAAAATAGGAAAGGTACCGGAAGACGCGGAAGTTGCGCAATCCCCCCCCCGCTCAACAGAATGAGAATCATCTCTTCTCCCCCCTGCTCTCAATAGAATGAGAATGACCCCCTTCAGACATCAGTCTGCCACCACACATGTGCCCCTATAGTCTCCAAAAATTCTGTGGGAAACACTGAACTGCAAAGCCTTCTTAACTTAGACTCTCTACCTACAATTCCTGTTTTTAAAAGTCTGTTAAATACTGTCCTTACAAAGCAATGCCATTGCCTGATATAGCCCACTTACAACATGCTATTGGTTTTTTTTGTGCTTAGTGCTAGTGATCGTAGCCCGGGTTTTTAGCCTGTATTGTATTGTCAGCTTTTGTCTTTGTGTAATGGTACCTCTCTGTGTCTCCATATGTAATTTGGTGTCCTGTGCTTGAAACTTTTTATGCTGCCATTTTGACCAGGACTCCCTGGAAGAAGAGACATTGTGTCTCAATGGGACCTTCCTGGTAAAATAAAGGTTAAAATAAAAATAAAAAATACTGGCTGGTGTGATTTGAAAGTCATTGCGTTTTGATTTTATTCACAATTTGCACTTTGTCCCAACTATTTTGGAATTGGGGTTGTACATGTATATGCATATCTACTCAAAAAAATAATGCCCCATTGTTATTTATAAAAGATATTAAATACATAAAATATACATATAATAATATAATAAATATGGACATACAGATTCAAATTATTTTTAAAATTGACTATTGGCTTAAAACATTATACAGTTTCCACTTAATATTGAATGAATTTTCAGAGAGTTACTGATACATCTATGAGTATTTCTTTTTTTATTCCTTAGGAGGAGACTACACATATTTTGGGCTGGCAAAAGGTATTAAGAAAACACTCTCGTGTTCACCTCCTGTCAACAATGATACTATCGAGCTTTGTTTCAACATAGACGGATTGCCAGTCTTCAAATCTACCAATCTGTCGCTGTGGCCTGTTCAGTGCTGTATCTCGAGCCTTCCCAATACGAAGCCATTTATGGTATGTCTGTACTCAGGAAATGCGAAACCATCAAACCTGGACTTTTTAGAAGATTTCACCAATGAACTGAAAGATCTGATGCAAAATGGCCTCCGGAAGGATGATCGTAGGACTCTAGCAGTTACAGTTAAATGCTTCACATGTAGGGGTGTCTTTGACTAAGGATTTTCAAAGTCGAATCTCATTCGTCAGATTTGTCCATAGTGGACTAATTGTCAAATCATGTTTTTTTTTTTTTTAATAAATGAATACATATTTTGCATCACTGCACTTGACTCATCATGCTCCTAAAATGGCAATTCTCTGTGTCAGTTTCATTGTTTACCATTCAATCTCGATAAAAGCTTACCCTGATCTTACTTAGGCCTATTTATTTTATTTTATTTTTTTTAAATTTTATGTTGTTATTTGTAACATGCTCTGTCTCGCTGCTCACTCGCCTTTCCTAGCTGTGAGATTGCTCTCAGCGTCTTATTGACGATATCAATAATTGGCATCGGGGTAGCGAAGCTTCTCAAAGTTCAAACTAATTTAAAACTATTTTCGGACTCAGGGCCGGCGCTTGCCTTGAACATTCAAAGGCAAAGATCCATCCCGTGATTGACAACAATTAGTCCTGGCTAGTTCTCAATGGTTTTCCTTTATTAACACGCTTTCCAATTTACGAATAATCAAGTGACAACTGAAGACACGGCTTCTCTCCCCCATGCAGACTAACAGCAACAAAATAATGGGCTATATTCAGTGCAGAAGAATAATTAAATTATAAATAGGTCTATACACTGGCACTCAGCAACGGTAATTTTTTTCCAGCAAGAGCGGCATTTCAGAACTCTTTTGCGAATGAAGGTCATTTTGGTGACAAGTGCGTGCTCCTGTTTTTGCAGCACGGTCACGCAACTTTGCTGTAAAAAATAGGCAGCTGTCCGACTGGAAAATGTAAACGGACGAAACCACGTATACTTGTCACCAGAATTACCTTCATTCGCTGAAGAGTTCTGAAATGCCGCTCTCGCTGGAAAAAAGCTACGTCGCTGAGTGCCGGTGCACAGACCTAATTATAATTAAATTATTTTTCTGGACTGAATGCAGCCCATTTGTCGCTGTTAGATCGCATGGGGGAGAGAAGCCGTGTCTTCAATTGCCACTTGATTATTCTTAAATTGGAAAATGTGTTAATGAGGGAAAACCATCTGGAACTGGCCAGGACTAATTGTTGTCAATAAAGGGATGGATATTTGCCCCCGATTTTTCAGGTCTAGGACCGGCCCTGTTCAGACCTCCATGTCGCAGGAGAGACGACGTGGGCTTGCCCTTCTGTCTTTCGAAAAAGACGTTGCATCCAGTCTGTATTATAAGGATTTAATTGCTGAGTTAGCGGACCAAAAGGCAAGGAAAGTGACCATCACCTAATCAATGAATGGTGAGCGGGAATCTGATTATTTAAAGCTAGACTGCAGCAGAGTGTTTGTGACTGACTAGTATGAGAAAATATACTGCATCGTAATCAAATGTTAAACTGTCGTGGGTGTCAGCAGATACTACGCCTTTGTTAATCTGAGATTTTTCCATAGAAATCAAAATAAGCGATTGTCATCAGTGAGTGTGAGCCATTAAGAATTAGTGTTTGTTGAGCTGTAATTTGTGACTCACTGTCATACTTCAACATGCCAGTATAAAGTGACAGCTGAGCTGATTTGATGATAAAAGCCAATCGTTATGCAGTTTATTTTTTTCCTTTGAAAGATTGATAGCCAAAAAAATCATATTTGAAATTATTGCCACAATAATGCTGTTTTAGTCTAAAAATGCATGTCATTTCACCGGGTATAACTAACACAGCTATGTGCTTGCAGCCTGACATGATTAATGCACGTGTATGTGAGCAGGGCCTCGTGCATCAAGTCGGCACAGGGCCACGCATTGACTGCTCTGACTGCAGTGGGTGATTTATTAATGCGTAGTAAGCATAGGTTTACTGTTTAAATGCACACGTCATTTTCAATTCTTTAGTAACAGAAATTAGGCTGATTTTATATCAAAATAGGCTATATACACCACCCGGCCAAAAAAAAAGTCACCGTTTGGAAATTAATGAACAAATTCTATAAGTGGATCATTATTGCGGTTATTAATATGTTTCAGCTGGCAATAATCATTTTCACCCTGACTGATGAAGCGCATCGCTACTCATTTCTTAAAAAATCATGTCGGAAGACATCCCTTGATAGTGGAAAAGATGTTACAGTATTTCAGAACGGGCAAGTTATTGGCCTGTATTGAGCAAAGAAAACCATGAATGACAAAAACAAGTATGAGGAATCATTTTCACAAACAAATTTGCCACCACAAAGTCCTGACCTTAAACGTATTAAAAATTATTGGGATGTGCTCAAGAAAGACCACGGAGTGCTCCAACCATTATGTCGAGAAGACAAGATCTCGGCCAAAAATTATGGCATTTCTGATCGAAAATAAATCTTCTGGCATTGCATATAGTTGTCAAAACAATGACAAGACGAACTGTAATGCACTGTAATCAAAGCTACAGGGGTTCCAACTAAATATTTGGGTGTGCGACTTTTTTTTTTGGCCAAGCAGCATATAACAAAAACAAAGACATTCTATGAAGATTTATGCTCTGCAGCCTGGGCACCCCATGTAGTCAGAATGGTACGATCTTAGTCACATAACATTTTCCGACGATTCGACTACGAGGTTGATCGTCGAATCAGACTCCTCCGAATCGAATCATCGAATAGTCGACTATACCAGGTCACCCCTATTCATATGCGATGCTCCTGCCAGAGCACTTGTCAAGGGAACCGTGCATTTCGATGGTCGATGTGGCTGTGACTTTCTATAACACATAACATGGTTTTTGAGTGCTCACTTAACCATCTGTTAACAGTCAATGCCATAAAGTGTCGCACATCCTGCCAGAGCTCTAGCTACCTACTGGGGCATAGGGCCTGTGGGTGCAGCAGCTGGCTGCCTCACTAGCTCCGGACCTCAAAGTTTTTGCACGCAACACACTGACATCGGAAAGCAAAAGCCTTGAAGCTAAATTCTTCTTTTAGTATCTTTATTACAAAACTGAAATCATACAAAATAGAAAAATAATAGACTTTCGACTTTTCTTAGTAAACTAACCGAAATTAGTGCGCTGCTCAAAAGACCGTGTTGCATCAAGGTCCAGTGGCTTCTGCCGTTTCACGGGCTCATGATGTATTTATACTATACACACAGCAGCCAATGAGAAAACACCATTCTATCGCGTCACTGGCCAAACACATTAACAACACGGAACAGAAAATACTTCGAACCCAAACATCTCAAACAGAATATTGATTCAAATTATCTTAAACTATATGTGTAGAAAATGGCTACAACATATCCTGGCCCCTAATTGACTTAGCCTTAGCATATCAATTACCAACTTTACTTAACTTGGAACCATCTACGTCATTACTAACATTTTTCAAATCTTTTTTCTTTAAAGCCCCACTAGGTAGGAATCCCAGTTTCGTGCGCTCTAGCGGCCACTAAAGGCCACTAGAGCAAGTAGAAGCGCAACACCACTGTCGTAAAACACACAGAGCGCCGTTGCCGGCTGACGTCCCCCGTGAGAACGTGCATTTTTTTTACACCCTGAGACTTGTGGAGCTGGAATCAATAAAGTTATTAGTTATGATTGTGTTTACATAGAAGTCTTCAACAGCGTTGGATTAAAACTATTGCTCTACAACAAAGTATGCGCAAGCACTGCTCCTAAGAGTAACGTTAGCAGACGTAGTAGCTATTGTAACCTCAAAACGGGACAATATCAATATAATGGCAGTACAACACCAGCCTACAAAGCTGACATGGCCTGTCTTTGCTTTCAAACAATAGTTGCTAGAAAGTCAACAACTTTTCTCACCGTGAAGCATAAAGTTCGCTATAAAAAACACTCCGAAAAGGGGCTCACTCTGCCGGTGAAATGCTAATGCTACCTTGGCTAACCTTGTTTACATTATTTGAATGGGCTTACAATCAGTTACGTTTTGATAACCCAAATAGTGACTGTGACTACACACGATAACACAGCCAACAAAAACAACGTGTGATAAATACAATGCATGAACATGAGCATATAACTCACTTCTCAATCGGCAACACTGCCAGCTCGGCGTCCGACTTGCAGCCCTCTTTTGCCATGAGCTCTCTCCACTGTGAAAAAGCCGGTCCAATATTAACTCTGGTTTTGTGCCATGCACGGTCACTCTCTTTTTTTTTTTTTTATCCTGGCTTCCACCGACACAGTCCTTTTTCGCTTCTTTGCCTCAGCCATCTTTCGAGACACGATACCGGGCTAGCAGGCTAGCCTAGCTGCCTTCTCCTTATGCTCCTTATCAAAAAGCTCGTATGTGCCGTAAAGCAGAACGTATATCTCGCGAGAGTGCGGGACCCGCGGTCGAAAGTTACATAGTCCCAGATGCAGGCCACCAGGTCCCTCTGTGGTAATGGGAGAGATGCCATTCTCACTGTAATAATCCAGCCCACCAATAGATAGACTTTGAAACTGATTTTTCAAGGTGAAATTCCTACCTAGTGGGGCTTTAACTAGAGTCTACTTCTCTCTTCACAGGTAAGTATTTACAATCTATTCAACAGGTAATTATAATTTAAGTCTTTCTCTTCACTCTTCATTCTTCTCCTTGCAATAAACAGTTTTTTTATGGGTCTCTGGATGACGCTGGTCTTCGTCTGGACCTCAGCACTTCGGACGACCCCTTTAGAGTCTGGCATCACTTTGGTGATTCTGCCCAACGTCCAGACGTTTCCTGGGAGGGACAAGTCAGCGACGAGGACGACATCTCCAACCTTGAAACTTCTCTTCAGACTGAGCCATTCTTGACGCTCTTGCAACAGAGGTAGGTATTCAAGAGTCCACCTTCGCCAGAACAGATCTGCCAGATATTGGATTTGCTCCAGCGATGGTGGGCATAGACGTCATCTTTGGTAAACACGCCTGGCGGAAAGCAGGGCTGTGCTTTCAGTAGGAGTAATTGATTCGGCGTTAGTGGCTTGAGGTCACTCGGGTGGTCTGTGTTCATGGTTAAGGGTCTTCCATTGATGAAGCTCTCAACTTCGCAAAGGAGAGTCTGTAGCCCTTCATCATCCAATTGCTGCTGTCTCACAACAGAGCTCAGCACTTTTCTTACCATGCGGATCTGACGCTCCCAAATTCCGCCATGATGGGATGCGGCAGGGGGGTTGAAAATCCATTGCACCCCTTTTCTCATCATTGCTTCATTGATACGAGACTGGTCTAGCTCTGCTAATGCCTCTCGCAGCTCTCGTTCAGTGTCAACAAGATTTGTACTGTTGTCGGAACGAATGATTGACACTTGTCCTCTTCTTGCTTGAAAACGCCATCGGGCATTAATGCATGAATCCGTGTCAAGGGAATGGGCTACTTCAATATGCACTGCTCTGACAGTTAAGCATGTGAATAGAACTCCATAGCGCTGACTCTGGCCCGTCCTCTTCTGACCTCAGATGGACCGCAGTAATCTACACCCGTGTTAGTAAAGGGTGATTTGTCGGGGAGTAGACGGTCTTGCGGCAAATCTGCCATTTTCTGCTCCCCTGCCTTTGCATGCAGTCTTCTACAGAGGTTGCACTCTGATATCACTCTTCTTACTGGTGCATTGGCTCTTGGTATCCAATACCATTGTCGTAGTCTGGCTAAGACATGATTCCGTCCTCCATGTCCAGTCTCTTGGGAGATGTCGTGGAGGATAAGGCGGGCTATTCTGTGATGTTTATGCAGAATAGCAGGATGCTTGGTCTCCTCAGGCATTGCTGATCTGTTCAAACGCCCCCCCACCCCTTAACACACCCTCCTGCAAGAATGGATCCATCTTAAAAACTGAACTGGTCCTTTTCACGCCAGTGTTTCCTGTCTGCAGAGCTTTCATCTTTTCAGTATAGGTCTGTCTCTGGCTGTATTTGATCTGTTCCATTTCTGCTCTGGATAGGTCTTCAACGGTAAGTATTCTCTTTTTCAGGTTATTCTTACACATCCACATCTGCTGTTCAATCATGGATCTGTGTTTTTCTGGATCTTTTTCAGATTGCTTTATGGTCCATTTAAACTCATTTCTTTTCTTACTTAGGTGTCGCAGCATTTCTTTTAGGTGCAGAATCCAAACGGTTGCCTTTTTCAGCTTATGCCAGCTCGAGTAATACTCCACAAGCTGGTTAAATGGATCTGTGAACTCATCTGGACTTGTGTATGACACCGCAGCGGACGTCTTCACCTCAACGTCATTTTCTGTCAGGTAAGTACACTGTTCAGGTTGTTCTGGCCACTCAGCTTCATTTGGCAGGAAGCTAGGCCCCTGAAACTAGCTCTTAATTTTCATGAAGCTTTCAATCTTCAAACCTCTTGAGGCCTGATCTGCAGGGTTTTGTGAAGTGTTGACATACTTCCACTGAGACAAAGTTGTCGCCTCTCTAATGTACAAAACTCAATTTGCCACAAACGTTTTGAAACGAAGGGCATCATTTTCAATGTACTTTAGTACTGTTGTACTATCTGTCCAGAAGACCGATTCCATCAGGGGAACTTCAAGTTCTTCTCTCAGCTTCCGATCAATCTTGACTGCAACCATCGCTGCTGTCAACTCCATTCTAGGAATCGTGATCTGTTTGAGCGGAGCGACTCTAGACTTTCCCATCAGGAAGGATACGTGTTTCTCACCTTGGCCATTCATTGAAAAGAGATACGACACAACGTCATATCCATCTTGACTAGCGTCAAGAAAAATTGTGGATCTGGGCAGTCTTGGTTGGCCCAAACGTGGCAGACTTGAAACATCTGCTGACTTCCAGTTCTGAAAGCTTGTCGAGGTCTGTTAGCCACCTCAGCCATGTTTTGCATGGCTTGTTATGGATCTCTTCATCCCAACCACTTTTCCCTTTGCAGAAATCTCTCAGAATGAGCTTAATGGGTAAGAGGAGAGGCGACAGCAAGCCCATTGGATCGTACAGCGAACTGACAACAGATAAGATGCCTCGTCTTGTGCACGGTTTGCCTGGAAGGTGTATCTTGAACTTAAAGTTGTCTGAACTAGTGCACCACTGCACGCCTAGCGCTCGTTCCACAAGTAGTTCGTCATCCTCCAAGTCAAGATCTTTAACTTCATCTGCTCGTTCGTAGCCAAGGATGGAGCACAGCAGGGCTCTACTGTTGCTGATCCACTTGGTCAAGTGGAACCCACCTCTAGTGCACAATGTCATCAGCTCCTTCACGAGAGCAACTGCTTGATCTTCTGTGTCTACCGACTTCAAGCAGTCGTCAACATAGAAGTTTTTGAGGACAGTCTGTGTGGCCTCTGGTGTGGTCTCAGTAGCTGCATCTTCTGCTGTTCTTCTCAGTGCATACGACGCACAACTGGGGGATGATGTAGCACCAAACACATGCACACACATTCTGTACTCAGCTGCTTCTCTATTCACATCACCGCCTGGCCACCACAGAAAGCGTAGCAGATCGGCGTCTGTGTCTGGAACCCACACCTGATAGAACATAGACTCGATATCTGCCATCACGGCGATGGGCTCCCGTCTAAATCTCTGCAACACTCCGATGAGGGTGTTTGTTTAGTCAGACCCTTGCAACAATTGATCATTCAATGACATGCCTTGACACCTTGCTGCGCAGTCAAAGATGACTCGCAGCTTTCTCTTTTTCGGATGATACACCCCGTGGTGCGGGATGAACCACACTCTTCCATCATTGCGACTCAACTGCTCTTCTGGAACTTTTGTTGCATAGCCTTTCTCCAGTATTTTGTTCATGAAGGTCTTGTACTCCTGAAAGAAGTCTGGGTTCCTATTGAACTTTCTCTTCAAGGAGTTAAGTCTCTGTTCAGCAATACCACGGTTGCATGGCATCTTCACCTTGTCATCTTTCAGAGGCAGCTTGATGCAATAGTGACCATCAACGAGCTCTGTGGTAGATACACTCACAGCAAAGCTGCTACTCTTGGACTCAGCTTTCACAGAGCTTGGTTTCTTTTTCATGCTTTTCTGATTTCCAAAGGTGGAGTCTAGGATATCTCCAAACAGTGGATCATTTGCGACTTTCGCTTGATGGTAAACAAACTCCACTAAGTCAGGAAATCCGGCTCTTTTTCCTCTTTTTTCTTGAATGTCATCAGCATAGCTCCTCCATCTTTCCTTCAATTTGAATGGAAGCTTGGATATAATGCACTTCATGTTGGTGGGATTATTCATTTTGTCCAAGTAGTCCACATCATTCACTGTGTTACAACATCCAATCAAGAACAATGCAAAGGTATTCAATCCTTTTCTGTCTTCAGGCTTTATCTGAGGCCATTCCATTACCTTCTTGATATACGCTGTGGCGATGGTCAGTTCATCTCCATAGTGACGATCAAACAATGCTCTAGCTTCTCTGTAAGCCTTATCTGGTCTCATGTGCTCACAGCTACGAATGAGATCAAGCGGCTCTCCACTCGTGAAGTGTTCAAGGTAGTACAACCGATCTTGATGGCTGTCTGTCTTGCTATCGATTGCATGTTCGAAGGCCCTAATGAAGGACCTATACGTCAGAGGGTCTCCTGTAAATTTTGTTAGGTCTCTATGAGGGAGTTGGGACAAACTCTGCTGTTTAATGAGCATCTCAGTGACTTCATTTTGCCGCTGCAGCACTTCATGTAGGTTTTCTGTAGACGTTTCCGTGCGGTCATGGCGATCAGGACGTGGGGCACCGCTGGCAGCACCAAAACCCGACAATGGCCCTCCTCTGTCTGAAGCACCAAATTGCATAGCTGGCTTTGGGTTGAAAGCAAGAGAAAGCTCACTAGCTCCATGATGTACGTAACCACTGGCAACACAATGCTTTTCATGTCTACTAGCCAGGGGTTCTGCTTTAAATCTTGGCAGTGTATTACGGAGATCATCCATTGACTCATGAGCATCTTCAAATTCCTCATACACCTTCAATCTGGCATCTGAAGCAGCAAGTTCAATTTCAATTTCTAATTGCTCTTTCTTTAATCTCAGGTGGATTTCCTCCTGCCCTAGTGCTTCTTTCTTTTTCATTGCAGCAGCTCTTACTAATAGTGCTTCGCGTTCTGCTTTGATTTTTAGCTTTGCAGAATTAATGCTGGAAGTACGGCTCACAACTGAAATGGACTTAGATGCACTATCCTGTGGCCAAATACCTTCTTCCTCTTCTTGAGGGTCTCTAAGCACATCTGAAATCCACTTTTTCATTTCTTGTAAGAACTGCTTGAATTCTGAATGCCTTGTCTCAAAAGCATCTTGATCTGATTGAATTTCTTCCTCATCCATTAATTCACACAATTGTTCATTGAGCCTTTCGTACTTTCCAAAGTATTTTTCAAGCATCAGCAATGCTTCATCTTTTATGAATTTAACATTATCTTCATTTTCCTTCAATTTTTCTAAGTCATTCTTTTGCCTGATTAATTGAGCCAATTTTCCCTTTATTTCTCTTTTCAGCCGGTTGATTTTCTCCTCTACAGCCTTTTCTGTGGGCTTTGGTGCCCTCTTTTGATCATCACGTGCGGCTGCGCTTTTCTCTGCCATCTCGTTTAGCAATGGAATCCTCTACACGTAAACTGCCACAATTCCTCGAATTATCCACAGCTTCTAACTCTTCTAACGCGTCTAATCCGTTGTGAAAAGAGCTTCTACATGTGCCGAATTTATTCCATTGAAACCCGATGGCTTTCGTTGCGGAATATCCAGTGAAAATTTACTTTCACTTTCAGACGATGGTCTGCGCGAGCGTCGCCAAAAGGCTACAAGAGTCAATAAAGAATATCAGACCTGATCCAGG
This sequence comes from Gymnothorax javanicus, assembly GCA_029692085.1. NCBI lineage: Eukaryota > Metazoa > Chordata > Actinopteri > Anguilliformes > Muraenidae > Gymnothorax > Gymnothorax javanicus. The sequence goes on from CM056198.1 coordinate 77,216,924, forward strand.
GAAATCTCCATTCCGCAAGCTTTTCTCGGGTATTCTCGGGGCTTCAACTCGAACTCCAAACTGTCTTCCAGACCCAACTCGCAGGTCCGCCGTCTGAACAGCAGGTTCGCTCCCGAGAGAAATGCCGGTCTTTTGACTTTGCTGTGGGTGTAGCAGCTGGCTGCCTCACTAGCTCCGGACCTCAAAGTTTTTGCACGCAACACACTGACATCGGAAAGCAAAAGCCTTGAAGCTAAATTCTTCTTTTAGTATCTTTATTACAAAACTGAAATCATACAAAATAGAAAAATGATAGACTTTCGACTTTTCTTAGTAAACTAACCGAAATTAGTGCGCTGCTCAAAAGACCGTGTTGCATCAAGGTCCAGTGGCTTCTACCGTTTTGCGGGCTCACGAGGTATTTATACTATACACACAGCAGCCAATGAGAAAACACCATTCTATCGCGTCATTAGTCACTGGCCAAACCTTCATTCCACATTACAACACGGAACAGAAAATACTTCAAACCCAAACATCTCAAACAGAATATTGATTCAAACTATCTCAAATTATATGTGTAGAAAATGGCTACAACAGGGCCTGTCCCATATGCCCCAGCAGGGAGTGTTTAGGAATATGGGGAAAGGCGATTTGATCCAGGGACTACAGACGTACATTTTGGGGTAAAGAAATTCTAACTTAGGCCGGGTTCACACTACAGGATTTTCGGGCCGATTTATCCCCGATTCACCCCTCCCGACAATCAGCAGAGAAATCTTGTCTGGGACCTCGGTCAGTACCGATGTTCGGTCCAGATTATCTGGTAATGTGCAGGGTTTACCGATCCAATCTTAACCCTCCCGATTTGCTCACAGACTGATCGGGGCCGCTCCGATAATTTGCAAGCATGTTTGATATTTTGGAGTGAAAATCTGCATGATTACGTAATTACGGAACCACAATAGCCAATGAGAGACAAGACTCAAGCTGACGGAGCTGACAAACTATAAAAAAAAATCATCAAAACAAAGCAAAACTGTCTGAAATGTGTGTGTGAGTGAGTGAGTGAGTGAGTGAGAGAGAGAGAGAGACGTTATCTCTACATGCATGACTAGGCAACAACTTCAGTGAACGTGTACAATTGTCAATATTGCTCGCTGGTGGCCACCGTGTCAGCTGCATAAACCTGGTGACCAGCTGTTTCTTACAGTCGCTACATTTCCTGCCTCAGCGTCGTAACATGTTGCCATTTTTTGTCACAATAGCGCCAATGGTTTATTTTCATTACACCAACACAATTCTACATTTCAACTGTGGACAGTGTCACTTTTGAACTAGCTAGCTAAACCTTAGCGTTACAACTTAACGTTAGGTACGGAGCAGTTGACCGAGCAACGGCAAACATTTATAGTCATTGAGACTAATCTAGTATGCTACTGTTGACAAATAGTAGAAAAAAAAAAAACTGATCATTAAAAAACTCACCTCCAGTTCTCGCTGAAGAACTGACAATCTGTGCTGACCGCGTCTCCACAACTATTTTCTTACCCAGACCTGTTTCATTTTTGGCCGATGTTATTCGCACTTATAGGCTACGTGTGGCCAATGCTGAATTTTTTTTTCTTGGCCGCACTTCGCACTAATACGTGTGGCCAATGCTGAAGTTTGGCTAAGAAAAAAATGATAGCTTTGGACACACTTAAAGTGTAGGCAATGGAGAAATGTGCATCTTGGCCACACTTATAATTGCGTCTAACGCGAATTTCGATCAATTTTTGTGCTTGAACGCACTTAATAAGTGCAAATAGTCAGTTCGTTCATTGGGCTCATTTTCTTTTTGTTTTCTCTTCTCACTGCAAGTGATTATAATAGCAAGTATGTGCTTCATGTCACTCTCCATTTTTAAATTTTTAAATCTCCGGGCTTCCCCATGAGATCGCGTGAGATCATGTCAGGTGAAGCTCTGCTCCCTCTGGCACAATAATCTTAATAATATCCTGTAGTGTGAAATGCACCATAATTTTAAAATCCTGTAGTGTGAACATGTTTAAGATTAGACAGCAGATTACCTGTGAAGATTCTCCTTATGTGAGTAATGCAATCCGATTTCAAAATCGGTTAGGATTTTGAAAATCCTGTAGTGTGAACCCGGCCTAAAAGTTCAACCAAAACTGTTTTGAATGAGCTGTTATTCCTGTAAGTTTGATTAGAGTGCATCCCCTAACAATAAAAACCTAGGATGTGTGGGGATTTTTGGCAATGACTGGTAACTTCTCCCTTTATTCAGCTTCTCACAGCCATCCATTCTTCTTCTTGTGCCCTCTGTTTCCACTCTCACTCACACTTTTCTTGGCCACTCTTTTTAACTGTATGTTCAACAAGTACATTTTTAACTTAAAAGCTTGTGCCTGCATTCTACCGGAATGCATGATTTAGTGTATCTTTGATCTTTCTGTTTGGAACTCTGGTTTAACACTAGAACCGCCAGAATTCCAATACCCCCTAGAACCACCGGGTGGGGTCATTTTTACCCCCTGCCGCAACACCCCAAAGATCAATTTTTTTGAAGCAGTAAAGTTGTTCATTTTCATCTATTTTTAACATACTATGTAAGTCTCAACAAAATAACTATTTAAAATTCACTTAATGGGGTTTATTAATTTTGCAATGGCTTTATACTATTTTAATTGTAATTTGAAAGGATCAAATTTTAAAATTAATTAATAAACTGTAAGCTTTAAGAAACAACCAAAAAGTATCAACACATTTAAATAATTCAATTATTGTAGAGGAATAAAACAAATTTAGAATAATAGCGTGTTGCTTTTGGCTGGGAAAACAGAAATTACACCCTGGATTCCGCTCTTTAGGCTGCGCTGCACAGTCATCCACTTTGCCCAGCTCCTTCCCGACTCAATATCCTATCCTGTCCTTACAATAAATCTTCATATTATATGCAACACCAGTCTTCTTGCCTCTCTGTCTTGCACTTGGATTCATTGTTGAAAACAAATTTGATAAGATGTTACGCTGATGGTGATTAAAAAAAAATGGTGTGGTCACTGTTTGTTAATTTTACAATAGCTTAATTTCATAACATCAGGAATAAGGTCAAATTGATTTTTAAATTATTTTTAAAACTGTAGACTACAGAAAGCAAACAACAAAATAATTTCACTTTTTTTATTGAAGAACAATGCAATAAATTTTGGATAAGGTATTTAGAAATGAATGAAGCGCTATCAATCTCTCTCTCACAAACACCCTTATGCATACATACTAACAACATCAAAGTAATTTACACATTTAAATAATTCAATTATTTTAAAAGAATAAAATGAATTTTGAATAAAACGTTTTGCTTTAGGCTGGGATAAAAGAAATTACTCCCCAGATTCCACTCTGTAGGCTGTGCTGCGCTGCCAGCGCATTACACAGCCAGTCATCCACTTTAAAAACAATGTTCCTCAACGTCAAATTGCAAAGGCTTTGAAGGTCTCATCATCGACAGTGCATAACATCATCAAAAGATTCAGAGAAAATGGAAAAATCTCTGTGCTTAAGTGACAAGGCCGAAGACCTTTACTGGATGCCCGTGATCTTCGGGACCTCAGACGCCACTGCATCACTCACCGGCATGATTCTGTTATTGACATTTCTAAATGGGCCCAGGAATACTTAAAGGGGACCTATGATGCTGATCCTTCTTTTAATACATATTAGTAATGTTATAATGTTAGTTGTCCATACTCAACCACTGAAAAGTTTCTAAACATAAGATACAGGGGTTTTGCCGTAATCCAAGAACGGGATTTCGTGAACGTGATTTCCTCTCTGAACAGCTCCTCCCGAGATCTTCACGAGATCTGGGCAAAACCTGACGTCAGGTTGCGCCGTCCAATTAGCACAGACCTAGCCAGAGCCAATCACGGCGCTGGACCTGCCCACACCGGACACTATTATAGCAGGCACTAACAACAGCAGATCATACTATGCCTTAGTAGCATCGACACTTTTGGAAATACAAAAGAAGAACCAAATATCATTTGAGGTGCAGTTTTGTCAGTATCTCTCCCAAAGCTGCTTGTCCGTTTACTTTTGGACGCAAAGAAAAACACTTATTTCTCTTCCAAAAGAGGATGCCACCAGAAATCAATGGGTAGCTTTTTTTTTTGTTTGCTGGCAGCAAACAGCCACGCCAAAAGGAACGTTAGCTGATTGTGCTCAGCATTTCACCAAAGACAGCTTTATCAATAAAGGATAATTCGACACAGGATAAGCGTTTCAGCTGCTTCTCAAACCTGAAGCAGCTGCATCGATCAAGCGCTCGGAGCCACAAGCTGTAAGTAACGATATAACAGCAAATATTGTAAGTGAAGCTAACGTGTTACGCGTGGCTAGCAGGACCGCTAACGATAGTTAGCACTAACAACTGGCCTCAAACGCAGGCTTTGTAAAATATCTGAAGATAAAGCCTGTATTGGTCGCGACTGTCCGTGACTCACAGACACAGAAGCTGTAAGTTGCTTTTACTGCATAAGCCAACCTGACATGGTAGCCAGTTGATTGTGGCTGTAGCACAGTGGCTAACATAGCCAAGTTACTGTTGCTAATGTTTGTGTCCTAAATATGCAAGAGTGATATCAGGGGAAATTCTACAGAGGGTGTGTGATCATAAACCTTATTTGAAGCTGACTTTTAATACTTGTTTGTAATTTGGATGCTTGGTACAACTGTTCACAGTAACAGAACTTGCTGTCTGTAAAACCTGTATTGCAAGGGTTTGTCTCTGTGGTTGTTATGACCGCTCGGTTACCAGCTACTGCATGTTAGTTTGCGTGCCGTGCTAATTATAAATGCTCCTGGTAAACTTATATGCAGTAATTCTGATCGGTATGCTTGTGTTACTTCGGTAAGCATCAATGTGGCAGTTTCATCATAACGTTGCCCGATTGTAGCCACTACAGTTAGTGATCGCTTCACTTATCCATGACCGAGATCAGCCGGATACTTCACAAATGTCTAAGCTCTCTGGTGCTACCGTGAAAGCAATGCGAAACGCAGAAGCTCTACCGGTTTACAAATGATTCCTCTGCACTACCGTGACATAATTTCATCCCCCTTTAGAAATTGTTGTGGCTAATAAAAAGCCGAAAAAGGCGGAGATCAAATAGGTAATTCTTTCCTGTAGAAGTGATCGATTCGCTGGCTCCACATAAGCAACTTGTCCACGCAAACGGAACTTACGGTCTGCAAAACCTGTATTATGTTCATAACATAACCGAGCTCTCTCTAGCTGTCGCGTACTATCCATGAAGCTGCTTTCACATCGGACACGAAACGAATTTTTCGCGGGACAGATTAGCCTACATTCAAAGTCAATGCAAAGACGCGAATACACGCGTTCAGGGCGCGTTAAGCAGCTTTCACACCGGACGCGAAACAAATTTTTCGCGCGACAGATTACATTCAACGTCATGACCGCTTATCAGCTACTGCATTTTAGTTCGCGTGCTCTGCTAATTAAAAATGCTCCTGGTTAACTTATATGCAATAATTCTGATCGGTATGCTTGTGTTACTTCGGTAAGCATCAATGTGAGAGTTTCATCATAACGTTGCCTGATTGTAGCCACTACAGTTGAAGCTAACCGGAGAGGTGCTGTATGTGTCTGCCGAGTTGGGCTGCAGTTAGACCAGACGTAGGTTTTGCAGAGCTTGGGCTGTGTTTTTGGGTGCTTGTGAAACGATCGCTTTACTTATCCATGACCGGGGTCAGCCTGATACATCTCCAATGTCTGGGCAAGCTCTCTGATGCTACCGGTGAAAGCAATAGGGAAGCGCACAGGCTATAACGTGTCCGGTGCAACAAACGATGGCAACGGTTCACGCAAACGGAACGAACTACCGGTCTGTAAAACCTGTATTATGTTCATGACATAACCGGAGCTCCATCCTGCTCTCGGCACTATCCATAACTCGCCCATTTTCCGCTAGGAAAAGCTGGTCATTCCGAAGCAATAAGTAAACCATTACCACGGGCAATTTCCGAAAAGGCAGTTTAGCCTGGAGCTTTCGCCCCTCCGTCATATACCAGCGCAGAAGCTGTTCGTTTCTCCACGCTAACAACACACCACAGCTATGCACACGAACCAGCAGGTCCTAATACACACTGAAGCAGTCCATAAGCTGTTGGTCCACTTTTAGCTGCTCCTCACTGTCCATGTTTCCCTCTAAACTCAGACCCACCGGTTTCACGGTCTCCGGTCTACACTTGGGCATGTTGACCCGTTCTACAAATGTGTCTATATGGGGTGGATTCTAGCTTCCCCTGCATCCTAGCTACAGAATAGAGGAACTGCTGTACTCGCCACTGTCCCCGTAGCAAACTGTAGCCGATAGCAAATTCGTGCTTGAGCTGCCAGACTTTCGCAGGGCGTCCTCCACTTTCGCCGCTGCGTTTATTAGAAGAAGTTCATTTCATTAGATCTACACACATGTACTGCGTTAGATTGCGGAATTTGCCTGCCGTTTCCTTATCAGATGGCAGCCGTGTCTCAAGTTTCACTCTGGGGGGAGGGACACGGAAAACTGCGTTCTGCTGCCTCGTCCCGCCCAACTCCGCCCTCCACAGACCTGGCCAGTCAGAAGAAAGTGGGCACACGGGGAGTGGGGGCTATAGCGGAAGAGCCACCCCGGTGAGGCGTTTCACGCAGAGACCACTATGGACTACAAATGGGGTTTTTTTAGGACGGCAGTATGAGCGAAATAAGTACCCTTTTTTTACTTTGCGCGATCAGGAGTACTCTAGGGGAGTCAAAGACCAAAATATAAACTTGGAAAAATAGCATAATAGGTAACCTTTAAAGAAACCACTGTCTGTAAATACAGTCCGCCTTGCCATCCACAGATGCCACCTAAAACTCGATCATGCAAAAAGGAAGTCATTGTTGAGCATGATCCAGAAGCGTTCAGTTCAAAAGCCAACATCTCTGATGGTGTGGGGATGCATTAGTGCATATGGTGTGGGACACTTGCATGTTTTAAATATAGGGCACTGGCGGCCCCAGAAGCTCCCGCCATTAAGATAAACAAAATGTCGAAGTTTTTGTTGACGGACACATGCACGGATGGACGCACGCGCGAATAGAGCCCGATACCATTGCTCCCATGCCACTTGGGCGGCGGGAGCTTATTAGGAGCCTGTAACTGAAAATGTTGATAAGATAAAGCAAAATGTCGAAGTTTTTGGTGATACCTTGAGGCCAGTGACCTTGAAAAAAATAGGCCAAGGTCACCACTAGGCACATCCTTTGTAGGCCTTTATGAGATGCATGTCCAGTAAAAATTAGGAGCCTGTAACTGAAATGGTTGATGAGATACAGCAAATTCTTGAAGTTTTTGGTGATATTTTTAGGGCAGTGACCTTGAAAAAATAGGCCAAGGTCACCTTTAGGCATGTCATTTATAGGGCTTTATGAGATGCATGTCCAGTAAAAATTTAGGAGCCTATAACTGAAATCGTTGACGAGATAAAGCAAAATGTGTTGATGGACGCACGCGTGCACGGACGGAGCCCGATACCATAGCTCCCGCACCGCGAGCGGCGGGAGCTAAAATGCACCATGAATGCTGAAAGGTATATAAAGGTTTTAGAGCAACATATGCTCCCCTCCAGATGACATCTATTCCAGGGAAGGCCTTGTGTATTATAGCAGGACAATGCAAAACCACATACTGCAGCTATTACAACAGCATGGCTTCGTAGTAGAAGAGTCCGTTTGCCGAACTGGCCTGCCTGCAGTCCTGATCTTTCACCGATTGAGAACATTTGGCGCATAATTAAACGAAAAGTCCGTCAAAGGAGACCCAAAACTCTCCAGCAGCTGGAAGCCTGTATTAAACAAGAGTGGGATCAAATTCCAATGGCTAAACTCAAGAAACTTGTCTCCTCAATGCCCAGGCGCCTCCACTCTGTGTTAAAAAGAAGAGGGGATGCTCCACTATGGTAAAAAGGCCCCTGTCCCAACTTTGAGACCTGTAGCAGCCATCAAATTTGAAATGAGCTCATTTTGTGGATAAAATTGTAAAATTTCGTTTTCAACATTTGCTATGTTATCTCTGTTCTATTGTGAATAAAATGCTGGCTGGTGTGATTTGAAAGTCATTGCGTTTTGATTTTATTCACAATTGACACTTCATCCCAACTATTTCGGAATTGGGGTTGTAGACAGTAGGCGTTGCTTGGCAACGCAGCTGTGGCGCTAATGTTGAGCGAAGCTGCGCAGCTGTTCATGAGGGGTAAAAATGACCCCCCCCCCCTTGGCGGTTGTAGGTATAAATGGTCATATTTTTTTTTCTGTCTATCCAACACCCATCATAATTCACTACATGATTAATAAATCATTTTTAGGAAAAATCATGAACTGACAGATGCAGGGATTTTATTTTGACAGAGTTACGTGCATTTGAAAATGCCAAGGGGGTAAAAATAACCCCTTGGCGGTTCTAGTGTTAATTATTTCAGATTTTGATTTATGCAGATATTAACCTTACATAGTTTATTATTTTACAGCCTTAACACCTGAGAGCACCAGCTTTACAGCAGATGTCGGAAGGTGCTGGCATCCTCTCGGGATGGGTGGACATCCTAGTTGCGGGGCCATAAAACACAAACTCATGGTAACAGGCCCCACCAGAGCCAATTTTACAATCCCAATTCTCGCCTTAGAGGAATCGTCCCATCTCACACACTTCCCTCTCTCACACACCCACACACACACACTCCTCCCATACATAAACACACACGCACACACACACACACACACACACGCACACTGTGATGGCTGGTGTTTCGAGGCGTCAAAAGCAGCGGCCGAAACGAAAGGAAGTCCAGCAAAATAAGAGAGACAAACCGACAAAAGGAGAGAGAGAGACTCGCGCTTCCAACGGACAAAGATCTAATCCGGGTACAAAAGGAAGCAAAGCGAGCTCAGAAAGAGGTGCCCAGAAAGAGGAAGAAAAGAGAGAAAGATTCCCTTGCTAACTAGCACTTTCCTCCTTGCAGCTAATTCCTCAAACAATTCTCTAGCTAGAGATCCTACCGGCTATAGTGCATAGTAACACTGACACTCTAGCAAAGGCGGCGAGGCGGAACTTGGGTTTAAATAGAGTCCGGGCACAGCCCACAATTAATGCCAGCTGGCCAAAGAATCCGATTGTGGGCAAAACGATATCGTCCCGAACGAGAGAAACAAAGAAAGCTCGCCAGCCTCCAAAAACCATGACACACACACACACACACACACACACAACTTGCAGCAATAACTCCATTTACACACACTGCTCACATGGGAGAATAAGAAATAAATCCCATGTGCATTTTTTCGTGTTTGTCTTGATATGTCGTTAAATGTTCGTCCTTATTGTATTGTGTGTCGAGACAAGACTATTTGCAGTTTCAATTTCAGTTATCATTCTCTTCATTCATATCTATTATTATATACATACTGTATATTCTTGCACAGAACTAAGTAATTATAATTTAATTATCTTAATCTTGAAATTTTATCTGTGGGTATTATTGCAATCTCAGATCCCGTCAATTCTTTTCTTTTTGTCATGTTCCCTGTTTAAAATGCATATCTACTTCAGGTGTCAAGTTCCAAGTTTTATCATTTCATTCCTTTTCTTCTAATCATTGTATGCATACAGTGTGAATTGCATAGTATTAAGTAATTGAAATGCAGTTACTTTAATCTTTCAATTTCTTGCTGTATGTACTGTTGTAGAAGTAATTTCCATATTGTCTATTGTCTCTTAATTGTTTAATGTATTTATGTATTTCTGTGCTACCCTGGGAATCCATTACCCAAAAACATGCCTACTAAACCACTAGTCACAACTCAATGACTTCAAATTACTCCAAAGGAGTAGAAATCAGAGGGCCCCTGATTTCGAACACCATTCCAAAATTTTCCTGTTCAAATCATTATGCAAATTTGGGGAGAAGTGCTGGCGTTTCTGCCCATCAATCATTCATTTGTCATTCTGACTTTGTCATCGGGTGTAACTTAGTCGGTTCACTAAGCAATTCAAAATTTTATGTTAATCAAATGGTTGTCTCTCTTTCTTTCAATTTCCCCAAATCAGACTTATCCAAATTTTCAGGTACATTTCCATGAGAGGAAACAAAACCTCATTTCTCTCATATGATGCAATGGTCATGAAAAGCTCAACTGCCTCATGAGTCTGTACTATCTCACTATTTTTCCCTCCCTTATCGTATTGTAAGTGTGTTATGGTCCTGCCTCTGTAAGGGTCTGGAGTGAAACCCGACACTGGATCCATTCCCTCCAACGCATGCCACAATGCAACTAACCCTGGATCTCCACCTTCCCAGTAATCCACTCCTTAGCCCTACAACCTCAAGCCTCTCAGACCAGACATCTGAAGAGCATCCGTGTCCCCTTGAATGGACGTTCTGAGGTGTCCCTCATGGGGCCAGAGGGGGGACTATATGACGGGGGATCAAGCTTGGATGCAGTAAAAGGCTGGCAAACTGGGGGAGCCCAGGAACTGAGGCTCATCCTGCACCTCAAAGAACTCAGGAGTCCTACAATATGACAAGTTGTTCGGACTTCCTCTGGATGAGTGGGTCGTTGACTCCCCAGCATGTTTGCGCAGCTGGAGTACAGGGAAGCAGAATGTGTTTACGGCTGTGCGTCTGTGAGGGACTGGGAGCTTGATGACGGCAAGGAACAATAAGCAGGTCTCTGGCAACGCGAGGGGGGTGACTATCACAGTTCTCCCCCTGTAAGCAATCTTTTTCTGCTCTGGCCATGTCTCTCATGAAACTTGACCTTAACTCATCTGTTTAAGTATTCTAAAACTCTGGAAATGGGTCTGTCTCAGAAACTGGGCCCATCAGTGGGTACCCCACTAGAAATATTTGTAGTTAATAAAATATTTCGTTTTGAATGGTGGCGTTTGTTTTTATTTGAAATATGATAATCAAATAAATAGTAAACACAAAAGTAGGTAGTTTAAGTGAATATTACATTCCGTGATTGGAAAAAAATAAACAAAATTCGTTGCAAAATGGCTGCTTGTACCGTGACATGGAAGAGGATGAATTTCATTTCCGTTGCCTGAAATATTTGTGGTCCACTATAACATTCACAATTTTCATATAAGTTATCTTATTTAATTACTTTACACAATGAAATATTGACGTTTCCACATAATCATATGGGTAATGTTAAAACCTTCGACGTAACATTTGATCACTTTCGTAACGCCTTTTTTCCGACCAGTCTTACCTCACGAATGTGTTTATTTACTCAAACGAGAAGCCTCGATGTCATATGATATAAGTTATCCAAATTGTAATTGAAAATCACTATACTTCATGGAATTTAAGTTATAATCACATAATTTTGTCTTTCGTAGCAGGTGCTGAAAGTATGTGTTCCGTGTAAGTTTCCTAGATATTATGTTACGATAGTAGACCATCTTTCCCGTATTAAAAAGGATATATAATTATTAGGTGATAATTTCTCACTGTAAGGTGTCCCTTTTTTTGCGCGGAAGGATATCAATTAACATTCTGTGTGTCTAGACTGGAATTTCCCCTCGCAAGAGGTCTTGTTTGTATATGTTTCCGCACGTGAGGTGGCTGTTACGCGAGTGATATTAAATTACAGACAGTAGCATAAAGTAGGGTTTTTTTTTTTTTTTTTTTTTTTTTGAGGATTTGTACTTGAGTTTTGACTTTTACTCCACTACATTTAAAAGATAAAAAGTATACTTTCACTTCGTTACGTTGACACTGGCCACTTCGTTACTCGTTAAAAATTAAAATATGAATGTAATTCATCATAAGGATTATCTGGATTTGGCGCGTTCAAGAACAACGGTGCTCGGCAGGATATCTTTGTGCAGATGTTGATGCCAGCGGACATGAAGCTGCAAATTTATGCACGCAGTTACAATATTGTATCACTAGATGGCACACCAGGATCAGTTATTGAATATTCACAAGCAAGCCAAGCTGGAACACGGTATGGATGAGTTCGCTCCTAATTTAAATGCAGGATTTCTACTTTTATTAAAGCATTCACATTGTGATATTGACACTTTTAGTTAAGTTAATCCTCTGAGTATTTATTGCACTACAGTTTAACTGCTGTATTTTAACACGGGACAACTCGGCCTCTTCAATACTGATGATTTCTATAGCTGAATGTGCAAAATAGCAAGTGACTATTCAACTCTGACAACTGTACACTGTCTGTTGTAAGCAGTCCCATATGGATTGACTATAAGACGAGCTATAACGTTTGTTTAAGTAGTGATAACAGTGCTATATCTTAGAGTAACGTTTGTGCCAGTGCAACTGGATTTTAAACTTAATTATGACAAAGTGATGGATATGTATGGCCGCAGATACCCCTGAAGAATGCTGTTCATCAACCCACTCAGTGAGAATTAAAAATTTCCAGAAGATGATTTTGTAGCTCTGCATGCCTACTGAATATGCCTAATGTGCAAGTACGAAATTCACTTCAAAGTGAATTTAATGCCATTCTCCATGAAAGAAAACAACTTTAGTGTTGTGTTTTAAATGTTTAATCCATGATGTATCCTGATGGATGCTTTGATCATTTTCACAGTTCGTCCGTTTCTATCGGAATAGAACCTAAGTCTCTTTGTTTTGATTGTCTTTGCAGAGTCAAGTGCAAACTTATACCTTAAATAGAGATAATTGTTAATGAAAAAATGCTTTTTTTCAGCTCACTATAAGACCTTGAATTTTGTTCCCAGATGCCAGGAAGACGCGTATTTGGCACTTTAATTTTCAAATTTTTCTGGGGGAGGTCCCCCAGACCTCCCTCCAGGCTTCGCGCCTTCGGCACTCCTATGGGGGCTGTGCCCCCCCTTTCTAAAATTCCTGGATCCGCACCTGAATTGAGTACACGTCGAATAATATAAGCCTTGATAAGTAACGTTTAACGACCATAAGACCTACCTATGAGTAATACGTTGATATTTCTTTGTTACGTTAGTGATGACAGTGTATTACTCAATAATTGACATTGGCTTTGCATAATGATTTCAAATATACATGTTTATATATCAATATCGTTGTGACTTATAATCTAGTGCAAAAAAAGGTTGTACCTCTAGGACCATCTGCACACACAAAGAAATAAACCCGAGAAAAAAGATGAATATTGATGGACCTCTGAACTTATGATTAAATTTAAAGAGAATAATGATAACAATGTTAAGTATATATTTAACTTTAATGTCTGCTACCAATGAAACAAAAATACGTACAATAAAAATTATATAATCATTATTAAATAGACTTTTTCATTCCATTTTCGTTTCCATGTTACGCGAGTGATCTGCTAACACGTCATTAATGTTTTCCACATTGCTGGTCATATAAAACAAGATGCTATGTTTTTTCTTATTAAACATGAAAGAAGACCCCTAGAGGTATATATAAATACCTAAAAACATTATGTTTTTTAAAATTGATTTTTTTAAGATAATGTCACAATTGAGATTCCAGATTCTGAGACGGACCCAAATGTCAAAACCTTCTCATATATTCATTATACTACTGTAAACTGACTTATACACATATAACCTGATTTTCATGTAAACTAATTCAGCAAAAGAGCTTTTCATGACAACTGCATCATATCAATACATTCTCTTGGCATGTTTGGTATGTTTCTGTTTAGAATAATTCAAGGAGTTGAATGGAACATATTTCATTCCAAATAAAATTGTGGTTTATTCAATTTCAGGAACTCCAAAAAAAACCATCAGAGTAAAATATCCTCTCTGGTAGTTATCTTGTTTTCCTTGCCCTCTGCTAAATTGTTTTATTACATCTTCCAAATGGTGGAAACCCAAAATTCAGATTCGACCCCCTTCCAGGTAATTTAAAACACGTCTGCATGCTGTGTGTAGCTCATATAGTTTAGGAGGATTGCAGACGACTTCCCGCACACTTGCTTCATGTGTAGCCTTTTCGCCAGGCATGACTTTGCTCTCATTATCTAAATTGATTGTAACTTATGAATTTATCTTTGATTTGTTTGATTTAAGCTCTTGCCTACCTGGTGAATAACTTATTGTTATTCCTTTAAACCTGTGTGGTCTCCGTGACTCTAATCCTTTACATTCTTTCTAGCCACATTACGACAGATACGAGGACCGACTGGCCAGCGGCCCGGTATTAGAATTGGTTTTATTAAGTTGGGCAGACAATCACGTTCTACTTAATTAAAGGGTCTATGTAGCGCCGGTTCTGGGAATTTAGCCATAAGGGAGCCCATGGACGAAAAGTCGGTTTCCATTAAATTCCCTTAAGGAACCCATGGGTGTCTGCATAGACCTGGGTTCGTAGTCTGAGCCAAAAGATGCCTTTGCTGCGGTGATTCCTCCCATCCCCTGGTATTACCAACAAACCTAAGATTCGGCAATAATGCTAAAACCCGGGGGCATATATTGAGTATCGCAGGCCCTCACCTACGAGTCCAAGGTGTAATCACCCCGAGGTCCACGGATGTTTACACTATAAATTCTAATTCTAATTGGAGTCAGATTTGAAACGAGAGTAAATACAGTAACTGTTACGCTTCTTTTGCAGTGGTCACTGATATGTCTGATGTTCCGCCTCTTTCTGGTGCAATATTCTAATGCTCACATTGGATTATTCACCGCACGGTGGCAGATTAGATATATCCGTGATTACAGCATGGCCCCGTTTGCGAATGGAGAAAGTTTATTAATATTATTCTATTTGCCTCACAACAGCCTAAGTACACGCATGAACCTTCGCTCCCAGCTCCTCTGTTGCTGATTTAGCTGTGTGGGTTTTACACCGTCATAGAAAATAATCGACCAATCAAACAATAGGAAATATTCTGCCCAGACCAGAGCGTGACGTCACCTGGGCTGATCATGTCTTTCGAGTGCTTGGAGTCAAAGCATAAGTATTGAAAGACGAAAGAACCCCTTGTGCTTCAGCCCCTCTATCAGCGGAGGTTGGTGCTCTCAGAAAGGACAGTACATACAAATAAAAGACGAGATGGGAGCACTCATATCACTTGCATCAATTTACTTAGGTGCCAAGAGCGGCACATACATAAATTGATGCAAGTGATTCGAGTGCTCCAGTCTCGTCTTTTATTCCTAAGTATTGAAAGTTCAGTCAATGATTAAGACCAGTGATGTGCCATCAGAGCTCAGTTAGGTGAGGCAGAATCTTCGCCGTTAACCAAATGACAACTCCCTATTACTTTTCTTGATTAACAATTAGAGGATTGATTAACTGATTTTCAAGTCTAAACGGCAGAATGGCGTGCCAATTTCATCCATGACATTATTAGCCTGACTCCGCCAGCCTTCGTACTTCCGCTTAATTTCATTTCGCTTCAGTACTCAGTCTGATCACTCGGAGCTCTGCCCCGTTTACCTTGGCAGAAAGTACGCCGGACCAACCAACGAACAGATGGCGTGGCCGAGAGCCATGATGTAGCCGCTGCGCCGAGTTTGAAATTGTAGTCTCCGAAATCAACAATGGCTACGGACATAGATACATTGGAGGCCATTCGCTCTGTCGAGGAGAAAATCCCGGGTATCAGCGACTTATAGCCACAACAAGATGAATGTTTGGTTAGTTTTTTGAATGGAAATGATGTTGTAGTGCTACTCCCTACAGATTGTCATATCTACTTAATAGCCATCATGAAATAGGCACCCTGTTCATCTCTGTGAGAGACAGCCGAACCACCTCAGCTAGCTTGTAGCTTCTAGTGTTACATTGCCCATGAATTTCACACTATTTAATTTAGCAGCGAACTTTTTAAAAGCTGTGTTTTTGTTCATGTCACAAGACCTATTCGCTGTCTCAGTGTTATGTTGTCATTATCCATGAATGAAATGGCTGTTTGAGACAGCCAAACGCTTAGAGCCAAACTGTGGTGCTATGAAGTTAGATAGCGAGCTCGGTATGATGTTAATGCAAGTATGGTTAACGGTTCAATTTTCGTATTAACGCAGATTTCGTCCTGATGTAAATAATGCGTTATTCTCGCCGAATCTGCCGTTGGTTTCGGGTCGCTTACGTTTTTTTTAAAAGTAGCAGTATCTGCAGGAAAAACAATAGCTCAACAGTTTGTTTCTTGTAAGGAGAACAGAAGGAGCACCTTTGGTTCTTTTTAAGTGAATGAGTGAAGGCTAAAATTTGGTAGATGGGCATATGTATGGGTACAGTATTAACTTTAATGTACTGATCAGTTGTTTTCGCTGCATTCCTGGTATGAAGGACTGTAGTTTCCAGCGGAAGTACTAGGCGGCTGAGCCGGCACATAACATACGTCTTCGCCAAACGTTAGTGATTAGTTTACGGGTACACCAATGATTTTAAACTTCTGACAAGCGCCCACCCACCAGGAAGTAAACACTTGTCAATGACGACTACCCAGACTCTGTGTACAAAGTAAAGCGAAGTAGCAGAGTCTGGTTTTACCAGGCTATGACATTATTGCTCAGTGCATTAAACTTAAAATGCCCACGAGACAGCAAATTAGTTCATATTTGCTCAGAGGAAGCTTAAGCAATGCCATTAACAAATATCAAAACCTTTCTTATGCCGTGTTCAATGCATGGTCAATATGTTTACGATAATGTTTCCCCTCTTAAATGCGTACTTTTTAATGCCATTCAAAAATAATATATAGGGAGTTTATTTTCAGTCCTCTTTCATAATCTGATAAAAGGTCAAAACAATACACGGAATTACTGAGAGAGTTGAGATTTTTTTCTAATTAGCCTAATTATTAAGATTTCCATCCTTGCAGTCTCGAATCAAAGCATAAACATAAATGAATCTTTTTGTCACTATCACCCAATCATTACAGGCTACATATAACCTAGGCTAGGTCTTAATTGTTTGGGCAAAAAAAAAATTTAAATTGATTGATTGTCAATAAGAAAAAGTAAGTGGAGACAGGTTGCGCGGCTGGTGGGTGTTCCAACAAAACAGGCAATCCAAACCTGACTCATGTCAGCCACCAGCCCGAGTGACATAGGCATTCTCTTCTAGTTGAACGAACATGGCGGCTTGCTTGAGTGGTCTTATTCCATTTACACACAGATTACTTGGTGTAATAAAAATTTTAGATATAATGGCTTATTGTTTTGGATAGCAGAGATTATATACTTTATCTGACAATGTAGGTTTACCATGCGTTTACTTTTCCTTTAAATTCCTCTTTAAGGTAGTAGACCCTCATCTGTAGACATAGACATTGTATATTCTGTTGCAGCTTTTATTAAATTTTCCTTCTTTTGAATTTGACTCCAAGTTGTGCTTTTGATAAAGGTTGATCCAACAGATCGCTCTGCCTTTCAGCGAATTTAGCAATTTAATTGTTAATTAATATCTTTAATGTTATTTAATAAATTAACTTGAATTCATTTGTATTGCATGTTGGATAAGTGAGGGGTTTTAACAGCTGAAGCATTTGTGTTTGGATGCTAAGCGAGGGCATCTAGCTGATGAAACTGCTGGATTCAGACATTGCACATAATTCAATGAAACTTCACTTCCCGAACACACTGGAGGTTTCACCGTGATAGAATTGTGAGTGAACTGTGGTAAACTACGTCAATTGCACCTACTTTTTCAAATTAGGCTTTGAATTTCAGTTGTACCTGGACATGAACCACTGAAAGATAGGAGAAATGAAGGATGAACAAGCCAAGGCTGTTAATCCTGAATGTATAGGGACGGATTGCACAGAGTGCTTTGTTTTTGAAAAAACAAGGGAGCCATTCCTACAGTGTTGCCCAGGACTTGAGGAGATACTAGAGTCCATAAATTTCCTCACCAGGACACAGGTTGAAATACTGCATTCCTTCGCCCTCCGCCATAGTCCGAGGGGCATATCAATGTTTAGGTGGTTTGCTGCCGTCAACTTGTCGGGCTACCTAAAGGAATATCCTCATAGCCATAAAGTCCGCTGTGCGCAGGCGCAAAAGTGGAGGGACTTGGATAGCCGTGTTCTCTGTGAAAAAACTGATGCACCTGGATGCCATGATGAAGGCTAGAGAAGCATTCATGGCCAAGTACTCCAAACTTTCCCTGAGGAATAAGATTCAGCCAGCAGAAACCTCTGCATTTCAGATGGCAGAGCCAACCCCTGCGGCCCACTTTACCTAGACCGCTCAGTAAGCCCTGTGAATCTTTCTCCTCCCCTCATTGAATTTGGGAAACCCCTGTGGACTGTGCGGAAAGAAGGGGTTGACCAACAGCATTTCCCCGTAATCTCCCCTGAGAAGGACACACCACTGTCTACATCAGCCTACCTTCTGTTTTTCCAAGCCCTGGAAGAAATGCAGATACTACTTTGCGAGAGAGGGACACATCCCCGGGAATGGCTGTGAAGTCCCACTCAGAGAGTGTAGCAGACCCTCCTCCCATAACTCACAGGATGCAAGAGGACGGGGATTTATTGCTGTTTTCACCCCCTGTGTAGGGAATGTTGGTGTGGAGAGAAGGGAGTACAGAAGACTTGATAAGCTGGGACACGGTCCAGGACAGCTCCCCTAACAACATAAATTTCTACACAGCATCTGGGGAGCCACCCAGGAAGGCTCAACCTGAGAGAGGACGCCTAAGAAAGCCCTGCCCCCCTGTCAGGCCAACAGAGAGGTCCCATGAGAGACGGACCAGGAGACCAACTCCTGATCGTTTCATTGCCCCTCAGGCTCCCAGTCTCCCGGCCCACAGTTTGCCATCAAGGCAAGGTAAACACAGAATAACAGGAATCTTGACCTCCTGCACTCTGGCCTCTCCACTCCCCAGTCCTCACACCCAAAAACTTCAACCAGGCACATCATTCAGGGACTGTGTGAGAGCTGCTTCCCAGCACCTGAAATGGTGGGACAATGATGGACTGGGTGCCTTCCAGAGACCATCTGCCCCTCCGCTGAGAGAGGGAGCCTCTCTGACTGATGGTTTTGACCCAGGGATAGAGAGGGTGCGGTTAGCAGGAGTCCAGACCTGGAAGAAGCAAGATAAAAGAATCCCTTCTGTCATCTATCAGGTCTGCCAATTCCTGTTCTTCCTCCTCTGCCATCGGATCGCCAGCTACAAAACTGATGTTCTTGGAGGTAAAACAGGCAGCTTGACCCCTACATCCTCCCTCATCCGCTTTTTAAATATGAACCCATTTACCATTAAGTCCCTGTTCTTCAACATTGGTGCCCTCCACCGCTGACTGCAAACACCCATGGACAAGTCTACTCTATTCCTGTATGTGACTGGACTGGCAATCCTATGGACTGAAAACTCAGTTCAGAGAATTCCCTTTGATGGACTTATAACACTTACATGGGTGGTGCTACCTATTCCCTTCTCATGTCCTGCTGTGATTGATAAAGCCTACAGCCTAGCAGTTCCTCCCTCATCTCCAATATGGCTTCTGGATGCAATTGCTGGCGGATTCATGCGCTGTCACTGGGAGCTGGCCTGAATGGCTATCATCAGCAGTCACACCCAAAGAACCCCAGCAACAGAAGCTGAAGAGGATTCTGGGAATTTGGCGCCTCCACACAAGGTAGCAAAAAGATCCCACAGCACCTTGCCAGTATCTGCGAAACTTACAGGTCCACCGATCTTCACAATACAGGGGTCAGACTGGCAATTAAGGAGCATATGTGGACATTTATAGGCTCAACTGGGCTAGCAATAGCAAGCTTTCTGCTCGACAGAAACAAATGGCATCCTCTCATAGTTCACTTGTTTGCCGCTATGTTACTTTCAATGTATACAGCCCAACATACCAAAGTGCACTGTCGTGGAGTATGAATCTGGGTGCGTGCTAGCCATTCGCCACATCGCCATTGGCGAAATAAATCCATCTGTGGCAAAAGATTTCTCACTGCTCTTCCCCACATTGGAGAAAGCTTTCCGGTGATACTCTCTGACTCTGATTCCCCTCTCTGACTGGGGCGCGAACTTGACGACTCTGATTGGTCACATTCAACGCATTCACACCCCCACGACCTTTTTTGAGCTTGATAAACAGCTTCTCTTGAGTGAAGAGCAAGCAGACAGTTTGGGCTGAGGCATCACTTCATGGGTAATTTCAGCTGCTTATGCGGTCGCACATTATGTTACTCTTTAGATCAGTGGTTCCAAAACTTTTTTAAGTCATGTACCCCCACCTCCTGCTGCGTACCCCTTCTACCTCCACAGACAGCCAACTCTACATTTTGCCATGTTTCTAAGTCTGCTACAAAATATAACAAACATAAAGTAGGCCTGTTTGAATACATGACAGTGTTAATGAGTTCTCTTAACACTCAGCCCTTTAAAAGTTTAAATAAGCAAATCAACTCAAGCAAAATATGCCTGGCAACTCACCAGACTCATGTGAAGGTTGTGCTTGACTTGACGCACATAACTCCACAATGTTGGGTTGAATGGGAGAGAGTTTCAGTCTCAAATCATTTTCCACGCACAGTCTGTGCCTATACTTAGTTTTCATGCTAGTGAGAGCTGAGAACCCACTCTCACATAGATATGTGGTTGCAAATGGCATTAAAATCTTAATAGCGCAATTTGCTAAGGCAGGATACTCTGTGCTCAGTGCAATCCAAAAGTTTGGTAGCGGCTTCTGGTTAAACTCCATTTTTAAGCCCCCGTTTGTTGCTATTTCAATGAGGCTCTCCTCAGGGGCGGAGCCAGAGTGGAGGCCGGGGTGGCACTGGACCCCCCTGAAATCTGACTGGACACCCCAGGTGCCCCCCCCGATGATTGACATGTCACAGCAGCACGTCTTGTTGAAAGGAGCTTGTTGCATTTTGAAATTGATAAGGCCTAGTGACTGCTAGGTCCCTCCTGTACAGTAGTCGGCACTACGTACCACAAAGAAGAAGAGAAAGAATCGAGGAAAGATATCACGGCAAGGGGATGAGCAGCTTTCATGGACAGTGCAATCCAAATTCTGTTTAAAATCACTTTTGTGTTCAGACAGGAGCTAGTTCTTGTTGTTTGCAATAAGCAACGAGTATCAATAACTTTAAAGGGGAACTATGCAAGTCCAGCAGAGATGCCAAGTCTCACGCATTCGGCGTTAGTCTCTCGCCTCTTAGTGGCATTCACGTTCCTGTGCCGTAGTCAGCAATTATTCTATCAACGCGCACTGAAGAAATTCACTCACGGAGTTTAAGTCATGGTGCATTAACTTAATCAGTTTCACATGCATTACGGTGGATTTACCCACTAGTGACACGGAAATCGATTATGACTCGGGAATTCTCACGCTTGTCTCTACTGAGGGATTGAAAGCAATGGAATTGCATAAAGATGTATCAAATGGTCTTATTTCATTTACACAATTTAAACGATCATGAAACACATGCATTGTTTCCAATCCCTGAGTACAGAGAAGCACGAGAAGTCCGGAGTCATAATCGCTTTCCATGTTACTTGTGGTGAGGTTCACCTTTACGCAAGTGAAACTGAAACTTCAATGCAAAATGATTTTAATGCCGCGTAAAAATCTCATTAAGCGTTAATTGAATAATTGCGGACTACGGTGAATAAGCCTAAAAAATGCACGAGACTTAACGCCAAATGCGTGAGACTTGGCATCTCTGGTCCAGTCACTTTTCCACTGTTTTGCTGACCCTCCTCCCGGCCGTGTGCATTTGTTTTCAACGTAGCCGTTGAGAAATCAATCCGTGGAGCGGTGGATTATCATATAGGCGTTATGGTGTGTGTATTTGTGTAGTCTTATATGTCATAAACAAGAGATTACAGGTTACGGGGCGCGTTTGTGGCGCGGTGCCACTGAGAGGAGAGCTGGGACACTGGGTCGGAGGCTCTGATCTTGCAAGGTCGGTTTTTAGCCAAGACGCTACGTGGAAGGCGGGGAGCCTCCAGTCTACCCGTAACAAGATACAGGTCATTAATCTAACCATCACAATTAGTCCGAAGCTGTTTAATTAAGGTAAAATATACTATATATGAATCATAAGGCAAATAACCTGCATAGTTCCACTTTAACGTCACATCTCATGGTGTCAACAGATGATCAGCATCAGCTTCCAGCGCGCTCCACATTAATGTCTACATTTAACTCTGGGCGTCGCATTGAACTGGGCAAACTTTGTCGAGCTCCGACCCCATTGCCACTTATTTTTTCCGCGTTTCTCCAATGATTTTAGATTAATGAAACTTGCAGACTTTCAGCTAGCTAGCTGCTTCATGCTCTGATGGCTTAAATGAAATGTAATGTGAAAATGCTAGCCTGTCAAATAGCTGAAAAGTTTGAATATTAAACTTATCTACAGTGGTGTATTTGCACTGACTTTTTTAGTGAATCTCACCACAACCGAAGAATTATGTTGTTCTGAAACTGCATGAGGTAGTTCGTGTCAACATGGTGTCATTGTTGAAAAATTGATGCCAAATTGTGTGTGTGTTTTACATTTTGTACATTGTTAATAAACCGTACAAATTAAATACACAAATCGTATCTGCTGTGTGCTTAAGATGTATTTATATAATATTTAAACATTTACAGACTCCTATAGCAATTGATTATTTGAGAAACACATTCATCATCAGTCTGTGGGCCCCCTGAAATAGCCTTGGCCATCCTCTGGCCACCCCAACGATAACAGTCTAGTTCCGCCACTGGCTCTCCTGTTCAGACGTTGGCAAGTGGCGTGAGGAGGATCCAGAGAAGGGATTACAAATACAGTTGTTTGTGTCGTCCGTTTTAGGGAAGTGCCTGCGCAATTGCGCAGCCAGTTTAGTGAGGTGTGTCTTCATGTCACATTTGACACTGTCGGTAAGCTTGAGTCCCTTTGCACACAAAAAGTTATGCAATGATGGAGTGACTTCTGTGTTATCCTTGTCAACACAATTAGACCAGAGCAGCAACTTCTTAGTCGTGGCCTCAATTTTGTCCTCAACATTGAATATGGTTGCTGAGACGCCCTGTAATCCGAGATTAAGTTCATTCAAGCGAGAAAAAACCACCCAAATACATCAACCGTGTTAGCCACTCAATGTCATGCAAGTACCACGACAAGTGAAAGGGTTGGTTAGTAAAGAAAATGTTAAGATTGTCTTTCAGCTCAAAAAATCGTGTCAAAACCCCTCGACAGCCACCGCACTTTGGTATGGAGTAACCGCTTTAGGTGGTCGCAGCCCATTTCATTGCATGGTGCAGAAAATACACGAGAGTTCAGCGACCTTGCTTTAACAAAGTTAATCATTTTCACCGTATTGTCCAAAACGTCTTTCAGTCTTTCAGGCATTCCCTTGGCAGCAAGCGCCTCTCTGTGGATGCTGCAGTGTACCCACATTGCAGCGGGGGCAGCTGCTTGTATGGAAGTGACCACACCACTGTGTTTCCCTGTCACAGCTTTCACACCATCTCTGCAGATGCCAACACATTTTGTCCATAAAAGTCCATTTGAAGTCATAAAGCTGTCTAGCAGTTCAAAGATGTCCTGTCCGGTTGCCCTGGTTGCCAGTGGTTTGCAGAATAGAATATCTTCCTTAATTGACCCCTTGTGGATGTACCTGACATATACCAGGAGTTGAGCCAGCCCGGCCACGTCTGTAGATTCATCAAGCTGTAGCGCATAGAATTCACTGGTTTGTATGCGGAGGAGTAGCTGTTTCAAAATGCCTGCTGCATGTCACCGATGTGCCGTGACACTGTTTTATTTGAGGAGGGCATCATCTGTAAAGTTGGTTTAGCTTTTTCCCTCAGCATTATTTCAGCCATAT
This sequence comes from Gymnothorax javanicus, assembly GCA_029692085.1. Lineage (NCBI taxonomy): Eukaryota > Metazoa > Chordata > Actinopteri > Anguilliformes > Muraenidae > Gymnothorax > Gymnothorax javanicus. The sequence continues at coordinate 77,240,750 of CM056198.1, forward strand.
CCGCGGCAGCGGGCACAATTAGGTCCTCCACAATTGTGTGAGGCTTGCCGGCCTTAGCCACTCTGTAGCTCACCATGTAAGATGCTTCTAGCTCCTTCTTATTAATGTTATCTGCGGTTGTTATACATGACTTACGGGTTGAACGTTGTCTAAGTTGGTACTTGAAAAACTCCCGTGGCTTGTCTTTCAAATGAGCATGGTTAGTTTCAAGGTGTCTGCGAAAGAGCGAAGGTTTAAGAGAGTTATGTGACAGTACTTTTGCACATACGAAACACTGAGGTTTAGGAAAGTCCTTACTTCCAACATAAGTGAACCCAAAAGTAATGTAGTTCTCATCATATTTGCGCCTCTTTGATAATGTAGCGCCAACCTCCCTCTCTTGTTGAGGTTTTCCTGGGACCGAGGGCTGTAGCTCATCTTGGGGCACCTCAGGCTCGGATTCATCCCTGTAGGTGTTGACGCTAGCTACACTAGCGTCACCACTTGGTAGGCTAGCGGTGCTGATGGTAGCTGTGTCAGATGCGGTACCCGAGGCACTGGAGGAGGTGGTTTCGACCTCCAGCAACACGCGGCCTTCACCTGTTGAACTGCTTGTAACTTTACTGGCAGTTTCTGCTCTTTCTCTTTGGATGGGACGAGATCTTTTTAACCACTTATCCATTTTAAGGATTAGCTAGGCTACATCAGATCCCAAAGATCATGCAACCACTACTTTATGTTTTTTGTTGTCTCTTTTTTTTTTTAAACTGACGCATCTGTGACATGTCTCTAACAGTCAGAATGGAGTCAACTCTGATAGGGCAAGAAATAGGCTGTGCTGGTGCACTCAGATGTATGGGTTATTTTTTAACATGGAGATTCAGCAGCTTGGAAATATTTTTACAGATTTTTTTTCTTGCGTACCCCCGGACATGACTGCGCGTACCCCACTTATGGGAAACGCTGCTTTAGATTATGTTTTGCTAGCTCGCAAACGCAATTTAAGGAAAGTCTTTGTAAATAATCGTCATATTTAAGCGGTGTCATTTGGTTTTTGCCCCCAACTTCACTAGTTAGCTAGCTGTAACAGCGATTGCTCTTGAGAAAGTGAGGTAGTAAACGAGGCTGAACTTGGCTCCTTATTTGCCAGCACCTTATTATTCGAAGTCCACCTTAAATAACTGCTGCATTATTTTTGCCTTCTTCCCAATTTGCATGGTTCTATATCATGATCCTCAACACTGCGGTATCAAAGACAATATAATAGAGTATCAAAATCCAGAATTATGAGAGATTTTTCTGTGGGAATTTTTAATATGGTATGTATGTCAGTGAGTCAATGCTTTTTTACCCAATTACACTATCTGCACATTTTCTGGAGCTATATCTCCTTATCATCAAAAGGTCTCAAAGATCTGAGAGTTCAGTTCAGACGCACGAAAGCGCCGCAATCTAACATATCAGAGAAGTTCATGCCTATTTCAGCAAGCTAAGAGAGTAAAGTTAGAGCAAAACCTAATCAAATCAATTAAATATGACAATTATTTACAAAGACTTTCCTCGGTTAAGGTAACCTAGCCAGCTAGATGGCTATATAATCTAAAGAGTATAAAGGTGTAAACGTAACGTAATAAGCAACTGCGCACATAGCATTATAGCGCAGTAGGGCCACAATGACACAGTTGCACGTGCAACACAGTGTTTCCATTGTGTGGCGAAAAAGATTTCTTTGTGGCTAAAACATTATGAGGATGTTTAGCCACAGTGGCCAAAAACAAAAAAAAATCCTGGAGCACACCCAGTGAATCATGCTTCTGACCTCTTTCACATCCATAGTCTGTATAAAAAGATGGACGGAGCACCCGGGTCTGAAAAGTGAAGCCAATGCTTCACATCTTGGATAAGAGGGGTTTTATGAGCTGAAGCACTTGTGTTCAGTATTCAGAGTACCGGACGTTGAGCGAGGGCATCTAACTGTTAAAACTGCCAGATTCGGAGATTGCACATAATTCAATTAAACTTCTCTCCCCCGACAATCCACCGTAGGGAATTACGCGTTTTTATTGCGTGATGACTATAATTGATAGTAGAATGACAAAGTATCAATAGCATGGCAAATTTTTGCTTCAGAAAATGAGAGTTACAAATGCAACTGTGGTTCTATGAATTCTGGATGACCGGCAGATGGCGGTGCTTTCGCACTGGATATCTTTATCTCGCATGTGCGCAGGTCGAATAGTTATCCCAACAAAGTCACTTGTGACCATGTGATGACGTTGGGCACACGCCCCAGTATAAAAACGCCACGTCATCACGCAATCCGTTCCGACAGAATGTTCTCACTCAGATTTCGAGTGACAGACCATTCTTGCGGTCATCCAGAATTCATTGAACCTTGGTTACATTCGTAACTCTCGTTCTATTTCATTCTTCATGAACTCCAGATGGTGGTGCTTTCGTACTGGGTGACTTATGCCAGCAAGGTCACGAGGAATAATTACCATGCTAAGGCTCAGAAGCTGTTGACAGAACAGCCGTCGTCACTGCATTGGGCACAGCTGCATTGATGCGGTAAAAGCGAGCGAAGGTACATTGAGACTCCAAGCTCGCAGCCGCACAGATACCTTGCAGAGAGATACCCTTTAAGGCTGCCCAGGATGTGGAGTTACTTTGGGTAGAGTGACACCTGACATTTCTACAAACCTCAATTCCAATGAAGTTGGGACGTTTTGTAAAATGTGAATAAAAATAGAATACAATGATTTGCAAATCTCATAAACCCATATTTTATTCACAATAGAACATAGACAACATATCAGATGGTAAAAGTGAGACATTTTACCATTTCATGAGAAATATTAGCTCATTTTGAAGAGGTATGATAGGTTTGAATCATTTTGAATGGGTATATGAAGAGGATTTTAGAGAGGCAGAGTCTCTCTGAAGTAAAGACAGGCAGATGTTCACCAATCTGTGAAAAAATGCATCTAAAAATTGTGGACCAAATTCAGAAATTGTTCCTCAATGTAAAATTGCGAGGACTTTGAATGTCCCACCATCTAAAGTACATAATGTCATCAAAAGATTCAGAAACTCTGGAGAAATCTCTGCACTATAGGGACAAAGCTGAAGTTCAATATTGGATGCACGTGATCTTCGGGCCCTCAGGTGGCACTGCATTAAAAATAGGCCTAATTCTGAACTGGAATACACTGCATGGGCTCAGGAACACTTCTAGAAATCACTGTCTGTGATCACAGTTTGCCGTGCAATCAACAAATGCAAGCTAAAGCTGTATCATGCAAAGAAGAAGCCATATCTGAACATGATCCAGAAATGCCACTGTCTTCTCTGGGCCAAAGTTCATTGAAAATGAACTGAGGCAGAATGGAAAACTGTTCCGTGGTCAGAAGAATCAAAATTTGAAATTCTTTTTGGAAACCACAGAGTTGTGCGGCCTAAATAGGAGAGGGACCATCCAGCTTGTTATCAGCGCACAGTTCAAAAGCCTGCATCTCTGATGGTCTGGGTTTGCATTAGTGCCTATGGCACTATCAATGCTGAATAGTATATGGAGGTTTAACAACAACATATTGTCTCATCTAGACACCGTCTCTTTTAGGGAAGGTCTTGCATATTTCAGCAAGACAATGCTAAACCATATGCTGCATCCATCACAACAGCATGGCTTCACAGTAGAAGAGTGTGGGTGCTGAAATGGCCTGCCTGCAGTTCAGACTTTTCACCAATAGCAAACATTTGGCGCATCATAAAATGGAAAATCTGGCAAAGTAGACCCAGGACTGTTGAGCAGATAGAATCCTACATCTGACAAGAGTGGGACAGCATTCCTCTCCAAAAACTCTAGCAACTGGTCTCCTCATTTCCCAGACATTTACACACTGTTGTTAAAAGAAGAGGGGATGTTACACAATGGTAAACACAGCCCTGTCCCAACTTTTTTGAGATGTGTTGCTGCCATCAAATTCAAAATGAGCCAATATTTTTCATGAAATAGTAAAATGTCTCACTTTCAACATCTGATACGTTGTCAATGTTCCATTGTGAATAAAATAGGGGTTTTTGAGATTTGCAGATCATTGTATTCTGTTTTTATTCACGTTTTACACAACGTCCCAACTTCACTGGAATTGGGGTTTGCAGGTGCAGGCAGACCTTAGGACTTATGGGCATGCCAAATCACCTCCACAATCCAATTAGAAAGTCTCTGTTTTGATAGAGGTTTGCCCTTACTGCAATCCCCATAGCGCACAAACAGCTCGTCAGACGGGCGCAAATTGGCAATGGTCTCCACATACAGCGCCCTCAATAATTATTGGCACACCTGGTTAAGATGTGTTAAAAGCCTTAAAATAAATTCAATTTTTATTGCAGAAACATACTCTCACACTGAAAATTGGAGAAAAATGTAACCTTCAACTCAAGTGAATTTTAAGGGGAAAAAAAAATCCCTGACTAAGAAATTATTATTTTTCATAAAATCACCTGTTCCACAATTATTGGCACCCCTAACAATTCCTAGGAAATAAATGTAATTGAAGTATTTCTGTCATTTCTACAGTAGTTTACAGAGTTGATCAGAGTATCTAGGAACATTTAATTAGTAATTCATCACTTCCTGTTTCCCTGGGGTATAAATATGACGTGACACAGAGGCCATTTCTCTTATCCACTGTTCAACATGGGAAAGACAAAGGAACACACCATTCAAGTAAGGCAGATGTGTGTCGACCTTCACAAGTCAGGCAATGGCTGCAAGAAAATAGCCACTCGCCTGCACCTGCCCATATCTACTGTCAGAGGAATCATTAAGAAGTTTAAAACAACTGGAACAGTGGTAAACAAGCCTGGATGAGGACGCAAGGTTATTTTGCCACCACGCACAGAGAGGAGGATGGCAAGAGAAATAAAAACTTCTCCAAAGCTCACTGTTAAAGAATTGCAACAAATGGTAGCATCTTGGGGTCACAAAGTCTCCAAAACAACCATCAGGCGCTATCTACACGTCAACAAGCTGTTTGGGAGGCATGCACAGAAAAAACCTTTTCTCACTCACAATCATAAACGCAAATGTCTGGAGTTCGCTAAGCAGTACTGGGACTTCAACTGGGACCGTGTGCTTTGGTCAGATGAGACCAAGATAGAGCTTTTTGGCAACAAACACTCTAAGTGGGTCTGGCGGAACACAAAAGATGAGTATGCAGAAAAGCACCTCATGCCCACTGTGAAGTATGGGGGAGGATCGGTGATGCTGTGGGCCTGTTTCTCTTCCAGAGGCCCTGGGAACCTTGTTAGGGTGCATGGCATCATGAACGCTTTGAAATACCAGGACATTTTAAATCAAAATCTGGTGGCCTCTGCCCGAAAGCTGAAGATGGGTTGTCACTGGGTCTTTCAGCAAGATAATGACCCTAAACATGTGGCCAAATCTACACAGAAATGGTTCACCAGACACAGAATCAAGCTCCTCCCATGGCCATCTCAGTCCCCAGACCTCAACCCCATTGAAAACCTGTGGAGTGAGCTGAAGAGGAGAGTGCAGAGGAGAGGACCCAGGTCGCTGGATGATTTAGAGAGATTGTGCAAAGAGGAATGGTCGAAGATTCCTCTTTCTGTATTCTCCCATCTTGTGAAACATTATAGGAGAAGATTAGGTGCTGTTTTGTTGGCAAAAGGGGGTTGTACAAAGTATTAACATCAGGGGTGCTAATAATTGTGGCACACATGATTTGATGTAAAAGAATTATTACTTAATGCGGGATTTTTTTCCCACTGAATAAATGCACTTGAATTAAAGTTTGGATTTTCCTCTTTTGTTCATTGTGGTCCTATATTATTTAGAAAAAAACTGAATTTATTAGAAGCTAAAGAACACATCTTAACCAGGGGTGCCAATAATTATGGAGGGCGCTGTATTCCTTAAGTGTCTTAACCCGGCACAGCAGCTCCAATGGCCCCTCTGGCTCTTCGGAGAAGCCTGGTGAATTAAATGCAGCCATTTCTATGACTTAGTTTACATGTGTGGGTGGCACCCTTTTTGGCAAGAAGGATGGGTTTAGAAGGAGAGTAACCCCCAAACCATCTGGGTACCAATGGATGCACGTTTGGCTCACCGACAGGGCGTGGATTTCATCCACTCGCTTTGTTGATGTGATAGCAAGCAGAAATGCTGTCTTAGCAGACAACCACCTCAATTCTGGCTACCCTAGTGGATCAAGTGGGGGCAGGCACAGGGCCACAATACCAATTTCAAGTCCCATGATGGTACAACAGTGACTCTTGATGGGCTAAGTCTCTGTGCACCTTTTAAAAACTGACTAACCAGATAGTGCGACCCCACTATTTGTTTGTCCACTTTCACGTGCCCTACCGATTTGGCAGCTGCATATACTTTCAAGGTCGATGTGCATCTGCCTTCATCCAACAATGACTGCAGGAAGCGCAGAATAATGGCTACCGAGCAGCTGTTTGGGACCTTCCCATGTGCTCTGCACCACTGGGAAAAAATCCTCTACCAATTAGCCTGGAGTGACCTTGTTGAGGGAGCTCTTGAGCTTAACACAGTGTGGATCACCAACTGGTCACAAGATGCCAGGAGTGGGTCCTGGCTTCCAATGGCCAGACACACAGCTGAAGGCTATCCGGATTTGGATGCCTTATGTGCCCCTCCAGCTGAGAGAGAAGGTCTGCTCTTTGGCAGTCGCCATGGCTCCCCCTTGAGGAGTTTGAGAAGTGCTGGAAACCATGGTCTTCCGGGCCAGTGGGGGGCTACTAGCAATAGCTTGTGACCTCCCCGTTGGACTCTGTCTAGCATCGCTCAAATGAGCGGAATCAGAGGGAAGGCATATAGAAGGCAGAATGGCCAAGTGTCAGCCAAAGCATCTTGACTTAGATGACTGGTGTGCTCCATCAGAGAGTACCAGAGGGGACAATGTGTTGAGGCAAAATTGTCCACTTCTGCTTTGTCACATTTGTTCCAAATCATTTTGATTACGTCCGGGTGGAGTCTCCAGTCTCCCAAAGTTGGCCCTTGGCGAGAAAGCACATTGGCCACACTGTTCTGCACCCCTGGGAGATGTACGGCTTTGAAGCTCAGAAAATGAGGAAAAGCCCACGTGAGGAGCTTCTGTGACACTCTCACACCCAGCCTGGACCTAATGCCTCCCTCATGATTGATGTGATACACTGCCAAAGTTCTGTCTGTTCTGGATGAGGACGTGCCGGTCCTACAAAACTGGAAGAAAATGTTGCAGTGCCTGATATACAGCCCTGAGCTCAACCACATTTGTGTGCTCCAACTTCTTTCGCGCACTCCATCGACCCCTGATGGTCCTGTGCTGCCAGACTGCCCCCCAGCCTAACAAGGAGCCCTCTGTGTCCACAGTCTCTTGGCGGGAAGGGATTACTCCTATAGGAACCCCCTTTGTCAAATAAACCCTCCTCTTCCAAAGCTTCAGAGCCTTGTAACAAGGGCTGGACACCATGACGTTCCTGTCCCTACCCCACTTGGGATCCAAGTGGAGTCCGTTGATCCAGATTTGAAAAGGACGCAATATAAGAAGACCCAGAAGGACAACCATAGACGCTGCCATCAGCATGCCCAGCAGTCTGAGAAAGAGGCTGTGTTTCAAAGTTCTGCCCTTCTGAAAGCAACCTACGAGTTGCAAAATAACCTTCACTCACTTTGGGGGAAAGGGAAGCTCACATTGACCTTGAGTCTCATGTCATGCCTAGGTAACCTAGCCTCTGAGTGTAAGATTGCTCTTTGTGTCGTTGACTGTGAGGCCGAGCTGATTCACATGGCAAGAAGTGTAGCAGTGTCTCTGACTGCCTGCTCTGCAGTTGGGGAAATGACTAGCGAATCATCCAGGTATGCCAAAATTTTCAACTCAAAATTTTACATTTTCTCTCCCATTTTTTGAATGGGTGAGAGGGTGGCTGCCACGCACCTTGTAAATATGCGTGAGGCAAGAGAAAGACTGAATATCAACACTTTGAATTGGTAAGCTTGTCCTTGAAACGCAAACCTCAGGAACTGCCTGTGGTGTGGTACAATAGGCACGTGGAAATAGACATCCTTGAGGTCCATTGACACAAACCAGACCCCAGGTTCCACTGACTGAAGGACATCCGCCACCCGTAACATGCGGAAAGGCAGAACCTTTAAAAACTTCTTCAAGCCCCTTAGATCTAGGAGTGGATGGAACCCGCCCTCCTTCTTTGAAATTAAAAAATGGACTGAGTAGAACCTACTGAACCGTGTATGCCACTCTACAGGCTCCATGGCATCTTTTTCTCCGAGAGCAGCTAGCTCCTGCCTGAGGGCCAGGACTTTTGCTGGATCTCTGACCACAGACATTCTTACCTCACGGAAAGTGGGTGGTCGGTGTTGGAACTGTAGTGTGTATCGCTTGGTCAGTGTGGCCACCAACCGAGGTTCTGTGGTCTCTTTCTCCCAGTGGCTGAGATGCTGCTGGGAAAAATGTCCGACGCCAACCCCTCAAGCCTCAGGTCTGACCCCCCCGGCCCCTAGAGCCCTTGGAGGGACGACCAACAGGGGCTGGGTCTCTGAGCACCTGATAACAAGGCCAGGAAGGAGTGCGCCAGCACTGATCATATTGTCCTGGGTGGTGGGAGGTTCTTGATTGTCCACCTGGACGAACAGGCAGACGAGGGTTGCTGGGGCCAGGAGGAAAAACAACTCTCTGTCTTGAGACCTGACTCCAACCCCACCACAGGCCAGCAAACTGCTGCCTGTCTTGATCTGCTTGCGCACTACGATCTAGAGCCTGCTGAGCAGCAGGTCCAAATATCTGTCCTGGAACTACTGGAAGGGAACGTAGGGTTCAACAACATACTTCTGACAGAGAGGCTTGTGCCAGCCAGACCTGGCGGCATGTCAGCCTGATTGTTGACATCAACCGTCCAAGCTCCCTAGATATGAATGCAAAAGCTTGAAGAGATGAATCACCAAGGGTCTGGGCCGAGGGGTCAGCACCAGAGTCCTGCAGGGTCTGCGACAGAGCCAGAATAAGGTGAGACAGGGAATTTCCAATACGCCCCATGGGTGCTGCCATGTTCTAGCTCCTCGCCAGAAGATCATCAGCCAGTCGGCACTAAGGTTGCGGACAGCAGACATCAGGTCTGACAGCCTCATCTGGTGCAACAATCAAAGAGGCAATGGCCGGTTCAACTGGGGCCATGCAATCTAACCCATACAGTGTTTGAAATAAGCTGCAATGGCGGCACATTCTGTTCATATGTAAGGCCTACTGCGTGTATCTTTCACGTATCTTGTACGGGCGAGAACGTGTCTTGTTTTTTATAATAAAGTACCACGGCAAAAAATGACGTAGAGATACACTGCGGTGCGCACTTCAATTCAGGCTTAGGCGATCTAGTCAAGGAAAACTCGTGACACGGACGAAACAACCTAAGGGAATGTAGATTCGAAAATGTGAGAATAGGCATCTTCCTTTGTGCTGAATTCTGTGTGCTCATATTATAAGGGTTAACGTATTGTATGCATATTCAGAGTTCAATCAGAATTACTGCTGTGAGTGCGGTGGTTGGCTCTCTTCTAGCATGAAACTTCACTGTTCTTGACACCGAGAGGTAAGTTATCTGAAATTGTACAGCTTGATATAAAATTTCATGAGCATTCATTTATAATTGGTAATCTAACACCCAGAGGAAGCAGGAATCTTTAGATTGTGTTTTGGCTACGTTTTTTTTCAAGTACATGCAGCCTGTACATCTCTCACTCGTCCCAAGCCATGTCAAATAGGTCGGCTCTGTTCTTGCAAGTGATATAGCGAGCTAATGCCGAGTCCGATAAGAAAGGGAAATGCAGTGTCATAAAAGCCGGTCTTTGCCCAAGATTGTGATGGAAGACGGGGCTCAGAAATATTTAGAAACGGCACGAGCTATTGAGTTGAACCGAGCTATTGAGTTGCAGGAGAGTGGTTTTGGTTAACAGTTGTTTAGCTTGGCAAGAGAATTTATAGTTTTTTAAATTTTATTGCATTGTTCTGAATATCACCTGTACAACTAATTGAAGCATTATTTAGCGATATTCTACTGAATGAGCATGTAATTTTTTTTGACATGCTAATGATAGTACATAGGACAACTAAAAATTCTTGCGGACAATCATATTTGCATCCTAGGTTGTTCGGTGGACATCCAAATTTTTTTCCTCATTTCGAACACTGCCATAGCTTTCTGCCTCTTGCATGGCAGCCAAGCTTCTGCAATCACTAGTGAGATGGGGGAGCAGTTTAGGATTTGATTAGTACCGCTGGAGTTCTGCGATATATGGCTTAGAGGGGTGAAGTGAAAAGGCAGCAGGCTGTGGCACCTCCCTGAAGAAAGCACTTGAGGGGGGCGCTGCAGCAGGAGCTTCGTCCAGCCCCAGGCGAACCAAAACCATCCAAATTGCTGGCTCTAATGTGGAACGGCCAGCCTCTGATCCATGTAGTGAACCATTATTGAACCCTTGAGAAAAGGCCACAGAAGCCTGGGAAGCCGTGTCTTTATCAACATTTATGCCTTCATCCCCCTCATCCATGAACAACCTGCAGGAGGCTGCAGTTGATAGCACATCCTCCTCCAGGCATGGCAAGTCCCTTGTGGTGGAGTCACCATTGGGATTTGGCCCCTTATAATCAGGCTGGAGATTGAGCAAGAGCTCCTTAATTTGGGCAAACTCAGATGAAAGGCTGTCAACTTTGATAGCCAAGGAATCCAGTTTCCTCACCTCATTGGGCAGACCATCTGAGGTCGCACTACGTCTGCGTGCCTTAGATGCCGTTTGGTCGGCAGTCACGCTAGCAGGAAACAGCACTGTAACATCACCTACTTCTGCAAGTCTAGCCATTCTCACAGACAATCGCATTAAACTGCAGTTTTGCAAGGATTGTCAGACACACCTGCCCTGATGTTCTCAATCCATGAACAGGCAGGGGACTGATCATGAACATCCTTTGGGGGGGGCGGCGAACAGGAGTAACAGACATGCCAGCTCAACATGTCACTAATGGGTCAGTATAGCAACAAAGCAACAATAGAGGGATGACAAACAGTTAATATATACAGCCAAAATTGTGCTACCACTTTTAAAACGCATTAAACTGAAACATTATATAACCGTCTATAAACAATGTAAATAGGCAATTGTGGAAACGGCGTGCCATATAATAATGTAACAAAAAATTTACGTTCAGCAACCGCGTTGCATAGAAGCGTGCCGTCAATCCTCTGGACATGACTGTATTACCGTGGCAATGCCCGCAAGCACAGCCGATGAATTCAACTAATGTAACTAAATTACTATTACCCCCCAAATAATGCGTTCACTGCAGATATTGTCTCTTCGAAAGCAAAGAGCTAACAACATCATGGTTCATACAATACAAGAGGCGAAAAGGCGAAAACACCCGTTTTATGACAATTATCTTGTTAAATTCAACACTAAATGTAACGGCGAAAAATAGTGGACTGATTAGTCTACCACGTGCAAAATCTTAATAGTATGCAAAGAACTGTTTTATACAGAGCTAGCTATTAGGGCATGGAATTGCCTTCCAAGTGGCATACGCAACATAAAAAGTATTGCAAGCTTCAAAAAACAATTACGATCACACAAGTGAGTCAATGAATAAGTAAATGTAGTGTTATGCAATATTTTTTTTCTACCTTGGTGTGTTTTGTTATAATTTGTTTGCGTGGTAATGTTGTTATGTTTCCATGAATTATGTGTCTTGATATGTTTTAATTTTGTTATGTTGTAATCGTTTAATGTTGTTGGACCCCAGGAAGACTAGCTGACGTCTTGCGTCAGCTAATGGGGATCCTTGCCAATAAACAATAAACAACCACCCTTATTCGTCTGAGATACAAAGAGTTTTGCAAGAGAGAGAGCAGCTTACCGCAGCCTCTGGTGGGCGAGAAATTTAGCACCAACCCTCAGATTACGAGGCTACAAGCGGCGAGCAATTTCACCTGCTTCAGTTTCTTTAAAATACAAGAAAATAGAAGGAGCAGATTGCGTGATGACGTGAGGTTTTTAAGCTGGGGCGTGCGCCCAACGTCATTGCATGGTCACGAGTGACTTTGTTGGTATTACAACTCGACCTGCGCATCTGCGAGATGGAGATATCCAGTGCGAAAGCACTACCATCTGGCGGTCAGGAAGAATGAAATAGAACTTATGTTTTTTTAACTATCTAATTTGGAAACCGTTGGCTCACTATAGCTGAGGTGGTGGCTACAAAGGACAACAATTTTTTTCTAGCGAAAGAGATCATTTTTTTAAACTGCTGGATAGACACTATGGGCAAGTATATTGAGCAGTTTGCACATCAGGCTTAGCGAAGTAGTTTAATTCATGCAGCTCCTGGGAAACAGGGATGGGACTGAACTCATCCATATTCTAAATTGTGTTTGAGCTCGGCTTGCTAGTGAATATTCAATAACTGATTCCGGTGTGCCATCTAGTGATAGAATAGTGTAAAAATAGAGCATAAATAGAGCAGCTCTATGTCCGCTGGCGCCTACATCTGCGCAGAGGAATTAATGTACATTTGTTCTGCTGTAGAAATAGTATTAATTTTCCTTTGTTAAGGACTTACAAAGGTGTTAAAAGTCTTAAATTTGATTTTAAAAAGTGCGCAGAAACTCACTGTTTGTGGCATTAAACAGGCTAGGCTTACAGTACATGTGCTTTCTAATGCTACTCCAGTGCTCAAGGTAGAACGCAACCAAAAACTTTTTTTCTGCCTTTTGAGACATATCTGTGATCCTGCTTGAGTTTTTTTTTCTTTTCTTTTTTTAAATCATTTGCAGATATTGTGATGCATCGTATTAGGATTAGGAATCATCCAGTCATCATCCAGTCCAGATATTGTCATTATCAAAATATCGCAATTGTGATGCCCTGGAGCACAAAGATGTTAAAAAGACACCAGGAGAGTGATGGAATCATGAAGGACCCAAGTGCAGAAACATTAATTTAATAAATAAACAAAGTAGATAACTAACACAAACACAAAACTTCAAGGGGATAACAAAAAGGGAGTACTCTCAACGAAAGAGTGTCACGAACTAAGGCTATCTGGCAGTGAGTGGGAAAACTAAAGGCGCTACTCCACTAGACAGTTTTTAACTGTTAGAAGTTGCTGTCGAAGAGAAAATCTCTAGTGGATAACGAAACGACAGTTACTTCCGAGAGTGCAGAAAAACTTTAGGAAGTTTGTCGCAGAAGTTATTGGTGTCAAGTGGAAGGACGATTGAAAGAATGTCATAATGACTCGCGACAGCGCTCTCAGAGAATAGAACGGGTTCTATTTTGGGGAAGCTACTTTCGGGAAGCGCAATAGTCCGTGAATGGTGTGGTGTATAAAAGGGCGTGTTTATGGATTTCTTCCTATGTGACAAAATGGCATGCACTAGTGGCCAAGAATGGACGAAATCGGAGACATTTCAGCTGATAAACAGCTACAAAAACCAACCCAGTTTATGGCATGTTAGCTCATCAGAATATTAAGACAGGATGAAAAAAATGGCTGCTTGGGCTGATCTTGCAAAAGCATGTTCCAGGGACGTCGCTTGAGGTACAGCGGAAGATGCATAATTTACGGAACCAGTTCAATGGCAAGCAGTGGTGGGCGGTGGACGGAAACCGGGGGGGGGGCGGAAAACATCCCTTGAAACGGATGAGATTAGTGACCCGATTTCAATCATTGTTCTTGGTCAACATGTTAGTTTCCCTTATAATGAAATGTTTAGGCGAGTGATTCATAAATTCTATAAAATGTTTAATTCACATGCCTTAATAGGCAACTCTTCACGAAAAAACCACTGTGGATTTTCCGCGTAAAATTTTGTCACATCCTAAGCAAGTCGTCAAACCTGTGCGTAATGATTGTTTAATTGAAAAAGATTGAAATGCGCTCTTTTTTGTGTTCAATTGGTGCGTTTGATTTCTCGTCTTAACGAAGACAATTAGCTACACCTGAGAGGGGAGAGTTCAAGTGTCTTTTACCAGGGAAATTGCCTGAAAACAGATCAAGACTAATAAGCAATTTAAAGACATGTTTATCGCCCTCCTTGTTCTCTGTCCACCGCCCGCCACTGTTGGCGAGCTATGTAAAATTAAAACCAAATCAAGACAGGGTACAGAGGTTTCCTCCTTTTTTATTATAATGAAGGTGGCAACAACTGCCGCGACCTGTTGTCTCCTCGCCGGCAACATGGTAAATGAGGTCGAGTAGAGCGAGTAGAGACCCTCGTGTCACATGATATGGTCATCGATTGATACTGTCAAACTGTAATGATCTCTCAAGTGGAACGTCATGAGAAATTTTATGTCGACAGTTGCTTCCAGAAACATAGTTGACAGCCAATCGGAGCTTCTGTCAGAGACTTTTTAATCTGAGGTGGATAGACGTTTGATATTTCTGTCGAGAGTTGGCTGACAGAAAGTTTTGACATAATCTGCCTAGTGGAGTAGCGCCTTAAGGTTTACACAGACAAGGGAATCAACGAAAGAAAACCAGGTGTAATAATTAGGAGAGAGAACAGAGGTGATAAGTGAATAATTAGGTGAGGGTAGGTAACCCTGAATCCTGAATGCCTGGGGGGGCATTGCACCAATATATCGCAGTCATACTGTAAAGTGGTTTTTAAGGCTGTCAAGCTGGGAGTGGGCAGTGAGGATAAGCTCTCACTGCTCCCCGAAATGCTCCTATATCATGCGTATCATAGCCCCTGACAACAAAGTCCAACTGCTGGTGTTCTCGTGGCAGAACTGTTTTGACTGACCAGGAGGCGGGGCAAAAGGTGAATCTCTAGCACCTCAAAACCAGATAGCTTTGGGCAGAGGCAGCTTGTTAACCTTGATTGATAGCTCATCTCGGGAAAGGAAAGCCCTGATTCCAAACCCCCGCTGCCCAGCGGCCATACCTGTTTTTAGGAAAGGGTTCAGAAGTAAACCCCAAGGAGAAATTCCTCATCACAGTTGCCTAGGCCTGTGCCCTGGAGAGGACACATTGCGACAATACAACATGTGAAGTGATAGTTACCGGTGATAAGCCGGAGAGATCATCGTGCCTCACTGGATACCTACCGACCGCTTTAAACTGGGCAGGCCCCAGAAAATAAGGCACCAAGCCGCCACAGTTCTCCTGCCTCACTGGGCGCATGGGACTTAGGGCTGTAAAAAGCCTGACAAATTGACTGTAAGCCCCAAGTGACTGGCAAGGATAAAAATGTGAGAAACAAGCAAGCACTGAAGGCAGGAATGTCAGGACAATGACTACCTGTCTATCAACGAAACTGCAGGACATGAGCAACACAAGAAAGACAGCACTGATAAGCAACAAACTGCTGAGACTGCAAGTGGATATCGCAGCTGCCCAAGAGACCCACCTTGCTGAAATTGACTCTCTTCAAGAAAATTATTTTACCTTCCTCTGGCACTGAAGCGCTGCCGACGAGACCAGAAAGTACAGCGTCGGATTTGCCATCAAGAACTCATGGCTGAATATGATAAGAGCCTGGTGAGTATGGTACAGAGTGGATCCTCAGCATACATCTTCACCCGACAGATAGGCATATCAGCCTCATCAGCGTCTCTGCCCCCACCCTCCCCTCTCCCGGAGGTAAAAGAAGAGTTCTACAAACCACTACCGGCAGCCATCCTGAAAATCCCAAACACCGAAAACCTGCTTTTACTTGAAGGTTGCAACGCATGAGTTGGCACTGACCTAAGCCTTTGAAGGTGCAGCAGCTTAAAAGGGCATTAAATGGCTATCCAATGTAATTAATCACTAATAAAATTAGTAATTAACAATTAATTAAAACTTTAATTTAAATATTAAAGTTCCTCCCACGCGGCACCTGAATATGTAAGGGAATGTGCCTTCATGATACGTAAAATAGCGAGGATGGATAATTCAGATGTTTCGTCCCAATTATCCTAATAATAATAACCACTAATAACCTAATAACCACTTGATTCAGCAGGAAACCTGCAAAGTTAGTAATCAGTCTCATAAAATTACTATTGTAACCAAAAATATGGAATTTTCATTAAAATAACCAATATTAATGATTAAAGAAAACAATAATTAAATCAAAGATTTAATTAATAATCTGAAGGATTTTTGGAGTTCTACATGGGCTATTTTGATTCAGACTCCCACGTGTTACAGCACCAAAACAGACACCAGGTTTAATAAATGAATTTATTAAACAAACAAACACAGAACACACATGGGCTAATCTACGGAAGGACTATATACGAACTAGAGAGAGTAACAATGGTGTGTGTACGTGTGAGTTAGTGTGCATATGTGTGCCTGTGGGCGTGTGCGCGCTTTTGGGAGTGGGCAGGCGCGTGTCTGTGCGCATGGCAGATGCGCGTGTGTGCTCGTGGGCACGAGTTCCTTTGTCTTGGGACAAAGGGAGAACAGCAGGCGCCCTGAATGTTGGGTTTAATCCCGGGAAACGGGATTCCCGGGATTAAACCCAACATTCAGGGCGCCTCGGAAACACCTGAATGAGGGGAATAAAACTTGAAATTATCGCGTAAACCACATGCTTTACCGATACGGGGACATTAGGCACGATACATTGCGAATCAGCTGGCATTTGTGACCGATACGCACTGAAGCTACCGATGCAGTCGCATCGCAAACGTTTGTATCGGACCACCGATACGCACCGGTGAATCTCTCCATCCCTAGCGGAGTGCGCAGATCCGAAGTCCTGTGTCCACTTGGAGTTGTGTGCTGGTCTGGGTCGGTTGCTCAGAGCAATGTCCTTGTTGATTCGGAAAAGTTATTTAACGGAGTTGTTTCGTGATCAACTAGCAGTAGCATTGGGCATAAGCTAGTTAAATGAGATTTGCAATCCTGAACTTAAACAGAGTTGCGAGCACTCTGGAAGTAGGCCGAATGAAATTGCGCGGGAGACGCAAATTCCAATACAAGTTCTGTCCTTGCGCTTGAAGAGAGCAGGCCAAGAGAGAGTGTGGCTTCCCGGTGGGAATAGAGCCAAGAGAGCGTGTGCTCCTCAGTGGGAAGTGTGCCAAAAGAGAGCGAAGCTTCCCCCGGGGGAAGATGCACCAAGAGAGAGTGAACTGGGTGGGTTCCCTAGTTTTAAAAGTTCTATTACCTGTTTTATTTTTTTTGGGCTCATTCTATTGGAAAACGTAAAATGTGCGTCAGGCATATTAAATAATTATCCGATTTAGACCAAAATCGATGGCATCGAGACCACATCAGTACTAATGCCAACGCCAAATGTAAATAAAATTGGTTGACACCAGTGACCTGCCTTCAGATCATAAGAAACCTCTTCAGATGTGGCAGCAGAAACAACAGAGGCAGTATGACAAGTGTAAATCCATTGTATTCCCGCCTTTTCCTGAGCATAAAAATATTTTCAGCAGAACCTACCCAATGTCCAAAACACATAGGCAGAAAATTTGCAAAACACATATTCTTCACACTAGTTCCTTCATAAAATATTCAGATCAACTAATCAAGCATGAGTGAAGAATACCTAATCAGCTCAACAGGTTTTTAATTGTAATATAAGCCAAATTATGCAGATATCCTTGGTAGGAGTACGTTTTCTGGTGGAATTGTTGGCGATCACTGTCCAATAAATGTGTATATACTTGGAAAACAGTAGTGCTTACGTGTATTGATGAAAATAACTTGCCAAGTTATGTCCTCCTCTTTTCTACTGATGAAATGAAGCGCTGTGAAGCCACAGATCCAATTACTGATCTCTCATCTTTCTGTCCCCAGACACACTCAGTGTCCTGATTGTGTGCAATGCACACCGTAATTCATTGGCCAGTGATACTTTTCATTGTGGTTGTGTACTCTTGCACTTTAAGTTTGAAAGGATACATTCACAATGAGGTTAAAGTGCAACTGTCAGCTTTGATTTGTTCATCCACATAAAATTTACTGCTTAGAAATGACAGCGTCTTTTATTCATAGCTCCCCCCCTAATTTTTTTACTGCATAAAAATATTGGACAGTTCAACTTAATATAGAATAAAGTAGTCCTTTTTATCATTCTTCATTATCCTTTGCTTAGAGTGACGCTGGGTATGTTCGTTGGTGATGCTCTGCCAGACCTTTACTGCAGCCATCTTCAGTTCCTGCTCATTACAAAGACTTTTTGCCTTCAGTCTCCTTGGCAGTATCCAAACAGCTTGTTCAGTTGGACTCAAGTCCTGTGATTAACTTGGCCAACACGACCAAAATGACAACAGGAGTCATCAGAAGATGACATATCCCCCTGGCCCCCGCAATCTAATCTCAGAAATCCCAAAATTTGAAAAGGCACCAGTCTAGGACCTGATTAATACACACAGCAAGTTTTGTAAAAAAAAAAAAAATATTGAACAGTATTCGAGTTCTCCTCCGGAAAAGAAATAACCTCAGATGGACAGACAGACAGAGAGATGACTGCACTGACAGCTGTATCCCATGGCATCATTATGTCGGGGGCATAATAAATGCGTCACTGTCCAATGAATTGAGTTTGCAGTATGTATTTTCAAACACATATTTCCCCTTATTTACATATGTAGACACATTCAGAATCACTTTAAATCCTGACAACTTTACCTCAGTATGATAGGGTAATCTTCCTTCAAAGATTCAAATAATGTGTCCATGGAGTGGTACTCAAATCATTTTCATGCAGCTGGGTGAATTCTGTCAGAATTTTGAATGAACATACCTGTCCAAAATTTGAAGTGTTGCACACTGCATAACTTTTAAAAGCCGGTGCCTGTGGGGGTATGAAGTAAGCGTTCTCAACCATCAGACCAACATCCAAGATCCCGGCATCATACTGGCGGAGGGCTGGCGTATAATGGAATCGAAGGCCGGAGTCATCAATGCGACCTGAAAGATATGTTTTGATGTGGCATGCATATCAAAAAATGTTTGTTTCAGCAGTCAACCAACTGCCAATGCCAGAACATCTATTATATTTCCAGTGTTTATTGCGTGCCTTCTATTGCTTCTATTGCTGAGCAATCAATTCTGAGCACAGTCACCGGTTTGACTCTAACCCCCGGATTACACCAGATGCGTGTTTGGTCTGCCACCACTACGCAGTGGGTTTGCTCCGTGTTTTGCCATCTGTCAGCACCCACCCGCATTTCACAGCTTAGCACTGCCAGACAGCTGGAGAAGCAAGACTGGCGAGATCAGGAAGTAATTGCAGAATCACGTGCAATCGCGCTAGATAACATGATGGACGTAGTATCAAACGCAGCAACAAACAAGCAAAAGGTTATTGTTCCTAACCAAAGGAGTCGAGGAAGGGTTGGCTTCCCTAGATTTGTCTCTTTTTCGAGATTTTTGATCTTCCACGTGCCAATTAATAAATATGTGCCATTAACTCATTTCCTGTTTATGTTTGATTTGTTATTTGTTTGTACAGTGCTATGTCCAGAGTGAGTAAAAAAAAACTATACACTTTTTAAATGTCCAATTATTATATTCTGTAGCAATGTATACAACATCTGTTTACATGTACGTTTTCAGCAGCTCTTTCTGCTTCTTTTGATACCAGTTTGCACCTTGTTAGATTAAACCCATGACTGCTGTGTTATGATTCTACTCTGTTCTGCCTCATTATCTGTGCACGTTAGAACTCCCTAACCGGAGCCGTATGTTTATCTATAGGCTGTCTTGTGATCCCTGTCCACGTTTTGGCTTTTGCCTATTTCATGTGGTTAGGTTCTCCCTCGTGTCGCTCCTTTGTAATTAGTCTGATCCAATTCACCTGTTCCCAATCATAGCATGTGACTTCCCTTGAGTGTATTTAAGCAGTCTTCTCACAGCAGTTCCCCGTCAGAACGTTTCCCTTGGTTTGCCTGTGCTACACTTGTTTTCGCCTTGTATTCTTTGTGATTCTCTTCTGACTGGAGTGTCCCTGATTTACGATTTTGGCTCTGTTTTGGATTACCTTCTGCATCTGTGTATCGAACCCTTTTTGCCCGACTACGAGTACTGTGATTGCTGCCCTGATAACGACTCGGATTTCACCCTCTGGATTTTTGATTTTTGGATTGTGGACTCTGTACTGTTGCCTCCTGCTCTGCGGGGGTTTTCCCACTTCCATAATAAAATCCAGTTTTACTGCACTGCTTGGTTCTCACGACTGGTTCCTGAGCGATACCTCAAATGCTGTGGAACAATTTAAGGAGTTAAGTGAAATTTCATTTCTGCCAACTGATCAGACTCTGATACAAAGCAAACAAAACAGAATTCCGTCTGTGAAGTTTCAAGTCAACATAAAACATTTATGGCGCGTAAGGAAACTGACGCCAAAAACTCCACAGTACATTTATAACGTTCCGTGTCTTATTATATACAGTGACCAAGAAGGCCCTTTGCCTGGGGGTAAACTGTGGAGGCACCATGCTTGGCAGTGCCAGGTCATTACGACCAATGCACAGGCAAGATTCATATGCCTGTTTTAAAGTTCAGATGACTATGCAACCCATTATGACATGCATGGTCAATTTCATATCCAGCCCTGGTCAGTTGGCACAAATCAGATTTCACTTGAGTCCCTTAATTGTCCTCTGTGCAGTCATGCCTGAAACCTAATGAGGTTTAACTGGTACCAATATCAGCGGAAAGATCTGAGGCAGAAGTACAAAATATGTTGTATACATGTATATCTGCACCATCACAAAATGACCCGCTAAAAAGTGTATAGTTTTTTTTTTTACTTACTCACTCTGTAGATAAAGTTGCATACTTATTTTCTAATAATTGTTGTTGCCCTTGCCTACAATACAATCTGGCATCAACACCCAAGGTTTTATTCTGAGAATTAGCATGAGGTTTTAATTCTGTATCTGTGTCTGGCTTCCTGGCATCTGGCAAAAATAGAAGCCATGTGTATCTCCGGATTGTTGGGGCTGCGACGGAAGAGAAACGCAATACTGCGGAGCCAGAGGAAGCACACATGTTGACTAAAGTGAAACCTATCAGCTCCGCTGCTGTGGCAGAGAGGAGACTGATCGAACCCGCGTCTGGTGTAATTTAGGGATAACGCACGACCCAATTTAAATTTCATTTGAATTGTCAGGAACATTTAAATGTGGGATGGGTGAAAAGGAAGAATCTAAACATGGATGGTATTGGAAATGCAAAAAGCAATGCACACATCATGTTCCCACCAGGCTGGTTTCATGGAAATGGCCATAGGTGGTGTTATTAAGAGGCTCAGGGAAACTTAGTTTCCAGAAAAAAATCACTGAAAAAATTTTTCTCAACCCAACTGCACCTGCCAACAGTAAAAATCAAGTGTTTATTATATATGTGTGTGTGTGTGTGTGTGTGTGTTTTCACAATACTGGAGAGATTTCAGGGACAGTTATCGTTCATTGTTTTATTATGAGCAGGTAATGTTTGATGCATTTAATTCATGTTCATTTTGTTAAGCACATGATAGAGATATCGTGAGGATAAAACTACCATTTGAACCCAAGTAGTTTTTTTCTTTTAATTAAATTAATATGATTTTTTGGCTCAAAGAAGACACCAAAATGTGACACAAAAAAATCTGGTTTTAACTGAAAGGATGTGAGAAATTGAAATTAGAAAGTATCATGTAGATTTGCCCGTATGGTATTCGCTCACGGTACAATGAATAAATTCTACTTTGTTACCAGACTTTTCTAGTGAGAAAATAAGACGATATCAGACTGAAATTATCGAGCAATAGTCATTGCTTGACGTGTCCGCTGTCCTCACGGCTGTTACCATGGCTGGCAGGTCTTGAGTGAGTGGCGCTGCTCAAATGTACTGCTACTGCGCAGAAGAACTGACTTTCCTTATGCTGATGAACCAACTTTCCCCTCAGCTAATTTCCGTCGGTTTTGAGAATAATTAACTTAAATACTAAAAAATTGTAAATCACTACCATTAACAAAGACATATTTTGTTTTTTATACTACAATTATATGCATCAATTTATTGATTTTTCATGTTTCCTGTAATGACTCCATAAACACCTTTGATTGGCAACGAAATTTTTCCAGTGTGTTGCTGCGCGTCGGCTGATTTCCGCTACTGAGCGTATGATGTCCACAATTTTGTTTGCTGCAACAACCGTTACTGAAAAGGGAATTATGATAAAAATAGTCTGAATGCATCCTTATTCTTGATCATCGTTCAGCAACTGGCCTTCAATCTGCTTGGTAAGACATTACTGACTGCTATTTTTGTGATTTTTCTGAATAATTTGTGTTATTGATTTCATATTTTAGGATGCGATTTCTTATCATATGGGTTCATTCGTTCCAGTGTTGGAGGTCAGTTAGAATTTTCACTGTTAAACAAATGATAACTCCCTATTACTTTGCTTGATTAGCAATCAGAGGTTTGATTTACTAATTCACTAAGACTAAATGGCAGAATGGCGTGCCAATTTCATCCACAACATTATTTCTCAGTGCATGGAACTTAAAATGCTAACGAGATAGCAAATTTGGCCATATTTGCTTACAGGAAGCTAACGCAATGCCATTAACAAATATTAAAACCTTTCTTATGCCGTGTTCAATGCATGGTCAATATGTTTACGATAATGTTTTCCCCCTTAAATACATACTTTTTAATGCCATTCAAAAAATAAAAAAATTAAATTAAAAATATGGAGTTTATTTTCAGTCTTCTTCCATCATCCGATAAACAGAAGATCAAAATGATCCACGGAATTACCGAGAGAGTTGAGACTTTTACCAATTAATTAAGATTTCCATTCTTGCAGTCTCGAATCAAAGCGTAAACGTAAATGAATTTTATTGTCACTATCACCTCTTAATCATTGCAGGCTACATATAGCCTAGGCTAGGTCTTAATTGTTCGGTAAAAAAAAAAGTTAAAATTGATTGATTGTCAATCAGACATAGTACCTGGAAACAGGTTGAAAATCCCAGCGATAAAAAGGTGAAGTCACTGCCTCACCTGACCGCATGTCTCTGATTTGTACCCATTTCTTCTCCACCTTGATGAACGTTATGCTTCAGTAAATTATTTTTGTAAACTGTCCTCTAAAATATCACATGTATTAATTGGACTGTTGGGGATCGCACATGCCAAGAGCAGAAGCTCTGCGATCTGTTTTTGTTTTGGACGACAAACAGCGGCTCCTTGTAAAGCAGTTTGAATCAATTTTGATTGTTTGTTGTTTTATTTCAGTTAGAAAGTACATCATGACTACGTATGGGTTTGTACGATATCTTCAAAAAAGAAAGCAGAATGCTTGTAACAGGTCAAAGTTCAACAAATCATTCAGCAAACAAACTACACTTCTTTACAAGATTTCCATTATGGTATGATGTGTTTCCTTATCTTAAAAAAAAGGTCGTAATCCATCGTTATGTGGATTTATTTATCTGATTAATAAAATTTATGTTAACTTATAATTAATGATGGTGAGGGCCTATCATTTGCCCCTTCTGAATCTTCTGACATGAGTTTTTAAATAAATGAGAAGCTACGCACTAAATCCATTAGAGTTAAAGTAATTATTGCCAGCTGAAACATAGGCTTTTAATCGCTGCAATAATGATCAGGTCGTAGTATTTGTTTATTTGAATCCAAACGGAAACTACTTTTGGACAGGCAGTGTAGAGGACAAATGATCCACCATACAAGCTGAATTACTGCACCAGAGAATGAAAGGAGGTCCAAACCATTAAATGTCAATTGCAGTTTTAAAAATGCATGCTTTCAAATGAAAAGAAAAATAGAGCAACCCTGCTGCACAAAACACACCAATTTCGTTCAGAGATTTACTAACAGACACACAGACGCAGTATATGGAATGAGCCTGCGCAGGTTCCATACAAATTGTGTAATATATAAAACGGTGATATAAATATAATGTATCCTATAAAACGACAGTATCAAAAGTTGAATTTGGGCTTTGAAATGAACATATTTTTTGACCCATTTTGTTAATATATACTCAAAATTTGATAGGGATCATAGGAATTTTTTTGTGAAATGACATACAAATTTGGTAACTGCCACTGATGAACAATATATTGGATAAATGACATGCAGTCAGACACAAAACACATTTGCAAGTGCATTTAATGACATTAAATGAGCGTGCAGCCTCACACTTTTGGCTTTCACGAACACTTCATGGTTTCACCTCTGACATGTAAAGTGAAAACAGACAGTGTTCGTTTGATGTTTCATTACCACAGTCAATGTCAATAACGGGTATGGCCTCCCCTAGCTTGAATGAAGGCTTGACAACGTCGGGTCATACTGTCAATCAGAACCCGGATGCTTGCAATTGGAATGTTGTTCCATTCTTCAACAAGGGCATTTCCGAGCTTTTCTAGAGTTGTGGGTTGTGCCCTCACAACTGGAAATGGCGACCTGCAGCATGTTCCACACATGCTCGATAGGGTTTAGGTCCGGCGAACGCGCGGGCCAGTCCCATCGGACAATTGTCTCCTGCTCTAGGAATTGATTCACCACCCTAGCACGATGGGGACGGGCGTTATCCTCCATCAAGATGAAATCAGGGCCAACAGCACCAGCGTATGGTCTTACGTCAACATTGAGGATCTCATCCCTGTACCGTACCCCTGTCATCGTCCCTCTCCCCATGACATGCAGGTCTGTTCTGCCGTTCCTGCTTATTCCTCCCCAGACCATAATTGATCCGCCACCATAACGGTGGTGTTCGTTGATGTAGGCATCATTAAATCGCTCACGTTGTCTTCGCCACACCCGTTGCCTCCTGTCAGTAAAGTCCAAAGCAATATCGGGACTCATCAGTAAAGAGAACTGGAGCCCAATCGTTGTGTGTCCATGTGACATGATCGTGAGCCCAATCAAACGGTCACGCCTATGACGCACGGTCAGTGGGATTCAAACGCATGGCCTTCTTGAGTTGAGGCCGGCAGTATGAAGACAATTCCGTATCGTCTGAGTGGATACCCTGACCCCGAGGCATTATGAAGGTCATTTCGTAGGGTGGTGGCTGTCCAGAAAGGATGACGTCGTGCCTGAAGTGTGAGAAAGTGGTCTTGTCGTTGTGTAGTCGATCTCTGACGACCACCCCCCATGACGGTGTGCTGCTGTACCAAACGTTTGATGCGGTTCCACGCTCTGTTCACAATGCTTTGGCTGATGTTAAGTGCATTAGCAACGTGGCGTTGTGAGAAGCCAGAGTCAAGCATTCGATGCATCTTCCCAATTGCTCTGAAGTCAATCGGCGTCTAAGGCGTTGAGGAGACACTGTTATTGCTAAATGTAATGCAAAAATTTGGGAACTTCCAAATTTTCACCAACAAGCAACACACATGTCTGAGTTGAAATGGTGAAGTGTTAGTCAAAGCCAAAATGTGAGGCTGCACGCTCATTTAATGTCATGAAATGCACGTGCAAATGTGTTTTGTGTCTGACTGCATGTCATTTACCCAATATATTGTTCATCAGTGGCAGTTACCAAATTTGCATGTCATTTCACAAAAAAATTCCTATGATCCCTATCAAATTTTGAGTAGTATATACAGTTTTCCTCTGGAATAGGCCTACTTCAACAGGATCTTGTATTCTGCATGTATTATGTATGCTGTATTCTGATGCCATTTTTTCATACTTGCTGTGGACAGACTATCTTCTTGCTGTTATATGCCAGTCTACCAGGGAATAATCAAAAAAAGTTGGTTTTCTCTTCCATGAATGATTTTGAAATTTCCATGTTTTTTGTCACACTTTTGTTATTGTGAAAAGACACACATATATATGTGTGTGTGTGTGTGTGTGTGTGTGTGTGTCTCCTCGCAGTATTGGAGAGATTTTAGGGATGGTTGTTGTTCATTGTTTTATTATCAGCCGATAATGATTGATGCATTTAATTCATATTCATTTTGAGAAGCACATATTGGAGATATAAAAGAGGATAAAACGAGGACTAGAACCTCAGTAGTTTTTTTTTTTTTAATTTATTTAATTAAAATGATTTTTGGCTCAAATAAGGACACCAAAATGTGACATCAAAAGTAATTTATTATAAGAAAGGATGTGGGAAATTAAAATTATAAGTATCATGCTGATTTGCCCATAAGTTATTTACTCACAGTCCAGTGAATAAATTCTACTTTGTTACAAAACTTTCCTGGTCAGCACATAGGAGGGCATCAGACAGAAATTATTGGGTAATGGTCGATGCCCATGGTGTCCGCAGTGCTAACGATTGTTACCATGGCAGGCAGGTCATGAATGAGAGGCAGTGCTCAAATGTAGCTTGCTACTCCACAGATGAATTTACTGTCCTGGCACTGGTATACCAATCTCTTTCCCGCTATTTTCTGTCGATTTTGAAAAATATTAACACAAAATCATTTCCTGTCCAGTAAATCAGGACTGTTACCAAAGACAAATTTTAATATTTATTCTTTAATTATACGCATCAATTTATAGATTTTTTCACATCAGATGGAATGACTCCGTGCACACATTTGATCAGCCACAAAGTTTTCAAGCGTGTTGCTGAGTCGGCTATTTTTGCTGCTATAAGTATCGTGTCCACAATTTTGTATGCCGTAATGACTGTTATGTGAAAATGGAATTATGATCAAAATTGTTCAAATCCATCCTTATTCTTGATCATTGTTCTGCAATTGGCCATCCTCCCGCAAGGCAAGACATTATTTGCTGCCATTTTCATGACTTTTCCGTATAATTTATGTTACTGATTTCATATTTGTAGGTTTATAACTCGATTTCTTATCATGCAGTGACCGATTCATTTGAACGCATATCTTGTCTGCCGTAATCCATTGAGATGAAATTTAGGCTTCAGAATAACGTTGTCCTCTAAAATATTGCATGAATTAATTGGACAGTTGACGTTACCCCTAAGCAGGGAGAGTAAGTGTGCAAAATGTCAGAAACCTTTGCATAAGGTGATATTTAGTATTAATAGAAGGCCCACCCTTTGCCTTCAAAATCATTAGTTTTATTTCTGTACTGTGTCTGGTAGGATATTAACTTATACTTTCAGGACAGTCTCCTGTCTTGTACCATTTAGAGATCAAGGAAATGGACTCATAGCGCCACCTGCTGTTGAGGAGGGTGAATAACTTAGCTAAGACATTTGTTTGCAAGTCCTTCAGACATTTGTGATAAAATCAGCACCACAATATCACCGGTAGAAAGCTGCCAAAAGTTGCGTACTTGTAGGAAGTATTTTCTTGTACGAATTGAGGTGCCATGTATTTGTGATAGGTACATTTTGTAATCGTAAAACAGAATATTTTTGTTGCAAAACACACTTTCTGTTTGCAAATCCTTTTTGCATTTGCAAACCACACTTTGTTTGTACGTGAGTCATTTTTCATATTTGCAAACCACGCTGTGTTTGTTTGCAAATCTTTTTTGTATTTGCAAACCACACTTAGTCTGCACATGAATCAGTTTTGCAATTTCAAATCACATTGTGTTTGTTCGTGAATCATTGCGCATTTGTAAAACATGTTCTGTTTGTATATTAGGTTTTGGCAGTAATTTAACTCCATAATAATAGGTTGGGCCATACAGTCAAATTGAACAAGATCCAAGACAAATTCTCTTATGTCTGAAATAAAAACGGAAGTAACCTTAATTTACCAGAATGGAAAGATAATTAAATCAATTCGAGAACTGTGTAAATGTAAAATAATAAAAGAGACCTAAACAGTCAATTTATAATTAACCTCCATAACATTTGTTAATGTTGCCAACGGAGATTACGATAGTTATAAAGTTATTTCATTTCAGTAACGCTGACAACATGCTTTCATTGGTGAGAAGCCAAAGGCGCTGTTGGCTGCTCTGAGATTAGTTGTGCCACTCTGACATTGCCAAAAGCTCTTGAAGTGGCAAGACCATAGCCCTATCTGATTGGTTTATTCTTTGCTAAGTGACGCCAACTTCGTTTGGCTTCTGCGGGGACAAGACATTAGTCTACAGTAGGAGCGCGATACAGTGTTTCACCCCAAACGTACCACATAACATTTAGAGGGGCGCTGTCTCACTAAGTGTAAAACACTCCTTGAGAAATGGAGCAGAAATGACAGCAACTGCACACAGAAATACCAGAACTGTAAAACAAACTGATTTTATTGAAGTGACAGCTACGATCCTGTAAAAACTAGGAAAGCTTGGTTTCCCTTGGCATCCCTGAGAAAATGCCAATGTTAACTACTTTTTTAGGTGTGGTGTGGAATTCATGAATTGAAAATATGACTCATCATGCAAAAAACTTGTCTTTTATTTAAAGATTGTGATCATGTGAAGTCCTATATCATCACATAGGTGTTTGGCTTCTTTTTAAAACATAATGATGACCCAGACAGCCCTGATCGTAAGTTTACAGACCCTTGAATGTTTAACCTTATTATATAGACACAAGGTGACACACTCATGTTTAAATGGCTAAAGGGTTCCTGGTGTCTGTGTATAGTCATTGAGTTTGTTAGCTGCCGAGTGGATGCACTGATCTGGCTAGACACTGAGCCATGGGGAGGGAATAGCACTGTCTGAGGACCTTTGTATGCATGGTTGAGTTGCTAGAGGGAAGCCATTATTGTGCCAATCCCACAGAAAAAGCCCGCCTTAAATATGCCAGACAACACCAAGAAAAACCTCATGACCAAAATAGGACTTTATGGTCACAACCTTAAGTGCTATGTTTGGAGAGCAGTCAACAAGGCCCATGGTGAAAAATATAACAGTCCCACTGCAAAGCATGGTGGCGGTGATGTAATATGAAAAAAAAAATGCCGGTTGATATGGAGGTAAATCCCTATCTTTATTCGAGAGCGTGGTATTTCGTTTTGTGCGTAGACTGTATAAAATTTTTCCCCGAAATTCTGCTCTCGCACTCAAATTGCCCTCGCTTTGCGCTTGGATTTTATCTCCTCACTTAATCAAAACCGCCTCTCTTGGCGCTTGAAACATTTCTGCTTGCACATTTCGAAACATGCTGCTTTCGCGCTTGGATTTTTTCTGCAGTACATTCCCATCAAAAATCGCCAACCAATAGAATGCCAGGTTCCGTGTTGACCAATGAAATTTTCACTGTCTCATTGCAGGCCCATTCGTTTAACAACTTCATACAGTGTACCGTGGGGGCGGTGACGCTTACACAGACCCACTCCGAAAATACCGTAGAATCTGGCTATGCAGCGAATGCGCGATGGCTTATTAAACTTTGTTACTCTATAAATCATGTAGCCATCTAGCTAGCTAGCTAACGTTATCTATGGAGAATCTTTGTAAATAATCGTCCTGATTAAGCGATGTCATTTGTTTTTGCCCTAACTTCACTAGCTAGTTTGCAGTACTAGCGATTGCTTTTGAGCTAGCTTGCTAGTTAGCCAACGTCTCAAAAATGTGAAAATGCAGTTTGGACGCACGGAAGCTAGCTAAGATAGTAAAGTCACGGCCAAATGAAATCATATCACCTAAATAGGATTTTCCACTGTAAACGTTGGTGTAACGGAGTGGTTTTTAAATCCATCGGCTCTCAGCAGAAGGTGTAGATCTTTCACCATTATTGCCTTGCAGTTCCCTGTCATGTTTGCCGTTTTTCCCAAGCTGTGCCTGTAATGCAGCTCGTGGCAATTTGTATAGAAGTAGTTGCTTCCATGTGAGACAAAGTTGTCTACGTTTTGAAGCATTTAATTGGACTTGAAGATGCTCACTCAGTTATATGTTAATTGGAACGATTGCGTTTACTCTCTCTCTCTTGATAGTCAGTCTGCAATAGGATGCAATGAGAGCAGGAGATAACCGTGAGGTTGAGAGACCGTTTTGTCTAATGCCTCAATGTTGATATGGTGTATGCAGCAGTGAATGTGTGCCTCGGGGCCGTGTTTGTCATTAAAGCCGTGACATATCTTGCCTTTGCCACAGAGGTGCAAATAACAGACGTATGCATCTGAGGTGGCTGACATCCTTCTGAGTCTGTTACATTAGCAAACTAGATGGCTAAATAATCAAGAGTAGCGTAGTTTAATGAGCGATCGGTCACACAGCATAGCCAAAGATACTGCAGTGTCTTCGGGAGTGGGTCTGAGAGACACCGCCCCCAGCCCCCACCGTATGCTACCTGAAGAGCAATCACTGGTACAGCTAACAAGCTGGTGAAATTAGGGCAAAAATAAATGACACTGCTTAATTAGGACAATCATTTACAAAGATTCTCCATAGTTAACGTTAGCTAACTAGCTAGCTAGCTAGATGGCTACATAAGCTACAGAGTAACAGTTTAATAAGCGATCGCGCATTCGCGGCGTAACCAGACATTCTGCAGAATCTTCGGAGTGGGTCTGTGTAAGCGTCACCGCCCCCACGATACACTGTATGAAGTTAATGAGCCCGCAACGAGACAGCGATCATTTCATTGGTCAACACGGAACCTGGCATTCTATTGGTTGGCGATTTTTGATAGGAATGTACCGCAAAAAAAATCCAAGTGCGAGCAGCATGTTTCGAGTGCAAGCAGAAATGTTTCAAGCGCGCAGAGGCGGTTTTGAGTGCGAGCAGCAATGTTCCAAGTGCAAGCAGAAATGTTTCGAACACGCAGAGACAGTTTTGAGTGCAAGGAGAAAAAATCCAAGCGCGAACGAGGGCAATTTGAGTACGAGAGCAGAATTTCGGGGAAAAATTTTGTACAGTCTTTGCACAAAACAAAATACCACGCCTTTGAATAAAGATAGGGATTTACCTCCATAGTTGACCATTAAGTCATTGTTTATGAACAGCCGCACAACGAGTTCCCTGTCACTTGGCCAAGGCTGGAATATAGACCGGGCCAGTGGGGCCAGGGCCCCAGGGCCTCAGACTCCCAAGGGGCCTCCGAGCTTCAGGCCATGCGTGACCTGAGGCCGAAGACTTCTGTGGGAAGTCGAATGCCCTGTTCCTCAGTACTCAAAACATTAACTGACTTATGGCTACTCATAGCATGAGCTAACCACTGGGGTCCCCAATCAACAGACTTGGCAATGTCAGGCCTCTGGGTGCTGACAATGTGAGGCCCCTCGGACCCCTAGTGCTTAAAACTTGTGCGGACCCCAAGGGCCCCTGGTGTTTAGACATGTACAGTGTTAAGGCCCCAAAGGCCCCTCCAGTTGCGGGTTTCCCTTGCGGATGGTGCTGGAACTAAAGTATGAGGCAGGGCCTTTTCTCAGATCTTCCTTCCCCGGCCCTTCATTCATTGTGTCTCCATTACAAGTGGGACCCCGGTAGGACCCACCTAAAGAAAGAAAACTCTAAAGAAAGTGAATAGCTAGTTGA
The DNA here is from genome assembly GCA_029692085.1 of Gymnothorax javanicus. Taxonomy (NCBI): domain Eukaryota; kingdom Metazoa; phylum Chordata; class Actinopteri; order Anguilliformes; family Muraenidae; genus Gymnothorax; species Gymnothorax javanicus. The sequence goes on from CM056198.1 coordinate 77,272,120, forward strand.
CAAACATGCTAGCACTTGCTTTGAAAATAAATGTAAGTGCTAGCATCCCAGATGACCCGCCCTCCATATTTGAACCAGGAGGCAGTTTTCCAGGAACGCTCCCAAGTCAAGGACTAAAATCACTGCCGGAAAAAATTCGAGACCACTCCTAGAGGGCCGTTCCTGCTAGTGTAGACATGCAAAATGACCCAGTTCCTGTTAAAAAGGTTCCGGAACAACTTGTAATGGAGACCTCCCAAGTGTTAGGGCCCTGAGGGCCACTTGGCATTTAGAGAGTGAACTGACCACTGGGAGCCCTAGGGCACATAGTGTGTGAGGGACGAAGGCTAAAACATGCAAGCCATTTGCAGTCATGGCTGTTTTGTCCCCTTTAAAACCCTGCACCATCTTCCACACAGCGAAATGGCGAGCAAATTTTACCCAATTAGATTTCACTTTGGGAGAATCTTATTTCGGTGAGAATTAGCTTAGCTATAGGTATGCTTTTCCAGCTGCTATATGGTTCAAGCAAACTGCTATTCCCTCCAGTCCTCGTTTTAAAATGGATAAACCATATTGTTCAAGTCTTACAATGCAGCTGCGTGTCTGTATAAGTCAGTGTCTCATTTTGTTATATGCTTTGGCACACAAAACATTTCGTAAAGGCAGCACATTTCTCTCATTGGTTATCATTGTGTGATAGTTACAAGTGCATGCCTTCATCTTTGTAAGTTCTGGGTTTGGATGGTCCAACATGTTTATTTCATATGTACAGAATGAGCACAAAAATGATCATCTTTAGTTCAACACTGTACCTAACTTGCTCATACAGTTACAGATAGGGTTTAAAAAGAAGACAACTAAAATGGCACAGTGTGCCCAGCTTAACTGTAACTATGTCCAGGGTTTCCCGCAGCGCTTTATAGTTAGGGCGGCCGCCTTGACAACAAATGCCCCCTGCCTTGACTACGTCCCCCCCGAAAAAAAAAAATTCTGCTGCACCCACGCATGCATACACAGTAAAATAAGGCCTCATCGCGATGAGGCCGAATAGCAGCCGGCATCTGTTGGTTAAATATGTTACTGCGCCATCTATCACCTGTTGCTACGCCAACATTATTTTTTTTGTGTCGGGAAGAAGCTAATTATCCGGATATTCAATAACCTGTCGTCGTCGTGGGTAGGACATGTGGAGGTAAGATAATTATTCATTTAAACCAAACATTTGAATAGTGTCTCCTATCAACTGCTTGCCCACATATTCTCTTTCATTAAGATAGACTATATGCAATTCGTTTAGTTTCTTATCAAGGCTACCGATGTGTTCATGTGTGGCTTTCTGCTATGTTTGACAATTGCACGTGGTTTTCTGTAGTGTACAGTAATGGATGGGGAAAAAGTAGTCAAAAATATCAGGGTACTTTATTCAAAGAAGCCGGCCTACTTCACCATCTGCGCGTAATTAGATCTCGTAATTACGAGATAAGGTGTATATTTTTTTTATCCTGTGAATGCAGTGCGCTTCCGTACATAATACCGTTCTCCTCTCCCCAAACATAACCACAACCGCAAAGCATTTGGGGAATTGAAGTCAAAACAGATAACAAATACATTTTCCGTTCTTACATTAATTTTCGTTTAACCCTTAGGGACGGTTGTGCGCATTTTACACGCTTTTCATTCTTCTTCTTTTTTTTGATAATTTTGGCTGTGTTCATGCATGTAGCATGAATTTTGGTAAGATTGTGTGTTTTTATTTGATCCTGTTATTTCCAGCTCAGCTCTTACAGTAAGGCTAAAATACACTGTGTACAAGCAAGTGTTACACTCAGACTGTTAAGTGCAAAAAATGCGCCATTGAAACCCACAAACCCATTCAAACTGCAATTTTTGATCTCACTTCCATGAAAGCATAATACATGCATTTTATTATATCTGAGTGTCAATCAATAAAGTTACAAGACTGTTGACTTTGTCACTTTTTTATTGCACTTTAACTGCTTTGTTTATTTATAAAGAGTAAATAAACGCTGACTGTTCCCGCCCCCGCGCTGCGGTCACCACCTTGACTAACCGATTTTCTGCGGGAAACCCTGTACGTCCATTAAAAGCCCTGCCAGCATCACAAACTCAGACCGTCCAGACAGTTCACAGCCGATGGGATTTTTGTTAGTTGTCTGCGTCAAAGAGGTAGGCAATAAGATTTTAGGAAACATTTTATGTGGTCATTGATAAGCTAGTGGCATGCCTTGAACATCGCTTGAATGCATACAAGCACCTGACTAGTATCTTTGGAGTTCTATTTATGGGCGTGTTTCCACTGGGTACTTTTTGGAAAGCGGCTGAGTGTTTTGGCTACGCCCACTTTTTAGTTCCTCTCGGCCCTCCATTCCCATTAGGTACTTTAGTAGTGGCTCACCAACGGACTTGGTAGTAGACGAGCAAGGCCTGGACCTCGCAGTCAACCCACTTGTCGGCGGTCTTTCTTTTAACTTTTTCCATTATTGTTTTTCTGTTCTTGAATTCAATTCTCTCAAATGTTGCTCTGCTTATTTCTTGGCGATGTTTATGTTGTGGTTTGTGTCGAGTTCTACTCACGTCATATCCCGTCTAAACGGTATCCAATCAGCATCGACTAGTGAGTAGCGGCTCAGAAAGCGGCTGAAAGTACCTACCGAGGTAGGTACTTTCTGAGAGTGTGAGTCGCTTATTGGTGAATGTGGGCGGATCTTGGGCGGATCCTCTCTCCCAAGCCACACCCATAGCGGCTCACGAGGGCAAAAAGTACTTAGTGGAAACGCGCCTTATGTCAGATCAGGTGTCTGTTAAACCAATATGAAACTTTAGGAGAACATAAAGGGGAGTGCCCCTAACACAAAGGGGGAACCAGACTAAGGCCACCTGCCCAAATAGGGGGAAACTAAACTATAAATCCCTAAGGTAATATAATTGACGAAAAGAAAACAGGTGAACATAATTAGGAAAGGGAGATAATTGGTTTATTGATGCATGGCAGGTACCCCGATGGAGGAATGCCAGAGGGGTGGGCATTACAGTACATCCCCCCTAAGGCACCCCACACAGCAAGAGACTCCTGGGCGGATCCGCCCTCAAGTTGCCAGATCCGCTTGACTGTCAGATCCGCCTCGGCAACGCTGCGAGGATCAGCCCCGCCTCCTCGTTGCGCGCCGTCAAACGGCGGACTCAAACCAGACCCCCGGCGGATTCGGGATGTGGACGCGCCATAATGCTAGTGGTTGGCGTCAACTTGAGAAATTTTAGTGGAAATTTGCTCAGCCCTAGCTCCGCTGCACGGAAGAGTCGGTCTCTGCAACTAAGTGTATAGATTAATTTTATTGATATATTACCACCATAATCACTAATATATAGTCACACTAGTTGTTGTCGCTGTTGTTTTTCATCATAGATGGATGCTTGGCGAGGTTTTGTTTGCCATTGTATTGAAAGATTGCAGCAGGCGATAATCTTAGGATATCATGTTAGTGCCATGCAAAATATCATGTATTGCTGTTGTGGCCAAATCATAGCAGAGTGATATAAAACGTTGTTACAGTAATTTCCAGGTATTTTAATCAGTTGACAGAATTTGTATAAGGTACGTGCAGATAGCCAGGCTAGGTTTATTGGCAGGCTAAGGGCATGATACAGCTATGACTAGAAGTGCAACATTGTGTGCTTCATTTGTGCAATGCAAATATTGGATAAGCTTAAGTGTTGTCTTCATATCTGAAATGTTGTACGATTAAGGTATGCAAATTAAGATGATATTTCAGTCAGTGAAATAGGTTGAGCATGCTTTGATTCATTTTATCAGACATCAATGTGGGTAAGCACTAGCCGCTAACTAGCCAGGGGCGTGTTTCCCAATATGGTAGTTGCTAAGTTAGCAACTTGCATAGTTCCTTCACTCACAGTCAATGGGCCCAACTATGTAAGTTAGCATCTGTGATTTCCGGAAACGCATCCCAGCTCATGGTCGGGCCAACGGTGCAGTAGCATGGTTATTATAGTTTGCTTATAGTTCGGCTGATGTAAAAGTTTGCACGTTTGGTAATTGTTAAGAATAATATTCACCAGATATTTCATTCAGTGAATTGCAAGGCTCAAAATAAGCGGTATCGCATCGCAATTTGCGATAGAAAATTCACGATTTGCGATGGGAATGACATAAGCCATGAGAAAATTGCGATAGATGTGTTTTTTTTCACTGTGCTGGGTTCTGCGGGCCACGGTCTATGGAGTTAAATTACTGCCAAAACCTAATATACAAACAGAACATGTTTTACAAATGCACAACAATTCACTAACAAACACAATGTGATTTCCAAATACAAAACTGATTCACGTGCAAACAAAGTGTAGTTTGCAAGCACGAAAAAGATTTGCAAACAAACACAGCATGGTTTGCAAATATAAAAATGATTCACGCACAAAGTGTGATTTGCAAATGTAAAAATGATTTGCAAACAAACTGTGAGTTGCAAATACAAAACACCATTAACAAACTAGTATATTCTGTTTTACAAATACAAAACATAGCCATCACAAATACGTGGTGCTTCAATTCGTATGAGAAAATACTTCCTAGAAGTTGTGACTTTTGGCAGCTTTCTACCAGTGATATGGTGGCGCCGATTTTATCACTTGTATGCTTAGGATTTGCAAACAAATGTCCTAACTAAGTTATTTGCCCTCCTCAACAGCAGGTGGCGCTATGAGTACATTTCCTTGATTTTTAAATGGCACAACACCGGAGACTGTCCTGAAAGAATAGCTTAATATCCCACCAGACACAGTACAGAAATCAAGCTAATGATTTTGACGGCAAAGGGTGGACCTACTATTGATACAAAATATCACCTTAGGCAAGGGTTTCTGACATCTTGCACACCACTTCACAAATTGGTTGATGATTTCCCTTGTGTCAAAATTCCCTGCCAAAATTCCACTCCCCCTCTCGTGCACACGCTTTCTGGCCATCCGACTTAGTTGGCATTTACGGCAACAAGGATTGCTTTTATTATGTGATACAATCACGATAATACGAGGGTACAAATAAATCAGGATCTCCCGTAAAACATATTGGCGGGCTCCTCCGCACCTGCTCAACTCTGTCCTGCCTCTCATTATCTGTGCTCGTTAGAACTCCCTAACCGGAGCTGTATGTTTTGTCAATAGGCTGTCTTGTGATCCCTGTCCGTGTTTTGGCTTTTGCCTATTTCATGTGTTTAGGTTCTCCCTCGTGTCTGCTCCCTTGTTAATTAGTCTGATCCTCTTCACCTGATCCTAATCATAGCATGTGACTTCCCTTGTGTGTATTAAAGCAGTCTTTTCACAGCAGTTCCCCGTCAGAACGTTTCTCTTGGTTTGCCTGTGCTACGCTTGTTTTCGCCTCGTATTCTTTGTGATTCACTTCTGACTGGACCGTCCTCGACTTACGATTTTTGGCTCTGTTTTGGTATTTTGTCTGCATCTGTTTATCGAACCCTTTTTCTGCCCGACCACGAATACTGTGATTGCTGCCCTGGTTTTTCGACTCGGATTCTGCCCTACTGGATTGTGATTTTTGGATTGTGGACTTTGTACTGTTGCCTTCTGCCCTGCGGGGGTTTACCCCCTCGCTTAATAAAATCACATCTATTGCATTGCTTGGTTCTCGCGACTGGTTCCTGAACGCTACCTTACAGTAGATCCGTCAAAACTGATACCCCCCCCCACACCATCATTGAACCCCCTCCGAACCTGTTATGTTCAACAACGTTACAGTTTGCAAAACGTTGGTTCTTCAACCTCCACACACGCCTACGTCCATCATTGTAATTCAGGCAAAACCTAGACTCGTCAGTAAAGACAATGGCCCTTAGAGCATTAAGGTCAATGTTGACGTAGGATCTGGCAAATTCGAGTCTTACAGCCCGATGACGTTATGGTCAAAGGTGGACACACTGCTGGTCTGTAAGCATGCAAGTTAGCTGCATTGAGTCTGTTCCTAACAGTCTGATTACAAATCTGTATGCCGCTAACATTCCGGAACTCTGTATTGATGGATTTTGCAGATGTTAACCTTGCTCTTTTGGCAATTAAAGAAATCTGACGAGCCGTAGTTTTCTTGGGTCAACCAGATCTTGGTCTCTCTTTGACAGATCCAGTCAGTTGATGTCTCTGACGAAGTCTACAGATGACGCTATGACTGACGTTTAATTGACGGCCCACCTCGTGTAATATCAATCAACTGTCCAATAAACCAATGGCTCGAGCAGGTTCTTCTGTTGACAGATGTCTCCTACCAGCCATAATGTTAACTGTGCACCTAGTCTATTAAAAGTGAGAGACTGCCATAAACCCTCCCTGACGATATCTACTGAGACTCCAAGGGCAACCCACCTACTGATACAACATGATCATCGTTACAACAACCAATTTTACAAATTACATGCTCCTGTTAAGACGTGTGGTTAAACTTCGCAAATGGATGTCCTTCAGGGCCAAACAAAATTTTCATGTCATTACCATATTTTCCATTATAACAAAAATAGTGAGTGGTCCTTAACTTTTTTTGCGAAGTATAGATCACTTATGTAAATTTGCCGGTTGCCATGGAAATGGCAGTCATGCTGTATTTTCACTAGCTTTAGTTTTTCCCAGATTTCTTGGTAAATATATATGTTAGCACGGTGGAATTTGTTTTATTTGAAACTTTTGACATAGCCAAACAGCTTAACATCCCTCGATTTAATTTCTTTCAGGGGAGAAAAAAATTTTGGGCCCTTTTTCACCTGGAATTTGAAAAGGGATTTTTTTTTCAGTGGATTTGACATCACATACTATAGGCTATACACTTAAGTTGAAAAATCTCTCTGAACAGTTATACTAATTACACAGAAAAACTGGCGAAAATTTCATGAGGTTCTGATGATTAGTTACGGAGAAATCTGGGTTCAAAGGGGCATGTCATTTCTCAGGAATGGCTGCAAAAGGCAAAGGAACACATATTGACAACCATTTACTCTCTAAAATTCCCCTGTGCCATATGTTTTGCCCTCTTTCTGAAGAGCCTCCTCCTCCTTTCTTAGTCTCTTGTATTATTTTGTATAATGAAAAATTGTAATTTTTTCATATAATTTACCCCTGATGCCCCCTTAATTGCGCATGAGAAATGCGAATATCAAATACTTCAATAAACCATCAGTTTCTGTGACAAGTCTATTGACTAAGCTGATGGTGACAACAGGCCTAATAATAATAATAATAATAATAATAGGCTAATAATAAGGGTCTAATAATGCCGTAAGGATGGAATGCAAGTAATCCATCTGATCTGCTTTTGTCATTACAGCTGCTGTGAGGAAGAATGCCTCCGTCAGCACCGCCACCGATGCGGAGATGGCAACTCACGCCATCAGGTGGTTTAACCTGGTGTCCGATCGGGGAGCAGTCAGGCGACGGGTTGCTGCAGCAGCCACCCCGACCGCGAACAACAACCAGACTACAGCAATTAATTAATTGTCTTTGATGAAATGGCATAATCATTGGAGTAATAAAAGCATGTTTTGTTTTGCACTTTTGTCGTGCTTCAGTTTATTCCTTCTCTGACACCATGTCCAGCCATTGACAGAATCAAGACAAGGCCTGGATATTGTTTGGCAGAATCAGGCTAGGCTGGTCACAGTTTCTAGAATTTGCAGGAAACCAGGCCAACATTTTAGGATTCCAATTTTGTTTTTCTACTGATGGGTATGTAAGACTACAGATATATCAATGGAGGTTTGTAGATCTGGAGGCTAGCCTAGCTAGCTTTTTTTCTTAAAAATATTTTGGGGATTGACTCAAGATTGGGATAGGCTAGAGCTCTAATTTTGTCCAGTAGGCCTATGACAAACTCAGGGGGATTTGAACGGAATAAACAGGTCCAAGACGAATCCAAAACGGACCTGGCCCGGACGCGCTGTTTTGTTTAATGAGTCCGGAATGGATCCGCGGCGGATGTATGCTTTGGTTCGCGGGTCCAAAATGGACCCGCTGCGGAGGTAAGAGGTTATGACCGGACATGGATCGGATACAGCCCGTAGGTGTGGCGGATCTGCAAGCCACCTCCACAGCGGATCCTGCGCGGCGCGCAAGTGGAATCTGATACGGGTCCAATACGCGGATCCGTTCCGGAGCACGCCATACCTCCGCTGCGGATCTGCCGCGGTGTCCTTTTACTGTGTGGGACGGCTTTCAGACGGGCATGGAATCCAGCTGGATCGGAGCTGGATTGTAGCTGGATTAGAGCCGGATCAGAGCCGAGCTGGAGCTGGATCAGAGCAGGCCCGAGGCTGGATCGGAGCAGGCCCGGAGCTGGATCAAAGCATGACTGGAGCTGGATCAGAGCAGGACCGCAGCTTGATCGGAGCAGGGCCAGAGCTGGATCGGAGCAGGGCCAGAGCTGGATCAGAGCTAGACCGAAGCTACACTGGATTTGGATCGGAGCTGGAGTTGGATCGGAGCTGGACTGATGCAGGGAGTGCAGGTTTACAGTTGTGGTAACAGACTGACTGCTGGGACCGCAGGCTTACTACTGACGGTGCCAGGCTGAGGGCTGGGGCCACAAGAGGGCAACAGACTAACTGCTGGAGCTGTGGACTTACTGCTGGGGTGACAGACTCCCTGCTTGAGCCACAAACACACTGCTGGGGCAACAGGCTAACTGATGGAACCGCAAGCTTACTGCTGGCCGTGACAGGCTGATGGCTGGGCACCATAAAATGGCGACAGACTAACTTCTGGAGCTGCGGACTTACTGCTGAGGCCACAGACTTATTGCTGGATCTGCAGACATGCTGCTATGGCAACAGAGTTGTTACTGGTGCAGTAGGTTTATTGCTGGGGCACCAGGCTGATGGCTGTAGCCGCTAGGAAACACCAGGTTGATGGCTGAAGCGGAGGGGGAAGCAGACCACTGGATCAAGGATGCACGCTGGCCTCTGGTGCCGGAATGAACTGGCCTCTGGAGCCAGGGCGAACTGAGCACGCAAATACAGGAATTGCTCCTGCTGCACGCATTGGTGCCGGGGAAAACTGGCCTCTGGTGCCAGGGTGAATTGGCCTTCTGTGCTTTGGGCGAACAGGAGCAGGGGTAGGAGAGCACGCAAATGCAGGTATTACTGCTGCTGTAGTGTGCGCATACAGGCCCTGTTTCTCCAGGGAAAACAAAAACAACAAATAAGGAGAGGGAGTGATCCAGGGTGGGGTGATGAATGTCCCTGCTCGGTCCTCAGGGTGAGGTCGCCTTTCTTTCATACCGTGACACCCAAAGATGTTGAAAAGGGCGCCAGGTCAAGGAGTAGACATGAGGACCCAGAAGCAGGGACATGGAGTTTATCAAATAATGAGTGAAGGAAAATGCAAACCAACATAAAACTTTAGGAGAATGTAAAGGGGAGTGTACCAAACACAAAGGGGGAACCAGACTAAGGCTACCCGCCCAAATAAGGGGAAACTAAACTATAAATACCAAAGGTAATATAATTAACTAAAAGAAAAGAGGTGAACATAATTAGCAGAGGGAAACTGAAAACTGGGCAGGTAGCCAGATGAAGGAATGCCAGAGGGGAGAGGCAATACACTGGGACTTGGCCATAGCTGGACTTTCTAACAAAACAGTGACCCAAAGCATGCCTCAAGATCCACACAGAAATGGTTCTGTGACAACAAAATCAACATTCTGCAATGGCCATCTCAGTTGCCTGACCTCTATCCAGTTTAAAACTAGTGGGCTGAGTTGAAGAGGACAGTTGATAAACCCAAACTCAAGACTGTTAAGGATCTAGAAAGGGTCTGCTTCGAGCAGGGGTGTCCGATCTTATCCATAAAGGACCGATGTGGGTTCAGGTTTTCGCTTTATCCCAGTGCCCCAACACCTGATGCCACTAATTAACTGATAAGGGGGGGTCAATCTAGACCTCGATGAGTAGAATCAGGTGTGTTAGTGCCGGGGTGTAACAAAAACCAGAACCCATACCGGCCCTTTGTGGATTATATTGGACATCCCTGTCTTAGAGGAATGGTCCAAAATCCACCCAGATGTGTGCCTTAACCTTGTCAACAAGAGTGCTTGTAGAGCACAATATCCCCCACCAGGCTTGGTAATAATGAGCAAATCTAACACAGCATCTTAGGATTCCATCTTAGGATTTCGTCCCCGAGAACCTTTCCTTCCCAAATTTTTCGTCCCCTAATGATAAAAAAAATGTACCACCATTGTTGACAGACAGATGGATGGATGACGGACAGATCACCATGATACAGAGGTGACAACACTGGGTTTCATAAATCAGGGAGATTCTTACGAGCAAGCGAAGCGAGCAAGCCAAATCGGGTGGGTCCGGGGGACAGTGCTCCTAGTAGCTCCTGGGTTTTGGCCATTTTCCTCAGCTTTTCAACAGAATTTTTTACTACTTAAACGGGGTTTTTAAGGCATCAATCTGCAAAAAGTAGTGTTTCCATTGATAGTGAACAGTAATAAACATTTGGATACCATATTGAACCTAGATAGTACTTGCAATCATTGATTTTCTGTTTACTGAGTTGTATTATAGTTAGCTGGTCACTGTGTAATACCTTTTATTAAACAAGGACAGTATTAGAATCTTGGTTCCATACATTTGTTGCCTATTTAAAATTCCCTGGTTGATGAGGAGTGGGGTCCAACAATTGATGCAGATACACTCCTTGCAGATCCTTGCCTTGTAATGCTTTGTAAGTAGCCTGTCTGGCTGTTGTGAGGAAGTTCTCTCAGAATTGCCTTTCATGGCACGACACGCCAGCACTAGCAATTTTTCTACCAATAAGGACCGCAGTGTGTTCATGTTCATTGAGCCAGTAAAGTCAGTCATGAACGCTCTTGAGAGGCACTCATCCTTTTAAGATTGGTCACTTTAAATGCGATCTCACCAACACCATGTTGTTACGTCGCCATCTCGTTAGGAAGAGGCTATTCACCTTGCAGCGCTTCGGCGAGAAAGTTAAAAGAATGGGGTGGATTATAAAATGAAATCTCTTATTGGCCCAGCTGCGGGGCAAATAGCAGAAGTGTTTCTCTTATCCGCCCCGCCAGTGTAATTTTTTTCTGCGGGTCGGTCGGTATTATTACATACATCAGCCAATCACAGATCGGCTGTACTCATGCATCGATGAGAATGGCAAAGCATTCGACCTTGTCACTGTCAGCTGAGTTGTGCACACAGCAAATTTGAAAATGCTCGTCTGATAATAACAATGTAAGTGCTCCACAATACACAAAATTCAAATGAAGTTGGGATGTTGTGTAAAACATGAATAAAAACAGAATACAATGATTAGCAAATCTCATAAACCACATTTCATTCACAATAGAACATAGACAACATATCAGATGTTGAAAGTGAGACATTTTACCATTTCATGAAAAATATTAGCTTATTTTGAATTTGATGGCAGCAACACATCTCAGAAAAGTTGAGACAGGGCAAGTGAGGAGACCTTATTGCTAGAGTTTTGGGAGAGAAATGTTGACCCACTGTTGTCAGATGTAGGATTCTACCTGTTTGCTCTTTTTATACCCAGTCTTGTGACTGACCTGGTGCCAAAAAACCTAATTAGTTGCAAAATGCTCTTCCAGCTGTTGTTTATTAGTACCACTTACTTTTCCAGCCTTTTGTTGCCCCATCCCAACTTCTTTGAAATGTATTGCTGCCATCAAATTCAAAATGAGCTAATATTTTTCATGAAATGGTAAAATGTCTCACTTCCAACATCTGATATGTTGTAAACCAAAAATGTAAGAATTCCAGGCACTCAGAGAATAATTAGATCAAAAAGAAGCAAAAAAGGATAAAAAGCCTTTATTATTTTATGCCTAAACATTTAAAAAAGCCAACATGTTTCGACCTATGCAATCTTCGTCAGGGCGTAAAAAGTGCCATAGGCTAAGGCAAACGTATATAGACATAACAACCAATAGGGAAGGTGAGACATGTCACCTGATGACCTAAATAGGTACAAAGGGATGTGTGTGGTTAAAGAAAATAATTGGACAATAAATGCACAAAAACAAACAAGTAGATACAAAAAGGAAATGTATATGTATACACATATGAACATATAAAGATATGAAAAACAAGATGTGCAAACATAAAAAATGAGAGATCTCAATATAGAAAGAGAATTATCAAAAAAGACAGAAAATCAATATCCTCATTTACCCCTGGATCATTAAGGGCATCAAATGTATGAATCCAGAAGGCTTCCCATTGACAAAGCCTTTCAAATCTATTGCCGCCTCTGATAGGCGCTCTAATATGCTCAATGCCCTCGATTTTAAGAAGGGAATCATTGTTATTATGTGCCTCCGTAAAATGCCTGGCAATGGGATACTCGTGATTCTTCTTGCGAATGGCGTATTTATGCTGGACTAAGCGATCACGAAGACGTCTCTTAGTTCGGCCAATGTAAAAAATTCCCGGACAGGGACATGACAAGCGATAAACCACGTAAACAGTGTTGCAATTAATAAAATCTGTATGCGTGTATGTTTTCCCAGTTTTGAAATTTGAGAAGGATTTAGTTTGGAGGATATTGTCACAATGATTGCATTTATAACATTTAGGGTGCGTTCGAGCGTGTCTGCAAGTAAGCCAGCTGTGCGAGATTCTCGAAAAATTACGCGAGAATCTTGCCGAAGTTGCGTGATAAGCCCTCCAAACCCCGCGATGGCTGCAGCTGGGTGTAGCTGGCTTACTTGCAGATGCGCTCGAACGCACCTTAAAATTTCCAATAGGTTTACTCAGCCAATTGGAAGTACTTTCAGCAGGGAGATAACGGCGCGCAAGTTTGTCCCTTAAGGTGGGTGCACGTTTAAAGGAAAACATCGGAGGTTCCGGGAAAACATTAAGGAGGGCAAGGTCACTTTCAATTATAGGCCAATTAGATTTGATTATATCACGAATATGCACAGCCCGAGTACTATACTGCGTTACGAAATAGGGCCGAGTATGGGGGCGCTTCTGACGCTTACGTTTATGAAGGAGGTGATCACTATTGAGTGAACATGCTTTATCTCGAGCTTGTTTAATAACCGAGGGTTTGTAAGCTCTCTCCCTAAAACGATTAGACAGATCAACCGACTGTTTGGTGAATACCTCATATCTGTCCCAGATCCGACGTAACCATTGAAACTGTCCAAAAGGAATGTTATTCTTAAGGTGTGTAGGTTGAAACGAATCCGCTCTCAGAATAGTGTTCCGGGAAGTTTTCTTCATAAAAATATCCGTATGCAGAAAACCATCTCCATCCTTAAAAAGGGTAAGATCCAAAAAATCAATGCTTTCCACAGAATATTCAATCGACAATTTGACGTTCTCATTGGTGGAATTCAAATATCTATGAAAAGCCAACAAACTGGTTTCATCACCATTGAAAATGAAACATAAATCATCAATGTAAAGACCATACCAGGTTATGGAATTAAAGAAAGGATAAACAGAATTCATCACATATCTCTGTTCCCAAAAGCCTAAATACAGGCAAGCATAATTGGGAGAAAAACAAGATCCCATAGGGACTCCAATCTTTGGCCGATATAGTTTATCCATAAAAACAAAAACATTATTATGGAGAATCCAATCGGTCAATTTTAGTAGGAAGTCTGTAGGGGGCATTGCATTATCTCTGTTTGAGAGAAAATGTGCCAGGGCGAGAAGGCCCTCTTGATGAGGAATATTAGTATACAGACTTTCAACATCCATGGTTACCAGGAAGTGAGTTTGGATATTGCTCAAAGCAGACAGTTTGTTAAGCACATCTATAGAATCCTCAAGATGGGATGGCAAGGCTTTGACGTAGGGTTTTATAAAGGAATCAATTTATTGAGAAGCCGGTTCGGTAAGTGTACCATTACCACTTATAATTGGGCGACCGGGGGGGTTGTTTTTTGGCTCTTTGTGTATCTTAGGGAGCAAATAAAAAGCGGCCGTAACAGGGTGCTCGACACACAGAAAGCCAAACTCGTTATCAGTAATCCAAGACGAGTTCTTTGCATATATGTAAGCAAGTTCGTGAATTGAGTCTGCATACCCATCAAAGGGCTTGTTCGGAGCAGCTCGTAATATTTGGTGGCATTAAGTTGACGGAAAGCCTCAGCAACATACATGTTATTAGACAACACAACAACCGCTCCACCTTTATCGGCTGGCCGAATGATAATATCCTTATTCGCTGCCAACTCATCCAAAGCCGAACGCTCACCCATAGACAAATTATGTTTATGCCCAATGAGGGGTTCCGTAAAAGCTTCTCAATATCACGATTCACTTTATTAGTAAAAGTAATTAAAGCAGGGTTTGCAACTACAGGAGCAAAATAAGATTTAGACTTAAAAACAGTATTACCCGGCACATGAGACATAGAAGGTCCCTCAGTATCATGTTGACACACAGAATCAGAGGTAGAATTAGGAGCAGCGCACAGTTGACTATTATTATGGTGCCACACCTTCAAATGGAGATTGCGGCAGAAGCGAAAGAAGTCCACCCTGGTCCGGAATAGTATGGTATTATGAGTGGGAGCAAAAGAAAGGCCTTTCAAGAGTAGCGATACCTGTTCATTGGTCAAGATAGTGTCCGACAGGTTGATTACTGCGGATAGCGCCTGGGAGGCACGGCAGACCTCCTCAGGCCCTCCCTCCGTTGTTGGGACTGGTGCGCGTCTTTTTATGCCCCTACGCGTTTTTGGCCTCCGCGAGCCATGCGGGGGTTGGGTGGGTCGGGCAAATCTCCCTCTAAAAAATGCTGCTCCTGATCAGTGGAAATATTGGATGCCAGTTCATCATCAGTACTTGTGAGATTAAAGGAGACGGATCTGGTGTGTCGCTCCCGAGGCTGACGAGTATGCGCAGCGCGTGTGTGCCAACGATAGGCCTGGCCACGTTTGTAGTCCTCAATGTCCCTCTTGAATTTTTGTAGCGTAGTTTGTTTGAGCATGTTTTCAAATTTCTGCAGCTCCTCCTCGATTCGCTGTAGGGCAGATTGCTGTTGTTGTTGTTCCGGAAATAAAGTTGATCGAATACTGTCCACCTTAATTTTTAATTCCTCCCGTTGTCCTTTAGCGTCTTCAATCAGGAGCAACATAAGGTCACTTGAGCACTTATTTAGAATGGATTCCCATTTGTTTTTAAGAGTCTCGTTGTCATGTCCAAAAGCAGGGAATTTAGAGATACGAAGGCCTCTGGGAATACGGCCTTCTCTCCAGTAATCAGATAAGGAAACAATGTGCCACTTCAGCTTGACATCTTTCTCCATAAGTTTGCGCAGTTCATTAAGTTGCTAACTGGTGTCCATAGTCGGAGTATCATCCCCTCTATTGAATAAAGGGTCCGTGACAACTATTTTATTAGCTTCTTCCATTGAATAAGAGAAGGAATTCATTGCCAAAACGTCGGAAAATGAGTGGTCATTATGTCTATATACGTTTGCCTTGGCCTATGGCACTTTTTACGCCCTGACAAAGACCGCATAGGTCGAAACATGTCGGCTTTTTTAACTGTTTAGCCACGAAATAATAAAGGCTTTTTATCCTTTTTTGCTTCTTTTTGATCTAATTATTCTCTGAGTGCCTGGAATTCTTACATTTTTGGTTTACTCTCCCATCCCACGCTTCCAAGAGCACCAGCTTTACATTCTTTTGGTAACTTTTTTATCCCATGAGCGCCAAATATTTTCTCTTATACGCTATCTGATATGTTGTCTTTGTTCTATTGTGAATAACATGTGGGTTTATGAGATTTGCAAATCATTGTATTCTGTTTTTATTCATGCTTTACACAACATCCCACTACATTGGAATCGGGGTTTGTACAAGTAAACTAGCTGGTCTGCTGCTGAAGTCCAATAGTCTATTTATTAGGCCTTGGCTTCGGTGACTAATACTGCAGATCGGAGAGCAAATTTTGTGATATCAGACTGTTTCCATTCTCAGTTTTTTATTTTGCGATTTAGATTTTGCGCATTTCTAAGGGTAATAGAAATGCACCTAGAGAGTGAGGACGATGTCCAACGTTATTAGCCCAAAAAACACAGTCTGCTTTATGACCATAGACTGTTTGTGACACAGATTCCTATTTGAGGCATTGCGCTGGTAAGCACATGTTCGTCGCTTGAGTACATAGGGGAGGCGTTACCATTTAGTTTCTGAATCAGTATTTTGAACATTTGCTGCATTCGACAAAATACAGTTCTACTGACCGCTGGCCAATTATCGGAATCCCAAAGAAAACAGACTATAAACCCCAATTCCAATGAAGTTGGGATGTTGTGTAAAACGTGAATCATTTGCAATGATTCATTTGCAAATCATTTTCGATCTATATTCAGTTGAGTACACTATAAAGACAAGATATTTAATGTTCAAACCGATAAACTCAATTGTTTTTTGGAAATACTCACTCATTTTGAATTTGATGCCTACAACATGTCCCAAAAAAGCATGGAAAGGGGAGAAAAAAAAATTGGGAAAGTTGAGGAATGCTAAAAAAAAAAAAAAACACCTGTTTGCATGGGCGTCAGTTTGATTTGAAAGGTGGTGGGGACAACAACTATCAGAATGAGTGCATTTTGAGAAGTGGTGGGGACAATGACATCAATTAACGTCTCACTTTTGGTGAAACGCTACCATAAAATGCATATCATGTTTTAAGTCAATAGTCGACTTTCCATCTCATACTGAGCAAATTTTTAAACGAATTTTAGACAATTCGCTTCAAAGAAAATGCGAATGACCTGCGTTTCCATCAACTGGCTTGGAGCAAATAAACTCCAATGTATTAAGCCAGTTTTTCCACAAGATAGCAATAAATCACTTGTAACCTATGTACCATATATACAACAGTAGAAGAAGACGAGGTCGCAATTTGAGCCAAAAAAAAAAAAAAAGCACATAAAAACAGTGCGATGGAAACCCGACTACTGTCATATACTGAATTAGAAGATAAACTTAATTTTTTTTTTCGACCACGGGGAATTCGATCGCAGGATTGATACCTGGAAATTTCATTTGAAACCGTGCGCTGTAGGCATCAATAGACGAGTTCGGTTTTAGGCCAGAAGTCCACGCGCGCATGCGCGATAGAGCTGATGTGGGGCAAAATAAACTATGGTGGCTACTTGTTCCGGGTTGGTGTGGACAAACTGGTATGGTAAAGATGGGGCGTAAGATTTTTTGTGTTCCCGTGGCAAGAGACAACGACAAGCGTGGATTCGAGCTGTAAATCGGAAGAACCTTCTCCCGAATGATCACACGCAAAATGAGTCTACAGTACTCATTTTGTCAGCGGCTGGTCCGACTTCGCTCTGTCTGTTTCCCTACAAATGAAAGGATCTCACACCGACACAAGCTAAAAGGAAAGAGCAATCTGATGGGAGAAATAGGTATAGGTTTATATTAAATTATTTAAGTTGGCCCACTAATTGACTAAGAATTATTTCATCTGTTGTTGTTTCAAGCTGTTATTGTTGTTGCAGTGTCCAGTTTTTGTATCCACATTTTGAAAAGGGACTGGCTTTGTTCAATCCTTTAGGCTATATATGACGTTAAGTTGAGGTTAAACTCTACGCAAACAAATATCAAGCCAAATGGAGAATGTTACTGCCATACAACATTTACTGTCTAGGTCAGCTCTGAGGGGCTTACTTTATAGAACTTAGCCTCTCAGAGCTAAGTGTAGGCGAGGTTTTCATTTCGCTGCTTGCAATAATCATTTGGTTTCCTTGTGATTTCGATTTCATAATTACACGCTATATATAGCCAACAAAGTTGAATTTTTTGCCAGTTAGTTTTGCGGATGTGAAAAATGTCATTTACACCACTATGATTGAGTCCCATGCCATAAGTCAGCTAATGGCGACAGTGTTCTTGCGACGAATTCGCATTGCTCAAAACAACTGGCAAGCACACATTATCCTAATCGCCTCTCAACATGGATAAGTGTGCAGGTACACATAAAATGCAAGGCCATATCATTACTGTTTGACTGAACGCTACACATTTGATTTTGGATTTTCATCTGTGCAGAAAATAACAACTTCAAGGACTTGCCTTGACAGTATCTTGCCAATATAGTCTCTCAAGTCTCCATTGCGCTGAGAAAGTCGATGCTTTCAGTTTGAAGGAGAATACTAATAGAGCTTAGTCTAGCTATATCGTAAGCAGAAAGAATTTCGTATCCTACCTCAATTTTTTCCGGCTTTTTATTTGCCAGAACGATGTTAAAAGGGGGGCGCCAATATATTTTGTGGAGTTTTTATCAGTGAGAAGGGGGTTTAGAATTTAACATTAATATTTAATATCGCAAACGCATATGCTGCGCCTGCCCTAGCAACCCAGTGTGTCATCAGTGACGTAGCAGCCGCCGTTAACGACATGCTACTTACACAAATAGCAGCACTTGAAACTGAACTATAAATCTCCTTAACTGGACGTACGCTTGACGTGTTTACATATGCTAATGTTTCTCTGGGTACCCAAACATCAATCGATATTGGCGTAGGTTGAATACAGAATTCTTAATCTCGCCATCCGGACACAAAATGTACGCTGCACACCCTAGAATGTTCCTGAACAAAAATTATTCCTGTTTATAGTCCGAATCCATGCTGTAAGCTGCCTTTTACCACGGGAAAAGTGAAAGAACGTATACTTCCCCACCTTTTCAATGCGATTCGTGCCCCACATAGTCTGCAAAGAGCATGCGCACTCCAAATCTCGCTTTTCACGTCCTTAAACCGAAAGGGTCCATTCCGATCTAATAACTCGTGGTCGAAAAAAAAACTGCAGGATTATCTCCTAATCCCATACATTGGTGTTAATTGATTGGTCACTTTTGCCGGTAATGACGGGGGGGGCGTGGCAGGACTGCCGCGGGGCAAATAGCCTCGTCCATATTATTGCACTTAAAATAATTGTGATCAATTAATCACCCATCTTATGTCCGACATGTCTGAAAGAAAACCTGCCCATGACATCAGAGCTTTTTTCACAAAGCAGAATTGCACCGTAAGTGCCATTTTACACTGATCAACTATAAATAATCTTGTTGTTGCACTAAGTTAGACATTTGTGTACTTAAAATAAATCGTCTGACATGCAGACTAACTAGCAATAGCCACATTCAGACGAGACAAGCATGTCTACCGCTATCTAAAACTTTGGCTATTAAAGTGATTAATAAAATATTGGCTTCTGTTCTCTATATCGACTTTGAGTAGCTAGATGACGGAATTTATGTGCAATGTAAATGATTTATGGTGGTCTGAACAGATATAACAGTAATCACTCACGATCCCATTTTCATTGGAATCGGCATTGACTTTTTAGCTCACAGACCACATCGAAGTGGCTAGATGCGAACAAGGTCATCTGGGGTAATCTTAGACTGCCATATTGCTAAGTGACCCACTATTCTTTATGTGCGTAGACGTCATAAATATGTTCCAAACCAGTAGTCCGCCATGATCAATAATAACTGCAGCAAAGATGACTATCAGCCCACTACAGGTGCTTAGCTGGACGAACAAGTTAGCTGGCCAAATCAGTAGCGACATGACATAGATCTGCACCTGACCGCCCGGCACAATTTCCGGACGTAGCTTATTATCAAATTTAGTCTGACGAAAAACTCACACGTCCCCCCATCATGCAGAAGGCATAGAATTAACATTTTCCAGGCTAACGTTAGCTACTTTCCTAGCTAGCAACCTACCAATCTTCAAGGAACACCGGAGTAACTTTAATCATTTTCGACTAGTGCTGGAAGCAATTTGCTTGTTTCTTCAATACAAATCCATAAAGGTACAATGTGTAACTTATTTGACTTTTTATGAGCAAAAATCTAATATTGCTTTCATAAATACGTATTTACCGAAGTCTAATCACAATCACATACAAATGAAAGCTTTCTCGTAGCTTTGAATGAGTTGTTTACAAATACATAGGTGGTGGTACACCCACCGGAGGCTGCCATGTTGCATCGCCATCTTTGAATGTGGTAGCCATAAGGGGACAAACTTGGTGTGGCTTTCGCGTTTTACCTTTAAATCCCCGTGTGTTGTCGAGGGCGGGAAAGAGAAGCAAACAAATACGACTGTGTTGGTGAAAGCGCCCTGCGGCTCATATACTTGCCCTTTCCCTGGAACTGGAGGACCATGGATACTCTTTCCCCCATGAGAGGGAAGGACAACCACCCAAGAAAAGAAAAAGAAAACATGACCTGGATAAAACGAGAGTCTACATCGACGTAGCTTTTCCCAGGTGGAGACAACTCGTGAGCGAGAAGGACTTGAAAACGGACGTGGAGGTTGCAACCTTTCTGCTAGACAGGTAATTAATCTAACAGTGAAGTTTATTTTGGCGTAATGTTAGAACCAGGGCAGTGTAGTCCAGCAACTACTTTATCCTCCTGTTTAATTCGGATAATTTGCTGTTACTTGCAATATAAAACGGCAGAGACGGCTAGTTTGTTAGTTAGCTTACACTGGAAAAGCTCCGTTGCAATAGTTTTCAGTTGCTGTTACTCTGCACATAAGTCATAGTAGTAGGCGACCATGCGTGACCTAACTCTTTCAACCAAATTTTCAGAGTTTTTCTCGTGTTTCATGCTAATTTGTTTCAGCTGATTTGCTGAGTTGATGTCCTCCCTCTAGTCAGACAGAATAGACCAAAGTGATACCAGTTTATCATCTTAGTGACTAAGTGAATTAATCACTAGAACCACAAGCATTCTAACGCTAAAAGTATCTCCAGATAATAATTATTTCGAATTGCCATGTCTCCTGACCCCCCAGAATACTTTCTTTTAAACAAAAAATAAGAGAAACGGCGAATGTAAACAGTGGATTAATATGTTCCCGTCAATTATTCTACAGATGGTCTTCCAGGCGAACACGGTAATGATTGCTTAATTTCCTGTTTTTGTGTAATGTTGTACTTGGTTGTACAACCCCAATTCCAAAAGAGCTGGGACTAAGTGTAAATTGTGAATAAAATCAAAACGCAACGACTTTCAAATCACACCAGCCAATATTTTATTCACAATAGAACAGAGATAACATAGCAAAAGTTGAAACTGAGAAATTTTATAATTTTATCCACAAATTGAGCTCATTTCAAATTTGATGGCTGCTACAGGTCTCAATAAAGTTGGGACAGGGGCCTGTTTACCATGATGTAGCATCCCCTCTTCTTTTTAACACAGAGTGGAGGCCTCTGGGCATTGAGGAGACAAGTTTCTTGAGTTTAGCCATTGGAATTTGATCCCACTCTTGTTTAATACAGGCTTCCAGCTGCTGGAGAGTTTTTGGTCTCCTTTGACAGACTTTTCGTTTAATTATGTTAATAAAAGTTCTCAATCAGTGTAAGATCAGGACTGCAGGCAGGCCAGTTCAGCACACAGACTCTTATACTACGAAGCCATGCTGTTGTAATAGCTGCAGTGTGTGGTTTTGCATTGTCCTACTGAAATACACAAGGCCTTCCCTAGAATTCAACCCCAATTCCGAAATAGTTAGGACGAAGTGTAAATTGTGAATAAAATCAAAATTCAATGACTTTCAGATCACATGAGCCAATATGTTATTTACAATAGAACATAGATAACATTTCAAATGTTGAAACTAAGACATTCTACATTTTTATCCACAAAATGAGCTTATTTCAAATTTTCTGGCTGCAACAGGTCTCATAAAAGTTGGGACACAGGCAAAAAAGGGCTGAAAAAGCAATTAATATATAAGACAATCAGCTGAAAGAACATTTAGCAAGTAATTAAGTTAACTGGCATCAGGTGTGTAACATGATTGGCTATAAAAGGGATGTCTTAGAGAGGCTGATTCTCTCAGAAATAAAGATGGCCAGAGGCTCTCCAACTTGTGAAGGCTTGCGCGAAAAAAATTGTGGAATACTTTAAAAATAGGACCAAGGGTCCTGTAGCTTACCGGCAAGCAGTCTTACAGCGATGATACAAGTTATGAAAATTTCATGTGAAGTTTGACATTTGAATCAATGAAAAGCAATGTCAAGGTCACTAAATAAAAGTTCACATACATTTATAAGACCTTCTGTAATACAATCCTAAGCTCTGAAGCAGTTTTGGTGATACAAGTCATTACAATATGTCAATATGTATTCAATACGTCAATTGTGAACTTTAAAGGTCACAGAATGTCAAGTTGTGGTCAGCAACTGGACTTCATATATGACTTTCTAAATGACTCTATACAAACCTTGGCTCAATCTGTGACCATTCTGGTGATACAAGTCATTGTAATTTCACTGTGGTGTTTCACCCTCAAAGGTCACTGACAGTCAAGTTGAATGTCACCAAATGAAAGTTCATATGTGACTTCCTAGATGTCAGTAACACAAACTTAGGCTCCATCTGTGACCGTTTAAGTGATACAAGTCATTGAATTTTCACTAGGTCACATTTGACCTTTGAAGGTCAATACGAAGGTCACCAAATGAAAGTTCATATACGACTTCCTATATCTCTGTAATACAAACCTATACTCCATCTGTGACCATTTTGGCAAGACAAGTAATTGTAGTTGTATTGTCAAGTTTGACCTTCAAATGTCATCAACAGTCAAGCTGAATGTCACCAAATGAAAGTTCATATGTGACTTCCTATGTCAGTAACACAAACCTGTTAGGATTCTGCTTTTTTGACCATGCTTGCCTTGTCCTGACCATGCCATTGTTTAGCCCTTATCTGTACCATTCTTTGTATTCTGCCTGTCTTGCTTTGTCCTGCATTCCTTGCCATATTTCATAGTGTCTGTTTATATTATCATTCCAGTTCATGTTCATGCCATTGCCATGCATTGCACCTTTGTCTCCCCTGTCTTGTGATCTAGTTGGTTCAGTCTGTGTCCCCAGTCTGTGTGCTTAACTGCTGCAGGTGATTTCAGTGGTTTCTGGGTTTCCAACATTCCCTCCAATCTCGTTTACTTCCTTCGCCTTACTGTTCTATCATTACTAACAAATACTAACAGTTTATTATTATTAATCTACTAACAGCAACTAACCTTGTACATTATACTATAACTTACTAACGAGCACTTAGGAATTGTATAGCTGCACATTACTAATTGACTAACAAGCTCTCAGCACTCGCTCTGCTCTAGTCTCCGCCCCTTGCCTTCACTCAATTTACTTTGCTGCGCTTCAGCGGATTCTCCGCACCTTGTTAATCACTGTTCTGCCCCTCTCTCTCTGTGCACTTCAGAACTCCCTAACCGGAGCCGTTTGTCATAAGCTGTCTGTGTAATCCCTGTCCGCGTTTTGGCTTTCCCCAATTTCATGTGGTTAGGAACTTCCTCTTGTTCATTCCCTTGTTAATTAGTCTGTGCCAGCTCACCTGTTCCCTATTATAGCATGTGACTTCCCGTACGTGTATTTAAGCAGTCAGTTCACTGCCAGCCCTTGTCAGAACGTTTTCCTTGAGCTGTGTTGTTTATGCCTTGTACTCTTTGTGTCATACTTCTGACTGGAACGTCCCGGATCTTGATTTTGTCTTTGCCTTTCATATACCTGTGCCCGTGTAACGAACCTGCTTTGCCCGACTCCGAGTTTTGTGTTTGCTGCCCTGTTTACGAATTGGATTACGACTACTGGATTCTGATTTTGGATTGTGGACTCTGTACCGTTGCCTACTGCCCTGCCGGGGTTTCCACCCTAGAATTAATAAAGAGCAAGTTTGCTGGATCTTTTGGTTCTCGCTTCTGGTTCCTGAACGCACCCTCACAAAACCTAGGCTCCATCTGTGACCTTTTCAGCGACAGGAGTCATTGAATTTTCTCTAGGACAAGTTAGACCTTCGAAGGTCAATATGAAGGTCACCAAATGACAGTTCATACATGACTTCCTATACTTCTCCAATACAAACCTACACTCAATCTGGAACGACTTTGCTGATATAAGTCATTGAAATTTCACTGTAAAGTTTGACCGTTCAAGGTCACTGAAGGTCAAGTTCAAGGTCACCCAATGAAACTTCATACATGACTTCCTATATGGCCACAATACAAACCTAAGCTCTATCTGTAATAGTTTTGGTGATAGAAGTCATTGAAATTTCACTATGTGAAGTTTGACCTTCGAAGGTCACCGAAGGTCAAGTTCAAAGCCACCAAATGAAAGTTCATGTATGACTTCCTGTACATCTCCAATACAAACCAAAACTATCTGTAACCATTTTGCTGATATACGTCATTGAAATTTCACTAAAGTTTGGGCATTCAAGGTCACTGAAGGTCAAGTTCAATGTCATCAAATGAGACTTCATACATGACTTCCTATATGCCCGCAATAAAAATCTAAGCTCTATCTGTAATAGTTTTAGTGATAGAAGTCATTGAAATTTCACTATGTGAAGTTTGACCTTCGAAGGTTGCCGAAGGTCAAGTTCAAGGCCACCAAATGAAAGTTCATACATGACTTCCTATTAGTGTTCAATGCACATATGTTCCCAATCTTCAATATTTTCAAGCCTAGAAACCTTTGAAAATTTTAACATTTTGCTTGACCTCAAGTTTGACCTTTCAAGGTCATCTGAAGTCAACTTTAACATAGCCAAAATATAGGTCATATAGTACTTCCTATATGTCAGTAATACAAACTTAATCTCTATCTGCAACCATTTAGCTTCCACAGGCGATTTGGCCCATTCTCCATATGACCCAATGTTAAAGTACAGCGCCCCCACTAGGCCCACTTCTGTCGATTCAATCAAAATGGCACTCGCACTGTACATAAAGTGTATCAAGCTGAGTAGATTGCCAGACCTAGAAAAAAAGTTATCAGACAGTTTTTGAGAAATAAGTTTTTGAAATTTCCAGTCATATCTTTTAACATTGTTAATATATTCCCTGACCTCGAGTTTGACCTTTCAAAGTCATCTGAGGTCAACTTTAAAATAGCCATTGTATAGGTCATATATGACTTCTGATATGTCGATAATACAAACTTAATCTCTATCTGCAACCATTTGGCCTCCACAGTCTGCCGTGCCATCTACAGATGCCACCTGAAACTCTACTATGCAAAAAGGAAGCCATTGTTCAGCATGATCCAGAAGCGCCGCCGCCGTAACGCAAAGAAACTCGCAGAGTATTTTAATTGCTGATTTTGAGCTGTGCGATTGAAACCGTTTTGTTTGTCTTATAGTTTTCAGGGTGCTCCATGTTACTCACTTGGAAGAATAAATGTAAACATGGACATCAGTAAGAAGTGTGGACTCTTATGTAACCAGTGTAGTAGTGGTAATGACACGCTTAGAGGGGGAGGTGCCAGAGAGTGCTACTCGGTTGTTTGCATTCTATTAGTGCACCACTAGATGGGAGTAATTCTCACACACTGTGGCTTTAAAAGTCAAAGCAAAGCTTCAATTTGGGAACTAGCCCTGCTTAACCCAGCCATACAATCACAATGAGCGAGTATAAGAGCACCACTCTCACACACAAACCACGGCTTTTAGCAATGTTTCTCGAGATTGTTGAATGATTCACATGAGCATGAACAAGCATCCAGTCATCTTTTATTTTGTGAGAAGACGACCGGTCCTGCCAGATACAAATTATAGACATCTTAACTTTAATATAACCTTTCAGTTGTGCGTTGTTAGCCCAGTTTGAAGAACGAGTCAGACTTCCGCCTTTCAAATGAAAGCAGTAATTTTTTTCAGCTTCCCTTGAGGTTTGGGTGCCCAGAGAAACAACTGGATTTGTAAAAACATCAGGCGTATGGTTAACTGTTTAGTTTTCGCGTTAACACAGATTTTGTGCTAATTTAAATAGTGCGTTATCGTCGCCGATTGATTTCGGGTCGCTTACATAGTTTTCATTAGCAGGCTATTTCGGGAACTAGACCAAGATTTTGGGGGAAATTTTCCCGATCAAATAGCGCGCTATTCGTGTCTTCAAACAGCAAGAATAGCTGGCTAATTTGACATCAGGCTAATTTCAAAACCGCAAAATAGTGCACTAGTTTAAAACTTCGGTCTGATGAGAACATGCCTATTAATTTGGGGGGGATCCGCTGCCCTGGCGACTCAGCTTTTCCTTGTCCTCATGCTCGCAGTTACTTCATTGCTGAAATTCTAGTCTGAACTCTTTACTCTAGTCTGTCCGGGTCTATGCAACTTTGTTATTCTGGCCGAAGTTGTTACGATGTTGCGATATGCATGCAGCCAGTCCTGTTTCTATGCAGGCACATTTAGTGGCCGTTTGCGCTCTCTCCTCTAAAATGATATGTATGACAATTTTTGTTTCATTGAAAAAAAAAAAAAAACCACTGCGAGATAAAGTGGTGGGGACAAAATTACTCCTGACAAAAAGTGGTGGGGACACGTCCCCACCGTATCCACCTAAACTGATGCCTATGCCTATTTGGAACACTCCACACATGAACAGGTTAATTGGAAACAGGTGAGTGTCATGATTAGGTATAAAAGGAAGATCCCCGAAAGCCTCAGTCCTTCACAAGCAAGGATGGGGCGAGGTTCACCACTTTGTGAACAACTACATGAGCAAATAGTCCAACAGTTTAAGAACAATGTTTCTCAACGTGCAATTGCAAGGAGTCTGGGGATTTCATCATCCACAGTCCATAATATCATCCAAAGATTCTGAGAATCCATAGAAATCTCTACACGTCAGCGGCAAGGCCGAAAACCAACATTGAATGCTCGTGACCGTTGGTCCCTCAGGCAGCACTGCACTAAAAACCAACATAATTCTGTAAAGGCTATTACCATGTGGGCTCAGGAACACTTCAGAAAACCATTGTTAGTTAACACAGTTCGTCACAACATCTACAAGTGCAAGTTAAAACTCTACCATGCAAAGCAAAAGCCATAGATCAACAACACCCAGAAACGCTGCGGGCTTCTCTGGGCCGAAGCTCATCTGAGATGGACTGACACAAAGTAGAAAAGACTGCTGTGGTCCACATTTCAAATTGTTTTTGGAAATCATGGACATCGTGTCCTCTGGGCTAAAGAAGAAAGGGACCATCCAGATTGTTATCAGCACAAAGTTCAAAAGCCAGCATCTGTGATGGTACGGGGATGTCTTAGTACCCATGGCATAGGGAACTTGCACATCTGTGAAGGCATCATTAATGCAGAAAGTTACATCCAGGTTTTGGAGCAACATATGCTGCCATCCAAGCAATGTCTTTTTCAGGGACATCCCTGCTTATTTCAGCAAGACAATGCCAAGCCACATTCTGCATGTGTTACAACGGCGTGGCTTCATAGTAAAAGAGTGCGGGTAATAGACTAGCCTGCCTGCAGTCCAGACCTGTCCCCATTGAAAATGTGTAGCGCATTATGAAGCACATAATACGACAACGGAGACCCCGGACTGTTGAGCAGCTGAAGTCGTACATCAAGCAAGACTGGGAAAGAATTCTACCTTCAAAGCTTCTACAATTAGTGTCCTCAGTTCCCAAACGCTCATTGAGTGTTGGTAAAAGGAAAGGTGATGTAACACGGTGGTAAACATGCCCCTGTCCTAGCTTTTTTGGGACATGTTGCAGGCATCAAATTCAAAATGAGTGAATATTTCCAAAAAAAACAATAAAGTTTATCAGTTTGAACATTAAAAATCTTGTCTTTGTAGTGTACTCAATTGAATATAGGTCAAAAAGGATTTGCAAATCATAGTATTCTGTTTTTATTCACGTGTTACACAATGTCCCGACTTCATTGGAATTGGGGTTTTTAGTATGTTTTCTTTGGGGTTCCGATAATTGGCCAGTGGTCAGTCGAATTGTATTTTGCGGACTGCAGCAAATGTTCAAAATACTGATTCAGAAACTGGTAATGCCTCCCCTATGTACTCCAGCGACGACCATGTGCTTATCAGCGCAATGCCTCAAATAGGAGTCTGTGTCACGAACAGTCTACGGTCACGAAGCAAACTGTGTTTTTTGGGTTAATAACGTCGGACATCATCCTCATTCTCTAGGTGCATTTCCATTACCCTTAGAAATGTGCAAAATTTATATAGCGAAAGAAAAAACTGAAAATGGAAACACTGTCTGATATCACAAAATTTGCTCTCCGATGTGCAGTTTTAGTCACCGAAGCCAATGCCAAATAAATAGACTATTGGACTTCTGCAGCAGAGCAGCTAGTGTAATATCGCGTACTGTGGAGCACTTGCATCGTTATTGTCAGATGAGCATTTACAAATTTGCCGCGTGCACAACTCTGCTGACAGTGACAAGGTCAAATGCGTTGCCATTCTCATCGATGCATGAGTACAGCCGAGCTTTGTTTGGCTGATGGCACGTATAATGGAACCACAGCCTGTGATTAGCTGATGTACATAATGATACCAGCTGACCTGCAAAAAAAAATTTTGCACTCCGCTGAAGTGGGAATAGCGGAACTGCTTCTCTTGTTTGCTTTGCAGCGGGGCGAATAGCCACTTCCATCTAGTTAACGTTAGTCAGTTATTACTGAGTCTCAGCAGCAAGTTCAGAGTGGAAGGCGAATTGAAGTTATAAGAAAATTGTTTACCTGGTGGGCTTGCTAAACGGCTTGCTTATTGATTATATCATGGTAGTTAAGACTGCTTTACACTGCCATGTGTCTGAAATCGCATATTACTGTACTCTTTACGTTATGTAGTGGTTCTGTTAGCTAGCTAGCTAATGTAAGCTAAAAAAAATCTTTGAAAATAATTATCGTATTTGAGCAATATATTTTGGTCTTGGTCATAACTTTGCTAGCTCGCTGTAATTAGTATGAACTTATCTGATATGTTTTGTTGTGCTTTTGTGTATCCCAACTCTACTTTCAGATTTTTGGGACATTCAATAGCTTGTTAGCTAGTTCAAGGACAATCGCTGTTACAGCTAGCTAGTGACATTGGGGCAAGAACCAAATAACATCGCTTAAATAAGATGATTATTTCCAAAGATTTTATTAACTACTGTTAGCTAGCTGGATGGCTACATATTCTAAAGAGTCACGTAATATGCGATTGCATACATAACAGTATACAGCATTAACTACCGGTGAAATGACACGTCCCGTGTCAAAACTGAGCACTTGCAGCGTTCATAGAACAGAATCTGCTTATCAAGGCTGAAATAGGTCGAGTGGGTGTGATCACGTTGAAAGCGACGAATCATAAAGGACCACTGCCTCCCTACAGCATGCGTGCCCTCCCTAAAAGCTGATTGGCTGATATGCCTATGAGAACACCTGTTTATCTGGGACACAGTTCTTTTCTTTGAAATCCAGAGAACAGAAATTGATTAATTTAAGTTGTACTGCTACAGAAAATACACATTTTGGACAATACTGATTGATAACTTTGAAATCCGGGAGATATTTGGCACTAGTCGGGATGTCTGGAGATAAAAGCATTTCCCGGGAGTCTCCCGCAGAATCCGGGAGAGTTGGCAGTTATACGTGATATAAGGGTTAGAGTTAGGGTTAGGGATATGGATAGTGTTATAATGCAGGAAGAGGACAAAGCATTATTGGGGATGAACCATCCAGGGACGAATAGTCCGGGGACGAAAAGTTCATAAGGACAAAAAGTCCGGGGACAAAAAGTCCACCAGGACGAAGAGTCCTAAGACTAAAATTCCTAGGGGATGAAAAGTCCGGGGATGAAGAGTCCCGGAGCCCAAAGAAGCCGGATGGTTAGAAGCTCCAAGTTGTGTATCTTGTGACACAAGCATGGAAGACGTCTGTAACCTCACCCGCCAATCCATCCACCTTTCTTGCAGGCTGTTGTCAATTATCAATGGCACGTCAATCTACTGGTCCAGAGCTGGGGGTATGACACTGGTGGTTAACTCATCTTGTATTTTCACAGTCAATCCAAACAGGTAGACATCATACAGCACGTAGGCATCCCAGTGCATGGAGACAGCCACGGTGCAGAAGTCAATGGAGTAATCTGACACTGACAGGTTGGAGTAGCTGACAAGTTAAGCCATCACTGGAGCGGGAATGGTTAAACACCTTCATTTTTGCAGCAAAGGCAGTGAATGACATCACTGCAGGATGAACGGTTTTCCAGTAGGCAGCAACCCAGTCCCTAGCATGTCTGAAGAGGCGAGTAATGACAAATACCATTCTTGAACGCTCATTGGGGAAGGAGGAGGGCTGAAGCTCAAACATCATCATACACTAGGCCAGGAAACTGCGACAGGTTGTTGGGTCACTACAATAGGGGTCCAGAACCACCAGGTAAGGCTCCCAAAGGGCTTGCATCTGAGGACAAGCTTGCTGCAGAAGGCCGCTGGTTGCTTGAGTGGCGGAGGCAGAGTTCCGTGAAATTTCATTTACAACCACGAGCTGATTGGAGAGGGCTCCAATGGACTCGCGAGTTGCTGGAGTTCATTCCCCTCCTGACCAATTCGTTAGCCTTGGTACCTCAGGGCGTCAACCAGGCTTGACATCTTGTGGCTGGATTGTACTGTTATAGTCCAGACCAGGTATTAAGTGCGGAGACAGACTTGCGATACAACTGGTAATTTATTGGCTGCAGCATGGTAATGATGGGGACTGAACACCAGAGAGGATAGGCGCATATGGAACCTTGGAGAAAATGAGGAACAGTTCAGCCCAGGTGTAACTTAGGCTGCTGCCACTGGTCGGTGGCTTCCAATGTGCTGCCAGATGTTAAGCTCTTGGCAGCACTGGACTGCCCATGAAGAAGAGGGTTGAGTGTTGAGAGGAATTCAGTCCCAGTCCTGGCCCCAGATCAGGGTTGGAAGCTTGTTTCTGACAAACTTGATAAAGAGAGTCGACTTGCAAGGGACAAAAAGAATTAAGTCCCAGTCCTGAACCCTGATTAGGGTCGGAAAGTTGTTCTTGAAAAATAAAATTGATGAACAGGAATGAATTAAGCAAACTTAAACTTGATCCCAATCCTGGACCCTGATTTAGGATTGGAAGCTTGTTCAAATAAGCTAAATGTCAATAAAGGTTTCAAAAGAGACCATGGCTGCCATTTAAGAAGTTGTTGCATGAAGACAAAGAAGTTTAACATGGATATGAATAAGATTTCAATGCAAATTCGGCTTGACAATCCAGCAACAACCATATGCACTAGCAGGCTTAAATACCCGTCACTCGCTTATTATGAAACGACCTAATAACAAGATTCAGCCGAGAGGGGAGACCCGCAAAAGACACACACCAATCACAACACACATACACCATACACACACGCTGCCTGCTGACTTGCAAAGAGACACACTAGGGATGACGTTGAGGCTTGTGACGTTGAGTTAAATTTTGGTGTGGGTCATTTGCTACAGCTGTCCAGCCAGCTCATTCCGTTGCAAGAGAATTGGAACTCCATGACGGTGCTTCTAATGTACCTTCCAATTTTTCAATAGCTTCCGCAATTTCTGATATCTAGAGGTAGACTAGTTGCATATCTTTTCCCAGCTACCTGCATTGCTCCTCAAATTCCATCTCAAGTAGTGCACTGTAAACCCTGATAGTGTGGTGAACTCAAATGTTTCGTGGAAACCTATTACCTCAAAAAAATTGTTTAGGCCAACTTAAATAATAATAATACATTTTATTTATAAGGCGCCTTTCAGGGCACTCAAGGTCGCCGTACAACAGGTTAGAAACAGTAAAAACAAAACACAGTTAAAAGTAAAAACAAAGCTAAGGTACAGCATGCAGCAGAAGTCCACACAGGTCAGCCATAAGCCTGCCTAAATAGGTGAGTCTTAAGGTGAGATAAGAATGTGGTGATAGAGTTCAGGTTTCTAATATCAGGGGGGAGGGAGTTCCAGAGGTGGGGGGCAGAGCGGCTGAAGGCTCTTGACCCAATAGTAGACAGACGGACTGGGAGGACTTTCAGAGTGATGGAGGAAGCAGACCTAAGAGACCGGGTGGGAATATTAATATGGATGAGGTCAGACAGGTATGGGGGGGAGGTGATGAATTGCCTTGAATGTATGGAGGAGAATCTTGTAATCAATCCGGTTTTCGATGGGAAGCCAGTGGAGTTGGTGTAGTACAGGGTGATGTGGCTGATGACAGGGGTTCTGGTGATAATGCGGGCAGCAGCATTCTGGACCAGTTGGAGTTTATGGAGGAGTTTATGGGGAAGACCAAAAAAAGAAGAATTACAATAGTCCAGGCGGAGGTGACGAGAGAGTGAACCAGGATTGCGGCACTGTGGGGGAGAGTGAGGCGGAGGCGGTTTATATTTCTGAGGTGGAAGTAGGCAGACCGGATGGTGTTGTTGATATGAGTTTGGAAGGATAGGGTGCTGTCAGGACGACACCCAGACTCTTGGCCTGAGGGAGGGGAAACCAAGGAGTTGTCAATGGTGAGGGTAAAACTGGGTTGTTTGGTGAGTGTGGATTTTGAACCAATGAGGACTACCTCTGTTTTATCACTGTTAAGTTTGAGGAAGTTTGAGGTAAACCAGGACTTGATTTCCTGCAAACAGGTACAGAGGGAGGAGGATGGGAAGGTGGAAGATGGTTTGGAGGAGACGTAGAGCTGGGTGTCGTCCGCATAACAGTGAAAATGGATATTGTATTTGCGAAAAATCTGTCCAAGTGGGAGGAGGTAGATGATAAATAGGATGGGGCCAAGAACGGAGCCCTGAGGAACACCGGAGGAGATGAGGGAGGGGTGGGATGTGAATGATTTCAACTGAATGAACTGAGTACGGCCAGAGAGATATGAATGAAACCAGTCCAGTGGTGTGCCAGATAGTCCAATGGATGCCAGTCGTTCAAGGAGGGTGGAGTGGGAAATGGTGTCAAAAGCTGCGCTCAGGTCCAGGAGGATGAGGATGGATACCAGTCCAGAGTCTGCTGCTATGAGGAGGTCGTTAGTGATTTTGAGGAGGGCTGTTTCTGTGCTGTGGCGGGAAAAAACCGGACTGAAACTGTTCGTAGAGGTTATTGTTGGTGAGGTGAGACTGAATCTGTGAAGCCACCGCTTTTTCCAGAATTTTTGTGAGGAATGGCAGATTGGAGATGGGACGAAGGTTATTGAAGTTGTTGGGGTCCAAGCCAGGTTTTTTGAATGATGGTGTGAGAGCGGCAGACTTGAGAGGTGAAGGGACAGAACCAGAGCTGAGGGAGGAGTGAATAACGGCGGTTATCAGAGGCAGCAGAGAGGGGAGAGAAGCTATAACCAGCGAAGATGGCAGGGGGTCAAGTTGGCAGGTGGAAGGTTTGGAATTCCTGATGAGTTTGGATAGATCAGCAGCAGAGGGGAGTTCAAAACAGGAAAGGGGTACAGAGGGGGGGGGTGGGGAACAAGAGGAGGTTGGGAACTGGGCGTGCGAGGGGACAGTTGCTGGTGAATGGTGGTTATTTTTGAATTGAAAAATGACATCAACAAGTTGCAGTGGTCAGTTGAGTAGAAATGTGGGGGGAGGGAGTCTGAGGGGCGGAGTGAGTTCTTGACCACAGAAAATAGGGCCCTGGTGTTCCTAGCACCGGCAGTGATTTTATCTGTAAAGTATTGTGATTTGGCTGAGGAGAGGGCATCTTTGTATTTGAGGATGTGGGTATGGTACATCTGTTTGTGGACAGTGAGACCAGTTTTGTTGGAAAGCCGCTCGAGCGGCGACCTTCGACTTTCAGCTGGCGTAGATGAGGGGAAAACCAGGGGCAGAGTGGGGAATGACACAGTCCGGGTTTTGAGGGGGGCAAGTGAATTTAGCAGTGTCTGGAGACCAACATTGTAAGTGGAAACCAGCTGCTCCGGGGTGCATAGGGAAGTAATGGTGGAAAAACGGTCAATACCAGTTGTGAGGTCAGTTAAATTAATGTTTCTGGTATTGCGGAAGGACATGATGCGTGACTGTTTGGTTATGGACAGTGTCAGATATAAATTAAATGAAACAAGCATGTGGTCGGAGATGGGGAGACCGACAGCAGAACAATTGAGAGGAGTGACTCCAGAGCAACAGACAATGTCCAGAATATGGCCTTTAGAGTGAGTGGGGAAATCAATATGTTGTAGGATACCAAAACTGTCCAGGCATGAAATGAAGTCCTTAGTGAGAGGATGATTAGTATTGTCCATATGAATATTTGCATCACCTAACAAAATTATATTTGTTGTGAGTGAGCAAATATATGTGAGAAATGTAGTGAATTCATCAATGAAATCCTTGTTGGGTTTGGGTGGGCGGTATATGGTGACTAAAACAGTTGGAGTGGGTCCATTCAGTTGTATAGCAACGGACTCGAATGAAGTAGACACCGGCACTGTGACAGCTGAGACTTTCCAAGTCTCGCGGTGGAGTATCGCGAGACCTCCTCCTCTGCCGGTGAGACGGGGTTGACAAGTGTAAACAAACCCAGGTGGAACAGTCTCATTCAACTGAGAAAAGTCATCGGGATGTTGCCACGTCTCCGTTAGACAAAGAAAATCATACTTGCGGTCAGTGATGAGGTCCTGCAGTAGTTGTCCCTTGCCAGTGAGGGAGCGGATGTTAAATAATCCAAATTTGACGTCGGACGGTTGGTTGGAGAAGCTGACATTAGCCGACCTAGCCAGGCGGGCTAACACGCTGTGATCCACCTCCCTACGGGTGATTCTCCGAGGGCGATGGCGGGTGGAAGACCAAATGGAGTTTATAGCAGTGGAGTGATCAACGTGGACGCTTCGTCTGGACCCGCGGTGGATGTACCTCCGATGGGGAAGGCAGGCGATGTCCATGAAGTCGTGCAGTACAGGCAGAGGAGCAGACCGATGGAATCGTAGCTGGAGGAGCGCCGCCCTCATGTACTGGATCAGAGTTGACGCTGGATTTATTAATATGGATAGGATAGTCCACAGGAGCACAGAGCTCACAGCGAGATTGTAAATCCACATGATGCCCGTTCACCGAACCCGTGGTGAAGCGGTGGCCAGGTGACTCGGGTGAGTAGAACGCCAACACACTACGAGTAATATATGAGCAGTCTAGGACGCAATACTGACAAACGGATCGATTTGACAGTGAGCCCAAAAGAGATTACCAGTATCACAATCGCCACACGTATGTGATCTACTGCGAGCTATGCAGAAAACTTAAAAACTTTTAAAAACAACCGGAGAGCAGTGGCAGCCAGACGCGCCAGCGTTCACTCAACCCAAAATGCATTGTTTAGAAGGAACTTAAAGAAAATAAGGTAAAGTTATTTTTTACATGTTTTTGAGTGCTGTGAACACAAGATCATTAAGTTGGAAAACACAATTTTTTTTAGGTAATCCGTTTTCCGAAAACAACTGAGTGTACCGCACTTACCAGGGTTTACAGTGTATGAGGTAAGGGATCAGGTCTCTTTTCTATTTCCGCCTTACAAAAAGGACAGACGAGCAGGCTGCATATCTGTGGAAATATTTCTGTATTGTAAAAAGCACTTGATCCAGAATTACACAGGTCTCATTCAATCGGTGAGTTCATAGTGGCTTTGGAGTTTATCAAGACATTATTTGTTCAGTTTATCCCGAGAGTCATCAAGTTTTGGACACATATCTCTTATTTGCGATTTGCAGCTAAGTTACGGTGGAGGATTATTCTTTGAATATTATGAATCGTTCTCCGCTAAAGCTGCTTTACATATCTCCCCATTTAACAAACGCATTGATTCGTCTCACCTTGATATTTCGTCATTTTGGAGGTTGTGAAGTTAAATTATGACCGGCTTCCTTTCAAACTTGCAGTGCACGTGCTAATTTTCCTTCTTAGCCTAATCAGTTTTCCTTCCGAATATCTAAGTCTCATTCTTAAAGCACTAAAATGCATCATCCAGGTGGGTGCTGCACATTGGTGGTGGAGAGATGAGATTACCCTATGACTGTAAAGCACTTTGAGTGTCTATGAGCAGGCACCAAATAAATGCAATGTTCTTTCATTCACGCACTCATTCATTCATTCACACAACGCATTTTCCGGGAATTGGGTGTTCCCTCATCGAATGACAACTATCGGCCCGATTAATTCCCTCGAATTCCTTGGCATACGTTTAAATTGTTTCATATAAGCGTTGCTTCCTTCAGAAAAGGTAAATCGTATTGAAGATGTAGTGCAATACCAACTATTTTCATCTCGCAATACTAAACAAGAGCTTATTTTTGACTCACTTAAATTTTGTTTTGTGGAGGGCTGCTGGATAGCTCACTCGGTAAAGCATCGCGTTGCGAGGCTGAAGTGACTATCACGTCGCGGGTTCGATCCCTGCCTCGTACCAGTCGGCAGTGGTCGGCAGCTTTTTCAGAGTAGCGCACAATTGGCTATTGCGCTACAGGGTTGAAAATTGGGAAGGGACTGCCGGGAAAGGGAAATAATAGTTGCCTTTTTCGTTGCTCAAGCGCCTCCTGTTGGCCAGACGGGCGCTCGTTAGGAAGATTCTAAGGCTGTTCATGTCCGGGTATCCTCCGGCCTTGTTCTGAACTTGCGAAAATTCAACCAATGAGTGTATAAGAAGCAGCAGGCTGACAGGCACGTGCTTCGGAGGAGAGCTGTTAACTGTCTTCACTCTCCTGAATTGGCAGCAAGGGGTCGCAGACGAGCAAGCCTTGTACATAGTTCACCAATTTGGCATTCCAGATTCGGGTGGGATAGGAGATGCCAAATTTAAAAAAAAAAAAAAAAAAAAAAAATTGTTTTGTGCACGCTGTAATTCCTCAAGGGAGGTTATTCACATCTTTGCTTTTGGATTTCAGTAAACCTGTGAATTCCTCAGCTGATCAAATAATTTTAGATGAAGGTTACTGCTCTGATATCCTACAGTAGTTTTCCTTTCTGGAACGCTGGAATGGAATTTCCTTCTATAATAACAAAGAGTCCTCAGAGTCTCTGCAACTTTTCACTGATGCAATTCTATCCATAGGATTTGGAGGATTTTTTTAAGGTCAGTCATTCGTGAGTGAGCAGCCGTTGTTATTTTTAGATCTCACTGATAGTCCATTGCGCTTTTCGAAATCCACCCCACTGTCGTCGCATGCTATGAGTGGGGTTCCTTTGGCATCGGAAAAGAATCTAATTCTGTTGCAACAATGAAGGGTCGTAATAATCAATAAAGGATGTTATAAATCTAGCAACATAATTTATCTGGTTCAATGCTTGACATGGCTCTCCATGACAAATTTCATTTTCAGAGCTGAGCACAACCCCATTCACATCAACGGCATAGCTGATGCACTCTCCCAATTTCAATCCTGGAATTCTGAGGACTCAGTCCTTCAGCCCATCTGAAGCCAGTTCCCATCCCATGACTATTATAACTGCTTCTGAACTGAACACTAACATAAGATTGAATCTGCCAAGAAGAATAAGAAGAAGAAGAATATATGTCCCAGATGTGGAAAGGTTTAGCTACCTCTACATTTAAAGCTTTTGATTCAGCTTAGAAATCATTTTCATTATAGTTTTTCTCAGGGTGTGCCACCGTATCCGGTCTTAATTTCAACTTTCTGTGGATTTACTGAATATTCCTAAAGCCCCGGTCACACTGTGGCAGCTTAGGAGGGCGAATCCCCGCGAACTAGAAAAAGTGAAAAAATCTTGGCAATTCGTATTGGGCTCGTGGTGGATTCTCCCTCATTCGCCGGCATTCTTGGCCAGTCTCAGAGGGGCTACAACTGTTTTGAAATGTTCAAAACATTCGCGGTGCAAGCGCGATTTATTTTTCATCGTACTGCATTCCTACTGCATTCTTGGAGCCAGTCGTGGCGATTCGCATATAATCATGAACATTCATAGGGGGTCGTAGTGAGGCGCGAGAGCAAGAATGACCACTGTGACGTCATGATCCCATAAAAAAAATTGTACATTTCGGCGCGTCCACATTTCCTACATTCGTACTCAATCCTACTGCGTTCGTACTGCATTCTCGGTCAATTTTACTGCGTTTGTACTCAAGCATAGTGAGTTCGTACTGCGATCGTATACATTCGTGGTGATTCTTCATGATTCCTACTCCAGTCTTCTTGCTTCGTACAAAGTTTGTATGTGATTCGTACTACATGTGTAATGATTCTTGTTCATTCTCACTGCAATCTTACTCCCGTCGCCGACATACCTACGGCAATCTTACAAAATACCTACAGCATGCGTACCACAATCTTAGGGCATTCGTGTATAGGTCCAGACAGGGCCCCAGACAGGCGAATGATGACGACAAAAATAATCCCCCAGTTCGCTGGGATTCGCCACAATAGTCGCCACAGTGTGACAGGGGCTTTAGATCTTCGTCATGTGTAGTTGTATTTCACATCCTGGGGTGGGAATCCAGTTTCACTGTTTGTTGGACCCTAACTTTGGGAGTCTATTTTCTAATCCTGTTTTGAAATAACTATTAAGATGTATAAAGAGAACCAGTCCATCCTCACCTGTTCAGAGACATCCCATCTGTTCACGTTTGTCATCACTTTTCTGCATTGTGTGGAACTGGCTTCCCATTCAAGCTCTTTTCTCACTTCACATGACCTCTGTTTTTTTCTGACATTTCTTTTACTTCAATCTTTATCGCCTTTTCCTAAAACACTCCAAAGGTGATTCTTTTGGTCATGGGGTATATGTAATAAAAGCTTGTTCTGATTCCACATTCTGTCCCTATTCCTCTCATGATTGCGTATCTTCGCCTGAGCCCTCCCACTGAGAAAAGACAAACCTCTGTTCTTGACATCAACTGGATCACTGATTAGCTGGCATTAGTTCATCTCTTACCTCAGTGCTGTTCTGCATAAATGTGGGATTCCACCTAGATGCTTTTTTGGGACATTCATTCACGATTGGAGCCGCTACAACCGCAGCCCAATGCAGATTATATGTGCCAAATTTGGAAGTAATAGGCTTTTGGCAATCTGCATGCACACCATAATATGTGCAGCCCTCTGCCTCAACCATAATCAATGTGCAGCTCTCCATGGCTTCATCAAAGTGGTATGCTAGTTTAGCACGTAAGTTGCTGGTGGTGTTTGCTTGCATGCATTCAATGTTCATGCTCCGATTGTGGTATCACAGTGTAAAACAAGTGTTAGGTGATGCATGCATGTGTTATTGATGCCTGAATTTGGATGGTGTTACAAGTGATAAACGTGTGCGTTATGTGCTTGTACTAAGCAAATGACTCAGCTCACCAGCGCCAAGCTAGCGCTATGGTCACGTGCTGCCTAGCTGGCAAGCCATCACAAATACTACACGAGTAACTACCTCACGTCCACTTGCAGTGGTACAGCTCACAAGTACTAGGCTAGCGCCTTGGTTATAGATGCACATTGTCTAGCTGGCAAGCAATCACAAATACAAACTGCGCGAAAGTATCTACCTCACGCCCACTTGCTGTGGCAATGCACTTGCAATTGGCAAAGTGCATCCACGCTAAGCTAGTGCTGATAAGGCTCCTAATCCATATTTTGTTTGTTTCCTTGGTAAAATCATTTCTTTGACTCTATAGTCCTAAGATAGTTCTCTTTTGGGGATGGCTTTGGCACTGCCAGCAATGCCGGCAGATCTGCACCCCACCTTGCTGAAGGGTCCTCGGGGATCGAGTCATTGCCAAAGATATAACTAAATTTATTTCATTATTAATAAATCTTTTCAACTTTAATTCCAGAGTCTTCATGACTGAGCTGACCTTAACCACACTGAAAGTTACTGGGACATGCTTGAGAAGACTACAGAGTTCTTCAACAATCTTGTCATGAAGACAAGATATTGAGCCAAAAAGTAAGGTCTATCTTAGTACCCAATGGGCAAAATGCACGAACACATCCTGAACAGTTTGCCTATCCATTGCAAGGATCACACACCATTACCTCACATACTCATAACAACGAGAGTCTCTATGTAACATGCCTAAATTTGGACGCTGGAAGGACTAGATTACCTAGAAGAACCCCGTGAACCCCTAGAAGAACACTAAGAGTACACACAAACTCCAAACAGAGGCCCCAGGTTAGTTTTAAACCTATAACCTTCTTGCTGTGAGGCAATGGTGCTACCAAATGCTGACAGGGGGAAGAAGATGCCTTTCCTTTTGTTGACTGGGGGAGCATGGCACTAATATTGCGCACATTACGCGTCTTCCAATACTTTTAATTTTACCGTTTTTTTTTTTGTTTTCCTTTATGCGCATGCAGATGAGAATGCGATAGAGAAAATCACGTTAGGGTGGAATCAATTAGTGGTGGTCCGAGTTGCGGCCCGCCACCGAATGGTCTATGTGTGGGAAACCCTGGACAATTTAGAGAAACAGGATGATTCTTTGAAAAAAAAATCTGCCTTTGTAGAATTTAAATTTTGATTGTATTACTTCATGTAAATAATTCTCTGGGATTTGCCATATGCCAGTGTATTGCTGAGTAAGTGGCTATTTTATGGTTGTGTGGGAACAGAAGTTGTTGAATATTTTATATTTAGAGGTTACCTGTAATTTTCTCCGGATTGTCGTAATGAATTTCCAACCTGCAGTATGATGCATCATTCTCTCCACCAATGGGGAAACCAGCAACCTCTGGAAAGTCTATTCCCTGAAGAAATGAGAATATTTTATGATGATGGAACAAACAAAATGTTTTTCCAGATGGCAAACGGCATAGATGCTGTTGAGGTTGTCATGCAGATAAAAATTTCTGTGCGTGTAAACTCATCACATTCTGGATTAGATATTAAAGCAGATTCAAATGTACAATAATGCACCAGGCTCATTCACAGGCTTGTGGAGGTGCTCCAATGGGGAAAATAGCACCAGCCACCCCACCCCACCCCACTCCACCATGTTGCCACTGAAGAAACCAGCCTCAACAAGCTGATGATGTCACACCAGCCCCTCCATACACACAAATTGCCTTGCATTGTACAAATAGCCCCACAATTATCCTCCCTTACTGGCCTTAATCAATACCTCGTAACCATCTAGCAACATCAAAGCAACTATGTAACAACCACTGAGTGTACCTACCCAGTTAGACCCCAGCAATAACATAGTAAACCCCAGCTACCTCAAACAAGGACCCTAGCAAACTTAGCAACTGCCTAGACCTTAGTAACGACAAAGTAAAATCCCAGTAAACAAATGGATTAAAGCAATAGAAAGATATATACCTTTTTATATAAAATGTTAAAGTTTAACAGTGGTACAGGAGCTAAAGATGGAGACTGAATACAAGTCATGAACTTGTGCTGAATACTTATCAAAAAAAGGCATGCATACCTGTTGGTAAGACCAAAATGAAACATTAGATAGGACAGAGATGGATTTAGCATATTTCGTCATTTTTCCTGGATATTTGTGCTTCTATCATGGGTAAGTAGGCTACGACATTAAATGCTTTCTATTTTTGACTTTTTTAATTATGTTTGTTGTCATTTCTGATTTTGTTGTGCTGTAGCCAACAGTCCAGCTATGATCGCCATGGATCAAAGATTTGTGCCTTTGTTTTAGTTACAAACAAAATCACTGACAAAAAGTTGAAAATTAATTTATGAACAAATTTTATATCAAGGATTTGTGGCTGGTTTCTTTTAGCTCAAAGCACAACCCCCTTGATGGCTAACTTCTGCCTGGCAAGATCTGGGGTGCGTTTCCCTTAAGTAAAGATGGTTTCGTAGTTGGGACCATTGACTGTATATGGCCCTGGTCCTGAATTCACTCCCTACGAGGTCTGAGAACTGCAGGTTTTCCACCCTCCCTTTACCTGGGAGTCAGGTGTTAACACAGTCTGGCCAATCAGAGGCACTAACTGTTCATTTACTTGCCTGGGATAACAGAGAACCTGGGCTGGATTTAGATTCGAGGTCCAGATTTGAGGATCCCTGGTATATGGTCATACTAGGTAGGTTGCTGAAATAGTCAGCTACTATGCTTTTGGGAAACGGACCCCTGTTCTGTTCAGCTTGACGCGACTGTGGTCCGCCTCCATCAAATATAAACTCGCCGCATATTTTCCAGGGAGTAGAGCAGAGAGCCGATTCTGGGACGCGGCAGAGACGTGCAGTGGCGCAGCTGGTGGGAACGCGCATTGTCTAGAACAGCTGCGATCAGCTCCGGCAACCGTGTCGCAGCAGTAATGTGGCTGCAACACTCTCGGGGGAATCTAAGGGTTAGGCAAATAGGTTTGCCCTGTAGGCAGCTAATGCCAAGGCTGTTTGATGAGGTTTAGGTGAGGGCTCAAATACTTTAACACCAATCTTGACAAACCATGTGTAAACCTTGCCCTCCTATTGGTCGAATTAACATGTACAAACCCAATTCCGAAATAGTTGGGACAAAGTGTAAATTGTGAATAAAATCAAAACGCAATGACTTTCAAATCACACCAGCCAGTATTTTATTCACAATAGAATAGAGATAACAAAGCAAATGTTGAAACTAAAAAATTTTACAATTTTATCCACAAAATGAGCTCATTTCAAATTTGATGGCTGCTACAGGTCTCAAAAAAGTTAGGACGGGGGCCTGTTTACCATGGTGTAGCATCCCCTCTTCTTAACACAGAGTGGAGGCGTCTCGGCATTGAGGAGACAAGTTTCTTGAGTTTAGCCATTGGAATTTTATCCCACTCTTGTTTAATACAGGCTTCCAGCTGCTGGAGAGTTTTGGGTCTCCTTTGATGGACTTTTCGTTTAATTATGCGCCAAATGTTCTCAATCAGTGAAAGATCAGGACTACAGGCAGGCTATTTCAGCACACGGACTCTTCTACTACGAAGCCATGCTGTTGTAATAGCTATGTGGTTTTGCATTGTCCTGCTGAAATACACGAGGCCTTCCCTGGAATAGATGTCGTCCGGAGGGGAGCATATGTTGCTCTAAAACCTTCATGTACCTTTCAGCATTCATGATGCTTTTTAAAACATGCAATTGTCCCACACCATATCCCCATACCATCAGAGATGCTGGCTTTTGAACTGAATGCTGATAACAGGGGGGGTGGTCTTTCTCCTCTTTAGCCCGGAGGACACGACGCCCATGAATGTCAAATTCGGACTCCTCTGACCAGAGGACACTTTGCCAATTTGCTACAGTCCATTTTAAATGAGCCTTGGCCCACAACACACGGCGGCACTTCTGGATCATGCTCAACAATGGCTTCCTCTTTGCATGATAGAGTTTTAGGTGGCATCTGTGGATGGCACAGCAGACTGTGCTTACAGACAGTGGTTTCTTGAAGTATTCCTTGGCCCATTTAGTAATGTCAATGACAGAATCATGCCGGTGAGTGATGCAGTGGCGTCTGAGGGCCCGAAGATCACGGGCATCCAGTAAAGGTCTTCGGCCTTATCCCTTACGCACAGAGATTTTTCCAGTTTCTCTGAATCTTTTGATGATGTTATGCACTGTCGATGATGAGACCTTCAAAGCCTTTGCAATTTGACATTGAGGACCATTGTTTTTAAAGTATTCCACAATTTTTTTACGCAAGCCTTCACGAGTTGGAGAGCCTCTGGCCATCTTTACTTCTGAGAGAGTCAGCCTCTCTAAGACATCCCTTTTATAGCCAATCATGTTACACACCTGATGCCAGCTAACTTAATAACTTGCTAAATGTTCTTTCAGCTGATTCTTTTATATATTAATTCCTTTTTCAACCTTTTTTTTGCCTGTGTCCCAACTTTTTTGAGACCTGTTGCAGCCAGAAAATTTGAAATAAGCTCACTTTGTGGATAAAAATGTAAAATGTCTCAGTTTCAACATTTGAAATGTTATCTGTGTTTTATTGTAAATAACATTGGCTCGTGATCTGAAAGTCACTGCATTTTGATTTTATTCACAATTTACACTTCATCCCAACTATTACGGAATTGGGGTTGTAAATGGAAAATGGTCTTCACCGAATT
This sequence comes from Gymnothorax javanicus, assembly GCA_029692085.1. NCBI lineage: Eukaryota > Metazoa > Chordata > Actinopteri > Anguilliformes > Muraenidae > Gymnothorax > Gymnothorax javanicus. Next base: position 77,315,984 of record CM056198.1, read on the forward strand.
TCTGGAAGCATAACATCATCTGTAATGTCAATGCATGCAAAAGTGTCATTACTTTTACCTCCTCCAAGGAGGTTATGTTTTTGCCAGCGTTGGTTTGTCTGTTTGTGTGCAAGATACCTCGAAAAGTTAAACACCGATATCTCTGAAATTTTGTGGGTGGGTTTCTATTACATCAGGGATGGACCCTATTGAATTTGACCGTGATCAGACAAACAAGTGGCATGGCGGAGATATGCGCTCCAACGAGTGCCCTTCTATTCTTCAATGAAACTAAGAGGTCTGGTGTGATCCTTGTTTGCCTCCATTTTGCTTTGATCTGTATCTGTTTGAATTAATTGCATTGAAAGAATGGGAATAAAACACCAAGTCAGTCATTCTTTTGCCTTATTTACTCCTGGATAAGTGAAGCTTAGGAAGGAGAATTGTGATGAGACTTGAGCATCATTGACCAATCAATCAACCAATCAATTAATCAATTTTCCATTAGTACGACCACGAGCAGTAAGATAAATATGAACTTGGCATGGGTGACCGGTCCATAGTTTACAAACAGCTTATCCAGGAGTTAATGATAGTGTCACTTTGATTTAATCTTTCATCATCCAGAACAATGCGTACACTCACCACTTTGACTTTTCTTTAAGTAGACATGTATTGTTTTGAAACGTCAGGGGCGTTATCAAGGGGGGCAGGAAGCTCTGCCCACCCAATGAAAGCCAGCAGCCATACCACTATTCGATCTGCTCCAGCCGCATGGCTGAAGCTAAGTAGGTGTGGGCTTGGTCAGTACTTGGATGGGAGACCACCTGGGAAAACCAAGTTGCTGCTGGAAGAGGTGTTGGTGGGCCAGTAGGTTGCGATCTTCCCTCTGGTGGAATAATCCCCAATGCCCCAGTGCAGTGACGGGGACACTGTACTGAAGGAGATGCCATCTTTCGGATGAGACGTTAAACCGAGGTCCTGACTCACTGTGGTCATTAAAGATCCTATGACACTCTTCGATAAGAGTAGGGGGTTCCCCGGTGTCATGGCAAAAGTCCCAACCTGGCTCTTTCGACCTGCCACCTAATCATACCCTGATCTAATTGGCTGTGCAAAATGCCCTCTCCCTCCCCACCTCAACCCCCAGGGCTCCCTTGAAAAAGAGACTTCAAATCTCAACGGGACTTCCCTGGTTAAATAAGGGTTAAATAAATAAAAATAAAACTCAAGATAAAAAACTGATTTACTACTATTTGACAGCAAACACGCGATAACCAACTGATTCACAGCCGGAGGTAGACAGCCATTTAGAGTGAGCTTTCCGTATGCTTCATTTATCTATCACTATGTGTGATTGGTGGATTCCTTTGCCAGTCTATTCTGCTGTGAAACGAACCAATGAGCACTCTCAAATTACTAGGGACCCTCCCATTCTCTTAGACTGCCGTCTTCACTCAGTCTGAGGTCACGTCTACGGACCTGTGCTTCTCTCAGGGAATTAAAACTTCGCCCATATCTCTTTTGTTGCTACTTCTGCCACCGCTTATTTTGTCAGTCTTGTTGTTTGACATTAAGGTAATTTGTTTTCTAGTTTGTCATCTGTGTTGACTCGTGTGGTTATAACCTGAGTTGGCTACCGAGTGAGCCCAGGCAGCTAGCCAGCAGCTAGTCTGGAGTTGCTAGTCACTCACTGGGCTTGTTGCAACAATAATTCTGTATCATAAGCACTTCCGGGAAAAAACTTGACTGGCATAAGTATTTTTTCGGCAACTTGCTGCATGGAGCCAAGTAAAGGACTACAGATGGCAACTCTAAGAAAAGTAAACGTGTTCCCATTTACTTTGCTTGATTGGCAATCAAATGGTGGATTCGTTTACTCTCTACGTTGAATGAGTAGAGCAGTTTATTAAGACAGCATGTTTGATTGATGCATTTCGAAATTTAAATGGCCGTAGAACAGCAGATTTTCATGAACACGATGTCATTGCCACGCCATTTCGTGCGACTGATCATGTATGTCTCACAATCATGTTTCAGTTTAGATTTTGCTAACTGCAGGTGCTCCGCCCTTCCCTAAATCTGCTCCCGTGTACTTGGTCTAAGTAACAATCAAGCAAATTCAGTGGCCTATAACGATTAAGATGTGATGGTGAAAAGCAGACAAACCTAACTGGGCTACGGTGTTCGATTGAAAGAATGCCAGTTTGAATAAATAGAAAAAATCTTCCTCTTCCCCAAAAGCGGATGAAACGTGAATGTGAGATATAAATGATCAGTCGCATGAAATCGCGTGGCAATGACAATCGTGTTCATGCAAATCTGCTGTTCTATGGCCATTTAAATTTTGAAATGCATCAAACATGCTGTCTAAACAGCTCTACTCATTCAACTTGGAGAGTAAACGAATCCACCATTTGATTGCCAATCAAGCAAAGTAAATGGGAACAGGTTTTCTTTTCTGAGAGTTGCCTAATTGGTTAATAGGAGGCGATTTTGTAGTCATTTACTTGGCTCCGTGCAGCATGTAGCCGAACAAGAGGCTCCTCAGAGCCTATACTCAGGCCGGGTCTAGGCCTGGGCCAATCGCAAAACCGCGCGTGCGCATGAGCAGGACAATGGCGACCCGAAAAAAAAAGAAGAACAGAGCCGAAACTTAGACTCGTGGCCTACCGGCCCGAGTAATAAAAAAATTGATGTCAGTCAAGTTTTTTTCCCGGAAGCATTTTACATGCCCTTTGATGTTTCACACTTTCGTTCAACCTGCGTTGGGTTTAATGAAGGAAAAGGGAAAGCGGTTCACGATCGGCACAACCCTAGTGTGCATAATTAATGAAAACTGACCGCACCTGTTAATGTTGAGAGTTTTCTGAGCTTTTGTGAATGGCAATTTAAATGAATGATTGAAAACAGGTCATGACTAATCATTATTTTCAAGGGATGGGTTTGAGCCTCCCCTATCGCTAGTTCACCAGCCGCCACTGATATAGATATATATATATATTTTACGGCGATTTAAGGGTTCCTTTTTTGCCCCCCCAAAGAGGACAAATGCCCACCCAAGCTTGGCATCCTGGTAACACCTCTGTGAAACGTCATAAAATATTGTCGTATTTGGTATCAGCCGAAAGGGCATGCAATACTCTTGCTAACTATTAACACTTTTCATCTGGAGATGATCGTGGAATACAGTAATCATAGATGTGAAACGGGCTTGTAGCAAACCCTAATATCGCGCTTGAATAGCATTGAGAATCGGGCCAAGAGCGGTGATGTACTCGTGGGATCATTTCTGACACATAGGCTATCGTATGTGTATTTTACATTGCAAGCTACATGTCAAAATCCACTAAAAATGTTGGAATTTTCGCTTGACTTGGACATCGAAGTCGAAGAGTGTGATTCCAGCGCAAGTTAAACGACTAGTGACAATGGAGAGGTAGGAGAAATGGAAAATGAGGAAAAAATCGGTGACGATACGGAGCTGAACGCCAACAGGTACCGCAAGCATACCAGCACGAACCGGAGCCTCAGGCACGGGTGAGTGAGTTGGAAGGAATTTCCGAGGTGCATTCCCAAAGGCAAAGTTGCTAGCTTACTTAGTTGGTATCATTGGCTGTATTTGGTTGACCTAACTACGTTAGTTGCTTACATAGGTAGCATCTATGCTTTAAGGCAGGGATCATCAAATCTGGACCTCGAATCCAAATCCATCCCCGGTTTTCTGTTATCCCAGGCAAGTAAATGAAAAGTTAGTGCCTCTGATTGACCAGACAGTGTTAACACCTGACTCCCAGGTAAAGGGAAGGTGGTCTTTTCTGAGACATGGTTGAAAAAATCAGTGACTGATGCCATGATTAGTAGCGAAGGATTCAACGTTTTTAGAGCAGACCGTGCCAGAAAAGGAGGAGGGACAGCAATTCATATTAAATCCAAAATGAACTGCATCTGCGTTCGTTCTGTCAGTGAACCTAATCGCTTTGAACTTTTGGCAATTAAGTATCCCTTCCAAATGGTGCAAATATTATTGTGGTCGGATGCTTTCGTCCGCCGTCGGCTTCAAGTGAAGCGGCCACTTCACTCACGCATCATCTCCAAGATTTGACTAACGCAGAACTGGTTTTACTCAGAGATTTAAACTGGGACTGGCTCCCATGTGCCTCTGACCAATTCAAAGACTTCTGTGAGTCACATTGTTTGATGCAGTTGGTAAACTCGCCAACCCGGCTAAACCAAAAAGATCCACATAAATCGTCATTACTTGATATTATTTTAACAAACGTTCATCACAAATTCATTGCGGTCGGAACTTTTTGTAACGATGTTAGTGATCATTGTGCAGTTGTCTGTGTGAGAAACTGTAAGATCGCTAAGAGTGAACCGAAACGACTGTTAAAACATTTTAATGAAGAAGCTTTTTTGCATTATCTTCATAACAGTGACATTGGTATTGTGTCGCAAATGCCTGATGTTGATCTAGCCTGGGAATATTTTAAATCTGTTTTTTTGGCTGTCTGTGAGTAGCATGCCCCTTTTAGAAGATATAGGATTAGTGGTAAAAATAACCCTTGGTTTACAGAATCTATCTCTTCTTTTATTAGACAAAGAAATGCCGCCTGGGCATAAGCAAAGAAGACAAGTAATCCCTCTGATTGGACTATATATAGAACATTAAGAAATAAATGCACAAAATTAATCAAAAATTCCACATGTGATCACTATCTTTCAATGATTAATGAAATCTGAATAACCCTGCCAAATTCTGGAAGTTGGTTAAAAACTCCTCAGGTTTTATTGCACAAACCAGCCTCCCTAATGTTTTGAAAGTGAAGCAAAGTTTAATCCAGGGTATAACCAATATTAAAGACTCTTTTAACAGTCATTTTATCTTAGTTGGTTCATCCTTCGACCCCAGTAATACGGAGGTTCCTAATGGTAAAGAAAACTTTGAGTCTGCCGCTTGTCGCCCGCTCGGCAGTTCACTTTTGCTCCTATCTCGGTCTCACAAGTGCATAAAGCTCTAATGAGTCTAGATTGTAAGAAATCCTCTGGCCCTGATAAGATAGAGCCTTATTTTCTTAAAATCGCTGCAGATGTTATTGCAGAGCCAGTTGCTTCTGTTTTATTTTAAACTTATCCTCTAATATTATACCTGGTACCGGGAAGTCAGCTAGGTTTTCCCTATATTAAAGGGTGGAGACCCCTCTGATTTGAATAACTACCGACCCATTTCCAGGCTGTCTGTTATAGCCAAGGTCTTTGAATCTTTTGTGAATGACCAATTGAAACTATTTTTATCTGATAATAATATTCTCAGTGAATGTCAGTCAGGTTTTAGATCAGGCCATAGTACTATAACAGCGACTATGCTAGTCACTAATGATATTATCAAAGCCTTGATCAATAAACAGCACTGTGCAGCCCTATTTGTTGATTAGTCTAAAGCGTTTGATTCTGTGGATCACCAACTGCTATTACAGAGACTTGCCTGTATAGGCCTTAGTGACATGGCTTTGAATTGGTTCAAGAACTATCTAACTGGAAGAACGCAGTGCGTCTCAATCGAAAACTATTCCTCATACTCGCTTACAGTAAACAGAGGAGTACCTCAGGGATCTATTTTAGCCCCTATTTTATTTTCAATTTTTATAAATGATTTAGGTCTTGGAATAAATCCTGCTAAATTACACTTGTATGCTGATGACACAATTGTTTACACTGTGGCACCTTCTCTGAATCAGCCATAGAGCACTTGCAGGATGCTTTTCGATGTCTGCAGTATTCATTGTTAAAATTGATGTTGGTCCTCAATCCAAAAAAGACCAAATACATGACCTTTACTCATATACACATACATGTATAGAAAGAGTAACTTCTTATAAATATTTAGGCATATGGCTTGATGATAAGATGACATTTAATATGCACATTAGTAATCTACTGAAAAAACTTCGGCCAAAACTAGGACTTCTTTTCCGCCTAAAAAAAATGATTTTCATTTGAGGCCAGAAAGAAAATTGTGCAAAGCTCAATTTTATCGGTATTAGACTATGGTGACATGATTTATATGCATGCAACTTCATCTCTTTTGACAAAACTGGATTCTGCATATCATGCTGCTTTACGCTTTGTTACAAATTCAGGTTCTCACACTCACCATTACATTTTATATGAATCGCTTGGTTGCTCCTCTCTAAACCATAGGAGAAAAACACACTTTGCTATTTATCGCAAAAACACTCTTAGGTAAAGTGCCAACTTATATCTCCAGCCTTTTATCCTACCAAACTGGCAACTATTGTACCAGATCAACTAATCGGATCCTTTTAAATGTCCCCCGCGTGCACTCAGAGCTTGGTGAAATTGCTTTTGCCTTTTTGCACCCTGGGCGTGGAATGAGTTGCAAAATACTATTACCTTAGGAGCACTCCCCACTTTAAATTCTTTTTTTTCCAACATTCTTTTTATTGTTTTTCACAACAAAACAAAGAAAAACAATACATTACAATACAACTACATGTCTTGAACAAACATGTTTACCCCCCACCCTATCAATCTACTTCAAATCATGGTTGGGAATCAGGTCTATGAGCTAGCTCATTCCAGTTCATTATACAGGTAAAAAAAAGAAAAAGAAAAAGGTAAAACAAACACATTTCTGTAATCTTAGGTACTGCAAAGTGCCACTGTTTACATGTCCCCAGGCTCTTCCATCATATGTGACAAATCCGTTCTCGATACATAGCAAATGAAGGGGTCCCAAATCTGGTGAAAATTATGTAGTTGATGTTTTAATGTATATGTAATTTTCTCTAAGGGGAGAGTTGTAGATAGCTCAGATAACCACCTGCTTGCACTTGGACTTCTGGTGTTTTCCATGAAAGGGCTATTACTCTCTTCGCCATTAACACACTCAAGTCTACAAACATTCGTTGATATTTTTTAATCTTCAAATTAATTGGATATAGACCTAATATGAACAACTGTGGGACTAAGGGTATTTGAATTTGTAAAATATTTTGAATACATTGTTTTATTTCTTGCCAGAATTTTTGTATTTCTATACATTGCCAAATACAATGGAAAAATGTACCTTTTTCCTTCTCACATTTAATACAAATATCAGGTATAGCGCTGTTAAATCTGTTAAGTTTTTCTGGAGTGATATATGTTCGCATCAACCAGTTGTATTGTAGTAATTTCAGGCGAGTGTTAGTAGTTCTCGATTGTGCTTTAGAGCATGCCTTCTCCCACTTTTCAATTTGGATTACCACCTGTAGATCCTCTCTCCATGCCCCAAGCCATCCTGCAGATGTTTCTGTACTTCCGTCTACTAGGCATTTGTAAATTTTGGATATTAAACCCCTACCTAAACAATTCATGTTCATTAATTTTTCTATGGTAGACACTTTGGGGATGCATAATGCTTGATTTTGGTATGCTCTAATGAAGTTTCTCAACTGTAAGTATTTAAAAAAATGTTTACGGAGTATGTTAAATTTGTCAACCATTTCTTCAAATGTCATCAGCACCTTTTGAGAGTTCTAGAGGTCTCCTATTTTTCCCAGCCCCTTAGTAGCCCAAGATTTGAATCCCCCGTCTGATTTACCTGGAGGGAACGAGTCATTTCCCCATATTGGGCTGAAGACAGACAGAGAGGGTGTTTCTTTCAAATATTTTTTAACTTGATGCCAAACATCAATCATATTTTTCATAATAGGGTTTTTTGTATTTTTTTAAGGGTTTTTGTGCTTGCTGAGTACAAGTATACTGGGAGGGGCAGACTTAGCTGGAGTTCCTCCATTTCTTTCCAGGGAGGAGCCTCTCTTTCTGTGAAGTAAAACAGCAGTGTTCTCAATTGAGCTGCCCAATAGTACCAGAGAGGACTGGGACATTTGAGTCCCCCTCTGTCATAGGGTAAGTACAACAGTGACAGTCGTGTCCGGGGACGTCTGTTATTCCACAAAAATCTGACAAACAATCTTTTAAGTTGAGTGAACAGGTTACTTGGAGGAGGAAGTGGAAGATTCTGAAATAGATACAATAGTTTTGGCATTATATTCATTTTAAGGACGTTTATTTTCCCTATTGGTGACATTGGTATGGGTGTCCATCTTTCGAGTAACTTTGAGAGTTCTTGCATTAATGGTTCATAATTACTGGCTACAATATATTTAAGTTGTGGGACAATTTGAATGCCTAGATATGTAAAGTAATCCACAATTTTAAACTGAGTGGCTATCGTAGGAGGACTTTTACTTTCCAATTGATTTAAGAACATTATTGACGATTTTGATTTGTTTAATTTATATCCTGAGATTTTTCCAAATACATTAAGAAGTTCTAATAATTCAGGAATGGATTTTTCCACCTTTTTAAGAAATATTATTACGTCATCTGCAAATAGAGCAAGACGATGTTTCCTGTTGTCCAATTGATATGCCTGTTATACCTAGGTGTGTTCTTACCGCTATAGCCAGTGGCTCTATAGCCATAATGAACAGCAGAGGGGATAAGGGATCTCCTTGTCTACATGCTCTTTGTATCTTAATGGTTTTGGATATATTACGGTTAGTCATGATTTCAGCATATGGTTCTGTGTAAAGTAGTTTTATCCATTTATTAAAGTTTTCTCCAAAGCCAAAACATGTGAGGATTTCAAATAAATAGAGGCACTCTACTCTGTCGAACGCTTTTTCAGCATCAAGAGACAGTAATGCTGTATCTGCTGCTCCTTTTTCCTCAAATAATATATTTAGAATCTTCCTAACATTATGGAAGCCTTGCCTACTTTGTACAAAGCCATTTTGATCTTTGTCAATAATATTCGGAATTATAGTCTCCAGTCTCCTGGCTATTATTTTACTCAAAATTTTTAAATCTACATTTAGAAGACTAATTGGCCTAAGGTTCTCACATTTGTTATTCGGTTTGCCCGGTTTTGGTAACAAAGTAATCAGTGCTCCCTTTAAGGATGTTGGAAGGATACCATTGTGGAAAGATTCCTTAAACATTTCTAATAATGCTGGCATCAGTCTCTGCTTGAACATTTTATAAACTTCGATGGGAATCCCATCTGGCCCAGGGGTTTTCCCTCCTTTGATACTGTCAATGGCCATAGATAATTCCACTAAGGTTATATCTTTCTCTAGTTCTCCCTTAATTACTTCTGGTATCTTGGGAATGTGGATGTTGTCCAGGAAATTATTCATTTCAGATCTGTTTGGACCTATTTCTGAGCTATAAAGCTTTTCATAAAATTTTTTGAAATGTTAATTTATTTCAATTGGGTCGACAATATTTTCATTATTATCGTTTTGTAGTGAGGTTATAAGTCTTTCATTCTGAAGTTGTTTAATGCGCCATGCCAGCACTCTGCCAGGCTTCTCTCCTTGATCGTAGAATGTCTGATTAAGTCGTAATAAGCTTGATAAAGCTCTTGTTGTAGATATTTCATTATATTGCGTTTTTAACAGAAGTAATTTTTGGTGGACATCTTGAGAACTTGAATGGTAGTATTCGTCTTCTAATTTCATTATTTCTGTTTCTAATGATTTTGTTTTCTTGTAGGTTTCTTTGGCTTTAAAGCTAGTAATATTAATTATTTGTCCCCTAATAAAGGCTTTAAACGCTTCCCACCTGATACTTCCTGATGTTTCTATTGTATTCGTTTCAAAATAGTATTTAATCTGTTCATCTAAGAAAGTGACAAAGCCAGTATCTGCCAACCATTTTGTTTTAAATCTCCAATTTGGGAATATCACTAGTCAATTTGGGATCATAATAAACTAAAGAGTTTGGAGCATGATCTGACAGGAGTATGGCGTCATAAGAAACCTCGTTTATTTTACATTTTAGTAGTGCTGAAACCATAAAGAAATCTATGCGAGAATATGACTGGTGAGTACCTGAGTAACATGAATGTTTTTTCCCATTGGGATTATCTTCCCTCCAAACATCAATTAGACTCATTTCTTTCATAAAATGATTAATTACACCCCTGCTTTTCGGATGTGACTGGTCCACTCCTGTACTTTTGTCCTTCCGTGGATCTAAGGTGCAATTAAAATCACCTGCCATAATACAAGCACCAGATAAAGAGGCAATAGTAAGAAATAGGCTTTGGAAAAATTTGGGTTCGTCTGTGTTTGGAGCATAGATATTTATTATATTTATTAATTAATTGTTCTCTAAGAATTTTCCCCTGAATAATCAAGTATCGCCCTGCCTTATCTTTGATAACTTGATGAATTTGTAGTGGAATAGAATCATGGATCAAAGTCATGACACCACTTGCCTGAGAGGTAAAGGGGCTGATAGAATTTTACCCTTCCACCTCCTCCTCACTTTAAGTTCATCTTCATGTGTTAGGTGTGTTTCTTGAAGGAATACTATATTAGACTGTAATGTTTTAATCCTGCTCATAACTTGCTTGACCTTTTTTGTTTTTTGTAACCTTCTGCAGTTCCAGGATGTAATTCTTACCTTAAGATCAACAGACATATAGGCAAATTGTTTTGAATTTTCCCAACACTATCAGTAATTTAAGACCAAACAAAGAAGAAAAAGAACAAAAAACAAAATTATTTCCCTCGACCATTATTAATCCACCTGTACGTTATCCCGTCAGGTGTCCCCCCACCTTCATGTATTGGACCTCCAGAAGGCAAAGATCTGGTCCACACCATGTGAGGATCAGTATAGCTGTGCATATGTAAAAATTCTAGATAAGTAAAAAAAAAAAAAAATGAACAGAATAAACGTAGCTGCTCTGCTACTGTGATTCAAAACTTTCCTTTAAATCAACCCAGCAAACAAAAAACGTATCCACATTTGCTTAATTAAACAGTGCATATTAAATCAGAGGATTGTTCCTTATCAACAGACTGGGAGGGAAAGCGATCAGAACTCAGTGTAACAACTTAAACTTTCACTCTACTCTCCACTCCTGTGATATCAAAATAATGTTCCATCAGTAGTTTTAGATTACAGGTGTCATCTGATCATCAATACCTCAGTCTGGATGATTATCCGACTGGATCTTCTTAATGAAGCGGTCGGCTTCATCGGCGCTGTCGAGGATGTGTGAGCGCTCCTTGTAGGTAACTATAAGCCGAGCAGGAGGGATCATGCCATACCGGAGCCCCAGTGAACGGAGTTGTCGCCTTGCTTCCTCAAACTCTTTTAGCTTCTTGTGCGTCTCTGCTGCCGTGTCTTGGTAGAATCTCACCGGCTGATTTTTGTAGAGGACTTGTCTTTTCGCCCGAGCCGCTCTCATCACAGCTTCCTTGTCTTTATAGTTCAGAAACTTCATTATGAGGGTTCTAGGTGCGGAGTCAGTTTTATATTGTCTTCTTGGTCCAAGCCTGTGTGCTCTTTCCACTGTAATTTTTCCCCGGAGCGGCGCAAGCTCCAGTGCCTCCGGTATCCAGTTCTCCAGGAATCCACAGGTGTCTTCACCCTCCGCGCCCTCAGGTAGGTTGACGAGCCGTATATTGGAGCGACGTGAACGAGTTTCCAGGTCCAGTACTTTCTCCTCTAGGTCTTTATTTTTCCCCTCTAGATTTTTCACCCTCTTTTGGAGCGCAGTCACATCATCCTCTGTTGTTGAGATTCTCGTCTCTGCCTGTGTAATTCTTTCTGAGCAGTCTGTAATGTCTCTCCTTACATTTTCAATCGCGGACATGATGTCATCAAATTTAGATGAGACCTCCGTCTTCATGGTGTTAATAGCTGCCAGTATTGTTGTCAAAGAGGTACCGTACTCTTCCCTGGCAGTAGTAATGTCTCCCTCCGGCTGTTTCTCGGGGCTAGCCATGGGGTCAACACTAGCAGCAGGGCTAGCGCAAGCGCCAGCTTCCATGGTCTCGTTGTTAGCGGTTAGCTTAGCTTTGGTAGTTGGAGTTGCAAAGTTAGTTAAGTTGGTTTGTTGTGTCCGGCCGTGATTTGTCTTCTTTTGTGGCATTGATATTTTCTTAAACCCTGGTGTTGTAGTTGGGCTGAATGACACGTAGAATTGAGCTTTTAGAAAGGATTTGAAGGGTTGAGTAGCAGAGCAGTCTTGCACGCGTCTATGGCAGAAAGCCGCCATAACCGGAACCCCCCTAAATTCTTTTAAAAGACTTTTACAAACTGCCCTGAAGGAAACATGTTGCTGTTTTACATAATCTGTGATATTGAGATGGAATGTGTTACAGATATCTTGATTATGGCCTGTATGTTTCTCCTTTAATTATTACCTCTGTGCTTCTTTTATGTAATGAATAATCTGTAATGTGATTTTTTTTCCCTTCTTTTTTATGTTTATATGTTACAACTATTTATGCTGCTGTCTTGCCCGGGACTCCCTGGAAGAAGAGATCTTGTATCTCAATGGGACCTTCCTGGCTAAATAAAGGATAAATAAATAAAAATAAATAAATAAATAAATAAAACCAGCAGTCCTCGGACCTCGTAGGGTGTGATTTGAGGACCAGGGCTTTAGGTAAACCTACCCCAGAGGGAGAGCGGAGGAACACAAAGATGTGTAAGTTTAGAGTTTTACTGTCCAGCGACCAGCTGGCTAACAGGAGGCCCTTGAGCATAAAAAATGCTGTAATCCTACAATCCCGAACCGGCAGTCCTTCCCAATTTAAATCCTTGCTCACGAAGCCAATTGTGCGCTGCTCTGAAAACGCTACTGGGCACTGATGCGACCCAGGCTCCAACCCATGCCGTGGTGCTCACTACTATACCGCAAAGTGCCTTAACCTGGTGAGCTAACTCGTTAGCCATACAATAGCATACTTTTGGAGGATCATCAATCTAATCCTCCGGAAATATAAAAGAAACGAGATCAAGAAATTAACTGATTAGGACAAGCAGATGGTCCTAATGGTCGATCCACTGGATTTCCTTACCGTGTTACCTGTTTCCCACGAATTACGCCATCATAAAGGGGCTATTTTTGCTCGTTTTTTTGGGGGATGTGCATTAGTTGAAAGGGTGTTCAAAATGCCTCTTTAACTCTCTTCCTGTTTGAGTGTTCAGAAAGTGCTTTATTCCTCATCTCTGTGACATTAGCTTTCTGTAGAGGTATAATTTGCCCATTTTTTTGATTTCTCAATACATGTCTACTTTAAAGGACTTTTGAATGAGCAAACCAAAAAAGATAAAGACTCACCATTCCTCCAACTGCCCATGCAGCCATCACTTTCTGGCAAGCATAGGACAGTGCTGGGCTTGAGTAGCATTCCCCCTCTGCAGTTTCACTGACACTCGGATGACATTCGTATAGAACGATATGGTGAACAATGTCGACGTGTTTTATGATTGGCTCAATCTGGTTTGGATCAGAGAAAGACACATTTACTGAATATACCTGCAAAGACAGCTCCATTTGTGAAATGTCAGAATTGTGCCATGAAGACATTTCCTCACCATAAGATAAATTTTAATACTATTGTGGTTCCAACAACAACACAAAAAACTATATAAGTTGTGTATATATATATATATATATATATATATATATATATATATATATTTTATTTTTTTTTTTACATCTTGTGGTTGTGCAGACATGCTATGTCTACATTTGTAAAATGTATACCTTTACCATTGAATGAACGGTAAGTCTACCCAACCTTTGTGCTTTGTCAATGAAAAAGTGGAAGGTCTTTTTAAAAACCATGATATTACACACATTGAGGTCATGGACACATATCGGCAGTATTACAGAGTCGGCTGGATACACCTGGATACTGGCACCTCTGACTGGCAAAGCATAAAAAATCTTTAAAAAATTAATAGAGAAACTCTAAATTACAAGTGAAAATACTGTACAATATTTATGTTCCAATGGAACCTGCCAAAATCATTTACTGAATTAATTAAAAATAAATTTCCTCCAAATCAAGGTTTCATAATTAATGCCACCCTTAAAGATTGTAGTAAATAACATCTACCAAAGTTAAACAAGGTATTAAATTCCACTTATTTAAGTTTCATCAAAGTGTCAAGGAACTTTATTGAGCCATTAAATCACTTCTTGTTCCACTAGGGTATTAAAATGAGGTAACACATGCAATATCCCTTTGTCATCCAATACCATGAAGCAAACAAAACAAGTGTCTGTTCAAAAGAGGCAGATGGTTATGGACATTCATAAATCTGGTAATGGCTGCAAGAAGATTCAAAAACAATTGAATATGCCACTAAACTCTGTAAGAGCAATAATTAAAAAATTTTAAAGATATGGAGCTGTTGCAAATCTCAAGAGTAGAAGATACAACTGCATTTTGCCCTCCAGGATACTGAGGAGGATGGTGAGAGAAGCAAAAAAAAATCCCCAAGAATCACTGTGGAGGAATTGGATCGTTGGTGGCATCTTGGGGACACCAGGTTTCAAAAAGCACCATCAGGCGACACCTCCACAACCACAGGCTCTCTGGCGGTGTTGCCAGAAGAAGGCCGTTCCTGACTATTATACTTCATTAAGGGATCATACAATTTTCAGCCCAGTGCCTGAGCATAAAGAAAATCTACATAAACAGAATGGCAAAAAATTACAAGTTGTGAAAAATGTGATAAACTTCAGAGTTGTTTTGTCTGTTGTCCAATGCTTCCTATAACCTAGGTTTTGTAAGTCTCATTGGTCATATTAGAAACAAACTGATGTTCACTCAAGAGTGGTAAAGTTACAAAACCTAGGTTATATGAAGCATGGAACAACACACAAATCCACTCTGAACTTCGTCTTGAATTGAGGCCAGTGCACGTGGATTCCACCTGACACAATGTCAACACACGGAACAATTAGCCATAAATTTGACCAATTATTATGATATACCCTGCAGAGTAATGCTGGCTAAAATTGGTGGAAAATACAAGTGTCTCTTCCTTTGTGGCCAGGGGCACGCAATGATGCCAATAAACAAAGAATATAAGTTTGGCCTGACGGAGGGTGCTGTTTGCGAAACTGGAAATGATTTGTGGAACCAGTCAAAGGACGTGCCACTGAAAAATGACTGTGCAAGGCTTTATTCCTAATGGCTGAAGAAAATGAATTGATCCACAAAGTGCGTAAGTAATTTCCGCAAATTCGTGAACAGATAACTTTCCGCCACCGAATATTGTAACAATACCAGACGCTTCAGACAAATTCCGTTTGCGGAACCAGTCAACAAACGGTATGTCCACTCACTCGGTTTCAATGTCCAGGCTGCTCGATCAGAGCGGGTTTCGTGAGTGCGCTGAGACGGTTTGTAACGGTTAGGTGAGTGAAAGAAATGTAAACAATAGTTGATATTCAAGTATACTACTCAAAATTTGACAGGGATCATAGGAATTTTTTTGTGAAATGACATGCAAATTTGGTAACTGCCACTGATGAACAATATATTGGATAAATGACATGCAGTCAGACACAAAACACATTTGCACGTGCATTTCATGACATTAAATGAGCATGCAGCCTCACATTTTGGCTTTTGACTAACACTTCACCATTTCAACTCAGACGCGTGTGTTGCTTGTTGGTGAAAATTTGGAAGTTCCCAAATTTTTTGCATTACATTTAGCAATAACAGTGTCTCCTCAACGTCTTAGACGTCGATTGACTTCAGAGCAATTGGGAAGATGCATCGGAATGCTTGACTCTGGCTTCTCACAACGTCACGTTGCTAATGCACTTAACGTCAGCCAAAGCATTGTGAACAGAGCGTGGAACCGGCATCAAACGTTTGGTACAGCAGCACACCGTCATGGGGGTGGTCGTCAGAGATCGACTACACAACGACAAGACCACTTTCTCACACTTCAGGCACGACGTCATCCTTTCTGGACGGCCACCACCCTACGAAATGACCTTCATAACGCCTCAGGGGTCAGGGTATCCACTCAGACGATACGGAATCGTCTTCATACTGCCGGCCTCAACTCAAGAAGGCCATGCGTTCGAATCCCACTGACCGTGCGTCATAGGCGTGACCGTTTGGATTGGGCTCACGATCATGTCACATGGACACACAACGATTGGGCTCCAGTTCTCTTTACTGATGAGTACCGATATTGCTTGGACTTTACTGACAGGAGGCAACGGGTGTGGCTAAGACAACGTGAGCGATTTAATGATGCCTACATCAACGAACACGACCGTTATGGTGGCGGATCAATTATGGTCTGGGGAGGAATAAGCAGGAATGGCAGAACGGACCTGCATGTCATGGGGAGAGGGACGATGACAGGGTACGGTACAGGGATGAGATCCTCAATGTGTCACGTAAGACCATACGCTGGTGCTGTTGGCCCTGATTTCATCTTGATGGATTATAACGCCCGTCCCCATCGTGCTAGGGTGGTGAATCAATTCCTAGAGCAGGAGACAATTGTCTGCATGGACTGGCCCGCGCGTTCGCCGGACCTAAACCCTATCGAGCATGTGTGGAACATGCTGCAGGTCGCCATTTCCGGTCGTAGGGCACAACCCACAACTCTAGAAGAGCTCAGAAATGCCCTTGTTGAAGAATGGAACAACATTCCAATTGCAAGCATCCGGGTTCTGATTGACAGTATGACCCGACATTGTCAAGCCGTCATTCAAGCTAGGGGAGGCCATACCCGTTATTGACATTAACTGTGGTAATGAAACATCAAACGAACACTGTCTGTTTTCACTTTACATGTCAGAGGTGAAACCATGAAGTGTTCGTGAAAATAAAAAGTGTGAGGCTGCACGCTCATTTAATGTCATTAAATGGACTTGCAAATGTGTTTTGTGTCTGACTGCATGTCATTTATCCAATATATTGTTCATCAGTGGCAGTTACCAAATTTGCATGTCATCTCACAAAAAAATTCCTATGATCCCTATCAAATTTTGAGTAGTATATGTGATGACCAGGTGCAGAAATACCAGAATGTACAGTAGCACCTGAGTCCACCAGCGATGGGGCTCCGTTTAAACTTTGTGGTGATATGCTATCATATTGGACACTACGCACGTAATGTAAATGAGCAACGAGGATGCACGCAAACGATTTAATGAGCCGCTTGTAGATAATCCTTATTGATGTTTTAGAATAATAAACATGAGCAAAAACAAATAATTTCAGTAGTGGGAAGTAACATTCTGAAGATTTCAATACGTTAATCATGTTAAATGATTAGCCTATTAAAGGGGCCTACGCTGGATAATTAATTGTGAATTGGCTGCAAATTTTCTGTTTATATTATGGAAAATATCCTTCGATAAAATTGGCTTTGCTGAAAATGCGATCATCCAAGAACGAACACAAAAATGGGAGGGAAAAGGAAGTAGAGAGGAAGATGTGGCGAGGATAATACTGCCTAAAATAAATGACTATTTTTGTCTCCTTGTGCAATGTTCAGCAATAGAACGCCTAAGGAAAATCAAATGGCGTTACCTTAGCTAGCCACGATGCCATCTGGCTAGTTAGCTATCTAATTAACCTATTCCTGTCCTTTCGCATGGGACATTATTTTACATGCATAAACTCAGTGTAGCATGTACAAACAAAACGAACATCAGCCATCGATTCAGCCCAAGTGTTTCCACTTAGTTGATGATCATAAATGATGGGACTCCGCTCATAAGGAGAGTTGGAGCTGAGTTGGATTCTTGGAGCATAAAGTTATCGTGACTTGGCAAATGAGACAGTTTTAAAACCCAGACAGTCCTCACTCATCTTCCTTTGCTGTTCAGCTCCCCTTGGCCTTGTCCCATGTATTTTAAGCAGTACTTTAGCTGCAAGTAGAAAGCAAAATGAATTTAGGTACGAGAATGATTGACAAGATAATTCATGATTAATGTGTATTATGCTTCGTAGCTCGTGGAAGGCGGATTGTCAGGTTAGGAGACAGCGGAAATTTTCCGTCGAGCACTCCTAGCATCCTGGGCAGAACCCTGCTTACCTGCTCTTGTCATTTCAAATTTTTTCATTTGCCACTTTAGTCACCATATAGTGAAACAGTAAGTGACACCTTGGGATTAATTTGTGATATTTGTGGTGTCTATAAACTAAGCTAAGAAATAGTACCATTAAAGTGTATATTTATAACATTTTGACAAATCACATATTTGATATTGAAAATTGCATTTCTTTAGTCAGTATATTTGCTCATGCAGCTTTTGGTCAAGTGACAAACCTTGAATCGTCTTGCCGGTTCACACCCATGCCTTTTGTTACCACTCATTTCACATGCTATCAGAATTGAATATCCAGTTATCTATTCACCTGTTTACCTGTGGAATGTTCCAGGGAGTGTTTTTCAAAGATTTTCAACTTTTCAAGTCTTTCAGTTCAGTCCCTACTATTTTAAAATGTGTCACACCATCAAACTCAGAATTAGAAAATATTTACAAAAATCAATGCAGTATAAACTAAATGTAGGTAAAAAAAAAGCTACAAAAAACTTAAGTCTGTTTTTTATTTGCAGTTTACACACTGTCCTAGTTTTTGTAGAATGATGGTTGTAGTATGAGTGAATGTCTCTGTTGACAAAGAAGAAAATGAAGATTACAGAAGAAAAAGAAAGAAACAAATTATTTAGCAGTCAGTGAATGCACAGCAAAATATTTTTTATGGATCAGGAGGCACATAAAAGCAGGTGCATAAGTGGAAAAAAAAACAAAAACTTGATTACCAACCCGATAGATGTGATGCTTTCTGCCAAGCGGTGGAATTTTCTTAATCCAGCAGTGGTACCGTGTGTGTACCGGAGGTATGGTAAACTGAAATTAAAAAAAAAAATTGGTTCCAATTTCATTGATTATCTTCAGACAGAAAAGTATCTGTATATAGCACAATACCTGCCCATTTATATTATTGTTGAGTGGGAAACCTTATAATGCATGTCATTTAATCTTTGTCACTACATCTTTATTGCCCTGCCTGTATGAAATAAAGTGGGCTCACTGTTCTTTGTGCATCCTTGCTTGTGAACAACTGAGCCTTTTGGGGATGCTCCTATCATGACACTCACCTGTTTCCAATAAACCTGTTCATCTGTGCAATGTTCTAAACGAGTGTTTTTTGAGCATTCCTCAACTTTCCCAGTCTTTTGTTGCTTTTTTGGAACGTGTTGCTGGCATCAAATTCAAAATGAGTGAATATTTCCCAAAAAAAAACAGTTTATCAGTTTGAACATTAAATATCTTGTCTTTGTAGTGTACTCAATTGAATATAGGTCGAAAAGGATTTGCAAATCATTTTATTCTGTTTTTATTCACATTTTACATGATGTCCCAACTTCATTGGAATCAGGGTTTATAAATAAGCCAATTCATAGCATTTGAACACAATGATTAATACAGTCATTAGTGGACATTATACAATTGTTCGCTTGTGCTAAAGTAACGAGCTAGCTAGTTTGCTAGCTAAAGTGATAATGAACTGCTTAATGATTAGCTAGCACACCAGTGTAGCGAGCAAGCCAGCTAGCTTGCTAATAAAGTACCAGTAAGCTTCCACTATAATAACCACTAGCTAGCTAGCTAACTAAAGTGATAACAAACTGGTTAATAATTAGCTTGCACACCAGTGAAGTGAGCTAGCCAGCTAGCTTGCTGATAAGTTAACAGTTCATTTCCACTATAATATTTGCAAGCTAGCTAGCTAAAGTGATAAACTGTTTAATGATTAGCTAGCATACCTGAGTAGCCAGCTAGCTAGCTAGTTTGCTAATAAGGCTCACATGCACGCAGCTGAATTAAATTAATTCTATGCTATTTCAACAGTGAGCTAGACAATAATCTTGCAGGACACGTCATTTGACACGCATTATGCAACGGAAGTCACATGGGGGGACCAGATTTAATGGGGGGACCAGATTTTACATGACAATGGCTCTGATACCCCCGCTGCCGGCTCATAGGTGGAACAACACAGCCACACACCATTCCCTGTTCATACCCCTCACACAGAATGGCTTGGCGGAATAGAGGCGCTAGATTCTCGCCTGAACAGGCTGTGTAAAAGGGGCTGCAGAGAGATGGTACTTAGATGAATAAGTGGTAGCTACCTGAGCAATAATTGACTGCTTTTTTAGTTAACTAAGCTCAATAATTGTGTTCATTCATTCAGAGGTTTAATGAACACTGAGTATTAACGAGGAAGAGGACTCAAAAAGATTTCTTTTTTTGGTAAGTGTGGACATTTTCCTTAAAAAAAGTAAAAATACCGTACAACAAAAGCTATTGCTGAATAGGAATAATGATAAATTGAAGAACAAGTAATTTTTCATAATCAAAAACATGTTAAATGTGTTTGTGTTCTTTATGTGCTGAACTGCGCATGTACAGTACTGGATGTTTTAGCATAAATTGCACAGATGTTTTTATTATTATCGTTACGAAATTGTTGTAATTGGATAAATGAGCAAGAAATGAACATAGTTAATCATTCCAAGTTCCACACTAAATGGCTATAATTTACAAGTATTTTTTGTTATTTTCAGAGTAACTCTCTTAACAGCTGCGTGCATTTAAGTATTATAGAAAGAGGCTGTGGCTGATATAAATGTGACCTTACAGCAGTAGCAGTGCAGGCACAGACCTCAGCAGCAGTCGTAGCAACAGGACTGACACTGCCCTCAGCAGTAGCAGTAGCAGCACTGGGACAGCCCTCACGACCCTCAGCAGCAGATGAAGCACGGCTTTCATGCTAGATGCTAAACTTGCTAGATGCCAGTTTTCTCGTTGTAAAAGCACAGCAGGAACTACTTAGCACCACTGAAAAGGTTTTCAGAACGGCATATTATGTTGCAAAATACAACTGCCAATACACTGACCACCCTGGTCTCATCAATGTGTTCATGGACTTAAAATGGGAAGAGTTCTTCATAGCAATGTTACATATACAGATGTAGTCCATTTCATTTCAGAGGAAATGAAAAAAGCCCTGTTGGCAAGCACCAAGTGTACAAGTGTCCGTTCTAATTGATGAAAGTACAACAATGCAAGAAATCTTGTTTAATTGTATAGATGAGACCATCTGTGCAAAATTCAGACCCACTCACTTCTTTTTTGGATGTTGTTCAACTGGAGCAGACAAAGGCAGATGGCTTAACTGATGCATTGCACAAGTGCCTCATGCAAAATTGTTTAGATGATCAATTTCTGAAGAACTGCTTTCTTGGGTTTTGCTCAGATGGTGCATCTGTGATGTTGGGCAAGAAGTCAGGGGCTTATACCAAATTAAAAGCCAACTATCCAGTTCTAGTTCCGCCACTGAATAATAGCCACTTTTCGGCAGTATTGAAATGGAAATTTTTCGAGACACTGAGGGGATTCCGCGTGACGTATATGGAGCTAAATCCCGTGGATCAGAAGCAGTTTTCCAAATGTGGAAGTAAACACAGTCCATGTGGCGAGCGGGACATTTAAATCGCGTTTTTCTCAATAGCTTGATGGCTGCTCGGAGGTGCCTTTTACCACGGCGGGTCACATTTGTCATGAGCTAGTAAAGATGAAAGAAGGAACTCTGCAAAGAGATGCATGTATGAAGGGCTCTCAGCAAAACTGGCCTCTGTGGATTTTATTAAGAATCTTGGAATTATGTTTGATGATTAAGAAGAGCTGAAAGACTAGTCAGAGTCATTGCAGAACAGAGATGTCCATCTGTCAAATGCAGTCAATATGGTAAAAAGGCAGGTTGCAGTTTTTTCAGCGATGAAGGATACAGCAGTGCCACAATACAAGATTGCCTCGCAGGCTGTTGAGAATGGCACCTTTAAAGGGGTGTTAATTAAAAAAAATGACAAACAAAAACTCATAGAACCTAAGAAGTTTTTCCAAGAACTGAGTAACAGCATGATCTCAAAGAAGGTCCCAAAGGATAAACTTGAACTTTTTGAAAAGCTGAATGTGCTTTCACCTAAAACCTGGCCTACTCCACTGCCATTGCTCTACGGAGAGCTTGAAGTAAGAGAACTCTGTGATCGTTTCAAAATAAGTTACTCCAGTGTAAAGCAAAGCTTCAGGGACTGCAAACAGAATCCAGATATGCCAGCCAGGGAAGGACCCTTAAAACTGCAACAGGCAGCTGATGCAATGGTTGTAAGCACAGCCGAATGTGAACAAGGATTTTCTGTCATGAACACTGTTGTCTCACTGCTTCGCACTCAGCTAAAGGTAGAGAATGTGTCCAGCTTATTGTTTTTCAACATAGTGGGTCCACCATTAGAGGTTTGGAACCCAAAAAGGTTTGTCAGGAAGTGGGTCATGACCAGAAGGTCAGCAGATCATAGATATGGTCGGCAACAACGAGAACGCCCACAAACGTCACATCTGATTAGAGCCGAGGGGGAAAACAATCCTTCCCCCCTGTCCACTATACTGTAAAAACGCGGAATTTAAACTTGTCTTGCTACGCTAAGAAGTTGTCATGACGTACTTTGAGTCGCTATTGCCAGCTGACAAGGATCGATATATTAAAAAATTAAATATACTGGGGTTGGATTGTTGTCCATATGTTTTAAAAGACTGGGTGAATGATCCGACTCAGTGGCCTGCAGACATACACGTTCTGTTGTGGGGTCCTGCCATAATCTGCCAAACTTGTCCTCTCTTCTGGTAGCATGAAGCCATTTTGTCCTCCTTTGTGGTTCCATTTTGTTATTTTGTAAAATGTAAAACTTTAATTGGTGATTTTTTTTTGTTTATTTGCAGTGCAAAAGGGCACACAGCAACTCTTTAGCATTATGGCCAATGGCAGAGATCGGTTTGTTTTCCCCCTCGGCTCTACTTTTGTGGGCGTTCCCTTTGTTGCCGACTGTATCTATACAGCTTGTGGACAGCGACAGGAAAGTTAGGAGAAACATGCTTTCAGTCCTCTTTGGAAGCTCATGAGTTAAAATGATATTACTGCAAACCTGTATGTAAACTGATGACGTGAGATGTACAACCCCAATTCCAAAAAAGTTGGGATGCTATGTAAATTGTAAATAAAAACAGAATGTGATGATTTGCAAATCTTATTAACCCATATTTTATTTACAATAGAACATAGACAACATATGAGATGTTGAAAGTGAGACAGTTTACCGTTTCAAGAAAAACATTAGCTCATTTGAGTAATATATCACTTTCAACGTTAGTTTATGAGATTTGCAAATCTTCGCATTTTGTTTTTATTTACATTTTACATAGCATCTCGACTTTTTTGGAATTGGGGTTGTAAATGCATGGTGTGAGATGTAAACTTGGCATTAGATGTCATGAGATATAAAGATGATTTGAAAAATGTTGACTATTGACGGCAGTATGTAGACAAGGGCTCCCCCTTCTAACAAAACCCAATTTAACCTCTGTCCACAAGAAATATGAAATGAAACGAGACTAAGAAATTTACAAATTACAACAGGCAGAAGATGGTTGATGTATTCAGCTTCCTTACCATGTGTCCCTGTCTCCCACGAATTGCATCATTAGAAAGGGGCTATTTTTCTTCGGTCTTTTTGGAGATGTGCACAAGTCGAAAGGGTGTTAAATATGCCTCTATTATTCTCTTCCTATTTCAGTGAGTATCCAGAAAGTGTTTTATTCATCATTGCCTTGACACATGCTTTCCGTGGAGGTATAGTTTGCCCATTTTCTGATTTCTCAATACATGAGTATCTGGTCCTTAATACAGGTCTCGCCATCATTGTCTTCTGCTATAAAGCAATAGATAAAATTCTGGAGTCACCCACTGCCTCTATCCTATTAGCTGAGAGAAAGCCATAAAGAAGTGGTCCTCTCTGCTTCTGAATGTACAGAGAGCTGAATCTGTGTTGTTACAGTACTGTTCGTGAAAAGACAGAAATCTAACTAGATACAAGACCGTGAAGATTACGTGAGAAAGGCGGTAGTAACTGGTTAGGGACTGGTCATCACGGTCGGCTGAACAGCTCATGTATACATATTATTGGTAAATGTAGTCTGGTGCAAGGCTCGCCGTCTTTTGTCTTCATAACTCTAACTACACCATGCAGCTCAATAGTTACATGTATTGTAATGTTATGTAGCCTTACAGGGTCAGATACTGGCCTTGGTAAACACTGGTCACCGTTGATGAAAACAGCCAAACGGAAAAAAAGCCCAAAATAAGAACCCCAGAAACATGTAATTATGGCGAGAACAATCCTAAATATTAATGTAACAGCTGGGGGGCATCAGGGTGCAGACTCTAAGGCCATAGCAGCTACCAACACTGAGATGGCAGAGTTAAAGGAATGTCTGCGACGCCAACAAAGTCAGTTAGATGCCATTTGTCACAGCTTAATTCATCTCGTTTTCAGAGTAACCCATTTTGGGGCATAGGGGTAGCTCCAAGGTATATAGGTTCCAGCCTGATGGCAAGCCAATTTGTGCTCGCTGCAATAAAGCAGGTCACATTGCAAAATTTTTGTCGCCCCAACCCAGACCCATCCATTTTGTTTGTTTGATGTAGTCACCCAGGGTGTTGCACAAAGAGCAGTAACACATAACCAACTCTTAGAACCACCAACTCACCTGCAGCAGCAGGAAAACTAGCGCCCTCTGGTGTGGGGAGCCAAACACCAGAAGGGGCTCAGTTAGGCTCTTGTCATGTGAGTGGGGATGGCATCCCTCAGCTCATAGGTTGCTGCCCAGTAGTTTATGTGTCCATGGGGGGGAAAGAAGTTGCGTGTCTGCTTGACACTGGTTCTATGGTCTCTACAATAACTGAAACATTCTTTCTTGAAAATTTCCAATCCGAGGAGTCCCTTAAGTCCTGCAGTTGGCTCCAGTTGCGAGCAGCTAACGGGTATGAAATCCCCTATACCGGCTACATTGAACTGGATATTACGGTATTGGGTAAAACTCTCCCGCGCATGGGGATTCTTGTAGTCGTGATCCAGTCGACTTTTTTCACATCAGCAAAAGCGGGTAGTCCCTGGTTTGTTGGGGATGAATATTATTCAGAGTTGCTATAAAGAGCTGTTTGACACACAGTCCATACTCCCCCACCTTTCCCCTCGGGATGAAAGCAGAATATGGCAGCAAGCTTTCTCTACCTGCCAGTCCATTGAGAAACTTAATAGTAAGGGGTATTTGGGGAAGGCAAGAGTCCAGGGGTCAGCCGTATGTATTCCCAAAGGGTCAATGAAGCTTATCCCTATTACTTGCCCTAGTGCCACCAACCTGTCCCTCCACTCTGTACTGTTAGAGCCACCCAGTGAGGAAACATCGTTGCCAGTAGGGATCTTGGTGTCTAAGGCTCTATTAACAGTAACTGGGGGCTCGATAGAAATACCTGTCACAAATATTAATTCACAAGACCTGTGGCTTCAACCACATACTGTGTTGGGTGGGCTTCATGTGGTCCAAGTTATGTCAATGGGCTGCTCTGTGAGCATTGTGGAAGGGGGCAGTGGGGACCAGGTTGCTGTAGTCCAGGCAGCCAAGTCTTCCCTCGACCTGTCCAGTATGTCCTGGCCCACCCTATCCGAGGAACAGCAGGAGCAGGGAAAAGTAGTACTGCGTGAAGTACAGCAATGTCTTCAGTCAAGGGAAAGTGATTTAGGGTGCACTACTTTAGTGGAGCACCAGATCCCCTGCTACTGATGACATCCCAGTGAGACAGAGATATCGCAGACTACCCCCGTCTCAGTACGAGCAAGTCAAGATGCATATCCAGCAACTTCTGGAAGCAGGAATTGCACGGCCAAGCTCTAGCCCTTATTCATCATCAATTGTTATCGTCCAAAAGAAGGGGGGCGACATTAGGCTCTGTGTTGATTATCGACTCCTTAATGCTAAAACCAGGAAGGACGCGTACCCACTCCCCCGTATAGACGAATCATTGGATGCATTGACCGGAGCCAAGTTGTTTTCAACATTAGACCTTGCAAGTGGCTATAATCAAGTGCCTGTTGCAGAAGCAGATAAGGCCAAGACAGCATTCTGTACACCATTTGGACTATTTGAGTTCAATCGAATGCCTTTTGGCCTCTGTAACTCACCAAGCACATTTCAGAGGTTGATGGAGAGAATTTTTGGTGATCAAAGTTTTCAGTCACTGCTTTTGTATTTAGATGACATCATTATTTTTTCAACCTCTTTTGAGCAACATCTGAAGCGGCTCGAACTTGTCCTTTCCCGGCTAGAGGGCAACCATCTCAAGCTAAAAATGTCCAAATGTAACTTTTTTCAGAGGGAAGTGAAATACTTAGGGCATGTTGTCTCTGCATCAGGGGTAGCCACCGACCCGGGTAAAGTAAAAGCAGTTGCAGAATGGAAACAACCAACAACCACAAAGGACGTAAGATCTTTTCTGGGTTTTGCATCCTATTTTCGTCGGTTTGTAGAAGGGTTTGCAAAGATGGCTGCCCCCCTGCATCGACTTGTGGCTCAAGTGGAGGCCGGCCAGAGTAGGGCCAAGTCCCGTTTCCACCTGTTGAGGGATGCATGGACACCCGAATGTCAGCAGTGTTTTCAGGCCTTAAAAGATCGGTTGACCAGCGCTCCAGTTTTAGCTTTTGCAGACTTTACTAAGCCGTTCATTGTGGAAATTGATGCAAGTCACGCGGGGTTGGGCGCGGTTTTAGCACAAGAGCAGGAGGGACAGAGGAAGCCTATTGCGTTTGCCAGCAGGGGCTTGCGCCCTATGGAGAAGAATATGTCCAACTATAGTTCTCGCAAGCTAGAACTTTTAGCCCTTAAATGGGCTGTTACTAGCAAGTTTAGAGAATATCTCCTGGGCGCCAAGTTCACTGTGTTCACGGATAATAATCCGCTAAGCTATTTGCAAACTGCTAAGCTAGGCGCTACAGAGCACCGCTGGGCTTCGGAGCTAGCCATGTTTGATTTCAAAATCAAATACCGACCAGGTTCAGCTAACACCAATGTAGATGCACTTTCTAGACTGCCTGCCCCTGTGTCCATCGATGCAGTGGCCCCTGGGCTGATGGTTCCCTCATTTCCTCAAAGCCATAGCGAATCTAAAAAAAATGCTTTGTGCCAGGAGGCCAGTACGCTTCCAATTAGATCAAAGGCTAATCTGCTAGCTTTACAGACGGAGGACCCAGTAATTGGGCCCTTCCTTCAGATTTGGAATAAAGGATCACTGCCAGTGAAGGGGGAACGGGCGCTTCTGCCTCCGGGGACTCAGAAACTCCTTAACCAATGGCCGAGGATCCGGTGCCAAGAGGGGGTGCTGTATCGCAGCATTCGGTTACCAGGAGATAGTAAGGAGACACTCCAGCTTCTCCTGCCACGGTGTCTAAAGCAAGAGGTCCTGCAAGCACTCCATGACGACCATGGGCACCAGGGCATAGAACGGACAACCAGTTTAGTCAGAGAAAGGTGCTTCTGGCCCGGAATGTCACATGAGATTGAGAAATACTGCCAAGAGTGTGGCCGGTGCATGCTGGCTAAAGCGGTCCGCCCACAGGCTCGAACTTTCCCAGGCAGTTTAATTGCCTTTAGACCCCTTGATATAGTGGCCATTGATTTCACCACCTTAGAAATGTCCAGAGGTGGCCGGGAACATGTCCTTATAGCAACCGATGTGTTTTCCAAATTCTCACAGGCATATCCAGCACGAGATCAGAAGGCTAGTACTGTGGCCAAGATACTCACAGAGGGGTGGTTCTTCCGCTATGGAGTGCCAAGGCGACTGCACAGTGACCAGGGCAGGAGTTTTGAGGAGAACTCTTGAAGCAGCTATGCGGTTGTACAACATCGTTAAAAAGCCGGACAACACCATATCATCCGGAGGGGGCGGGCAGTGTGAGAGATTTAATCGTACGCTACATGATCTTCTCCGCTCGTTGCCCCCAGATCAGAAGCGTAAGTGGCCACAAGCATTACCGCAAGTCCTCTTCGCTTATAATAGTACCCAGGATGCCTCAACGGGCCACTCTCCCTTTGAATTGATGTTTGGACAGAAGGTGCAGTTGCCAGTGGATTTTCTGCTGGGCAAGACAAACGAAGAAACTGAGCCTGAACCCGTCCATGAGTGGATGAGACAACATCAGGAGAGCCTCCAAGCTATGTACACACACGCTCATGATCAACTGGCCCTGGCTGCTGAACGACGGAATCGGCAAGTTACCCCGGGAGTAAGCCCGCTGTTGGCCCCTGGTACTTTAGTCCACAGGCGGAGTCACCCGCTGGGGCGCCATAAAATCCAGGACTTCTGGGATGCAACTGTCTACAGGGTGCAGAAAACATTGGATCAGGATGGGAGAGTCTATCGGATTTGCCCAGTGGAGGGGAATGGGCCTGATAAGAACATCCACAGAACTGAACTGAGAGTTATACCAACAAACGCTCTGTCAAATTTCGACTCCCGTGGTACAGCAGATAGAGCCCAAACAGGTGACCTACCAGAGGAATTAGGCATCAGCAATCTATGCTCTACTGAAGAAAGGGGGGAGGAATATGATCTCATGCTGTTGGATTCACCAATTGGCACCGAAGACAACCAACTCGCGACATCACAAGCAGCCAATATCCGCCCCGTCACCCATGCACTAAGGGTGGGGGAAGATTACAATCATTTTGATGCCTCTCACAGCATGGTTCAGGATCAAAGCCTCTCGTCCACTGCTGTACTGCCGCCTCTGGCCCTAAACACTCTCAGCCCCTGCCAATCTATATCGGATATGGCACATGACAACTCTGGCCAAAGCACCCCGTCCATCTCTGACACTATAGCCACACGCTTAACAAGGATAAACAGAGGTCAACATAGTAATCCTTATAATCTGCCAAGAACTGTCTGTGGCCAAGCGAATCCTGTTGCAGGTAGACCGTAGTCCTCACTGCCCCTGCCCAATTATTAGCTAGATGAAACTGGTTAAGGGGGAAGGGATGTTCTTGCCGGGTCGGCAAGCTTCCAAAGCTGGGTTGGGTGTAACCGGAAGTAAGACTGGGGAGAAGTGGGGAAAGATGTTGGGTTCCACATCCACTCCGTCCCTCTAGAGGGAGCTGACATGGCCTACCTTCAGGAAGTGAAGGGAAGTGATAAGAGAGGGAGACAATTGGGAAGCTCTACACAAAACAGCACGAGGTAAACGTGAGCTGTAGCAATCCACACTGGTAATTCCTGTGAGTTTTTAAGTAGGCTCGATACGAGCTGTAGCGAAAACGGTTATTTATACGAGAGAGGCTTAACGCCTCTGCGCGAATGAGCTTGCTAAGGACCGAACCGGTGAATTAGGCATTCATCGTGTCATTTTGGCATCAGTTAGCAAGGCTGTGGCGAGTGGGGTTAGAGCTGTGATCCACATTGGAGAACCCCTATTCGGAGCTGTAATAAGCGGTAAGCGTCCGTTTACTAGTTGTGAGCGGCAACGTACAGTGTGAATGAAAGCGAAGTCATTCTATAGGCATTGATTACGTTACCTCTCTCCACTCTCAGCCGTGCGCGGGAGTGTTGGAAGCGTGTTGCTTTTCTCAGATCCATGTGCCTTGGGAGCTATAAACCCACTTGGTAAGCAGTGGTCCACTAATAGTACTACATTGACTAAGTTATCTTTCTGGGCTCCAACGTGGGAATTTAGAGCAAGATTTTTAGCCATTAGCCCACTAAGGCATAGAATGTATTAAGGTACTGTGTAACAAGGTTGAATGTTTGTTTATTAGAAGGGGTATTTATTGAGTCTGCATGGCGGGCCTTAAAGGGTTATTTTAAGCACTAATTTATTAAACTTGGGAAAGACAAAAAAATATATAAGAACTATGATGTGTGCAATGGCTTATGACTGTGTACCCTGTATCATGATTGTTGTTTCTGTGTATTCACTGTATGTTTGTTTGATTGTGACAGACATTGGTGTGTGCTGATATTCGCCGCTTTTCCCCAGATGTTAGCGTAAAGTGCACGATTGTAAGACCTCCAAGTAAGGTTACCAATTTAACGTGTTATTTTCTATTTCTTTTCTTTTTTTGTATAAGTTTTTTTTATTTTGTTTGTTTATTGGTATATTGAAGGGCCAGTAGGTAGCGTGTCCCAGCCTAGTGCAGCAGCCCCCCAGCCCCAAGCTATTGTAACCCTCACGTTTGCTTCACTTGTGGACAAGTTGTTGTGCTCGTACCCTAAGTTGCTGTGCTCGCACCCCTTATTTAGTGTGCTGTGTCACTGGAGAAAGGTTATAGTGTGCTGCACTGGCTGGCGGCTTAGCCGTGTTTTCTTTCCCGGGGTAGCCCATACTGTCTGGCCCTCAACATTTTTTAGAATGCCTGTGTTTTATGTATTAATAAAATAAAGTGATATATTTTATTTTGATAAATCCGTCTCAGTCCAATCCCTAAAGAGCTCTGTGGCAGGGAGTAGGTAGAATAGGAAAGTGACATCTTGTTACATTAATACAGATGGGTGTACAGCAAGCATGAATTTACTATTTCACTTCGAAATGCACGTTTACATTTGCATTTCTGAAATTCTGACATAAACCAGTACCGTCAAAGCACAATGGTATTAAATGTCCGACCGATACTTTTCCAGAAGGCTACTTGGGGATTCTGTGTTATATTTTGTGTCAAAAAAAATTGGTATATATTTTGCATGTATATTCTGTAATAAGTGTTTTTCACTCATTTCGGATATATAAAGCAGAATCACTGTCATGTAGTCACTTCGTCTTTCACTTCTCGAATTTTTACGTCAGTTCACACATTCCACTTGCTATTTCATATGCCAACCCAGTTTTCTAAGTCTTTGAAGGTTTGTTTGGCCTCGCAAGATGTCTCGACGTAATGAACTCAGAGGTATGTTTCATTTTTTGCTAATTTTTTCTCAATTAATCTCTGCTTGAATTTGTATATATTTTGGTAGTCCTAATATAAATGGTAATATTGTGCGGCAATATCGCCCATAGAGGAAGACAGGTTCCGTGAAAAATCCGTCACTGTTAGCAGACCCCCCTTGGTGAAAACCCAGTTAGCCATTACTAACCCGATAGGATATCGAAACCATACCGTTAGCTAACTGGTTAATTCCTGTCTTTTCGCAAACAGTACTGTAGTGCACCTCCTGCCGGAAAAATCATTAGAAGAAGAAGAGGAAGAATTTGTGTTGTTGACAATGGTGGAACAGACGGACCTTTTGATCCCAGCGCTACGAGAGATGGTGTGGACAATTAAACAGCCAGAGTCAGTCGAGGAACAGATAGAGTCAAGGAAGAAAAAAACGGGAGATGGCCAAGAGCCGTGTATGTGTCGGTGCCGCTTTTGGGAGGTGGACAAACTAAAGGAATCTAAGGGTCTAAAAAGCAATGGGGAGTTTGTCTTGCGGCTACTGGACAGATAAGCTATGTTCTACTCTGTTGTAGTTATAAAGTTATCTTAGCCTCGAGTAGTACTGTTGATGGTTTTTAATCCTGGCCATGTTAGTTTATAAATATACAGTTGTCATTTGTGGATGACTACATCTTGATAAACTGTGTAACGATACCAGCAAAACTTGGTAGCTATTCTTATTTTTTCTGTCAAAGGGAGGCTGTTGTCTAACTATGACGGCAGTGGCATGTATTTATATGAGGGAAAAATAAAATATGCTTCAAAAGGGCTAGCAGAAAAGTGTTTGCACAGACGAGTGTGATTATTTTTCAGCATCAACAATCTCCTCACCATATTCACGGATGCCATTATGCCATTACCTGTTGGTGTGGCTGTGGGAAACTAGCTGGGTTTAGCGAATACCTTCAAAAAGCCATTCATACCGAAGTTTCTGTATGGATGTAATGTGTCATTGGTCCATGTTTTCACATCACAATCACTGAGAGCATCTGTTTATATTTTACTTATATGGTGACTGAATCGCAGCTGTGGTCGTTATTCTCCATCCCTGCCTCTGTCGGAAACCGATGCGCGTTCATGTGCGGCTTTGGCGTGGGGGACGGGGACTGCTTACTTTGGCAACGGATCGGAAGCTGCGAAAACGACCAAACCAGTTACAGCAGCTTTAAGTATATGTGGTCAAAGAGTGTTCCAAATTTATCTGAAGAGGCATGCCAGATACATCTTTCTCTGAATGTTGTGGACATCGGTGATCCAATTGATCCAGATTCTCTCCTGGGTCCAGTCAGAATAAGAATTGCATTGGCCTTGTAATATGGAAGCCCATAAGGGACAATATTAAAATGAAAACATAATTCCTCTATTGCATTATAATTTTCTGCTTATGAATGAGTTATTTGAGACAATATTAAATTAAAAATGCATGAATCCAATCATCACTTTCATTTTCACGTACTCATATGGGAAATCTATGACTATATTCAAATGATAATGAAAAGCTGTTTGACATTTAATTTTTAAAGTCGTGCCCTGCAATACAGTGGACCATATTCAAATGCAATAAGCGAAACAACACCCCCAGCCTATTGTATTAACATTTACATGTCACCACGCTCTTTTAGGATCAACATGAAAATGTAAAAGCTATTTTCTGACTATTTGAAAATGATATGAAAACGGCATTCAACATTTTAATTTGCAAAAACTTAAACTGCTCTACTGTGGACAATATTTAAATGCAATAAGCCAAACAGCGCTCCCAGTCTATTGCATTTTACATATACATGTCATCACACTCTTTGAGGATCAACATGAAAATTAAAATGCTGTTCTCTGATCACTAGAAAATAATAATGTTAATGGCATTGGACATTTCATTTTCGAAGACTTATCCTGCAAGGCATGGGACAATATTCAAATGCAGTGCAGGGAAACCGCGCCTCCCAGTCCATTGCATTTAAGTTGTACAAATACATGTCACCACGCTCTTTTTGGGACACAATGAAAATTAAATTGCAATCTGTCAGGCGTCTCATCAAGGCATGTCTTCAGCAAGGACGTCACTCGTTAGGGGCGCAAACTAAAAAGATGTTCCTCATTTGCATACTAACCAATCAGCTTCTGGGTAGTGCATGTACGCACGAAGGCTTACTGATAATGTCATGTTGGCTTGGCTCCTATGCAAGCGATTGTGGTGGGAAAAATATCCCAAAAGGTTCTAAATTCAGAGTATTACTATAATCACAGTTCAACAGAGAAAACTCAGCCAGGTTCTTATGGCCCCTTAGAACTGCTGCAAGCCTGTGGAGCTGTGAAGAAACAAAAACTCATAAATCTGTCAAAAAAGCAAGATAAGAAGGCCTCTAGCAGGCAAACCAAGGCTGGCTGGATGAGCTAATCTTCCGGAATGACCATATCGGTCAGCCCAGTCCCAGTACCTGAGCATGCGCACCTAAGTGTTCTGGAACCATCCATGACCAGATAAGTTACTGAACTTTCGCTGAACCCAAGGTTTGGGAGGCTCATATGTGGTCTTCAAGCATCCCTGGAGGCTTAAAATTAATTTACACTATGATGTAATGCCAAACTTGTTACTAAGGGTGGAGTGTTGCTATATGACAATGAACCAATCAGAAAGTAATAATGTTGGATAAGGTGGGATGAGTCATGTTTAATCCCACCCAGAGGGACGTGCCAAAATGATAATAAATACGAGGGTTTGGACAGTCAGTGGTCAGTCTGTGTCAGGTGATTGAAGAAGAATGAATGCTATGTGGTTTGCGCAGACCAGCCTGGGTTTTGTACTTCACTTTGAGCGACTTGCAATAAACCTGATCGCATCAGACTCTGGAGAATGTGTCCATTCCTTGAAGGTAGATTTACAAGGGTTAGGAGAACACTTGGTCCACAAGTGTTTTCACCCACACAATCGCATATTAAGTTACATTGCTCTTTGGATATAGCCAGATAGGCAACTAGTAAACTAGTGAACATTAAATAAGGTAAATCTTTGTAAATGATAATCGCATTAAAGAAATATGATTTGGATTTTGCCTCAACTTTACAGACTTAGCTAGCTGTAATATGCATGAACTTATCCGAGGCTTCGCGGCAGTGTTGTGCAACCCAAGTGTGCTAACAGATTTTTGAGATGTTAGCTAGCTTGCTAGCTAGTTCAAAAGCAATCACGTATGTACATCTAGCTAGCTAGTGAACCTATGGTAGCTATGATGCCTATTGGAGAAGTTCTTACAACTCTGATTTGTCACTTTTAACGCCATCTCACAAACACACACAACCTCATTCAACATTGATTACTGCTTCTTTTACCTATAGAGAAAACGGACAGTTCGGCCTGTTATTTCATGGCTAGTTTTAGCTGCGTTATCCTTCTGTGCATGCTATCGCGTAACTATTACGTTACACTTCAGATTATAATGATTGCCATCTTCCTATCTAGCTGACGCTAGTTAAGGAGATGTTTTTAATCACTGTTATACTTAAGCGACAGGACTCGGTTTTTGCCCTAACTTCAAAAGCTTGCTAGCTGACAGTGATTGCTCTTGAGCTGGCCAAGTAGCAAGCTCGCCATTTCGCAAGTTCGCCACCAGCCTCTCCTGAAACATGCACAATGAATACCCCTGATGCAGACCATAAACGGCAGATAAATGGCCAGCAGGCAGGCTGCCACTGTTCCTAGTTTAATCGAGATTTCCAAGCCGCATAGCAATGGGAGAAGTTTTGATGACTCTGACTGGCTGAAAACGATGATCCTCATTTGCCAACTTAACCTGCTGTAATAGGCATGAACTTCTTTGATATGTTTCTATGGAATCACATTAGGGCCAAAGGTTTTGTGCGTGTGTAAAAAAGTTTTGAACTTGTAGAAATATTTTGTGCGTGTAAAAAAGTTTTGAGCTTGTGAAATAGTTTTGTGCCTGCTTAAAAAAGTTTTGAGCTTGTGAAATAGTTTTGTGCATGTGTAAAAAAGCTTTGAGCTTGTAAAATAGTTTTGTGCGGGTGTAAGAAAGTTTTGAACTTGTAGAAATATTTTGTGTGTGTAAAAAAGTTTTGAGCTTGTGAAATAGTTTTGTTGATGTGTGAAAATTTCCTACCTTCCTGTGTGACAGTGAAGTTGCGGATACGCTCACATTGCCTACCTTCGCGTGCGACACTTTTCTTTACAAGCACAAACCAGATTTACAAACCTCGAGTTAAGAACCATGGCCCTATTTTCATTCCTGTGGGTAGACTAGCCAATCAGCACGTTGCCCACTGAATGGCCAATCAGAATGTTACCCACCGTCACAGTAGGTCAAACTGTCCAATCAATCAGTGGCCAAAAGGTTGTGACGCTATTTCACCCCCATATCTATGGTGAAATCCATAGCTCATTGATTTCCATTTTTATTGTACTGTTATGTCATTGTAATCATATATTCTCACCAGCAATAGCCAGATGCGGAAACAGTGATATGTCTCGGGCAATTGATGTGCGCGCTTTTCACTAACACGGTTCGATTGACTCGTGTTACATTAATTAGCTGGTTAGCAAGCTACTCTCCTGCAAGCTGGCGAACATTCTGAACAACCACTGTAGAAAATTTGATTCCAATTTATGTTGTATTAAACTTGACTAGATTGCGATCGGTCACCAGAAACTACCAGTCAAGTATTTTTTACATGATTTGTAACGGTCTTATTAACATTGTGTTATATCGGATTCGGTCATAATGACAGACTGTTTCTCAGTTTTCTGCGCAAGAAGTGCAGGGAACAATTCGGCTGTTCAAGAAACGGGCAGCTATCGCGATCAAGACTGCAAGAGCAAACTGGATGCTCAAAGCTTTAGTTCAATAAAAAGGAAAACTGAGCAATGGATTTTGCAGGTATCTATATAGTAGCAGCGTGATTCTAACAGTAGCATATGTCTTTCTAGTCTTCTCCCATCTTACTCCTATGCTGCCAGCGATTCACCCACTTGATAGCGTTAGCTACCCGTTTCTTGAACAGCCGAATTGTTCCCCACACTTTTTGTGCAGAAAACTGAGAAATAAAATAGACTGAAGCGATTTTTATACAGCGGTTGTGTGTAATGTTTGTCAGCTTGCAGGAAAGCAGCTAGCTAAGTAACGAGCTAGCTGCCTTAATCTCCCAGAAATCTAATAGCACTGTTGGGAAGTACAAAACTACTGCAAAATATATCAAAGAAGTTCATGCCTATTACAGCAGGTTAAGTTAGCAAACGAGGAGCATCGTTTTCAGCCAGTCAGAGTCATCAAAACTTCTCCCATTGCTATATGGCTTTGGAATCGCGATTAAACCAGCAACAGCGGCAGCCTGCCTGCTGGCCGTTTATCGGACCGTTCATGGTCTGCATCATGGGCATTCATTGTGTAAGTTTCAGGAGAGGCCAGTGGCGAACTTGCTACTTGGCTTGCTTAAGAGCAATCACTGTCAGCCAGCTAGCTAGCATGTTAAGTTAGGGCAAAAACCAAATCACATCGCTTAAATATAACAATGATAGTAAACATTTCCCTTAATGAGCGTCAGCAGGGTGAGAAGACGGCTAGTGTTATAATCCTGGAGGAGTAATGTAATACGGGATAGCACGCATAGAAGGATAACGCTGCTAAAACTAGCTATGAAATAACATGTCTCAGGCTGAACTGTCAGTTTGCTCTTTTGGGAAACAAGCTGCTAATCAATGGTGAAAGTCGTATGTGCGATGGCGTTGAAAGTGACAAATCAGAGCTGTAAGAGCTTCTCCAATAGGCATCATAGCTACCATAGGTTCACTGGCTAGCTAGCGGTACCTAAGCGATTGCTTTTAAACTCGCTAGCAAGCCAACTAACTTCTCAAAAATCTGCAAGCAGACTTTGGTTTCACAACACTGCCGTGAAGCCTCAGATAAATTCATGCATATTACAGATAGCTAAGTTAGTAAACTTGGGGCAAAAACCAAATCATACCGCTTTAATGTGATGATCATTTATAAAGATTTTCCTAAGTAAAAGTTAGCTAGCATACTAGCTGCCTAGATGGCTATATCCAAAGACCAAAGTCACTTAATGCGCGATGGCACACATTACATAGCACCCTAGCCATCATGACATTATCAGTAAGCCTCTGTGCGTACATGCGCTATCCAGAAGCTGATTGGTTGGTATGCAAATGAGGTACATCGTTTTTTGCTCGCGCCCCTAATGAGTGACGTCCTAGCTGAAAACCCGCCTTGATGAGACGCTGACAGATTGCATTTTAATTTTCATTGTGTCCCAAAAAGAGCGTGGTGACATGTATTGTAAAGGCAATGGACTGCGAGGCGCTGTTTCCCTTACTGCATTTGAATATTGTCCCTTGTATTGCAGGATAAGTCTTTGAAAATGAAATGTCAAATGTCGTCATCATTATTATATCATTATTATTTCCAAGTGATTAGAAAACAGCATTTTCATTATCATGTTGACCCTAAAAGAGCGTGATGACATGTATATGTAAATGCAATAGACTGGGAGTGCTGTTTGGCTTATTGCATTTGAATATTGTCCACAGTAGAGCAGGTTAAGTCTTTGCAAATTAAATGTTGAATGCCGTTTTCAATATCATTTTCAAATAGTCAGAAAAAAGCATTCACATTTTCATGTTGACCCTAAAAGAGCATGGTGACATGTAAATGTTAATGCAATAGGCTGGGGGTGCTGTTTTGCTTATTGCATTCCAATATTGCCCACTGTATTGCGGGGCACGACTTTGAAAATTAAATGTCAAACAATTTTTCATTATCATTTGAATATAGTCAAAGATTTCCCATATGAGCACTGTATGTGAAAATGAAAGTGATAATTGGATTAATGCATTTTCAGTTTAATATTGTCTCAAATAACTCATTCATAAGTGGAAAATTATAATGCAACAGTGGAATTACATTTTCATTTTAATATTGTCCCTTATGGGCTTCCATATTGTATGCCTATTTTAATTCTGTTGTTACAAAGAAATATACACTGCCAGTCCAAAATAAAAGTTGCCGACTCAAATATTTATTTGGAACCCTATGGCTTTAATTATTGCCTCCCGTGGCCTTTGGTGAAAGGGAGACATAGGAATGCACCCCGTCCGTGCGTGCATGCATGCATGCGTCCGTACGAAAAGTGGCGTTAACACCATAACTCAAGAAGAAAATGATTACAGACCCCATGTTCTGCACATAAGAAGATTAGATTATGAACCAGTTTCCTATTTAATATCAGTGACCTTGACCTATTATTTGACCTTGCAATTTGCAGGTCAAATATTGGTAGGTCACCTATTTTTTTCAAACTTGATTTACAAGCTCAGAATTGTTCACTGTGGTGTTTTGCAGCATTCTCTTTAACCTGATGGTCAAATTGTATGGATCCAGTTCCTAGCCATCTTTTACAAAATATCCACTTTCACGTTGAACAGAATTGACCTCCTTCAGGTCACAGGGTACATATTTATTTTGGCAACGGGAGACCGTGGCCCTCGCGGCCAGCTTGTAATGCAAATTTGTTTTGTCATTGTTTTGAAAACTATACGCAATGTCAGAATATTTATTTTCAATCAGAGTTGCATTATTTTTTGGCTCAAGATCTTGTCATAAGGACGGGATAATTGAACCACTCAGCTGTTTTCTCGAGCACATCCCCATAACTTTCAATGTCACTAAGGTCTAGACTTTGTGCATAATGAGAAAACCTGTGCCGTGTCATGAGCAACACGAATTCACAATTTAGAAAGGCATTTTACTTTGTCATTTTTATCATTTATGCATGAAAAAAGGTCTCATAACTTTGTGTATTGCAACCCTATGGGAGATAAATTTGATAGTCATTCCACCAATTAGTCCTAGCAGCTGTTGCTAATCAGGCAAAGTAAATGGCGAAAGGATTAGGTAATTAAGCTTTGAAAGGTGAGGTTACCGAAGGCCTTTATTACCATCAAAAAACTGCTACTGCTGTGTAGTAAGGGACATAATTGTTGTCATATGCCAGTTTGTATGCTGTATAGATATGGCTATGTAGAGTAGCATGAGGTATCCAGTATACATGGGCGCAGTATTTAGTGAAGAAATCCAATACACGTAAAACCGAGCCGTTTCGCACCGTGGAAATCGTTGGATTTTTTTCTTCTTTACTCAGAAGTGAAACATCTCTATATTGGCATCCCTGCTGCTGATCAAAAATAAATACAAGAAGAGGGACTTCCTTCCCAAGTAAATGATGACAAGGATTGGTTTCAGTCCTTTGGAATGGACTTTAATTACCAATATTTTAGTTCTCTCTGGATCAGCTGGGAATTTCCACATTTTTTGGCCTTTTCCTGACCTACGGCTGTGCCCATAAATGCAGCACCCTAATATTAACAAATTTTGAATACATATCTTTAAAATTATTAACTTATTCATGTCTGAACTTATTCCATTTGAGATGGTGCTTGATATCGCAATGGAAATAAAATGGCTCCAAGACCAGATTTTCTGGAACCCTCATGCCGCGACTCAGTTCAGGAACTCTACTTGGGGCTAGCGCATATCATGTGCATGTTTAAATATACTCAGAAGAAACACTCCCATTGACAGATTGCAGATGAAGTTGTGATGGTCCTTGCATATATTGTGCATGGTAGGAAAAAATCAAGCCCACAAAGTTTGATGCAGTGAATTGTCTTAGAAGAAAAGAAAGAAGTTTGTGAACTGAATTGCAGCTTAAAGATACAATAAATCTGAAACAGTGAAAGATGTATAGAGCTCTTGCTGTCACTTACATTGCTGGCTGTAATATCAAAGAAACTGCTGTCTGGAGGGTTTGACTGGGGCATATACTTCAGCAAGTTCAGTTGCTTTGTTCCTCTGCGACCCTCATGGTACTTGATTTCATCCGTCAAGCCAAAGGCATATATCAGCTTGACAGGAGATGCCTACAGAAAGAGACAGAA
Organism: Gymnothorax javanicus; assembly: GCA_029692085.1. NCBI lineage: Eukaryota > Metazoa > Chordata > Actinopteri > Anguilliformes > Muraenidae > Gymnothorax > Gymnothorax javanicus. Next base: position 77,355,673 of record CM056198.1, read on the forward strand.
AAATATAATTGTGTAAAATAAACATATTGTTTTTATGTTGATCTAGCACAGAGTCCAAACTACTTGTACAGTCCAGCTCTGAGCAAGTTACCCTAGGCAATTGCCTATGTGACAAGGCATCTGCTACTGCCTTCCAATTGCCAGTTTTCCTGATTGGATGTGTTGAGAAAGTGAGGTTTTACTGAAACACACAATTTCCAAATCCAGTAGTTTCAAGTCTTGGCACCCTTGCTTAATGTTTGCATTCTGAGTACCTAGTACAAGAGTGGCTCAATCCCCTGACTTATTGAACATGTAAAATTAATTTGTTCAATAGAATTTATTCACCATTATCAAAGATATCAATTAAAAATAAACTGTTGGGGGGGGCGCAAGGACCTGTGAGCGCAATGGTCAGAGAATTCTGGGCTTGTAATAAATCCCCTAATTTTGTTTTCTATTGGGCTCATTATACCTAAAATTGTTTAAATTTTGACAGGAATTTTCGAACATGTCGAAAAACAAGAAACAGTTCCATCTCCGACTGCTTCCCCCATTGGTAAGCCTTTAAAAGCTACTACGAAGGCTAACGGGTCTGATGCTGTTTTGCAAGCCCTTGAACTGCAGCAAGAACGAATCGAAGCAATTGTAGAAAGGATGGTTAGCACGGCCTTGATTAGCTTGAAGGAGTCCGTCAATGCCCTACAAGAAGACTTGTTGAACATATGGTAGCTGTTAAAGGACTTGGCAATAAAGTAGACAGTTTTCAATTACAAACAAGGGGGTTAAAAAGTGGCTTCAGAGCCATTCAGTCTGATGTCGATAGGTTACAGGAGAAGCTAGCTGAACGGACGGAAAAACATTGTGAGGCTAGTGAAATTCGCACCCAACTGCGAAGGAGGGGATGCCATTAGATTTCTGGGGGACATGTTGCCCAAATGGATTCCTTCCCTCAGTCAGCCCATTCAAATTGAAAGAGCACATAGAATTTACCATCCCTTGCCTAGCCGTCCTCAAACCCTGATTTTCAAGGTCCTTAACTATCAAGATCGACAGGCCATCCTGCAAGGAGCAAGGGCTGCTAGTAAGGGCAATACTCCCATCATGGATGGAGGCCAAAAGCTGCTGTTTTTTGCTGACTACAGCGTACACACCAATGAAAAGAGTAAGACATTCAAAGAAGTGCTTAAAAAGGGAATCCTACTTTCATGATCTACCCTGCCACTTTACAGGTAACTTATCAAGGCCGACAACTGTCCTTCGAAACTGTTCAAGATGCCGAGACGTTCAAGGGTCAATTCATGGCAGACGGGGGGCTTGAAACGAGCCAAACATCAAAGAGGGAACTACTGTTTGCTGAGAGGGGAGAGGAAACTGAGAACAGAGAGGCTAACATGGAATGAACAGCTAACTTTAACGGCATATCCCAACCCAACTTTGGCTATCGCCGGTATGGACACAGGGACTCCGATGTGTTTTTTATTTCTTTTTTACACTACTGACTGGCGAGTGAATGGACATAAGAGGTTTTATTATTTTTCCTTTAAGGTGTTAGGTTAAAACTAAATAAATGTTGAGGTATTAACATTAATACCACGGTTATTTCCACAATTAGCTGGTTAATATAGTCAAGTATTGTTACAACTGTATGGTTATAATACAATAGGTTTATTCAGTTTATTCTCTTGATGCAGTACAGCGGGTATGTTGGTGTTTTATAACGTTATGGCCCGGCGCAGAAAATAGTGTTTTTGTTGTTCATGAGGGGGATATGAGTTGAGAGAGTCCAACCGCGTTTTGTAGTTAACACACGTCTGTTTCACAACTTTGGAAAGGGTTGCGGGAGGGAGCGAATGGAGCAGGAGAGAAGTGACCTCAGACTTGAAAAGGTTTTACAGCGCTGTGAAAAAGTATTTGCCCCCCTTCGTCATTTATTTTTTTGCATATTTGTCACACTTAAATGTTTCAGATCATCAAACAAATTTTAATATTTGACAAAGATAACCTGAGTGAATACAAAATGCAGCTTTTAAATGATTATTTCATTTATTAAGGGAAAAAAGTTATCCAAACTTACCTGGCCCTATGTGAAAAAGTAATTTCCCCCTCCCCCCTTGTTAAATCATGAATTAACTGTGATTAACCAAATTTTTTGAGTTCAATTTCACTAGCTACACCCAGGCCTGATTACTGCCAGACCTGTTGAATCAAGAAATCACTTAAATCAAACCTGTCTGACAAAGTGAAGTAGGCTAAAAAAATCTCAAAAAGCAACACATCATGCCGTGATCTAAAATTCAAGAACGGATGAGAAACAATATCGTTGACATCTATCAGTCTGGAAACGGTTACACAGCCATTTCTAAGGCTTTGGGACTCCAGCAAGCCACAGTGAGAGCCATTATCCGCAAATGGAGAAAACTTAAAACAGTGGTGAACCTTCCCAGGAGTGGCCGGACTACAAATGAGTGGCCTAGTCAAAGACCGGACTTAAATCCGATTGAGATGCTGGGCATGATGTTGAAAAGGCTGTTCATGCTCAAAAACTCTCCATTGTGGCTGAATTAAAACAATTCTGCAAAGAAGAGTGGGCCGAAATTCTTCCGCAGCGATGTGAAAGACTCATTGCCAGTTATCGCAAACACTTGAATGCAGTTGTTGTTGCTGAGGGTGGCACAGCTAGTTATTAAGTTTAGGGGGCAATTACTTTTTCAAGTAGGGCCAGGTACACTACTGGTCAAAAGTTTTAGGACACCCCAATTTTTCCAGTTTTTTAAAAGAAAATTATGCAGTTTAATGTCTCACTGTACTCTGGAATGAAAGCATAGACATGATGGAACAAATTAACAATCAAAGTTAAAAAATAAATTATGGAATCAATTTATAAACCAAAATGTATTTTAAACTTCTGACTCAAAGTAACCACCTTTGGCAGGTACCGTACAGGCCAGCAGACAGTGCCATTTCTACGCGAAATTATCAGGAGAAATACACGAGACGTAGACGAGAAAATCGCGACGCAGTGTAAATGTACGAGTCACATATATCATGCGTTGGAAAAGTAATAGGCCTAGTGCCGGTGACAAGCATACATGTGTATCGCAATAAGTCTCGCATGAAACTGGCGTCGGTAAACAGCATTGTTAGTGAACTAGATTCCGAATGTCTAACATCCAGTTTTGAGGTTTACTGTCTCACGCGCGTTTAAAATATGGCTCCTGGACAGTGTCATATATGTTTTTGATTTTTTTTAATGTATTGATAATACACTCAAAATATTATTTTGTTAAATTTTAAGAAGAACAAAGTTGTTACGCCTTTGTAACAAATTAATTTGTTGATGCAACAGAATCCGATTTGTTATTCTAACAAAAAATCTTAACAAAATAGATTTTGTCCAGTCCTCTGAACAAAACAGATTTGTTACTTTTCCGCACGGCCCCAGCGAATTTTCTGTTGTCACTTTTCATTGGCGAGAATCGATCACTTGCACCAATTTCAGTGTCGTCTGACTGCGAAGGATCTTGAAATGAGCAGGAACGCAACGGGAAGACGAGTTTTAACCTATGCCATCTTTTCTCTGTATAGCTACTATATGTCGTCGTTCTTTAAGTTTTAATATTTAGCGACATACGCCGACAACGTTATTCTATCTTTATTTCTGTGTCGCAATCTAGATATTTCTGTGTGCAGATGATATTCCTATCCCACCATATTTTATCTGCCGGAAACCAGGTCATTAAACATGAGGAGACTGCCTCTGATGCCTGTTTTTGTTCCTTTAACAGCTGATTGATTTGTCAACAACTTGTTGGCATTGGTTAAAAACTCGCCTTACTGTTCACTTCTTGCATTACTACTTCACTGTGAAGTAATAAAAGTAGCCTACGCACTTATATTTATTCCATCTACATGTACATCGGCCGCAAAATCGGTTTGTACAGATTTATTTTAACAAAAATCCTAACAAAATAATTTATGGTCCAGTCGTGTTAGCAAAACACATTTGTAACTCAACTGTTAGTCTAACACAATATTTTGTTAATACAGCAACAATTTTACTTTGTTAATAAAACGAACTAATTTGTTACTTCCTGAACAAATTAATTTTGTTGGATTGATTTTAACAAATTAATTTGTCATCTCTCATGGAACAAATTAATTTGTTAAACATTTTGTTAAAAGTAACAAATTCATATTTTGAGTGTAATGGTCATCGGATTATTATTAAACTGGTCCAAAAAAAAAAAAAAAAGATTTATTAGTCTGTGATTATAGTATTTATCCGATTGAGAGGTTTACCGGCTCTGTTAAGTTTAGAGTTTTGGACCGATCGATTGGGACGTGGGGTGTGTCTATATTATCACAAATACAGAAAGGAAAAACCAAATTCTTCTGTTAACAATGCAACCCTGCATGACATTATTTTTATAATCCTATAAACTAATTGAATAATGAGTAGATGTCCCTTTGCACTCGAGTGTTTCATGCCACCTGTGAAAGAAGCCACGGCTTAGATAGCCTAATACAAAGGCTGCGAGTTCCAGATGTCAAAATGGAAAAGGAGTCGTTATTTTAATCCGCAGCTTGAGGCCCATTCATCAGTCCTTTAAATTCATACGTAATGAGCAAAATTATCACTCAGTAAGCAAGATTTCAGTGGAGAAGATACATCGTATTTCCCCTTATTTAGGAGCGCGTATAATGTCTCTATGAAAATCAAGAAACGCCGTTGCACATTAGACTGTCTGATCGCAGAAGAAGGGATATTCAAACTAAATCCATCAAACTGTACATACAGAGGCGAAATCTATTCGCAAAACAAATATCTAATAATTACTGTACACTTAACCAATTCCAATTGAAGGAAAAAAAGACATGGAATGTGAGCTCTGTCGTTTTCAGGATACTGCAACAAGGCGTTGCTTTAAATATAATTTGACATGTGAATCGATAGATTTGTTGCTTTATGACACAATGAGACGTGCACAGAAAACATTCTACGGTGCATTTACAGTATAAATGTTTAAGAATAAACCAACATCGTCAAACAGAAGGCTATTAAACAGCGAACATGAGTTGTCTTCCTCTACCACATGACCTGATGAAACAGTAATCAGGCTGAAATAAATGCAAAATTACAATCTACATGTATGTAGCATATTATGTTTTATTCAGACCAGCGGTACATGCATACTGAGATTTTCAAAGTGATTCTTCTACTGCTGCTGGATATTGTATACTCTTCTTCCGCCCACCCTCGATTTTCACGGATTAGTGATTACCAACAACAACGCAACGTATTATATCTATTAAATCCGCATATAAAAATTAATTCTCAGTAACAGCTGTGCATAGGCCTAATTCGGACTACATTACGCCGCGCATTTGGCAGACGACTCTAGGCATACGTGTGTAGGTTCGGAGGCCCGCCAACTGCGAAGCTAGTCTCGGCAGAGTACGAGGTTGATAATAGCACGCGACACAAAGAGGAGATTATCGCGAGAAATTCAGGAGAGATACACGAGACGTCTCGTGGGAATTAGGCAGTTATCTGCTGGCCTGTACGGCTTAATGGCTGAACACACTCGTGGCATTCTTTCTACAATGGAAATCAAATATTCAAGTTCTTCCCAACTTTGTTGTAGAAGTTCCCATAAATGTGTGGCACTTGTAAGTTGCTTTGCTTTCACTCTTCTGTCCAGTTCATCCCAAACCATTTTGATGGGGTTTAAGTCTGAAGCCTGTGCTGACCACTCCATGTTTTCAAGCTTACCATCTTGTTCTTTTTTTCCCTAAGGTAGTTCTGGCAGACCTTGGCCTGATGTTCTGAGTCATTATCTTGCTGTAGGATGAACCCCTGACCAACTAAGCGCATACCAGAGGGTACTGCATAGTGCTGCAGAATGCTGTGGTAGCCATTTTGATTCAGGGTGCCTTTCACTCTATAAGTCACTGACCCTGGATCCAGCAAAACAGCCCCAGACCATCACGCTTCCTCCTCCATGTTTGACAGTTGAGGTCACTCTGAGGAACCATCCTTTGACCTACTCGAAGGTGTACAAAAAAAACCTGGGTAACGTTATTGTTAGGAAGTAGTCGAGGGGACAGCAGATGCAGGATCCAGAAGTGTTTATTTAAACACAAAAACACGAAATGAGAAAGGTTGTCAAACAAGCCAGAAATAAAACACCGTGCACAAGCACTGAACGACTGGGAAAAACTAAGGTACACTGCCCAAGGCAGGGGGAAACAGAAGTACACTCTCAATGAGTGGCTAACTAGAAAACAAAAACTTGACCTAACTAAACTGACAGAAACACTGGGAGACTTTTGCCCATGATCCACTTACGCTTTTAAAGGTCTCCGATTGCCCCGATTCTCCCCTTCCGACCAGTTACGAGCGATTACGAATGGAAATTTCTGTTACGCGCAAGACATAGGTGGATCATGACTTCCGACCTGTTCTGACCCTTCCGCGTGAATAAGACAGGTTCTGACTGGATCGGATCACGCGGATCCCTCTTCCGACAAAATCAAACCAGTTTGATTTTGTCAGAAGGTATGAGTTGTCGGAAGGACGCGGGAGTGTCGTTCGTCAAGTGCAAACTAGGTGGCGAATATTTCCTCTGCAATTAGCCAATTAGAAACCGTTTACAAAAACAAACGCCATCTTTATTGTTGACGTTGGCAAAAATCAATCGGAAATGCTTGCGTTAGTGGATCATGGGATAAAATTTTTTACCCCAATCACTCTGACTTTCTACGATTGTTTGCGCGAGTTTCGGATGGTTCCCGGCGCTTCCAAAAGCTTCCGACTGGCCACGATTGCTTGTGTGCAGAAGCCTTAAAAGCATAAGTGGATCACAGGCATTAGACAAGGGGCAGACAAGACGTGGGCGCAGCGGAACCAAATACTCGGGAAGGCACAGGAGCTGAGATTTCACAGTGTAGCGCATAGCAAATAAAAAGTTCCGTCTGACGGTCGCTTCTCTCTTTCCTGCTGAAATATCCACGGGAGGAGGCGGGGACTCGGAACGCAATCTCGAATGGAACAGAAACACGTGATTAATAAAACAATTACACAAGAACCGGGTAAACAATAATGACTCGAGACAAGACGCTGAGACAGTCAATCAAGCTAGACAGTTTAGATGAGGTAATCTAAACGTGACAAGCATGAAGCACCAGAAGAGAAGCAAAGGAAAGCATGGCTTTAAACGTAGTTAATCAGGGAAAGCTTAGGAAGGAATTACAAAATCTAGAAACACTCGCACTCGCTAATGAGTTAATTAGGTTAATACTACGTGACGAAATATATACAATTACCCTCAAATAAGTGCTGGTTAGTACGGATTAGTAATGATCCTATCAGAGAATGCATTCCCTCAGAGAGTTCGCGAGACCCAGAATTAAGCACAGGTGGAAGCAATGAATGAAATACCACAGCCAATTCCGAAAGAGGAAACGTGATTGGACAGCGAGACGCAGGCATGCTGAAGGCTGTCACGCAACATCACAGGAGTTTGGGCAAGAGAGAATCAATCTTCAGACGGCGGGAATGAAAGCTGAAAAATAAACCGAGAGTGAGGCACGGGAGAAAAGCAAAAGCACAAATATAGAAGTAATAACCACAAAGACAAAACAGCACACATGAGGCAGAACCATAACACTTACCTTTTGTTTAAAACTTCTGACAGTTCACCTCTTACCTTTGTACCATTTCAAGCTATTCGTTGGACTGGAACTGCATAATATTCAATGAAAAACGGGAAAAATTGGGGTGTCCTAAAACCTTTGACCAGTAGTGTAGGTTTGGATAGGTTTTTCCCTCAATAAAAAATTAAATCATTTAAAACTGCATTTTGTATTTACTCGGGTTATCTTTGTCTAACATTAAAATTTGTTTGATGATCTGAAACATTTAAATGTGACAAATATGCAAAAAAATAAGAAACCAGGAAGGGGGCAAATACTTTTTTACAGCACTGTATATGATGTTTTGGAAGACTCAAGCATTTTCAATTTTACGACAAACGCAGGATTAATATTTGACGATTATGGTTAAAGTGGTAATCCATGAGATTTGTCTCCTTACTGTCTGTTAAGTCAGTGTCCATCAGAGACGGGGGATAAAACAACGATGATTGGGCCTATGACAGTAAAGCACAGGTAAGAATGTAGCGAAAGCAGGAAGCATGCAAGTTAAATCCCTATCTAAATTAGTAATGGTTAGTACGTGCCTATCTAATGGAAACACCCCCCGTGACTGATTAGTAAGTTGTTAGTAATAAGTTTAATAGGCCTATTTCAAAAGATTCGGAAGTTATGTCACACGGGGTAAATCAACATCCGGTCAGCTGCGACTGCCCGGCTGTCAAGTGACGGAGCTCTATTTCACAAGTTCAGTTAACTTTACCTGAACTTCGTTTCGAAGACGTCGAAAAAATATTGAAATGGCACTCTTCTACACCACAGTTGAGGTTTGAAAAGGGTTGCAAGTTCTTTGTGGTGGAGTATATCCATGACTAAGGTAAGCTGCCAGTCTTACAACTCAAATGTAATGCTAGTGCAATATAATTAGTTACGCAAGCAAACCTAAGTTTTGGCTCAGTTTTATCATGTCATGACTTGTAATGAATGGTAAGATGATCTAAAAACAAAGTAATTGTCAGAATATAATGATATATACTATTGTAGCTACAGTGTTGGCAAGTGTGCCGTGGTGAAGCTCTGTAAGCAGTAGAAGCTAAACCAATATTTATTATTGTTAAGGAGAGGTCAGGTGGACACCAGATGCAGGATGCAAAGTGTTTAACCCTTTAAGGCCTAATGCAAAAATCCCAGCAGATAGTAACCTGTATTTGGGCGGAAGCACAGCTTCTCAGCTTTCAGGAACAGTTGGAATTTTTTTCTGTTGCGCAAAACTTACAGTAATTACGGTACTTTCAAAATTACGCGCATATGTGTGTCGGCAACGACAAGTTCTTGAAATGCGCACATGCTGTCCAGGTTTAAATGGGTTAAAACACTAGGAGAAAATTGGCAAACAGGCCGGAAACAGAACATCGTGCACATGTGCTGAACGATTGGGAAAACTAAGGTACACTGCCAAAGGCAGGGGGAAACAGAAGTACTCACTCCGGGAGTGGATAAACTAGAAAAACAAAAACTGGACCTAACCAGACTGACGGTTGCACTGGGAGACTTAGACAAAGGGCAGACAAGATGTGGGCGCAGCAAAACACAAGGCTCGGGAATCATACAAAGGAAATACTCGGAAAGGCACAGCAGCGGAGATTTCCCAATGCAGCGCAAAGCCAATACAAAGTTCCATCTGATGTCGCTTCTCACTTTACCACAGATAGAGCCACGAGAGGAGGCGGGGACTCGGAATGCAATCTCGAAAGGAAACAGAAACACATGGGATTAATAAAACAATTACACGAGAACCGCGTAAACAATAATGACTCGAGACAAGACTCTAAGACAATCAATCAAGCTAGACAGTTTAGATTGAGGTAATCTAAACGTGACGAGTAAAAAGCACCACGAGAGAAAAAAAGGAAAGCACAGCTTTAAACGCAGTTAGTCAGGGAAAGCTTAGGCAGGAATTACAAAAGCTAGAAACACTGGCACTCGCTAATGAGTTAATAAAGGTTTACGTGACGAAATATTTACAATCACCCTCAAATAAGAGCTGGTTAGTATGGGTCAGTAATTAACCTATCAGAGAACGCATTCACTCAGAGTTTAGCGAGACCCAGAATCAAGCACAGGTGGAAGTAATGAATGAAATACCGCAGCCGATTCCGAATGAGGAAACGTGATTAGGCAACGAGACGCAGGCATGCTGAAGGCTGTCACACGACATCACTGGAGTTCCCTTTCAGTCGATTCACTCGGTACAACACATATAGTATGGGATATCACGCCCTCGCGTGGCCTGACTGAAGACACCTCTATTCACGCCTAAAAGGCAAATGATCTGTGATGACGTATGCGAGGCCCCGCCCGCACATATATACGTCCACCCACACAGTCATTTCTCAGTTCTTACGCTCTTCACCTCGCTAAGAACACCTCTACTGAGCCAGACTAGCTAGCTGCTGCTAGTTAGTTTCTGAACCTCTCGAAAGGCTACTGCCAGCTCGAAGTTAGCTTAACTGCCCCTGTTGGTGTTAGCCTCCACCGTATTAATTGGTGTGTTTGGCTGCCCGCGGAGCGCTAATTTCGTGTTGTGTTTCGAGTTTGTGTTTCGGAATGAGCTCAAAGAAGAAGTCTTCTGTTCGCCCCTGTCCGCAGGGGTGCGGCTTCTCTTTACATGATAAGGACAAGCACGAGGCATGTCCCGTCTGTCTGGGAATTGTTCACGCCAGAAGGGCGTTGAATGAGCCTGGGGCCTGTGCGTTTTGTCGCCAGCTCCGGCGCTCAACCCTGGAAAGACGGGTCTCGTTTGTTGAAAAAGTCCTGGGAAAGACTGCTGTCGCCCAATATGACCCCCTCCTCTCTGATTCAAGAGACCCAGTTTCGTCTGAGTCCGACAGCGAGGAGCTCTTGGTCGAAATTCCCGGTTCCTGGGCTGACCATATGGAGTCTGTTGAGGGGTTAGCTGAGTTTGAGCCGGAGCCCTCCGAGAGCGCTAGCCAGCTACAGCTAGGTCAGGCAGCTCCCCATGAAGACGATGACGTACTGGACATCGGCTTAGACATGTATGGGTTATCGGAGGACGAACAGGAAGCCTTGTCGTCGGGCCAAGTTACCACCGCTGCTGCTTCGGTTGACCCGGACGATACATCCTTCCTTTCGCTGTACCGGCGTGCTGCTGAAAAACTGGAGGTAGAGTGGCCCTCCCTCCTCCAGCTAGTAAGCCGTCGCGATTCGCCAGGGGTTTTTCCTTCCCCTGAACCGACTACGGTGAAAAATCGCCTAGCTATGTTCCCAGACTTTGTCTCGGAATTAACTTCGTCATGGAGTAAACCACTGTCTTACCGCGCCACGGTGCCTGGCTATGGACAGTATGCGGATTTGGACGGCGCTGAGAAGGCCGGCTTGGTTAATCCCCCCATGGAACCATCCCTGGCTGCTTATTCTCGCCCGTCCCACAACCATGGTGTGGGAGGCCCTACAACTCTTCCGTCCAAACATTGCCGATTTTCCGCGTCTCAGCTGGAAAAAATTTACCGAGCCCAGGCAGGCACTGCTCGTGCCCTGAGCTCCGTCACTATGCTTCAGACTTATCAAGCAGTGTGTTTGGCGGAACTGGGTTCTCTGGTGCTTGCCGATAGCCCTCTGTTACCTCTTCTTAACGAAGTCAGAGTTACTACAGATTATATTCTTAGAGTGTCTCGCTGCGCAGCGCTCTCCCTTGGCAGAGGGATGGGGTCTTCAGTTGTGGCACTCAGACACCTGTGATTAGCTCTTTCTGAGGTTCCGGAGAGGGACAGAGCCGTTTATTTGGATGAGCCAGTGTCTGCAGAGGGTTTGTTTGGGCAATCACTCGACGCCATTCAGGCGAAATTCGAGTTGAGAAAGAAGCATACAGAAGCTCTGCGCAACATCATTCCCAGGCGGGATGTGAAACCAAAGGCTCTGCCAAATGCTAAACGCAGGCCTACTGGTCCACCATTGCCTCCCAAAAGGGTTGCACCATCGGCCAGTTTGGGTTCGCAACCTGCGCAGCTTCAAACATCTGGGCAAACTCCACGCCAGTCGGCTTGGAGCAAAGGCCCGCCCTCCAGCCTACAGAAGGATTCAGGGCATAGAAGGAAGAAACCCGTGCTCCTCCTAGCAGTGGGGCTGAATGCAGAAGGGGCACAGCAGCAGGGAGACACTGCTTCCCCTCTATTGTTGCCAATAAAAAGGCATTCAAGTTTTGTTCGGGAGCCCAGTCCCAAAAGGCGCTGTATTCTCCTAACACAGTCTCCCAAGCACCTGTTCCCTGTGCACACAAAGTTTCCCGTGTTGAATTCAATAAACGGTGCATTTGTTGTTCAAAAAATTGCAAACCAAAATACAGCAAATCAAATTGGGGTCTGCTGTTCCCCTAGAACCACTAGAGGGCTTATACATTCCCTCGCCTCACGGTGTTGCAAGTCAGTCCGCTGCTGCTCACCTCCCTCAATGGCGCGCATGCGCACCATCTCAGTGGGTGGAAAGAACTGTTGCTACGGGTTACCGATTGCAGTTCCGAGTCAGACCTCCCCGTTTCCGGTCAATAGTAAACACTGTGGTTGGAGACGAAGCAGCAGCAGTGCTGAGGGAGGAAATAAATACATTGCTAATCAAGCGAGCAATATGAAGCGTTCCTTCGAAGCCAACAAAGGTTGGTACAGCCGATATTTTGTTGTTCGAAGAAGGGAGGGGGGACTTCGCCCTATTCTAGACTTGCGAGTGTTAAACAAATGTCTACGAACTTACAAGTTCAAAGTGCTAACACTCAGACAGTTTCTCAATGCTATCGGGACGGGGGATTGGTTTGCAACAATCGATCTCACGGACGCTTACTTCCATGTAGCGATACATCCCGATCACAGGCAGTGTCTAAGGTTTGCATTCGAAGGCAGAGCTTACGAATATCTGGTGCTACCGTTCAGCCTGTCACTGGCCCCTCGTACCTTCACGAAATGTGTCGAGACGGCATTGAGTCCTCTCCGAGAGAGGGGCGTACGCATTTTAGCGTACCTAGACGACTGGAGTCTAATAGTGAACTCCAGAGAGCAGGCCGTAGCGCACCTGTCATTGGTTCTGTCGCACATTCAAGCACTGGGCTTTTCAGTAAATTTTCAGAAAAGCTTGCTTATCCCGAGTCAGCAGTTCTCTTTTCTGGGGCTCGAAATATGCTCGGTTTCCAGCCGAGCACGTCTGTCAGAGCACAGAGTGGCCGTGATTCCATCGCTGCCTCACTCAATTTCAGTTGGGACGCAAACTGCGTTTCCGAACAATTTTACAGCTAGCAGGCATGATGGCTTCTGTTATCGCTGTGGTGCCGCTCGGGCTTTTAAAAATGTGAGCCTTCCAGCGCTGGATTCGATCTCACCGACTGTGTGCAACACGTCACCTCCAGAGGAGGTTGACGATAACCCATTCTTGCATGATGGCTCTTCAGCCCTTGGAGGCAGCACGGTCTGCTACGCCAGGGCTGCCCAATAGGGAGGGTGTCTTTTTGCAAGGTGGTGTCCACAGATGCTTCCCTGAGGGGGTGGGGAGCTCTGTGCGAAGGTGCGGCGGTGAGGGGAGTCTGGACGCTGGCACAATGCAGGCTTCATATCAACCACCTGGAACTGCTAGCGACCTTTCTAGCTCTGAAGCATTTTTGCCCTGTTCTGACTGGTCAGCACGTTTTGATCAGAACAGACAACACAACGGTGGTTTCCTACATAAACAAACAGGGAGGGATCCGATCGCTTCCCCTGTTAAAGCTGTCTCAGTCTCTCTTGCTGTGGTGCAGTGCTCATTTTCTGTCTCTCAGAGCCACCCATGTTCCGGGCCGCATGAATATGGGGGGCAGACCTTCTGTCCAGAGGGGGGGCCTCTTGTGAGAGAATGGAGGTTGCACCCAGACATAGTGGCTCAAATATGGGATCGCTTTGGCAGGGCCAAAGTGGACCTCTTTGCCACCAGGGTGAATACCCACTGTCCCCTGTACTTCTCTATAACAGACCACAGTGCACCGTTAGGGATGGATGCGCTCGCACACCCATGGCCCAACACACTGCTGTATGCATTCCCACCAGTGGGAATGATACTGCCCGTCCTGGAGAGGGTGCGCCATCAGAGCCTGTCCCTGATCCTGGTGGCCCCTCAGTGGCCGGCGAAACCCTGGTATGCCGAGATAATAAATCTCCTGGCAGCGACGCCCTAGCAGCTCCCTCTCCGCAGGGATCTGCTCTCCCAAGCGGGAGGGGAACTGATCCATCCCCGTCCAGAACTATGGCGGCTGCATGCCTACCTGTTGAAAGGTCCAGTTTAATAGCTAAGGGTCTGCCCCCCAGCGTGGTGGCAACGATCCAAAATGCAAGGGCCTCATCTACCCGAGGCCTCTACGCCTATAAATGGCGGGCGTTCGAGCAGTGGTGTCAGGACCGAGGTGTACTCCCATTTCAGTGCTCCATTGTGGATGTGTTGACATTCCTTCAGCAGCTGCTGGAAAAGGGTCTATCATTTTCCACAATCAAGGTCTACTTGGCAGCGATATCTGCCTGCCATGTGGGCTTTGACGGAGTGACACCAGGGGTCACCCCTTGCTGTCGCGTTTCTTAAAGGGAGTGCGCCGGCTGAGGCCTGCAGTTAAGTCCATCATTCCCACGGGATTTGGCATTAGTGCGAGAGGCTCTGTCTGGTCCCCCATTTGAACCCATTCAGTCGATAGATATGAAATTTCTTTCATACAAGACTGCACTGCTTCTTGCCTTAACCTCCGCAAAAGCGGTGGGTGATCTCCATGCTCTGTCTGTGCACCCATCCTGTACCCAGTTCAGTGCAGATGGCTCTAAGGTTACTCTACGCCCAAATGCGGCGTATTTACCCAAGATAATCCCTACAGCCTGTAGTTCTATGGCTTTTGAGCTATCGAGCTTTTGTCCTCCTCCTTTTGCATCTGAGGAGCAGAGGAAGTTGCATTCTTTGTGTCCTGTACGTGTGCTACGGCGCTTACATAGACCGCAGACTCAGAATGTGCGCCTGTGTGATCAATTGTTTGTCTGTTTTGTTAATCCAGCTAGAGGCAAAGCTCTGTCTAAACAGCGGCTTTCTCACTGGATTGTGGAGGCTATCTCCTTGCTTATGACAGCAGAGGCCTTTCACTGCCTCAGGGCGTGAGAGCGCATTCAACTAGGGGCATGGCAACATCATGGGCTTTATTTAAAGGGGTATCTGTGAGTGACATCTGTGCTGCAGCCAGCTGGTCATCACTGCACACTTTTGTTCGGTTTTACCGCTTGCACGTAACGGCCCCTTCGGTGGCTCATTCTGTCCTCTCTGCTGGGTCTATGGAGGTTTGAATACGGTCTGGTAGCTGCTCTATGGGCGTGTATATATGCCCCATACTATATGTGTTGTACCGAGTTAATCGACTGAAAGGGAATGAAATGTTATGAATATAACTTCTGTTCCCTGAAGGAGAGGAACGAGGTACAACACCTAGTTGCCCCGCCACGCAGCCGGGCTCGGTGAAGAGCGCTACCGAACTGAGAAATGACTGTGTTGGTGGACATATATGTGCGGGCGGGGCCTCGCATACGTCATCACAGATCATTTGCCTTTTAGGCGTGAATAGAGGTGTCTTCAGTCAGGCCACGCGAGGGCGTGATATCCCATACTATATGTGTTGTACCTCGTTCCTCTCCTTCAGGGAACAGAAGTTATATTCATAACATTTCGTTTGGGCAAAGAGAGAATCGAACATCAGACGGCGGGAATGAAAGCTGAAAAATAAAACGAAAGTAAAGCACAAGCACAAATAAGCACAAAGACAACACACATGAGGCAGAACCATAACAACTATGGTGTTGTCATTGCTGCTAGCTGCCATTAGGTGTGGTGAGACTAATATTTGTCCTCCAGTGTTTGTGTCTGTGTAATAACAACACTTTTTTTAGTGTCAAATGTAGTTGATGGCAAGGTGGTAGTCAGATGTAGATGCTACCATTCGCAGAAGAGGAATGATGAGCCCCACAGACTTGAGGTTTTGTGTACAATAACAGAGCCTGTTGGCCAAGATTTTTGTTTGAAAGTCTATCTGTACTCACCACTGCGGTTGAAGTTTTCCCCGTTCCTGTTATGTTATTTTTAGGGCCCGAGCCGACTGCAAGTCGTCTGCGGAGGGCCCTATTGAAATCGCGCTGTTTATTATTATTTTTTTTTTTTTTTTATTATTATTAGGGCCCGAGCCAACTGCAAGTCGTCTGCGGAGGGCCCTATTGAAATCGCACTGTTTATTATTATTATTATTATTATTAGGGCCCGAGCGACGACTGCAAGTCGTCCGCGGAGGACCCTATTGAAATCGTGCTGTTTATTATTATTATTATTATTATTATTATTATTATTATTCCTCCGACATTTCAAGGGCCAATTTTGCCCCTTTCTCAAACTTGAAAACGCTTGTAACTTTCCACATTCGTGTGGCCTCATCCGAAATTCGATATTTTTGTGCGCTCGTTCATGGTCGACGCAAAATGCCAAAATAGCGCCCCCTAAACACGTTTCAAAATTCCCATAGGGAAATTCGGTTACTTTCTTGTAAGCAGACAAAATTCAGTAAACATGTGTATCATACCAAGACATACAAATAATTTCATTGCAGCCACGCCCTAAACCCAACAGGAAGTCGGCCATTTTGATTTGAATTTTTGAATTTTAGAACGAACTCCTCCTAGGGTTTTCGACCGATTGACTTCAAATTTGGTTGAAATCATCTAGAGACCAAGCTGATCAAAAGTTGTGCTCTGCATGTCTGTCGGTCAAAGGGCGTGGCTGCTAGGGCGTGACAAAGTTTGGCGACTCGACAAAAAAATTTCAAAATAGTCTCACGCCCATATACTTGATCTTAGCAGCTTCAAACTTGCTGGATGTGACGACTTTTCTGCCCTGAACGTCCATGTGTCAAAATTTTTCACTTTATTAATAGCGCCCCCCAGTGGTAACAGGAAGTGACCAGTTTTTACTTTGAAAACGAACTCCTCCTAGAGATTTTGCCCGATCGACTTCAAATTTGGTACAGATCATCTAGAGAGCAAGCTGATCAAATGTTGTGCCCTGCATGCCTCTAGGTTAAAGGGCGTGGCTGCTAGGGCGTGACAAAATTTGGCGACTCGCCAAAAAAATTTCAAAATGCTCTCACGCCAACATACTTGATCGTAGCAGCTTCAAACTTGCTGGACATGATGATGGCTCCGCCCTGAACGTCTTGATATAATAACTTCCCACTTTACTAATAGCGCCCCCCGGTGGTAACAGGAAGTGACCAGTTCGGTTACTTTGTCGTAAGCAGACGAAATTTAATACACATATGTATCATACCCAGCCATACAAAAAACTCATTAAAGCCACGCCCTAAACCCAACAGGAAGTCGGCCATTTTGAATTGAATTTTTGAATTTTAAAACGAACTCCTCCTAGGGTTTTTGACCGATTGACTTCAAATTTGGTAAAGTTCATCTAGAGACCAAGATGATCAAAAGTTGTGCTCTGCATGTCTGTCGGTCAAAGGGCGTGGCTGCTAGGGCGTGTCAAAGTTTGTCGACTCGACAAAAAAATTTCAAAATGCTCTCACGCCCATATACTTGATCTTAGCAGCTTCAAACTTGCTGGACATGATGATGTCTCTGCCCTGAACGTCCCCATATCAGAACTTTTCACTTTATTAATAGCGCCTCGGGGTGGTAACAGGAAGTGACCAGTTTTTACTTTGAAAACGAACTCCTCCTAGAGATTTTGCCCGATTGACTTCAAATTTTGTGCAGATCATCTAGAGACCAAGCTGATCAAAAGTTGTTCTCTGCATGTCTGTAGGTCAAAGTGCATGGCTGCTAGGGTGTGACAAATTTTGCCAACTCGCCAAAAAAAATTCAAAATGCTCTCACGCCCATATACTTGATCGTAGCAGCTCCACACTTGCTGAAGATGATGATGGCTCCGCCCTGAATGTCAAGATATAATAACTTTGCACTTTACTAATAGCGCCACCCAGTGGTAACAGGAAGTGACCAGTTCAGTTACTTTGTCGTAGGCAGATGAAATTCGATACACATATGTATCATACCCAGACATACAAAAAACTCATTGGAGCCACGCCCTTAACCCAACAGGAAGTCGGCCATTTTCATTTGAATTTTTGGATTTTAAAACGAACTCCTCCAAGGGTTTTCGACCGATTGACTTCAAATTTGGTACAGATCATCTAGAGACCAAGCTGATCAAAAGTTGTGCTCTGCATGTCTGTCGGTCAAAGGGCGTGGCTGCTAGGGCGTGACAGAAATTGACGACTCGCCAAAAAAATTTCAAAATTCTCTCACGCCAACATATTTCATCGTAGCAGCTTCAACCTTGCTTGAAATGATGAAATCTACGCCCTGAACATCACAATATAATAACCTCCCACTTTTACTAATAGTGCCCCTGGTGGTAACAGGAAGTGACCATTTTTTACTTTAAAATGTACTGATGACACATAGTTGAATCTATCAACTTCATTCCACTTCTAAAACATGCAGAACAAGTTGGTGAAGCTACTTTATGAATGCTGTAAAGCTACAATTTAGGGTATGTTCAGGTGGCAAGGCGGGCGGAGATGGGTCCCTTGCCATGAAAATACGTTTGTGTTTTGATGTCTTCACTGAACTCAGATTATCATAAAAATTGATACACAGGTCAAGGATGGCAAGCTCTTAAATCTGAGAGGGGCCTCGCCTATGGGGGGAGCAAAATGTCTCCATAGCGCCCCCTTATGGAAACAAGAAATGCCATATTTTACATTGACATTGGCCTAATTGCTCAAAATTTCGCATTTGTGCTTACGGTCTGCCCTGAATGCACATGCCCACATTTGGTTACGCTCAGAGTGCCCCCAGGTGGATGAACTATCAACTTTTCATAACTCCTTTCTGCTTTGTCCGATTCGCTCGAAACTTTATCACAGGTTGGTGCCTGTACTTGACCTGTGCACTGGTCGTGAGTGCACACCTGCACCCGTCAGGATCTCCCACTACCCCCCCAACGTCTTAAGGGTGCGAGGGCCCGTTCAACGCTGCTTGCAGCTTTAATTATTATTATTTTTCTTCCAACATTTCAAAGGCCAATTTCGCCCCTTTCCCAATGGTAAAAACGCGTCTAATTTTCCACATTCGTCCGGCCGGATCCGAAATTCGATATTTTTAGGTGCTCTTTCATGGTCGACGCAAAATGCCAAAATAGCGCCCCCTAAACACGTTTCAAAATTCCCATAGGGAAATTTGGTTACTTTCTCGTAGGCAGACAAAATTCGGTACATGTATGTATCATATGCAGACATGCAAAAAATTTCATTGGAGCCACACCCTAAACCCAACAGGAAGTCGGCCATTTTGATTTGAATTTTTGAATTTTAAAACGAACTCCTCCTAGGGATTTCGCCCGATCGACTTCAAATTTGGTACAGAGCATCTAGAGACCAAGCTGATCAAAAATTATGCTCTGCATGTCTGTCGGTCAAAGGGCGTGGCTGCTAGGGTGTGACAAAGTTTGGCGACTTGACAAAAAAATTTCAAAATGCTCTCACGCCAACATACTTGATTGGAGCAGCTTCAAACTTGCTGGACATGATGACGTCTCTGCCCTCAACGTCCCCATATCATAACTTTTCACTTTATTGATAGCGCCCCCCGGTGGTAACAGGAAGTTACCAGTTTTTACTTTGAAAACGAACTCCTCTTAGGGATTTCGCCCGATCGTCTTCAAATTTGGTTCAGATCATCTAGAGAGCAAGCTCATCAAAAGTTGTGCTCTGCATGTCTGTAGGTCAAAGGGCGTGGCTGCTACGGCGTGACAAAATTTGGCGACTTTCCAAAAAAATTTCAAAATGCTCTCCCGCCAACATACTTGATCGGAGCAGCTTCAAACTTGCTGGAAATGATGATGACTCCGCCTTGAACGTCATAATATAATAACTTCCCACTTTACTAATAGCGCCCCCCGGTGGTAACAGGAAGTGTCCAGTTCGGTTCCTTTGTTGTAGGCAGACGAAATTCAATACACATATGTATCATACCCAGACATACAAAAAACTCATTGGAGCCATGCCCTAAACCCAACAGGAAGTCGGCCATTTTGATTTGAATTTTTGAATTTTAAAACAAACTCCTCCTAGGGTTTTCGACCGATTGACTTCAAATTTGGTGCAGGTCATCTAGAGACCAAACTGATCAAAAGTTGTGCTCTGCATGTCTGTCGGTCAAATGGCGTGGCTGTTAGGGCGTGACAAATATTGGCGACTCGCCAAAAAAATTTCAAAATGGTCTCACGCCAACATACTTGATCGTAGCAGCTTCAAACCTGCTGGAAATGATGATGGCTCCGCCCTGAACGTCATGATATCATAACTTCCTACTTTACTAATAGCGCCCCCCGGTGGTAACAGGAAGTGAGCAGTTCGGTTACTTTGTCGTAGGCAGACGAAATTCGATACACACATGCATCATACCCAGACATACAAAAAACTCATTGGAGCCACGCCCTAAACCCAACAGGAAGTCGGCCATTTTGATTTGAATTTTTGAATTCTAAGACGAACTCCTCCGAGGGTTTTCGACCGAATGACTTAAAATTTGGTAAAAATCATCTAGAGACCAAGCTGATCAAAAGGTGTGCTCTGCATTTCTGTAGGGCAAAGGGCGTGGCTGTTAGGGCGTGACAAATTTTGGCGACTCGCCAAAAAAATTTCAAAATGCTTTCATGCCAACATACTTGACCACAGAAGCTTCATACTTATTGGAGATGATGATAGCTCCACCCTGAACGTCATGATATAGTAACTGCCCACTTTACTAATAGCGCCCCTGGTGGTAACTGGAAGTGACCATTTTTTACTTTAACATGTACTGATGACACATAGTTGAACCCATCAACTTCAATCCACTTCTAAAAAATGCAGAACAAGTTGGTGAAGCTACTTTATGAATGCTGTGAAGCTACAACTAATGGCGTTCGTGTGGCAAGGCGGCGAAGACGGATCCCTTGCCATGAAAATACGATTGTGTTTTTGATGTCTTTTCTGAACTCGTTTCATCATAAAAATTGATACACAGGTCAAGGATGGCAAGCTGTTAAATCTGATAGGGGCCTCGCCCATGGGGGAACAAGCAAATGTCTCTATAGCCCCCTTGTGGAAACAGGAAATGCCATATTTTACATTGACATTGGCCGATTTGCTCGAAACTTCGCATTTGTGCTGACGGTCTGCCCCTGAATGCACCGGCCCACATTTGGTTACGCTCAGAGTGGCCCCTGGTGGATGAGCTATCAACTTGTCATAATTCCTTCCTGCTTTGTCCGATTCTCTCGAAACTTTATCACAGGTTGGTGCCTGTACTTGACCTGTGCACTGGTCGTGAGTGCACACCTGCACCCGTCAGGATCTCACCACTACCCCCAACGTACACGAGGGGGCGAGGGCCCATTCAACGCTGCTTGCAGCTTTAATTATTATTATTATTCTTCCGACATTTCAAAGGCCAATTTTGCCCCTTTCCCAATTGTGAAAACGCTTGTAACTTTCCACATTCGTCTGGCCGGATCCGAAATTCGATATTTTTGTGCGCTCTCACACGTCCGACCCCAAATGCCGAAATAGTGCCCCCTAAACACGTTTCAAAATTCCCATAGGGAAATTCGGTTACTTTGTCGTAGGCAGACGAAATTTGGTAGATGTATGTATCATACCCAGACATACAAAAAACTTCATTGGAGCCACGCCCTAAACCCAACAGGAAGTCGGCCATTTTGATTTGAATTTTTTAATTTTAAAACGAACTCCTCCTAGAGTTTTCGACCGATTGACTTCAAATACTTTACCTTAGCAGCTTCAAACTTGCTGGACATGATGAGGTCTCGGCCCTGAATGTCCCCATATCATAAATTTTCACTTTACTGATAGCGTCCCCCGGTGGTAACAGGAAGTGTCCAGTAATTACTTTGAAAACGAACTCCTCCTAGGGATTTTGCCCGATCGACTTCAAATTCGGTCCAGGTCATCTAGGGACCAAGCTGATCAAAAGTTGTGCTCTGCATGTCTGTAGGTCAAAGGGCGTGGCTGCTTGGGCGTGACAAAGTTTGGCGACTCGGCAAAAAAAAATTTCAAAATGCTCTTACGCCAACATACTTGATCGGAGCAGCTTCAAACTTGCTGAAAATGATGATGGCTCTGCCCTGAACATCACAATATAATAATTTCTCACATTACTAATAGCGCCCCCCTGTGGTGACAGGAAATGACCAGTTCGTTTACTTTGTCTCAGGCAGACGAAATTCGATACACATATCTATCATACCCAGACATACAAAAAACTTATTAAAGCCATGCCCTTAACCCAACAGGAAGTCAGCCATTTTGATTTGAATTTTTGAATTTTAAAACGAACTCCTCCTAGAGTTTTCAAACGATTGACTTCAAATTTGGTACAGATCATCTAGAGACCAAGCTGATCAAAAGTTGTGCTCTGCATGTCTGTCGGTGAAAGGGCGTGGCTGCTAGGGCGTGACAAAAATTGGCGACTCGCCAAAAAAATTTCAAAATGGTCTCAGGCCAACATACTTGATTGTGGCAGCTTCAAACTTGCTGAAAATGATGATGGCTCTGCCCTGAATGTCATGATATCATAACTTCCCACTTTACTAATAGCGCCCCCCGGTGGTAACAGGAAGTGAGCAGTTCGGTTACTTTGTCATAGGCAGACGAAATTCGAAACACATATGTATCATACCCAGACATACAAAAAACTCATTAAAGCCACGCCCTAAACCCAACAGGAAGCCATCCATTTTCATTTGAATTTTTAATTTTAAAACAAACTCCTCCTAGGGTTTTTGACCGGTTGACTTCTAATTTGGTACAGATCATCAAGAGACCAAGCTGATCAAAAGTTGTGCTCTGCATGTCTGTCGGTCAAAGGGCGTGGCTGCAAGGGCGTGACAAACATTGGCGACTCGCCAAAAAAATTTTAAAATGCTCTCACGCTAACATACTTGATCGTAGCCGCTTCAAACTTGCTGCAAATGATGATGGCTCTGCCATGAACGTCACAATAGCATAATTTCCCACTTTACTAATAGCGCCCCCCTGTGGTAACAGGAAGTAAGCAGTTTGGTTTCTTTGTCGTAGGCAGAAGAAATTCAATACACATATGTATCACACCCAGACACACAAAAAAACCCATTGGAGCCACGCCCTTAACCCAACAGGAAGTCGGCCATTTTGATTTGAATTTTTGAATTTTAAAACGAACTCCTCCTAGGGTTTTTGACCGATTGACTTCAAATTTGGTACAGATCATCTAGAGACCAAGCTGATGAAAAGTTGTGCTCTGCGTGTCTGTAGGGCAAAGGGCGTGGCTGCTATGGCGTGACAAAGTTTGGCGACTCACCAAACAAATTTCAAAATGCTGTCACGCCAACATACTTGACCGTAGAAGCTTCAATCATGCTGGACATGATGAGTGCTCCGCCCTGAACGTCAGGATATCATAACTTCCCACTTTACTAATAGCGCCCCTTGGTGATAACAGGAAGTGTCCATTTTTTACTTTAACATGTACTGATGACACATAGTTGAACCCATCAACTTCATTCCACTTCTAAAACATGCAGAACAAGTTGGTGAAGCTACTTTATGAATGCTGTGAAGCTACAAGTAATGGCGTTCCTGTGGCAACGCGGCGAAAATGGATCCCTTGCCATGAAAATACATTTGTGTTTTTGATGTCTTTACTGAACTCGTATCATCAGAAAAAATGATACACAGGTCAAGGATGGCAAGGTCTTAAATCTGATAGGGGCCTCGCCTATGGGGGGAGCAACATGTCTCCATAGCGCCCCCTTATGGAAACAGGAAATGCCATATTTTACATTGACATTGGCCAATTTGCTGGAAACTTCACATTTGTGCTAAGGGTCTGCCCCTGAATGCAGCTGCACACATTTGGTTACGCACCGAGCACCCCCTGGTGGATGAACTATTAATCTGTCATAACTCCTTTGTGCTTTGTCCGATTTGCTCGAATCTTCATCACAGGTTGGTGCCTGAACTTGGGCTGTCCTATAGTCGTGAGTGCACTCCTGTACCCATCAGGATCTCACCATCACCCCCTACATGCACAAGGGTGCGAGGGCCCGTTCAATGCTGCTTGCAGCTTTAATTATTTTCATTGTTTCTTACTAAATACAGTATGTGCAAAAGTCTTGGCCTGCCAATAAATGCCAATGCCCATTTGTTCACAACCAGAAAATACCGAAAATGTGTGCAATGTATTAAGAATAAAAATTAAGTTTGTCACAATATTGCTGAAATAACAGCAGATGTAATGACATCCCAAGACTTCTGCACTGTATTGTAAATGGCTTTTCTGCTGTTGCAGATTCTTTATCAGTTTCAAATGATCTGACATCCAAGTTCTCTCTCACACAATACTTTTTGAAGTTCTTTGAAAATGTAAGTTCTATATAGGAATTGGAATTCACCCTATAAATCTATTCTTATTGTGTTCACAGATGAGCCTGGCAGCTGTCGGTGAACCTGCTCTGTTGACACACAGCTGTAACTGCACTGCAGGCCAAGATTTCTGCAACCATCTGACAGCGCTTCTGTACCAGACAGCACATTATGTGCAACTCGGCCTTCAGGCAGTTCCACCCGCTCTGGCCTGCACAAGTCAAGCACAGATATGGCATCGACCTAGATCCCAGGTTTGTTCTCCTTACCTGTTGTGCCCTCTGCTTAAACAATGTTACCCTGTGAAACATGGTCTAGAGCTATTTTGTATGTTGGTCTTAGGGACTCCATCCAGAGCCTGTGTCCGACCTTGTTGTGAAAAAACCCAAGTCACTAGAGAAGACTGGAGTTAAGTCTACCCTGTACAGAGCGTATGCTGGTAAGACACCTCACAGCCTCTAAAGGGAAACTTTGGTTTTTTTCAACCTGGGTCCTATCTTCCTAAAAAATTTTCCCAACGTGAGTGATGGAAAAAACATTTTTTGAAATCCGTCCAGTATTGAGGAAGAGCCGCGCTGTTTGCAGCCCCCTATTTAATACAACAGGGCAAGTGGCTACAGTCAAAGTTTGCCTTACAAACGCGCATTTTTTCACTCTGACAGGCTCAGATTGTTTTATAATTGTCCAGCAACATCATGGAAAGGAGAAATGAGCGTCTGCTCTTACCTTCAGCTGGGCAGCGACATGTTTATTTTGGTCTGTGTCCAACTCTCATTCTGGTTGGTCTCGCGCTCAAATCTCGCGAGAATTGAATTGCTACAGGATCTCATTACACCAGTCTAAATGCACTTATTTTTTGTCTAATATAGTATTTACATATATTTTATGCAAAATATATGTAAACGCTATATTAGACAAGAATACGTCTTATTATTATACACTGAGGTACGCAGCAGAAACTTTTGTTCTTGGACTGCGCCATTGCTTATTTCCACTTACTACCGTGGAATGCTGTGACCGGAAGTAGATTTACCCTGTGGAGGCAACCAGAAGCACCTAAACCAGGAAATTGTGAAATACGCCTATTAACAAGCATGAAGACTAGGCAGCCCGGAAGGAAGAAACGTAAGAAAGAAGTTTGAAACCGTAAGCCACTCCCGAATGTAGTGCAAGAAGTAAAACACGGAAACGACCACGCAGACACTGGAGAGGCGGATTGGCTGAGCAGACCGGGAAGCGAGACCTGGCGAGATACAAAACATGGCAAAAGTAAAAACATGAACAATTAACTTGAAAAATGAATCCTGGCACAAGAAACTGTTAAAACCCCCACAGTGTCCTGGCAGAACGGCACAGGACACTGGAAACACAACAGAGCTGTCTTATTTGGCTCACAGAGAGCAGATAATTTTGAAAAGCACAGTCAGATTGTGAGGCTTTCGCCTCCAGCCTCAGCCCACTGCCACATTCCACCTCAATCCAATTATCATCAGCACCTGTGTCTTGTTTGCATTGAATGGTAGCAGTGTGTATTTAAGGGTGAGCTTCCTTCGGTTGGATTGTGAAGTCTGGGTAACCTAATGCCTGTTTGAGAGTCTTTTATAGACTAAATCTCTGTTCTCGGGAATATGTATTAAAACCTAGAATCCAGGCCGTTTAATATATTACTAGCACGCTTAATTTGAAGGAACCTCGACTCATATGCAATGTTACTGTAGCACTATCTAGACTTGCATTATACACAGTGTGCATAGTTAGGAACCTCTGTTCCTAGTTGTTTTGTATTTCCACGTTTGTGCCTTCTGCTGTGCAGTTGATCATTAAATATTTAATCAAATCCATCCTTGCACTTGAGTCCAGTCCTAAACTTCCTGCTCACTGGACAGCCGTTTGGCACCTGGCGGGCATACTGTTACACAGATGATGTGCACTTGTGGTCAAGGAGTTTATGATCCCAGAAATGTATTGTTTTAGGTCTTAGCCATTTTTCAATTCTTAGTATTATTTTATATATATATGTGTGTGTGTGTGTGTGTGTATATATATATATATATATATATATATATATATAATTTCATTGCTGAATTGTCATGAAGATTTTTTGTGTTTGTGGCCCTTACTCTGAATTAAAATAATGAGAATGAATTGAAATATGATGGAATTCTAAATAGTGCAAGTATCCTGTATCATTAAAGCCATTTGCCCCTTCTCTGTGAAACTCAGATCTTGAATCATAAAGCATAAAATCAGGTAACGCATAAATAGCTAATCTTGGCTTCTGCGCAAAGGGGTTAAACGTTTATGGCCCAGAGAGACTCAAAGTTCCTGATCCCGTGCCCAGCCTGGTTCCAGGAGTGTCTGCTATTTTAGTTTATTTCCAACTTTGCTTATTACATTTGTTTTCCTTTTTTCCATGCTTTTAGTTTCCCTTGTGCCTCCCTTGTATTGTTTCTCCCCGTGTCCTGTCTTTCTTGTCTTGTTTATGGTCTCATTCTGTGCTCCACCTCCTCACTTGCCTCGCTTCTGCTTCTCACCGGTTGCTCGTTACCCCTGTCTACTTTAGTTCTGTCTTTGAGAATATTCTTTGCGGTCTCGCTTGGTGTTTCTCCCTGTTTGTCACCTGCCATTCGAAAGGTGTCCTATTTCATTCATTTTGTTTAATAAGAACTTGCCGAGTATTTTTTTTAACATTTGT
Organism: Gymnothorax javanicus; assembly: GCA_029692085.1. NCBI lineage: Eukaryota > Metazoa > Chordata > Actinopteri > Anguilliformes > Muraenidae > Gymnothorax > Gymnothorax javanicus. Next base: position 77,382,528 of record CM056198.1, read on the forward strand.
TCCTCTCGTGAGTCCCCCCTGTCAAAATGAAATAACCATTTTAAAGCTGTATTTTATGTTTAGTCTTCTTGTCTTCCTTGAAAATTTGTTGGATGATCTGGAACATTGAAGTACGAAAAATCAGCAAATACAGAAGATATTGGTACGGGGGCAAATACTTTTTTCACAGCACAGTATTTACATCATGGGCACTGATTCCAATAAAACTGGGAAGAATATGTTCCTATTACTTGTTTGACAATGTGCTTTTGTCTATATCAAGTAAATGATGCTCCACGAGTGTATTTTAACATAGCCAAGCTAGGAACATGTGGTAATGGTCAGACCTCTAGGAATAGTTGTAAACTGATTGCAGCAAAGTCTTGACAGAGAGTGGTGGGTACGTATGATCCATGACCATCAGGGAAGCTTCCACTCATTGTGAAAGACCTTGTAATGGATTGAGGGAAAGTTGACAGTGAAGGATGCCCAGCTTGTCACAAGTTGCAGCTTTCAAGTGACTGCCTCTGCAATGGGTGTCATTCTGGGAACCCACATTAAATAAATACCACACACACACACACACACACACACACATTGACATCAAACCCCAGATGTACCTTATTTTTGAATTTAATATGAAATAATATATTTGTTGTAAAAGAAATGTGCTTCAAAATTTCTTGTTGGAAGGCACTGTCAGTCTGACTTTGTCATTTTTCCCCCTCAGTGTGTGCATGAACAATGGATTTGCTGAAATTGCCATTTTAAAATGGTATTTCATCATTTACTTGGTTTTCATAGAATTTAGATTTTTCCAGGGGCTTATGTGTGAATTTTAAATGAGTGTGCTTTGTGTTCTCCTGCTATCTTCAATGCTGGAACATCACTATCCCTGTTTAATGAGAGAAAGCATCAGCTCACAGATATAGGGAAATCTTCCTCATCACACGTCCTCATGGGTCTGCGGAACTTCATGTTTGTTCGACCATCGTCCTCAGTTAGAGACAAGAGAGTGTAGCTCTGTTGCTTGTCCACCAGGGGCATAGAGTTCCCAACTGCATGATAGTCCTGAGGAAAGCAAAGCAGCCTTTATCACATGTCCAAATATTATGAAGCAGAACATCCAAGCTTAATTGAAGGGTGATGTAATATAACTTGCTTCAGCACAGATTTAGCCAAGCATGCGTTGACTCGTGGTAGAATCCTAAAGTTCTATCCAGAAATCTGACTGAAAACAGAGGGTGACTGTTTGAACCCGTTTTAGGCGTACATCTTTATTAAGGGGATACCACTTAAATTAGAATAATTATCATCCCAGAGAAATTGCCGCCTTAACTGCAAATAAAAATACTCATACTCATTATTATTTCACATCAAACTCTAGTATTATACAGTCATGAGAAAAAGAAAGTACGCCCTCTGTAAGTTCTATGGTTTCACGTATCAGGACATTATAAAAATTCAGCTCGTCCTAATCAGGTCCTAAAATTATGTAAATCTAACCTCAGGTGTGAAGCAACACACAGCAGATTCCACTTTGACGTAATTTATTTTACAACAAGCCTGAATTGCTCACCTGGATCTGTATGAAAATTAACTCATTCTTAAAATTACAGAAACATAATCTACTGCAGCATAAAAGTAACAAGGTACAGGATCTTATTGAAATACCAAAAAACGTGATTACAATTCCAACCTAGTCTCATAATTTCGCAAAATTGATTTTTAAATGGAAAAGAAATTCAAAAATCAGTTTGATTCAAATATAAATTCCAGGGGATTCTGATTACCATTTCAAGAATCTAATAAGCAAATCGAATGTGATCTTTTATTCAGATGCTATACTGAAATACAACAAAAATCATCATATGTGACAGTCCACAGGAAAAGGGTGTGCAAGGGTTTTTTTTTTTACGTTTTAGAGAAAACTGTTTTCTATGTTTAGTACATGGTAAGGGATCATCAGATGCACTTAACTCAATTTGACCAAAATATCCCTTATACACCCTTTTCCTGTGGACTGTCACATATTTGATGTATACTCAGTTCCATTAAAAACGCACAGGTGAGGTATGTACTGTATTTGCGGCAAATTGAAGAATCAATTGATTTTTATTGCTTTTCCAGTGAGGCACGAGAGGAAATAAAGAAAAGTGCGTGGTATTGTAATCCTGATGCGCGCCACGTGCACGCGCCAAGCACTTCAGTAATAACAAACATTGAGCTGTTCGTGATGTGAACAGTGACACTTGACTCGTTCTTTTTGGTGTGGTCAATAGCCTACATAAAGCCAACAAAAAAAACGAAAAATGCTACTGCATCAAGAAAATGGAACGGCTTCTGACAAAGGAGAGAGAAAAAGAGCCTTTGGCATGTTATGGGCAGATCTCAGCCGCCGAGACGTGGTGCGTCATTTGCACTCTCACCGTTCAACAATCAGTCGGCTGTCTATCTGAGAATGGAACACAGGCACTGTCACTTACCGACCCCGCTTAGGGCAGCCACAACTGACGATGGCAGCTCAAGAGCGCCACATCTGGTTACAGCCTGTACGTGACAGATTCCGGACAGCAATAAAGAAGGAAAAGTGAAAGTCCGCACTCAAAAAAGTGAGCCAATAAAAAGCGACTTTATTGCAAGACAGACATGTTTCGGCTCCTGCCGTTCTCAACGTCTCACAATACTCACCACACCAAGTGTATAAATACCGACGCAAGTTTACGTGACCACATTCCACAGTCATCAACCAATTAATAAATTACATCAATTAGGGAGGTATTTCTCTATAAAATACAATATAAATACATCTCATTACAGAAAAAATACAAAAGAAAAGGAAGAAGAGAAAACTCATCATTTAAACCTGATGGTGACAAAGTGCCAAGTGTACTTATCCAATAGGCCTCCCTTTTAAGAATTTTATTATTAAGGTCACCTCCCTGATTACCTAAAGAGACTGTTTCTCTTCCTATACATTTAAGGGACTGAATACCGTGTTCAGCCTCAATTAAATGTTTAGCTATAGGTGAATTGAGATCTTCTCTCCTAATACAGCTTTTATGTTCAGACAGTCTTATTTTCAGTGGCCTTGTTGTTTTACCTACATACCCCAAAGAACAAGGACAATAGAGAAAATAAATAACATTTGCTGTATTGCAAGTTATGCGTGTTTTTATCACAAATCTTTTGCCCGTTCTTGGATGTGTAAAAGAATTTGTCTTGACAACATTGCTACAAGCAGCACACTGAAGGCATGGAAAACACCCAGGTGACACTGAAAAATATGTCCTCCTTTGGGGTTGACTGTCCGCATGTACAAGTATATCCTTAAGGTTACGAGCCCTTCTATATGAAAAAAGAGGAGGTTTAGAGAAAACATCTTTTAAATTTGGATCAGTTTGTAAAATATGCCAATGATGTTCAACAATAGTCCGAATTTGGCTGCTCTGAAGGCCATATGTCAATACACAACTGACTGAAAAATCTCTTTACCTCTAGGGGCGAGTATTGGTGAACTGTATCTTCTTAAATCTACAGACTGTTTTGCCTGAGTAAGGCAAGCGTCTGAATAACCCCTTGCCCTAAAACGATCCAACATCTTCTTAGAATGATCTTCATAGTCTTCATCCAGATCACAAATTCTACTCACTCGAATAAGTTGACTAAAAGGTAAACTTTGTTTCAAAGAATGGGGATGAAAACTAGAGGATAAAAGGAGAGTATTCTTGTCAGTTGCTTTTCTATAAAGTGTAGAATTTAACCTATTACCATTATTACAAAGGACCACAACCAAAAAACTAATTTTTTGCTCACAAAAAGAATATGTAAATTTAATTGATTCAAGTCAAGTATTTAAATAACTAACAATCATATGCAACTGGTCCACAGTACCAGCCCAGAGTAAAAGGCAGTCATCTATATAACGTCCCCAAAATTTAACATGCTCTTTAAAAGGGTTATCTTCATAAATATAGGCAGACTCAAAATCAGCCATAAATAAATTTGCATAATTGGGGGCCATTGCTGAACCCAGTACTGTCCCCTGAACTTGGAGAAAAAAATTTTTCTCAAAAGAAAAATAGTTTTTTGTCAAGACCAAATCAGCCAAACTCATAAGCAACCCTGTTGGTGGAATACAAACTTGTCTAGTATCAAGATATTTCATCAGAGCCCCTAGACCCAAATGATGGGGGATATTTGTATAAAGACTTGTGATGTCAAGTGTTACTAAAATGTCTGACTCACAAAGTGAGTCAAGACATCTTATCTTTTGTAAAACATCAGGGCCCGTATTCACAAAGTATCTTATCTTACCGCTAGGAGTACTCCTAAGTCACACTAAAACATTTTATGTAGGAGTAAAATCTTAAAAGTTATTCACAAAGCCGCTGAGAGCAACTTTTAGTTAAGAAAACTGGTAACTCTTAGACTAGGAGCAGCTCTGAGATAGGTGGGAGTAAATCTCCGTTGCTATCGATGACATCAATTCTCATGCACGAGCCTTGGGACAATGATTGGTTGTTTGGTGACAGGGCGGCCCATTGAAAAAAATATCCTACATACAACCCATGGAGGAAAAAAATGAGGAAATAGTCCGAGCGGCTGGTCTGTCCCATGAAATAATAACAAGCTGAGCACTCCTGAAAATACACTATGCGCAGTGCCCACATATCATGCTCTAGGCAAATAAACATACACAGGAAAGAGATAGTTGTAAAAACGCCAATAGCATAAAACGAGGTAATGATGAAACGCGTCATTTGCCCCAATATTTGGCAAATTATTACCCAATGGGAATATATTGCGATCATTTAAATGTCGGGCCGTTCATGTTTGTTTGCAGTAAACTGTAATGGATGAAAGTTTAAAAAGGACGCAAAAGCCCAACTGGAGCCACGACGCTATCAATTGGCTGGGTTTTTTTTTTTTTTTTTTTTAACCAGTGCTAATTGACATAGTGGTCTCAGTATGCCAGTCCACTTTGTTCAGCAACATTGCAAATATCGTCATCCTCCTCGACATCATCATCACCGCAGTCGGCAGCACCATCATCATCCGGTTGAGGTATGTTTCTTTGTTGGCATAAATTGTGAAGGATGGCACATGTTGTAATTACTTTGCTGGCTCTCTCTGGGCTGAGACACACCTCCCCATGCAGCACATGAAACCGGCGCTTCAGCTGCCCAATACTACGCACGCTCCACCACACTGCTGCATGTCATCTTGTGCGCTCTAACTTGCACCATGAAAAAGAAAAGAAACGCAAGTTTGCTAGTTAGTTAATGTACTCTTATGGTTACTCAGTCAAAGTGACCGCAAAACAAAGAAAAGTTTGATGAAATAAGTGTAAATGTGCGCACGCTGGTAATAAATTTGAGTTTCTTTAATAATTGCGCGTCTGCTTATTTTCCGGTCTGTCTTTAATTAACTTGCGTTTCTTTTGTTGTTCAGTATATTTGTAATTTACAGTATTATGCCATCTCCACATGTAATAGGCTATACCAATGTAGGCTGTAGCAACAATGACCTACCTGTTATAATTTTGTTGTGGTCCTGGTTGTGGATTCAGGTAAGGGGTCAAGAGCCAACGTTTGCAGGAATAGCCACTGTCCCCTAGCAAGAGGCATCCCGCAGACACATAATGCCTGTCAAATAATTGGCATAAGCCGCTTTCCATTAAAATGCGAGAGTTGTGCGTGGATCCTGGCCATTTCGCAACAATGTCCAAAATATCGTATTCGGCATTAAATACTATCTGGGTGTGGATGGAATGAACTTTTTTTCTGTTTACAAATACCTCTTCATCTTGGGTTGGAGAAATAATTCAAATATGGGTCCCGTCAATAGCATCGATGATACTGGGCATAGGTCTACCTGAGATGTGCATGAATTCAAGTTTGATTCTGGGTTGTTGGCGAACGTCCATTGGAAACCGGATAAACTGTCGGATGATATGGGGTTCACAGAGCGCATTGATTGTTTGTTGAATTGAGCGACTGACAGATGATTGTGAAATCCCTAAATTGTCCACGTTGCAAAGTTGCATTTTTCCAGTGATGGCCAAGTAACGAAGTGTTGTCAAACATTTTATTTCGGGGCTTATTGGGTTGTTTCTCATGGTTGGAGATGTAATTCTCTCCCTCACCAAGTCAACAACAAATAAAATCCCTTCACGGTCGATCTGATATCTTTTCAACAACTGAGCATCATTCAGAATTTCCAAGTCATTCCGTCTTTCAACAGCAGCAGCCATTTTCCGATTCTTTGTGAATAGGTAGGAGTCCTCTTGACTACTTTTAAGCTCTCCCAGACTTAGGAGCTACTTTTAGGCCTAAAATGCTTTGTGAATAACACTTTGTAAAAATAATTAGGAGTCCTAAATTTACGACTGACACGCCCATTTTTTTTTAATGAGTTTCTCCTAAATCTGGCAGTTAGGACCTACTTTTAGAGCTAAGATGCTTTGTGAATACGGGCCCAGATGTATCTTTCAAATAAGAAGGTAGAGACTGAACCAATAAAGAAATATGATAATCAACAAATTTGGACAAATTCTCTGTTAAACCACCTATGCCTGCTACTATAGAACGGCCAGGTGGCTTAAACAAACTCTTATGAATTTTGGGCAGTGTATATAACACAGGTCTAATTGGATACTCTTTGTATAAATAATCAAATTCCTGTTTAGAAATTACATTCGAATCAAGAAAAGATTTAAGTATAAAACGAATATCCTTCTGAAAAGACAATGTTGGATCATGACTAAGAGGTTTATAAAAGCGACTATCTGACAATTGGGACAGGACTTCCTCTCTATATTGTGAAACATTTTGAACAACAACTGAACCACCTTTGTCTGCACTTTTAATAACCAAATTCTTTCTGGACATTAAGGATCTCAAAGCAATTCGTTCAGGTCTTGTAAGATTATGAGGTATTCTATATCCCCTCGGATTCCTCTCATGCTCCTTAAGAGCCAGAGTCTGTAACTTTGGACCAGCTCATAGAAGGGGGTGATATATCACGTTCCAGTAGGCCACTGAAGTTTTTTGTGGGGGTAGATATTTTTTCCAAACTGACAAAAATTACTTTTTTTATCAGAAGATCCCTTCGGGGTGGGTATTACAGCCCTTTTTAGGGTAGGGGTGAAAAGGGCCAAAATAGTGACATAGTCAAAATCTGGAATTTGACCTTCGAATATTTTGGTGCGCCCTCAGTGACCCTCCTTGATCTTATGGTATATGAATGTATGGGTAGAGTTCTTTCATTTGGCATTACAATTTTCAACGTTTACTGAGGGCACCGCCTATAGGTGGCGCTTCAAATCATGACATTTTGCATTTTGGGCTACATTTGAGACCCTCCCAGGGCCTGCGCCCTCATTAAACCTTGCTTATTTATGTGTATTTGGATACACTGGGCCTGTTTCTTTCCAAATTTGCATAAATAGCTGTGGCTTAGTTGGGGCGCTTTTGCATAGGTGGCGCTTTTTATGGCAAGAACGCGATTTTAGGCGATTTTCATTTGGCCATATCTCAGTGCGCCCCCTATGGGTTTCAGTGAAACTTGTTTTATTGTGTTTCTCTATATCTCTGCTATTCATGATGAAAATATGAAGAAGGCTTTTTGCCTCTTTGTGCTAAAACGTTCACACCAGATCACACTCCACTTTAATCAAGAAAGACAAAAGGTTAGTTCTCCAATGCTTCAATAGGCGGCTCATATGGCAGGTGGCAGCACTGCTGCGACCACATGTTTTGATGGCATGTTCAGAGAGTGAATAGAGCCGTGGAAATCCTGCTTTATCACGAACATCTTCTGATTTTAAGACCTGCGAGCAGTACATCGTTCCATCTTTACCTTGTGGGATATTGTGCTAACGATTAGTTTTGCTCCCAAGATATTAGATCATATATTTCTGATTACATTGTTGAATGGGTGTGGCCTGTGTATATGCATAATGCATGCAGCAATGCAGAATGTAAAGACAGGGTCCTCAACCCCCTCTGAAAAGTACTATGGTTACCGCTATGGTTTGAAGTAATGCAGAATACTTTGCTGCATGACTCATTTGATGAATATGAATACTATAAGGACCCCCAAGGACCAAAAAGCTAGGTTTGCCTCTGCTTTGGTGCATACAGAGTTTACTAATACTTCATGTCTCTTCTTTTATTTTATTTCAGTTTTAACATTTTAAAAATTGTTGCTTTTTTTTGAATAAGTTCTCTTGCCTCAATGCTCTGAAAACGCTCAAATAATTTCTCGCCACTGGTTGGTGGGGACTAAAACAAAAATGGGCATTTTTTCGGTGGTGGTGCTTGATTGTGACATACATCAAACTTTGGCATGTAAAGGGTTAATGAGTTAAAAAGCCTTCTTGAAATTTTTATAATTAATAGCAGAGATATAGACAAACATAATAAAACAAGTTTCAATGAAATCCATCGGGGGCGCACTGAGATATGGCCAAATGAAAATCGCCTAAAATCGTGTTCTTGCCAAAGATGCAAAAAGCGCCCTAACTAAGCCACCACCATTTATGCAAATTTGGAAAGAAATAGGCCCAATGTATCCAAATACACATAAATTAGCAAGGTTTAATGAGGGCGCAGGCCCTGGGAGGGTCTCAGATGTAGTCCAAAATGCAGAAAGTCATGATTTGAAGGGCCACCTATAGGGGCGCCCTCAGTAAACCTTGAAAATTATTATGCTAAATGGAAGAACTCTACCCATACATTCATATACCATAAGATCAAGGAGGTTTACAGAGGGCACACAAAGATATTAGAAGGACAAAGTCCAGATTTTGACCATGTCACTATTTTGGCCCTTTTGACCCCTACTCCTAAAAAAAAGGGCTGTAATTTCCAGCCTGAAGGATCTTCTGATAAAAAACGTAATTTTTGTCAGTTTGGACGAGATATCTACCCCCACAAAAATCTTCAGTGGCCTACTGGAACATGATATATCACCCTCTGGTCCATAGTTACAGACTCTGGCTCTTAAAAACAGCACATACATCTCTTTCAACAAGTCTACAAAACGTATTCACTGAAGGGTTAGACACTTGTGGTACAAAACTGCTATTAGGCTTAAACACCTTAAACGAGGGTGCCCTATTATCATGAATACATTCTTGTGAAATAAAGTGACTCTTCAATTTAACATTCCGAAAAAACTTGTAAAGTTCAACTTTAGTCGGAACAAAACATTCCTTGTGGTTGGCACAAAAGAGAGTCCTTTACTGAGCACCTTCAATTCGATGTCTGAAAGAATCTCACCAGAAAGATTTTACACTAAATTCTCCCCCTCCTGCTGCTGCTGCTGCGTAGGAACACAGGCACTGTCACTTACCGACCCCGCTTAGGGCAGCCACAACTGACGATGGCAGCTCAAGAGCGCCACATCTGGTTACAGTCTGTACGTGACAGATTCCGGACAGCAACCAAAACTGATCATGAGGTGAGGGGTCCGAGACGATTGAGGGTGAGCGCAAGTACCATTTGATGTCGTCCATGTGAGCAACACATGCATGCACACAGGCCATACAGAAAACCCAGTTTTTGCCCATTTACCCATGGCTGCCCTTACCGTGATTGGTCAGTGACAGTCCCTGTTTTCCATTCTCAGACAGATACAGGGAAATAAAGTGCCAAAAAATTACACAGAGGCAAGTGCCCACAGTCAGAAGTGAAGAGTTCCTACTCCTGTTGATGGGCAAAAACTGGGTTTTCTGTAGGGGCCGTGTGCACGCATGTTTTGCTCACGTTGACGGCGTCAAACAGTACTTGCGCTCACCCTCAATCGTCTCGGACCCCTCTTCTCATGATCAGTTTTGGTTGCTGTCCGGAATCTGTCACGTACAGGCTGTAACCAGATGTGGCGCTTTTGAGCTGCCATCGCCAGTTGTGGCTGCCCTGCCGGGTCGGTTGACAGTGCCTGTGTTCCATTCTCGGATAGACAGCCGACTGATTGTTGAACAGTGACAGTGCAAATGACGCACCACGTTTTTCGGGCTTGAGATCTGCCCGTAACATGCCAAAGGCTCTTTTTTCTCTCTACTGTGTCAGAAGCCATTCCATTTTCTTGATGCAGTAGCATTTTTCGTTTTTTTTGTTGGCTTTATGTAGGCTATTGACCACACCAAAAAGAACAAGTCAAGTGTCACTGTACACATCAATAACAGCTCAATGTTTGTTATTATTGAAGCGCAAATACAGTACGGCGCTCACCTGCCAGGATTACAATACCACGCGCTTTTCTTTATTTCTCTCGTGCCTCACTGGAAAAGCAATAAAAATCAATTGATTCTTCAATTTGCTGCAAATACAGTACATACCTCACCTGTGCGCTTTTAATGGAGCTGAGTATATTAAGGCGAATAAAAAGAGCCATTGTACAATTTCAGTGTTTTGCAGAGCTTTATTTGCTGATCATTTTAGCAATTGAAAGGTTTTCTCTATCTCTTATAGTATCATTATATAGGCCAAAAAAATAAAAGCAAAATCGTCAAATTTGACATTTCAAGGCCAATAACTCCTACAAGGAGGCATTGTATGATTTTGATCCTATAAAGACTTTTGTAGAGTTTCATCTGCTGATCATTTTGAGGTTACGGTTTTTTCTCTAGCTGCTTTAGTTCCTGAGATGTAGCTGAAAATAGGTGGTTTTACCCCATGTTCAATTTTGTGTCATTCAGACAGCGGGCATAATCGACACAATTTTTACAACAGACATCCTATGGATGCTTGTGGCTAATTTTAGTCTGGATCTGTTCGGTGGTTTCAGAGAAGATTTTTGAAAAATGTTAACGACAGACGACGACGGATGCCAAGTGATGGCAATAGCCAAAGTCCAGGTGAGCCAAAAATTCAGCCAAAACGCAGAAGCCATGCGTGCGAAACTAAGTACACCCAGGGTTCCCACTGGCGCTTGTCACTTTCGTCATTGACAAACATAATCCACCAGTGATGAGAAGAAAATTACTAACAGTAGTCACAGTGGAAAATGTAATTACTTTATGACAAATAAAAATTCAATGACAAGCATTGGCATAGCCTGCCCGCAGCATTGGAGGCTGTTGCCCCCAAATTTTTTTCTTTTCCCCGAATAATTCTTCAATTTGGGCAGTATGTCACCATGTAACCGAAGGTCAGCAAAACAATACGGCTGTGTTGTATTTTTTATTTTCAATGAACGGAGGCAAGAAAGACCAATCAGAGAGGGTTTATTACAGGAAAATACGCCCCAAAACTGTCTTATTGGCTGACAGGTCTCTGTAGGCTTGATGTGCCAAATCCTGTTTTCTCACAGTCAGTAGAAAATTAATATAAGCAGATTTTTTTTTTACTTGGAAAACGGTTGAAGCAGGAGCACAATCATCCTCTGTTGTTGAACCAGGAGAACAAGGAGGCAAGAAAGACCAATCAGAGAGGGTTTATTACAGGAAAATACGCACAAATGCGGTCTTATTGGCTGACAGGTCACTGTGGGCTTGATATGCCAAATGCTGTTCTCACACAGTCAGTATAAAATGAATGTAAGCAGATTTTTTATTTTTTTATTTTTTACTTGGAGAACGGTTGAAGCAGGAGTGCAAACATCCTATGTCAGGGGCGCCACTGGCAATTTTGGGCCCTATGACTGGAAATCGATTTCGCCCCCCCCCCCTTGGGCCCTCCCATATATACAGGGCAGTTGCTTGGAATTCTGCCCCCGACTTTTCATTGCCATTTTTTTTACGACAATGTATCATGTTGTTATTCCTCATTTTTCTGTTTCTCAGTGTTCTTGATAGTGCCAGATGAAATACATTTTTTTTTTTTTTTTTTTTACAATTAACCACTCAACAAAGAGTCAGAGTATTATTATGTAAATTATGAATTATTAGTTGTCTTATTCACATAAGAGGCTACTTGAAACCACATTATTACACCTAGTATGATCAGAAATAAATATTCAATTAACCACTCAGCAAATGGGTACTTGGTATTCTATTGTAAAAAATCGAGCACTGATGTGCAACAGACAATAACTCAAAGTATACTAGCTAAAGATGCAACACAAGGTGGAGCTGTTATAATGAAATCACCAAGGTAGCTATGTAATTTAACTATTTGAATTTCTTGCAAGTAATATCGACAACACAATGAAATACTTTCTAGTAAAATAAATATCAAAAACTATAATTTTAAGTCTTCCCTTATCTCAACTTCAGCTTAAGCAATTTTGTTTGTTCCCAGCTTAAGGTCTTTGAAGTCCAACTGTCTGCTTATCGGACTTTCAATTGAAAGTCTGGCAAGGCTATTAAGCCTCTCTTGGGTTGTTGTAGCTGTAGCCAACAGCTATGATCTGCTTCACTATCTGAAGTAGCCTTGCTTTGGTGAGATGGGCGTGGCTCTGTCAACAGGATGGATAGTGACTTAAGTAGACTTATAAATAAATCCAGCCTATTTTGCCATTTCATAATATAATTGACATAGCTGAGAGATTGATTAATGTGTAAGTAATTGCCAATGGTACAGCAGTTCACTAATAAATCTAAACAGCCAACCAGTTTCTGCCGCACTTACTCACGCACCATCAAAAACATCCTCAGTAGCAGCACATAAAGGTTTAATTGTTCCATTTCATATTGCTTTTGTAAACATTTAAAGTTATATTTTATGGAACAACTGATGAAGAACTAACCTACCTAGTCTTGGAATAAACAAAATCTAGATGGGCTTCTCTCTCAGCACCATAGCTCTAAGCACACAGCTTCACTTTGATATTGTATGAGGAGGGCGAGCTCTGTAAAATTACCCCCTGCCTTAACAAAACTTATATCAACAGAATAAAGTAGCAGTTTAGTTTCAGTAAACACTCATGTAAGAAGGTAAAAGTAATGTCAGCCTTGTCAAGCGATTATTTAAGTTACACCTAGGGTTACCACACTGACTGCGTGTAGCTCGCTAGCCTAACTCTCACAGCTAGAGAGAGCTAAGTATGCAGTAACCACTCATAATAAGAATGGTATGGAAGCATATAGTTAACAAAATTAAAATGAAAATGCAATGTCAGAAATGCATTTTCATTTTCAAGATACAAGCGCATTATTTGTATCATAATGAAAATTCAAATGTAATCCTCCACTTTGCATTTTCATTTTCAAGTCCATGTATGCAATTTTCATAACAATTGGAAAATTAAAATACATTCCTCATTTACATTTGCATTTTCGAGAAGTGCCCTGCAATATCACTAACAAAACGAAAACCCTAATCGTATAAGGCAAATACATTCTCGGAAATGCTTTTTCGTTTTCGAGAAGCACGCGCATTATTTGTATCATCACGAAAATGCTAAAGTAATCCTCCACTTTGCGTTTGCATTTTCAAGTCCATGTAGGCACTGTTTTCATTTGCAAGAAGTGCCCCGCAATATCACTGACAAAACGCAATCGAAAACACTAATCTCATAAAGCAAATACATTCTCGGAAATGCTTTTTCGTTTTCAAGAAGCAGACGCAGTATATGTCTCATGATTAAATCGCTAACGCAGTTCGCCACTTTTCTTTTTCATTTTCGTGACAGACTGCTGCTAGGGCTGCCCTGTCTGACTTTGCATTTTCGATGTCGAGGTCCCACGCGCTTTTCCTAACAAAATTAAAAAGAAAATACCCTCCCTAGTTGGGTGTGGCCTGTCGGTGAGAAGGCGGGACGTCCTCCACAATTTGGTACGGATTGGATATTAACAAATACAAGCGATCTCGTTGGTTATGAATCGGAGGGAAACTCCTGCTGCACGCACTTTTATGTCAAAGCACAAATGGCAACTTACATGGTTGGAGCCACTGACTGTGCATGGACGCTCTCCTGGACATTGTGGAGTTTGATTGAGAGTATAGCTAAGGTTTTCCCCCGAAAGACACTGCTCTCGCACTCAATTACTCCCGTGTGCGCTTGGATTAGCGCTGCTTCCACTGAAATTGAGTGGTTACACTCAGATCTGTCGATCTTCGGACGGGTTATCTGCGCATCATCTGTTTAGTTGTTCAGTCGGTTACAAAGCAAGTTCATACGCTCCTGCTCTCATGGGCTTCATGTACTTCCATTGCTTTCTTCACGAATTTGGAGTGAAAGGACAGTTCGTATTAATACACCAGTGCCTATACGTCTCTTTACCTTAATAGCTGGCTACATACTATGGTAGCCGTAGAGAAAATCGGATGAGATGAACCGTATAAACTTAGTGTCGATATCGTGAAAATCAAGTCAAATTTCACCGTTTCCATAAGGCATTTTTAATTCGATATGACTTAATTCGCGTAAGAACGTGTGGATGGAAACATGGCTAGTGATATGTTTCGGCCAATCGATGTTTTTCATGAACAGTTACATCGTTAGACTAACGCGATGTTAATTAGCTAGCTAACTACTTTCCTGCAAGATGACGAACATTACGAACAACTATAGCATAAAACTTGCTTCCAGTCCATTTAACTTGACCAGATTGCGATCAGTTTCGCACGTCTGTTTTTATGTGGTAACACTATGCTTGCAGCAGGATGCGTCTCTCTCCCGCAGCTCAGTGCAGCCCTGCCATTCATCCACAAAATTGCATTGAGGCACACCAACTGGAAGCCGATGTGTTTGTTACCCGGCAACTCTTATATGTAGCAGCAACTAAGGTATAAGAAAAGTATGTGCACCGATGTATTAATATGTAAGCGGTCCTTTTATTCCAAAATCGTGAAGAAAGCGACGGAAGTAGCTACTTATGCAGCCCCGGTGGGCAGGACCGTATGAACCCGCAAAAGATAGCGTGCCGATAATCTGTCCAACCACTGATTGATCGAGTGTAAGGACACGGTTTGAGTGGAAGCAGGTATAATCTAAGCGCACGCAGGGGCTAATTGAGTGCCAGGCCCGGCGCTAGAACAGGGAAGTCCCTTTATGACAATTAGGATAGTCCTGGCTAGTTCTCAATTATTTTCCTATATTGTTTTTCAATTATCGTAATTGGCAATGAGGGGTTTTCTCCATAGATCTGATGAAATGGGGTAAATTCAGTATAACTTTGGACAAAACATCCGTTTTAAACCAATGACCTGTTCTCAGTCGATTAACAGAAGGTTTTCCACACTTAACAGGTGTTGCTTGTTCTCCCGATTAGGTAAGACGACAATCATTCATCTGGACGCGTATTTGCTTAATTTAAATCAACGTTATTCAAAATTACTCGGTATTGAGTGAAAAAAGTGGCACTCAGCTATAAAAAGCACGCTGCTCAAGCTTATTTGGCGAGGTATGCAATTTTTAATAACGTTGATTTAAATTCAGCTAACAGTTGAATGATTGTCCTCCTACCTAATCGAGGAGAACAAGCAACGCCTGTTAAGTGTGGAGTGCTCTCGAGTGAACCTTCTGTTAATCACTTCAATGACTGAGAACAGCATTTAATAATTGTTTAAAACGGATGTTTTGTCAACCCCAATTCTCAGTTCTACTGAATTTAGCCCATGATTTGACGCTGTTAGATCGCATATGGAGAGAAACCGTCTTCAGTTGCCAATTACGATAATTTCAATATAGGAAAATAATTGAGAACTAGCCAGGACTATCCTAATTGTCATAAAGGCTTTGCCCCCCCCCAGTTCCCTGTTCTAGCGCCGGGCCTGTTGAGTGCGAGAGCAGGATCACTGCAATTTTAGTCTAACGATGTGACCGTTCATGAAAAACACATCGATTGGCCGAAACATATCACTGTGTCGACATCTGGCTATGGCCAGCGACAGCATATTATTACAAGCGACCTTACGGCATAATAAGAGAAATCTATGGATTTCGCAAGCCTCTCTTCTGCAGCAGCAGGATGCAAGCGAACAAATGAATCTGTCCCTTTCTTAGCTCAGCCTACCTCTGCGATTCATCCACAGACTCGCATAATAGAGAACTGGAGGTCGACGTGTTACACGGCTACCATTGTATGTAGCCAGCTATTAAGGTAAAGAGACGTATAGGCACTGGTGTGTTAATACGAACTGTCCTTTCACTCCAAATTCGTTTAGAAAGCAATGAAAGTACATGAAGCCCAAGAGAGCAGGAGCGTATGAACTTGCTTTTTAACCGACTGAACAACTAAACAGATGATGCGCAGATAACCCGTCCGAAGATCGACAGGTCTGAGTGTAACCACTCAATTTCAGTGGAAGCAGCGCTAATCCAAGCGCACACGGGGGTAATTGAGTGCGAGAACAGTGTCTTTCGGGGGAAAACCTTAGCTATACTCTCAATCAAACTCCGCAATGTCCGGGGGAGCGTCCATGCACAGTCAGTGGCTCCAACTAAGGATGGGCGGATCGATCCCGTGGTATCGATATATCGATACTCACAAGCTACTCGTTTGGCATCGATTTTCTTTTATAAATATCGATATAAACTATTAAAAAAAAAGAATTGGGGGTGTATGCATCACTTTCCGCCGTTTTAGATTAGTTACTTAAATTAATACGTGCCGGGACACCTCTGTACCTGGCGGCGTAATGAGCTGGCCCATGTCACGTGACAGGAGACGAGCGAATGAGCATCAACATGCGACACAGCCAGCCGACACAGTCAGCCAGGCCAGGATGCCAGTAGCGCGAACAGGAGCCGGAGGAAAACCTGAGAAGCTATGGCAGACAAAAAACGGCGTGGTATGGTGTTATTTTTCACCAGTCGATAAAACCACGGCAAGGTGCCAGGTGTGTGATAAACAAGTTTTGCACAGCAGCAACACAAGTAATTTATTCAAACATCTGAAGACGACGATCCCGAGAGCCGGTGTGAGCTTGAAAAAAGACAGGCTGCTGCGAAGCCCAGTCTCCTGCGCCACCAAGAGTCCGGCAGAAGACCCTGCACGAGAGTCTGCAAAAAGCCAAGTGTATCCAGGTAGTTACCTTTGACAGTGTAGTGCTAAAGTCTATAAATATTCCGATCACAATCTAATTTTAAGAGACACTTCAGGTGAAGGGGATTATGTCCAGTATTGTCCAATTGTTGCTTAGCCGACTTAAAACAGGCATTGGTTTTGGTAATATTTACTGAATATTTTGTTTAAATAGCCTACTGAAGTTGAAAATTGCTGGCTCGGAGTAGGAAACAAGATAAGAACATATGAGATACAATTTTGGGGATTTTTCATCTTTGCATGACAGTTTTATTTTTTCCATTGAAAAGAAAAAATCATTAAAAAAAATATGATGTTGTGATATTGGTTTTAATCTGTAACATGATTTCTTACATTTGGAAAACATAATTTCATATTTCATTAATTATATCACAAACTTAAAAAAAAATAACTGCAGCCCCTTACGATTCAGATTTGACAGTTAATTGGAAAACCCTAATATCTAATAAAATCCTTAATATCTTTTGTAACAAATACATTTCATCTTCCTATTGTGATGTGAAAACTTTATCCTTTTCAGATGAGTCTCAAAGAGCACGTGAGATCACATTGAGCCTGGCAAAAATGATTGTGAAGGACTTGCAACCCATCTCAATGGTAGAGGATCAAGGCGGCATTTTATGAAGGTGGTGGATCCCCGATACCAGATCCTAGTCGGAAATCCATGATGGCAGGTGAAATTCCCAAACTGTACGAGCAAGCACAAAAAACAGTAAAGGACTCCATACAATCAGCAAGCAGTCTGGTTTTAACAACTGACATGGACTGCAAGAACCACGGAATCTTATTTGACTGTGTCAGGACATTTTATCAATAAGAACTGGCAGATGCAGTCTTGCAATCTTGCAACCATAAATGTAGCTGTGCAGCACACAGCAGACAATATAGCTGAACTCCTGACAAAAATCACAGATGAATGGGGCATCACCAATAAGATCCATGCAGTTGTTACAGACAATGGAGCCAATATGGTCTGCTGTGCGGAAAACATGTTGGAAGCATATTCCTTGTTTCTCTCACACACTCAACCTCATTGTGAAGGACTCCATTAAGGCTGACACAAGTCTTGAGTCCATTTAGAGAAATGCAGTGCAATTGTTCGGTTCTTCCACCACAGCACCAGAGCAACTGATAAACTGAAAGAAGTACAAAATCAGTTGAACTTACCTCAGCATAAACTAATCCAAGCAGTGGATACCAGATGGAACTCGGTGTTGTACATGATTGACAGACTGTATGAACAACAAGAAGCCATCACAACAGCATTTTTTGTCTTCTGGGAAGAAACAACATGTGCCTAAGTGGTGGAGAATGGTCCCACATCAAGCAGGCCATTGACGTCCTCAGGCCTTTTGAAGAGGCCACTAAGGAGGTTTCAGCAGAGCAGTATGTAACAATTTCCAAAGTCATACCTCTGGTGTCTCTTCTCCAGCAAGCAACCACATCTGCTGCGCAAAGTAACAGTCTGGCTTCACAACTTGCAGCACAATGCAAGCGACGGTTCCAAAATATAGAACACAACCACACACTTGCAGCCAGCACCTTGCTGGATATTCGCTTCAAAAACATTGTGTTCTGTGATTCTACAAATGTGGAAATGATTAAATCACGGATCATCACAGAGATGCAAGCCCTGGCCTGCGCTGAGAAACAGTCACCCAGACATGAGGCTGCTGCGACTGCATCAACTGTGACACAAGTGACACAAGGGTCACCTGCTGAGTGTTCATCATCCAAGGGATTATGGCGGGAGTTTGACAGCCGGGTTGTGGCTTTTCAGAGCAATCGCACAGCAAACACAGATGCATATATTGAAATGAGAAGATACATGGAGGAAAAGGTGATCCCAAGGAGTGAGGACCCTTTGATTTGGTGGAAAAAAAATGAAACCACATTTCCACTGCTGAACAAAGTTGCAAAAAATACCTTGAACTGTTGCAACGTCTGTTCCAGCAGAGAGACTCTTCTAGGCCGTAGAAATAATCAGCCAGAGGCGCAATCGTCTTAAAGCAGAAAATGTGAATATGATACTTTTTCTGAACAGCAATCTGGGACTTCAGTAAAGTGTGATGACATATCTCGAGTGCACTAAAGGTGTGATGGTGTCGGACATTGCTCTAGTTCATTTTCTCAGGGAACAACTGTCTTTCTTATGCAGGTTTATCGGACAAGGAAATCCTAGTTTATTATGATAAGGAAATCTCTTGTTTTTACTTCAGTGAAGTGTTACATTATGTTTACTTCTACAAAGAGGTTTGAAAAATAACATTGTGTGAATATGATACTTTTTCTGAACAGTTATCTGAGACTTCAGTAAAGTGTGATGACATATCTCAAGTGCACTAAAGGTGTGATGGTGTCGGACATTGTTCTAGTTCATGTTCTCAGGGAACAACTGTCTTATGCAGGTTTATAGGATAAGGAAATCCTAGTTTATTATGATAAGGAAATCTCTTGTTTTTGCTTCAGTGAAGTACAAATGTTTACTTCTACAAAGAGGTTCGAAAAATAACAGTTATGATGTATTAGTTTTTGTTTGTCTGTTTTTTAATCCTTTTCGCTTTTTTCTACCAAGATTGGTCTTTTTTCTTTTTTTTTTGAGAAATAAGCAAAGTGAATATCGTATGTTTTTGTATTATTTAATTTATTTCATTCATATTTATGTTATTATCAATTGACCATAATAAATTTTGTATAAATGGTCTGTACTTGTCTTGTGATTTGTCTTAAATGTAATAATATTTTGACTGACAAAAATTGCCAGTAAGAAATGAACGGTATCCGGGGTATCGATATCGATGAAAATACAAGAAAAAGTATTGTATTGTATCAAATCCTAAAAAGTGTGGTATCGCCCATCCCTAGCTCCAACTATGTAAGTTGCCATTTGTGCTTTGACATAAAAGTGCGTGCAGCACGAGTTTCCCTCTGATTGATAACCAACGAGATCGCTTGTATTTGTTAATATCCAATCCGTACCAAATTGTGGAGGACGCCCGCCTTCTCACCGACAGGCCACACCCAACTAGGAGGGTATTTTCTTTTTAATTTTGTTAGGAAAAGCGCGTGGGACCTCGAAATCGAAAAATGCGAAGTCAGGCAGGGCAGTCTGTCACTTAAAAATGAAAAAAGAAAAGTGGCGATACTGCGTTAGCGATTTAATCATGAGATAGATATTGCGTCTGCTTCTTGAAAAAGAAAAGCATTTCCGAGAATGTATTTGCTATATGAGATTAGTGTTTTCGATTTCGTTTTTTTGTTAGTGATATTATGGGCACTTCTTGCAAATGAAAACAGTGCCTACATGGACTTGAAAATGCAAACGCAAAGCGGAGGATTACTTTAGCATTTTCGTGATGATACAAATAATGCGCGTGCTTCTTGAAAAACGAAAAAAGCATTTCGAGAATGTATTTGCTTTATACGATTAGCGTTTTCGTTTTCGTTTTGTTAGTGATATTACAGGGCACTTCTCGAAAATGCAAATGTAAATGAGGAATGTATTTTAATTTTCAAATTGTTATAAACATTGCACACATGGACTTGAAAATGCAAAGTGGAGGATTACATTTGAATTTTCATTATGATACAAATAATGCGCTTGTATCTTGAAAATGAAAATGCATTTCTGACATTGCATTTTCATTTTAATTTTGTTAACTGTATGCTTCCATAGAATGGAAGAACGTGTTCTGCTGCGACCGTTTTTTTTGACGGAATATTATAAAGACTGGCGAATGATAACCTTACCGATCCTTTCAATGCATGATATAGTTATTAACAGAGTAATGTCATTCTTGTCAGGTGATTATTTACACAGCTGACCACATGTAACATTAACATAACGTTAATAGTCGTTATGAATAGTCAGCCTGAACAGCTAACATAGCAAGTTAGTTTAATACCCTCACCTTTCTTTGAAAAGAGTTTTGTAATTTTCTGGGCTCCTGCTCTTCTGGACTTTCTCTCTCTCTATCCTTTTCTGGTGTCCAGATTTGTACGAGTGTGTGTGTGTGTGTGTGTGTGTGTTTTTTTTTTGACATCATATTCGCAAGGGCTGCACCTACTATTGACTGCCAGAGTTCGCAAACCTCGCGAGCAAAAACGCACAGACAATTTTCCAAGAGGAGCAGGAACCACGGACCGAACCATTTTTCAAGAAGGGGGTTGTTGAAATTTATTTCATCAATATTGCATGCCTTTATGGCTTTGTTTTTAACTCTGATGCATTAGTATGAATATTAGTTAGGTCTATGCATAATAATTTAGTCATGGCCGCTATTATGGGTTTTGTGGGCCCCAATGGGCTGTGGGCCCTTAGAATTGTCATCACCTTTCCCCCCTATATGACGGCGCTGCATATATATAGCGCACACACACACACACACACACACACATATATCTATATATATTTGATCACTGGTCTCCTCTGTGGTTGCCTCATGGCTTCAAGATGGCCCTGACTCTAAAGCGCCCATAAGAATCATATATTCAGAATCTGTCATAGGCTTTTACAGTAGGTTATAGGCTACATTGGCTCCGCATAGTTGTGATACAGGCTAACTATTTGACTGGAATGAGCTGGGCATGGATAATCTGCAAGGAAACATCATCTTTGCATTTTAAATAAAACTAACTCCCAACCCTGTCTTAGTGTGCCAGTTTTTCAGTTCATTTCAATAATCGTACACTTACGTAGCCTAGCAAGTTTGCAAAAATATTCATTTTACAGAAATCTTAACCTCAAAGCCTTTTATTCAGGGACTATTGTAGGCTATGTATCATCTTGTAGCCTATAGTGCTCACCTTCACCCATTTGACTGTATCTTGTGTATGGGGGGTTGAGGAAGATTTCCTGGGGCTGCTGCAGCTGTGCATGACGGCATTTAATATTAAAGGCACATTTTGGAAAAATACGTTTTTGTTGACAGTTAAACATGAACGTGTTGTAGGGATCAAAGTTAATAATCCTGCCGAAGAACTTTATCCATCAGGACAGAAAGTAAGAGATTGATGTTGATATGAGCTATGGATGCATGCGTCCTGTGGCAAATGGTTTTATTTAGCTAGCTCGTTTCAACATCAATCACGAACCTTCTATCCTGATTGATTAGATTGGATGCCTCTTTCACTCTGATCTGAAGTCCCACATGTACATGATTATTCACGTAGCGTGTATGAAATCTGTGACTGGTTGGTCCGAGTGCAAGATGATTTATTTTCATTAGAGTACGATAAAGATGAGAAAAGCTGCGCTCTTATAGATAGTCTGTTTTCTTTGGGGTACCGATAGTTGGCCAGCGGTCAGTAAAATTGTATTTTGTCGATTGCTGCAAATATTCAAAAATACTGATTCAGAAACTAACTGGTAACGCCACTCCAAAGTACTCCAGCGACGACCATATGCTTATCAGCGCAATGCCTCAAATAGGAGTCTCTGTCACGAAGCAGACTGTGTTTTTGGGGCTAAGAACGTCGGACATCGTCCTCACTCTCTGTGTGCGTTTCCAGTTAATACCATTCGAAATGCGCAAAATCTAAATAGCGAAATAAAAAACTGGTAAAGTTAAAACAGTCTCGTATCACGAAATTTGCTCTCCGATCTGCAGTATTAGTCACCGAAGCCAAGGCTAATAAATAGACTATTGGACTTCTGCAGCAGACCAGCTAGTGTACTTGTGATTTCGCGGATTGTGGAGCACTTACATCGTTATTGTAAGACAAGCATTTACAAATTTGCCGCGTGCACAACTCAGCTGACAGAGACAATGCCGAATGCTTTTCCATTCTCATCGACGCATGATTACAGCCGAGCTGTGATTGGCTGATGGCACGTACAATGGTACCAGAGCCGATCGGTGATTGGCTGATGTACATAATGGTACCATCCGACCTGCAGAAAAAAATTCCGCAGCCAGTTCAGGCACTAGCCTACTTCTTCATGGCTGGTTTTGTAATGGCGGATGAATCACTGCCGTTTGCTGTCTTTCAAGGTTTGAACAAAGCTTATTACCAACGCACGTTCCAAATATGTTGTGGCAGCTGTTTAAGAAGACTGTCTGTGAACTGAAGCGTGTGATTAGATAAGTTTTATGGCCAAATATGCTCTGAATTTCCCGATGTGATCGAATTTTTCTGGCCACATTTCCGTGAGCAGCTAAAAACATCAACGTGTGAAATTTTGATGAATTCTCGGCTCACGTTCGTCGACTTTGACGGAAATTCTTCACGATCGTTGCAGCCTTTGTTGACAAGTTGAGATTGGTGTCAGAATGGGAAGTCCCGATGATTTGGGGGTATATTTTGTTGCACAGGATCGGCCACTGGAGTTTGTTGATAAACACTGCTAATTTTCAATGCAGTCACCTGCGTGTGCACTCCAGAGGTGAATAGTAACGAAGTACTATTCGTTACAGTACTTAGTAGTTTTTTAGGATTTGTACTTTGAGGTTTTTTTTTAAATCGGGACTCTTTATCTTTTAAATGTAGTAGAGTAAAAGTAAAAGTATGCTTTTACTTCGTTACTTTGACACTGGCCACTTCACTACACGGTACAAATTGAAATATGAATGTAATTAATCATTTAAGGATTATCTGGATTTGGTGTGTTCGAGAAGAACAACGGAGCTCGGCAGGGTGTCTTATCACTTTGAGCAGATGTGTCCGCCAGCAGACATGGAGCTGCAAATTTATGCACGCAGTTACAATATTGTATTAGGGATGGGCGATACCACACTTTTAGGATTTGATACAATACCAATACTTTTTCTTGTATTTTCATCGATAAAATAAAGTGATTCAAGAACGTTCATTTCTTACTGGCAATTTTGTCAGTCAAAATATTATTACATTTAAGACAAATCACAAGACAAGTACAGACCATTTATACAAAATTTATTATGGTCAATTGATAATAACATAAATATGAATGAAATAAATTAAATAATACAAAAAACATACGCATATTCACTTTTGCTTATTTCTCAAAAAAAAGAAAAAAGACCAATCTTGGTAGAAGGCCTGAAAAGGATTAAAAAAACAGACAAACAAAAACTAATACATCATAACTGTTATTTTTAGAACCTCTTTGTAGAAGTAAACATTTGTACTTCACTGAAGCAAAAACAAGAGATTTTTATCATAATAAACTAGGATTTCCTTATCCTATAAACCTGCATAAGACAGTTGTTCCCTGAGAACATGAACTAGAACAATGTCCGACACCATCACCTTTAGTGCACTTGAGATATGTCATCACACTTTACTGAAGTCTCAGATAACTGTTCAGAAAAAGTATCATATTCACACAATGTTATTTTTTCAAACCTCTTTTGTAGAAGTAAACATAATGTAACACTTCACTGAAGTAAAAAACAAGAGATTTCCTTATCATAATAAACTAGGATTTCCTTGTCCGATAAACCTGCATAAGAAAGACAGTTGTTCCCTGAGAAAATGAACTAGAGCAATGTCCGACACCATCACACCTTTAGTGCACTCGAGATATGTCATCACACTTTACTGAAGTCCCAGATTGCTGTTCAGAAAAAGTATCATATTCACATTTTCTGCTTTAAGACGATTGCGCCTCTGGCTGATTATTTCTACGGCCTTCGAGAAGAGTCTCTCTGCTGGAACAGACGTTGCAACAGTTCCAAGGTATTTTTTTGCAACTTTGTTCAGCAGTGGAAATGTGGTTTCATTTTTTTTCCACCAAATCAAAGGGTCCTCACTCCTTGGGATCACCTTTTCCTCCATGTATCTTCTCATTTCAATATATGCATCTGTGTTTGCTGTGCGATTGCTCTGAAAAGCCACAACCCGGCTGTCAAACTCCCGCCATAATCCCTTGGATGATGAACACTCAGCAGGTGACCCTTGTGTCACTTGTGTCTGATTGATGCAGTCGCAGCAGCCTCATGTCTGGGTGACTGTTTCTCAGCGCAGGCCAGGGCTTGCATCTCTGTGATGATCCGTGATTTAATCATTTCCACATTTGTAGAATCACAGAACACAATGTTTTTGAAGCTTAATATCCAGCAAGGTGCTGGCTGCAAGTGTGTGGTTGTGTTCTATATTTTGGAACCGCTTGCATTGTGCTGCAAGTTGTGAAGCCAGACTGTTACTTTGCGCAGCAGATGTGGTTGCTTGCTGGAGAAGAGACACCAGAGGTATGACTTTGGAAATTGTTACATACTGCTCTGCTGAAACCTCCTTAGTGGCCTCTTCAAAAGGCCTGAGGACGTCAATGGCCTGCTTGATGTGGGACCATTCTCCACCACTTAGGCACATGTTGTTTCTTCCCAGAAGACAAAGTGCTGTTGTGATGGCTTCTTGTTGTTCATACAGTCTGTCAATCATGTACAACACCGAAGTTCCATCTGGTATCCACTGCTTGGATTAGTTTATGCTGAGGTAAGTTCAACTGATTTTGTACTTCTTTCAGTTTATCAGTTGCTCTGGTGCTGTGGTGGAAGAACCGAACAATTGCACTGCATTTCTCTAAGCTGGACTCAAGACTTGTGTCAGCCTTAATGGAGTCCTTCACAATGAGGTTGAGTGTGTGAGAGAAACAAGGAATATGCTTCCAACATGTTTTCCGCACAGCAGAGACCATATTGGCTCCATTGTCTGTAACAACTGCATGGATCTTATTGGTGATGCCCCATTCATCTGTGATTTTTGTCAGGAGTTCAGCTATATTGTCTGCTGTGTGCTGCACAGCTACATTTATGGTTGCAAGATTGCAAGACTGCATCTGCCAGTTCTTATTGATAAAATGTCCTGACACAGTCAAATAAGATTCCGTGGTTCTTGCAGTCCACATGTCAGTTGTTAAAACCAGACTGCTTGCTGATTGTATGGAGTCCTTTACTGTTTTTTGTGCTTGCTCGACAGTTTGGGAATTTCACCTGCCATCATGGATTTCCGACTAGGGATCTGGTATCGGGATCCACCACCTTCATAAAATGCCGGAAACCTTGATCCTCTACCATTGAGATGGGTTGCAAGTCCTTCACAATCATTTTTGCCAGGCTCAATGTGATCTCACGTGCTCTTTGAGACTCATCTGAAAAGGATAAAGTTTTCACATCACAATAGGGAAGATGAAATGTATTTGTTACAAAAGATATTAAGGATTTTATTAGATATTAGGGTTTTCCAATTAACTGTCAAATCTGAATCGCAAGGGGCTGCAGTTATTTTTTTTAAGTTTGTGATATAATTAATGAAATATGAAATTATGTTTTCCAAATGTAAGAAATCATGTTACAGATTAAAACCAATATCACAACATCATATTTTTTTTAATGATTTTCTTTTCAATGGAAAAAATAAAACTGTCATGCAAAGATGAAAAATCCCCAAAATTGTATCTCATATGTTCTTATCTTGTTTCCTACTCCGAGCCAGCAATTTTCAACTTCAGTAGGCTATTTAAACAAAATATTCAGTAAATATTACCAAAAACCAATGCCTGTTTTAAGTCGGCTAAGCAACAATTGGACAATACTGGACATAATCCCTTCACCTGAAGTGTCTCTTAAAATTAGATTGTGATCGGAATATTTATAGACTTTAGCACTACACTGTCAGCTGTAACTACCTGGATACACTTGGCTTTTTTTTTTGCAGACTCTCGTGCAGGGTCTTCTGCCGGACTGCGGGTGGCGAGGAGACTGGGCTTTCGCAGCAGCCTGTCTTTTTTCAAGCTCACACCGGCTCTCGGGATGCGTCGTCTTCAGATGTTTGAATAAATTACTTGTGTTGCTGCTGTGCAAAACTTGTTTATCACACACCTGGCACCTTGCCGTGGTTTTATCGACTGGCAAAAAAATAACACCATACCACGCCGTTTTTTTGTCTGCCATAGCTTCTCAGGTTTTCCTCCGCCCTGTTCGCGCTTACTGGCATCCTGGCCTGGCTGACTGTGTCGGCTGGCTGTGTCGCATGTTGATGCTCATTCGCCGTCTCCTGTCACGTGACATGGGCCAGCTCATTACGCCGCCAGGTACAGAGGTGTCCCGGCACGTATTAATTTAAGTAACTAATCTAAAACGGCGGAAAGTGATGCATACACCCCCAATTTTTTTTTTTTTTATAGTTTATATCGATATTTATAAAAGAAAATCGATGCCAAATGAGTAGCTTGTGAGTATCGATATATCGATACCACGGGATCGATCCGCCCATCCTTATATTGTATCACTAGTTGGCACACCCAGATCAGAAGCTGCATGTTTTAATGCTAAATTTGATAAAATAAAGTGATTCAAGAACTGTAAGTTGTAAATAATTGCTATTTTACGTCAATATCATGTATGTGAATTCGCTTTAAAATATGGTCTGTGAGTGCTATGTCACTATAGTAACTGTATGAATGTCAAGTCAAATTAGAGATTAAGATGAACAAAACCAAGGCCATCCACAATTTTCATAGATTTCAGCTAATGTGAGGCCTGGACATATAATCCTGATGACAAACAAGTGAATTTCAGCTTAAGCCATTTTAGAAAATCCCAAGTTTGCCCTAATTCTTTGTTCCAACTACTCTTTCTGTGATCTGGTTTCATGGTTAGCATAAACAATTGGCAACAGGTCAGTAGCATGACTGGGTATAAAAAGAGTATTTTAGAGAGGCAGATTCTCTCAGAGGTAAAGATGGGCAGAGGCTCACCAATCTGCAAAAAACCGAATATAAAAATAGTGTAACAATTTCAGAAAAATTCCTGAATGTAAAATTGCAAAGATTTTGAATATCCTACTAGCTACAGTACATAAAATAATCAAAAGATTCAGAGAATCTGGAGAAATCTCTGCGCAAGGGACAGGGCCGAAGGTCAATATTGGATGCTCGTGATCTTCAGGCCCTCAGACGGCACTGCATTAAAAATAGGCATACCGGTAATTCTGCACTGGAATTCACTGCAAGGGCTGAGGAACACTTCCAGAAATAATTTTCTGTGAACACAGTTTGCTGTGCAATCCACAAATGCAAGTTAAAGCTGTATCATGCAAAGAAGAAACCATATGTGGACACGATCCAGAAATGCTGCTGTCTTCTCTGGGCCAAAGCTCATTTAAAATGGACTGAGGCAAAATGGAAAACTTTTCTGTGATCAGATGAATGAAAACTTGAAATTCTTTTTGGGAACCTTGGACGCCATATCGTGCGGACTAAAGAGGAGAGGGGCCCTCCAGCTTGTTATTAGCGCTCAGTTTAAAAGCTTGCACCACTGCTGGTATGGGGTTGCATTAGTGCCAATGGCATGGGCAGCTTACACATTTGGATTGGCATTATCAATGCTGAAAAGTACAACTCCAATTCCGAAATAGTTGGGACGAATTGTGAATAAAATCAAAATGCAATGACTTTCAGATCACATGAGCCAATATGTTATTTACAATAGAACATAGATAACAATTTCAAATGTTGAAACTGAGACATTTTACATTTTTATCCATAAAATTAGCTTATTTCAAATTTTCTGTCTGCAACAGGTCTCAAGAAAGTTGGGACACAGGCAAAAAAGGGCTGAAAAAGCAATTCACCTGTTAGGAACTCCGTTGCCCGTCAACGGGCAAACCCCTTACGCGTGATAAATACAGCATATTTCCAAATTGCAACATTGTCATGCGGCATATCCACTTTACGTGAAGAAACTCGTCAAAAAGCATGTTGACCATTTTTACCTCAGCCGAACACACTCCAATCACCAAGCAAGAAAATAAGCATGTAGCAAAACATAGGATAAAATCATATCCGCCCTGAGTCGCTGGAGTTTCTCCTGAATTTGTGCTATGCATACAAACAATACCTCAAATTAAAGAGGGAAGTCCACAGAATACAACGATATATGGCTTGTCATTTTAAACCGACATCACACTCAAAGAGCAGCAGACATACATTTTACAGTCTACAGAGATGAGCAAAAAAATTTCTTACCTTTGATATTTTTTAATAAAAAATTGTTTCAGGGTAAATCCACGCTTGCTATTGTAAGCTGAATGTGTCCGTGTTATAACGAAACTAGATCTTCCAGTTTCCACGCATGTTTTTCTTCTCGAGCATTGCTTCAAAGATCTCAGTTCCTCAGCATTCAGCTTGCTTGCAATGTATTTTCCTCTCTGTGATCGGCTTGTGATGCTGTCAGTAAGACTTTACCGGTGGCCATTTGATTCTATGGGCTCTGACGTTTCCAACGAGCCCTAAACCACCTTAATCGCACAAACCTAGCCTGAACTAGAGCCTTGCGTTCCCAGTGCATCAAACCGAGTCCATGGGCCATTCAAATGTACTTAAATAGCGTGAAATATAAACGCTTAACAGGTTTGTTTGTGGTATTTTCGGTGTAATTATCTGCTAAATATTCAACCATCGTTTTAAAAGTCATTTTCTGACAAAAAACTGAGGGCACAACACTACAAACAAAGCGAGTGACTTGTTTTCAGTCAACTGATGTAGCCCAATGGTTAGGATGTACTACTGTAATGCAGGCGACCTAGGTTTGAGTCCCCAGTCAGGCAAGCTTTTAGTAAGACAATGGTAGCTTTTTTCTTGTATCAATAATTCCTGGGGTTTTTATTCTTTTTACTTTAATTTCCTCTTTTTTTTTTTTTTTTTTTTTTATTTTTTGTATTCATAATCTTATTAATTTGCCTTTTTTAAATAAATCTGCTCCAGTGGAGCCAAACTTCATTTTCTTCGTATTTTTTGTCTTTGAATGGGAAATTGTATAGGCTATAGGGCTGGCAGAAATAATAATTTAAAAAAATATTTATAAATTCTAAAAATTAAAAACTGGTTGTGTTTGGGTGGAATGAATGCCTGAAGTGACATATAAGTGAAATTAGATGAGTTTTGCCGTTTAATATCTGAGAAATCTGATTTGGCATAGAAGGTACCTGAATTGCCAATTTGGAGAAGCCACCAAGACATTCCTCTCTAATTTTGCTCTGATTTACTTGATTAGAATAAAATTTGGCACAGATAATGGTGAGATTCTGCGCTGTAAATTTTAGAGGTTTCAGACTGCAGCTAAATAAGTTCACAAGGGATAGAAGTAAAACTTTGGTGCAAAATGAGATCTTTCATTTACACTGTGTTCCATCTTCATTTACTCTGACTCAGTGACATATATACTGATTTTTACACCACAGCAGAAATCGAAAATGGTTTTATCTTTATTATGATAGCAAGATTATTCAAACAGGCCAAGTAGCCGCAGAGATGTACTCATTTCATTTTGGGCTTGCCATTTTTGAAAAAGAGGCTCAGGGCTTAAGGGGTTAATTTATAAGAGAATCAGCTGAAAGAACATTTAGCAAGTAATTAAGTTGACTGGCATCAGGTGTGTAACATGATTGGCTATAAAAGGGATGTCTTAGAGAGGCTGAGTCTCTCAGAAGTAAAGATGGCCAGGGGCTCTCCAACCTGTGAAGGCTTGCATAAAAAATTGTTGAATAATTTAAAAACAATGTTCCTCAACATCAAATTGCAAAGGCTTTGAAGGTCTCATCATCGACAGTGCATAACATCATCAAAAGATTCAGAGAAACTGGAAAAATCTCGTAAGGGACAAGGCCGAAGACCTTTACTGGATGCCCGTGATCTTCGGGCCCTCAGACGCCACTGCATCACTTACCGGCATGATTCTGTCATTGACATTACTAAACAGGCCCAGGAATACTTCAAGAAACCACTGTCTGTAAACACAGTCCACCATGCCATCCACAGATGTCACCCAAAACTCTACCATGCAAAAAGGAAGCCATTGTTGAGCATGATCCAGAAGCGCCGCCGTGTTCTGTGGGCCAAGGCTCATTAAAAATGGACTGTAGCAAAGTGGCAAAAAGTGTCCAGTGGTCAGATGAGTCCAAATTTGACATCCTTGTTGGAAATCATGGGCGTCGTGTTCTCCGGGCTAAAGAGGAGAAAGACCACCCCTCCTGTTATCAGCGTTCAGTTCAAAAGCCAGCATCTCTGATGGTATGGGGATGCATTAGTGCATATGGTGTGGGACACTTGCATGTTGTAAAAAGCACCATGAATGCTGAAAGGTATGTAAAGGTTTTAGAGCAACATATGCTCCCCTCCAGACGACATCTATTCCAAGGAAGGCTTTGTGTATTTCAGCAGGACAATGCAAAACCACACACTGCAGCTATTACAACAAACAGCATGGCGTCGTAGTAGAAGAGTCTGTGTGCTAAACTGGCCTGCCGGCAGTCCTGATCTTTCACCGATTGAGAACATTTGGCGCTTAATTAAACAAAAAGTCCATCACGGGAGACTCAAAACTCTCCAGCAGCTGGAAGCCTGTATTAAAGAAGAGTGGGTTCAAATTCTAATGGGTAAACTCAAGAAACTTGTCTCCTCAATGCCCAGATGCCTCCACTCTGTGTTAAAAAGAAGAGGGGATGTAGACCGGGAGTTGGCTCATTTTATTTATGTGAAAAGGGTAAAAAGGTTTGACCCCTACAAGTCAAGCTATTCTACGTGGTGTGCATAAATCACCATTGCTGGCTGCTGGACTCCTGTACATTTGACCCTGGCACCATTTTTAAAGGGTTCCAAAAGAGGTTTTATTTATGTGAACGCCGACAATGAAATCAACTACATGGGCTTGTGCAGTGATGATGTGGCATCATAAATTTGTCAACGCCAGCAACTTCAGCTTGAACCCTTGCAGGGACAGTGAGCCTTTAAGGGGTAAAAAAAAAAAGCCAAATATTTATGTGAAGGCTGACAAACACGTGGTTTACCTTTTCTTGAAGCTAGAAGAGCCCCGCTACTTGAAAAACCGAAGTGCCGCAAGTTTTGACTGTACCAAACCTCGCCAGCAAGACCCTTTTAGGGGTGAAAAATCTAAATATTCATGCGAAGGCCGATATACACACAATTTACCTTTTCTTGAAGCTGGAAGGGTCCGCTATTCGAAAACCGAAGTGCTTGCAAGTTTTGAATGTACCAAACCCTTGCCAGCAAGACATACTTACGGCAGGTATGGTTTCACCTTGTTCGGAACAGCCTTTGAATACTGTGTAGACTAGGGCTATTCAACATTATCCTGCAAGGGCCGGTGTGGTTGCAGGCTTTCATTCCAACCAAGCACTTACACACCTGATACTACTAATCAAGCTCTTCAGCAAAGACTCTTGGGGTTGATTAGTGGAGTCAGGCGTGTAAGTGCTTGGTTGGAATGAAAGCCTGCACCCACACCGGCCCTTTCTGGATAAGGTTGAATAGCCCTGGCGTAGATGGTATTAATTTCCTGGAAATCCTTCAAAAAAAACAGAAGCACTGCAGGATTACATGTAGTTCATGTAGAAGTCTATGCACTGTAGAGTTTCTCAGCTGTGAGTGTCGTCGTCATTAATGGTCAAGCATTTGAAAAAGGGACGTAGAAAAGAATGAACAATATGGTAGAGTAAAAATTTTAAGGCCTAGGCCTAGTTTTCAGCATTATCATGCATGGGCATCGTGCTTCGCTGATACAGCATCAAAGCATGGGCGTAGAGTGAAAGTTTTTGTACATGAGGGGGGTCTGTAGGCATCAGAAATATGTAGTCCGTTGGTCCATCCAGATTTCAGGGTAGGTCAAGATCACCCTGGCCCCGAGATAGAGGTCCATTCACATGCCTTTTTTAAATTTCAGGAGATGTCTTTTCCACAGCCATCATGCTCCACTTCACATCCGGCAGACGTTTCCGACTTCAATTTGACTCTCGAAATGGAGGCAATACATACAGTAAGAGGCATCCTGAGTTTGATTTACATAGAATCAGCTGCCGAGAAGCGGTACATATATGTACAATTTGTAATTTATGTGTGTGTGTGTGGGGGGCAGGGGCGTCATCAACAGCCCAATTTAAAGGTTAACAGTTTTGGCTTTAACACTTTCAGTTCTCAATTTATGTCAACTGCCTATTTTGTAAAAAAAGAGAAGTGCAGATGCCCAACTTGAAACCCATGCAGGAAAAACAATGGAACACCGCAAAGCAGGCATCCAGAAAACGGAAGTCTTTGAAAGAGGACCAATAAATTGATGCAACTGTAATCATACAGACCTCAGTAACACATAAGCAATATTGGTATCATTCGAAATGCCTTAGTAACTACTCAGCTGTGAAGAAGAGGTCAGAACCTGATGCGCAATCACCTGAAATTGAACCGCTCACCAAAGTTACTCGTGCAAAATCATCTCTCGGCCCTTCAGTAAGTCGTACTGGAGTTTTTGGTTACAAGTGTCTGTTCTGCCCGTTTGAGAGGAGAAGTGGCAGCTAACAGTCAGCAGCATTTGAGAAAATGTTTAAATTGGGCTGCTTATCACCTGTCGAAAATAACAATTCATGTCATTATCAATTAATTCAATTCAGTTTATTAAAATGCCTATTTAAAATTCCTTCTCGATTATTCCGCATCATGTATTCTACTGTACAATTCCTTCTCGTGATTGGCCAATCACACATCGTCTGACGCGAAAAATTAAACATTCACCGGTAAAACTCAGCTAAAACAGCAGTGTAGGCTAGGTGAAACGAAACAACGAAAATGGATAAATTCCTGACCAAAACCTCGAAAAGGCCGTCCGCCTAAGGCCCTGAACCACCTCACTCTTGCTGCGCTGACCAGAAAAAGAAAAATCAAAGCGGTGAGCAGGCTTTACAGTGAGGAATATCTGACTTATGGGTTTATATTCACCGGAGATCCCGCTACCCCAATACCACTGTGTCTAGCTTGCGGCGAAAAGCTGGCAATCCAAGCTATGGTGCCAAATAAATTAAAAAGACACCTTTCAACCAAACACCCTTCTCTCGCAAAAAAAAAAAGACCGTGAATATTTAATGCGGTTGAGAAGCCATACGAACAAACAAGCTAGTTTCATGATGAAAATCGCTCGTGTCAGAAAAAGCGCTAGAAGCTAGCTATCTGGTCGCAGAACTAGTAGCAAAATCAAAGACGTCTCACACAATTGCCGAATCTCTTATCCTGCCAGCATGCAAAGTTATCGTCGGGACCATGTTGGGTCAAAATGCTGCCAATGAAATATCGAAGGTTCCTCTCTCAAACAATACAATTGGCAGACGAATAGGAGAAATGTCGGCAGATATAGAGGACGTTGTAATGGAGAAAATAAAAGGAGGGGAAATTTGGCGCTGCAGGTGGATGAAACAACCGATGTCAGTGGACATGCATAATTACTGGCCAATGTCAGATATGTCAATGGGGAGACAATTAAAGAAAATTACTTTTTTTTATCTAATTTTGCCGGAGAAAACTACAGGTGAGGAAGTGATTCGAGTGACATCTGAGTATCTGGAGAAGAGGGGGCTGAACTGGAAAGACTACGTGGAGTTATTTATTTTATGATTGCATAAAAGCCTGAAACCTGGTTGGAAAGCTCGAGTGGTTGTCTCGTCACTCGGTCGTGCTGCGGGGTAGGTAGCGCGAGCGGAACGCTATAATATCATAGCGGTGTGCCGTGAGATTTTTTCATTGTGAACAGTGTGCCGCGAGAGAGAGAAGTTTGGGAAACACGTGACGATGTCACGGGCCGATCGTTCAATCCAAGGACAGCCTTTGGTTTAATCTTGCTGCTGTTTACAATCGGGGCGTGACATCAGGTCTGCACTAGGGCCCACACGGACCACGTTACGCCACTGACACACACACATAAATTACAGATTGTACATGTATGTACCACTTCTCGGCAGCTGATTCTACGTAAATCAAACTCAGGATGCCTTTGACTGCATGTATTACCTGCATTTCGGGAGTCAAATTGAAGTCGGAAACGCCTGCCAGATGTGAAGTGGAGCATGATGGCAGTGGAAAAGACATCTTCTGAAATTTAAAAAAGAAGGCCTGTGAATGGGCCTCTATCTCGGGGCCAGGGTGATCTTGACCAACCCTGATGGACCAACAGACTACATTTGCCTGATGCCTACATACCCCCCTCATGTACAAAAACTTTCACTCTATGCCCATGCTTTGATGCTGTATCAGTGAAGCACGATGCCCATGCATGACAATGCTGAAAATTAGGCCTAGGCCTTAAAATTTTTATTTGACCATATTGTTCATTCTTTTCTAGGTCCCTTTTCAAACGCTTGACCATTAATGACGACGACGCCCACAGCTGAGAAACTCTACAATGCATAGACTTCTACATGTAGAACTACATGTAATCCTGCAGTGCCTCTGTTTCTTTGAAGGATTTCCAGGAAATTAATACCGCGTACACTGTATTCAAAGGCTGTTCCGAACAACGTGAAACCATACCCGTCGTAAGCGGGTCTTGCTGGCAAGGGTTTGTAACACTCAAAACTTGCTGGCACTTCGGTTTTTGAATAACGGACCCTTCCAGCTTCATGAAAAGGTAAATCGCGTGTATATCGGCCTGAGCATGAAAATTTTGATTTTTTGACCCCTTAAAAAGGGTCTTGTTGGCGAGGGTTTGGTACAGTCAAAACTTGCTGGCACTTTGGTTTTCAAGTAGTGGGCTCTTCTAGCTTCAAGAAAAGGTAAACCACGTGTTTGTCGGCCTTCACATAAATATGTGGCTTTTTTTTACCCCTTAAAGGCTCACTGTCCCTGCAAGGGTTCAAGCTGAAGTTGCTGGCGTTGACAAATTTATGATGCCACATCATTACCCCACAAGCCCATGTAGTTGATTTCATTGTCGGCGTTTACATAAATAAAACCTCTTTTGGAACCCTTTAAAAAGGGTGCCGGGGTCAAACGTACAGGAGTCCAGCAGCCAGCAATGGTGATTTATGTACATCACGTAGAATAGCTTGACTTGTAGGGGTCAAACCTTTTTACCCTTTTCACATAAATAAAATGAGCCAGCTCCCGGTCTAATGCTACACCATGGTAAACCGGCCCCTGTCCCAACTTTTTTGAGACCTGTAGCAGCCATCAAATTTGAAATGAGCTGATTTTGTGGATGAAGTTGTAAAATGTCTCAGTTTCAACATTTGCTAAGTTATCTCTGTTCTATTGTGAATAAAATACTGGGTGGTGTGATTTGAAAGTCATTGCATTTTGATTTTTTTCACAATTTACACTTTGTCCCAACTATTTCGGAATTGGGGTTGTAGCAACGGGGTGTGTAAAGGGAGCATGACCCCTATTTAAGGCTTTATAACTCATAGGGTAGACCCGCCACGCAGTAAGATTATGCGCGTAAGTCAACTGTAATGCCTTATGTAAACTTACGAAGAAATTGTGTTTTTGTGGAAGCTTACTTCAAATCCATTGATCAGACTTTTACAGAATTCTGCTTTAGTCTGCCTAAGATGGCGTCAAATTGATGGTCTTGCGTACCCTTGCAGATGAAAACAGGTGCCCAAAAAGTTCTCGCATGTTGGAAAAAACTCAACCACACAACATGATGTACCTTTAGAATATGCAGCATGCAATAATCTGCTCTCAATACATCAGAATATCTATCAATATCAATCAATATTTTTAAAAAGCAGATTCACCACGAGCTAAATAATTCAACATTATAGACAAGTTTTCTATCATGGAGAAAAAACATCCTCCACAGTAAGATGTGTAAGTTTGCGTATTTTCTATTGACCACAGGTCCACTGCCGAGTAATTTGCTGATCATTACTGTCACTTGAGGAGTGCTGCGGATTTGATTACCATTTGTAGGTTTATGTAAAGTCATACACAAGAAAGTCCATTTGCGGAACCCTACTTCACATTGGATCTACCCAATCAGGATTTGAGAGCTTGACTGACTGCAAAAATTATTTCAATGCAGCAAGACACTTGCATTATTTCAGAATAAGACTTATTCCCGTTTATTTTTGTAATTTTCGGACAAGAAAGCATGGCAAGCACAAGGAACCATCATGAAAATTCAAGGCTGAAGCTGTTTTGCAGTGAGATATGCCAAAAAAAAATTACTTCGAGGTAACAAAACATTTTCTTTTGTACAGTCATGCTATTTGAAACTCCAAAACATTGCTAACATTACATCTGTTTTGTCTTTTGAAGATACTGAGAAAATTATTCATGCTGTTATTTCAACAAGGTTAGACTAGCGTTACTCCTTATTTACTTACTAGCGTTATCTCCTTATTTAATATTTGTGCTATTGAAATGCTATTGAAAGTCAAACGGTGTGATAAAAATGTTAAATGCACTTCAATGTTCATTGATTGTAGCAAATTACTTTAAAGACAGTGTTAATGCCTTTCATATTAACGCAAATGAAAGTATTTTTTCTCTATTGTGTGCCGAATGATGCTAAAAAACGTCCAAAAGTAAATGATTAAAATGCCAATGACATTACTGTATCTGTAGTACACGCAAATGTTCGATTTCTGGCGCTGATGAATGTTTCTTGGTGAAATTGGTCGCCATTTCACACAAATGAGCGCGTATTTTCTAGTAATGAACAGGCAAAGGTGTACTTGCCTGAATAAAAAATCTTTGGCCAAACTAAAAGTACAAACCCAATTCCAAAATAGTTGGGACAAAGAGTAAATTGTGAATAAAATCAAAGCGCAATGACTTTCAAATCACACCAGGCAGTGTCTTATTCAGAATAGAACAGAGATAACATAGCAAATGTTGAAACTGAGAAATTTTACAATTTCATCCACAAAATGAGCTCATTTCAAATTTGATGGCTGCTACAGGTCTCAGAAAAGTTGGCGCAGGGGCCTGTTTACCATGTTGTAGCATCCCCTCCTCATTTTAACACAGAGTGGAGGCGTCTCTGCATTGAGGAGACAAGTTTCTTGAGTTTAGCCATTGGAATTTTGTCCCACTCTTGTTTAATACAGGCTTCCAGCTGCTAGAGAGTTTTGGGTCTCCTTTGACAGACTTTTCATTTAATTATGCGCCAAATGGTCTGAATCAGTGGAAGATCAGGACTGCAGGCAGGCCAGTTCAGCACACGGACTCTTCTACTATGAAGCCATGCTGTTGTAATAGCTGCAGTATGTGGTTATGCATTGTCCTGCTGAAATACACAAGGCCTCCCCAGGAATAGATGTCGTCTGGAGGGGAGCATATGTTGCTCTAAAACCTTTATATACCTTTCAGCATTCATGGTACTTTTAAAAACAAGCAAGTCCCACACCATATGCACTAATGCATCCCCATACCATCAGAGATGTTGGCTTTTGAACTGAACACTGATAACAGGAGGGGTGGTATTTCTCCTCTTAAGCCCAGAGGACACGACGCCCATGATTTCCAACAAGAATGTCAAATTTGGACTCGTCTGACCACAGGACACTTTGCCACTTTGCTACAGTCCATTTTAGATGAGCCTTGGCCCACAGAACACGGCGGCGCTTCTGGATCATGCACAACAATGGCTTCCTTTTTTTTGCATGATAGAGTTTTAGGTGGCATCTGTGGATAGCACGGCAGACTGTGTTTACAGACAGTGGATTCTTGACATATTCCTGGGCCCATTTAGTAATATCAATGACAGAATCATGACGGTGAGTGATGCAGTGGCGTCTGAGGGCCCGAAGATCACAGGCATCCAGTAAAGGTCTTCGGCCTTGTCCCTTATGCACAGAGATTTTTCCAGTTTCTCTGAATCTTTTGATGATGTTATGCACTGTCGATGATGAGACCTTCAGAGCCTTTGCAATTTTACGTTGAGGAACATTTTTTTAAAAGTATTCCACAATTTTTTTATGCAAGCCTTCACAGGTTGGAGAGCCTCTGGCCATCTTTACTTCTGAGAGACTCAGCCTCTCTAAGACATCCCTTTTATAGCCAATCATGTTACACACCTGATGCCAGTTAACTTAATTACTTGCTAAATGTTGTTTCAGCTGATTCTCTTATATATTAAATGTTTTTTTCAGCCCTTTTTTGCCTGTGTCCCAACTTTTTTGAGACCTGTTGCAGCCAAAAAATTTGAAATAAGCTCATTTTGTGGATAAAAATGTAAAATGCCTCAGTTTCAACATTTGAAATGTTATCTATGTTCTATTGTAAATAACATATTGGCTCGTGATCTGAAAGTCATTGCATTTTGATTTAATACACAATTTTCGTCCCAACTATTTCAGAATTGGGGTTTTAGTTCAGAATTAAAGTTTCCCTTTCGCTGAAAACAAATGAAGTTGAAGGTACTGTGTGAATTTGATATCGAGAAATCAATTTATTGCATTTTTTTAATGTAAAATGCCGGGTTCATGAAATAAAATGATTTTTTGAAGTTGATTGGGAATGCCCCTAAAAAAAGTGCTGCAGGTGCAAACACAATTACGTAATCGCTGTGACGTCATCGGTTGACATTGCTTCTGGAGAAATAATATATTACATGGCGTAATTTGAAATCACTTTGTCATCGTATACTTATGTTTCCGATGTTTGTCCTGTTATCACGCAACCTCCTCGCAAGGTGTCCACTAATGCCTGTGATCCACTTATGCTTTTAAGGCTTCCGCACGCAAGCAATCGTGGCCAGTCAGAAGCTTTTGGAAGCGCCGGGAACCATCCGAACCTCGTGCAAACAATGGTAGAAAGTCAGAGTGATTGGGGAAAAAATTTTATCCCATGATCCACTAATGCGAGCACTTCCGATTGATTTTTGCCAACGTCAACAATAAAGATGGCGGTTGTTTTTGTAAACGGTTTCTAATTGGCTAATTGCAGTGGAAATATTCGCCACTTGACAAATCGATACTCCCGCGTCCTTCTGACAACTCATACCTTCCAACAAAATCAAACTGGTTTGATTTTGTCGGAAGAGGGATCCGCGTGATCTGATCCAGTTGGAACCTGTCTTATTCACGCGGAAGGGTCAGAACAGGTCGGAAGTCATGATCCACCTATGTCTTGCGCATAACAGAAATTTCTACTCGTAATCGCTCCTAACTGGTTGGAAGGGGAGAATCGGGACAATCGGAGACCTTAAAAGCGTAAGTGGATCACGGGCTTAACACAGATATTAAATATTGAGCACAGCGGTAGCTCAGGCAGGCCATGGAGTCACGCCCAGCTCACAAGCCTGCCTTCATTAGTGATGGTACAGATTGCAAGCCAAGCCCACATCAGCTGATTCCTTTCAGGCACTCAATTGGCAAATCATAAACAAGGCGCCCTATTTAAAGATGCTTTGCCTCCCTATATTGCCGCTTTCTTTGTTCATTTTGCAACCCACCTCCATCCCCAGCTCCTCCTTTGCATGTTTTTCTGACTTAAAGTGGTAATTCGTAAGATTTCCATCTCGTTACTGGTCTGTTAAGTCAGTGTCTATCAGAGAGGGGGGATAAAACAACGGTGATTGGGCCTATTACCCACTGATGAAAGCATTTGTGTTTCATTCTTTGCCAGGTAAAGCGATCAGTGTGTCTGTGGCGACATTCCCGCGTTATATTCAAATACAGGCGCACATCTAGTGACGCTTTTTTTTTTTTTTTTCGTCAGTAAGCAGTGTTTGGTCTGTCCAGAAGGTAGGAGGAACCGCAAGCTAGCTTGAAGGAAGTAAGGAACCCGGGAGAAGCAATGGCAAGGTAGACGTCAGAAGGGATCCAGTAGCGGTACTTGCCCTAGCCTGAACCTTGGCTCTATCCCCTAACCCTAAATCTAACTTGTCCCTTACACTATATGTCAGTTTTACGGATGGAATTAAGGGAGGACCGTTAAAAATGCAGCCTTCCAAGCGGAAAGTACCGCTACTGGATCCCTTCTGACGTCTACCCAATGGTAATAGCAGATAACATACTACACAGTATGTTATCTGCTATTACCATTGGTGATACACAGTAGAAACTAACACAGTAGTGCACAGTAGAAACTAACATTACCCGAGTCTCTGTTAAGGCTACTACTAAAATTACAAAAGTATAACGTAATTTCAGGAAGCAAACGGGAAAAAAAGCTACGTTAACCGCCTCGACAAATTATTTTTATTTAAAAAAAAAAAAAAGTTACTACGTTACCTGTTGACCAACTACCGTTTTCATTATTTACACAGGGCTCTCAACTTTCACAGATTCGGCTTGAGTTTAAATGACATTCACATTCCCGTGCTGTTCAAAAATTTTTTCAATTAGACCGTTTTGAGAGATTCTCAGGTGGAATTGAAGTCCTTGTGCATTGAAGTTTATCAGTTTCGCATGTGTTACGGTGGATTTCGCCCCTTGTAATATGAGAACAATTATGATTCCGGAATTCTCACGCTTTTCCTCACTCAGGGGTTGGAAGCAGTGGAATTGCATAAAAATCTTTCAAATGGTCTTATTTCATTTAAACAATTTGAACGATCGTGAAACACGCATTTCGTTGATTGAATAATTACTGACTACAGCACGGGAACGTGAATGAAGCACAAATTCTCACGGCGAATGCGTGAGGGCTGGCAGCCCTTTAAGTTAATCGATTTGTCATAATAGCCTAACATGTTACTGGGATGAGATGACGCTAATGGATGACTAACGTCACATAATTTTTACTTTTATTGCGTTCAATTGCCGTGTCAAAGAGCATCATCTTTCCCGTATGCATGAGAGTTGAGGAGGCGTGGAACTGGTAAGAGCCAGAGCAGTAGATAACTCAGAGTGGCGACACCCATTGACTTTGTTGTTCTAGTGGTCACGTGGTTTGTGGGGAAGCGCTATAGTTCCAAACAAACGCCGTGCTGTCATTGTCTCTTATGGGACAGACAGCAGCGATTGTGTTACTGAACGTTAAATATTAAATTAAACCCTACACAATTGCCGCACATTTCTCTTTATGAATTACATTATTTACATACATGTTTATAGAGGTCGTGCTTTTACTACTAAGATTATGTCATAGCTTTTGGAGGGAAAGATTCATGTTAGCATCAGTGAGCTAGTAGGCCTACTTATACGTACCATTGATCCGCTGTAATTTCTAAGTAAATTTAACCCTGTATTTACGCTGTCAGGTGGATGGATAAGTTTCCATATTTTAGCTTTATTAAGTAAGACTAGTGGATTACCAGGGTCTGCGTTTATCTTCTGGATTTACCCACAACTTACCATATTAAAGTTCTGCTGACCTGTAATATCATTCAATGTCACGCTAGTTCTTCCTTAAAGCAAAGGTGCACCACCATGCTCATTTCAGAGCCCTTGATATTCTCAATTCTAATGTTTATATAAAACGAACAAAATACGTGTAACCTACAGCTGGTGAGACCAGGAGACTGAATGAGATTGAATACAATGACTGATGCAAGGAAAGGTTTTCAACAAAAAGATTTTTATTGAACAGTGGACAACAGGACGGCACAGAAATTGAGGTTGATAAACAAATTAAACAAGGTGGGGTGCAAGTGTGAGTAAGTGAACCATGAGTGAACCTTGAACAACAAATAACAAAAGAAATACAACATTGTACATAGTAATGTGGCAGGGTGGTGGTGGGTTCTAATGTGGGAGAGGGGATGATCAGTGTCAAATTAATAAACCTTCTTGATGTGTGGAACTACTAAGTGTGTGTGTGTGTGTGTGTGTGTGTGCACGCGTGTGTTTTCAGAACAGGGCATGGTTCTGAATAGAACTATAACAACTAAATGGATTTAACAGGAATGTACTGAATAGAACAGAAAAGTAAACTCTTGGAACAAGAACAATACGGTGAAGCATGAACATTTGTGGAATTACAAATAATTAAATAAAGGAGTTGGGGACATTACAAATACAAGGGCCAGGAATGTTGGAAGAGGTTTGCAAATATTATACATCTCAGAACTTCCCACGAATCCCGTAGCCTCCATTGCCAACAGCAGCCTCTGCCCGTATTAACGCTAAATTAACGGTAAGCCTACATGGCACAATAAAATGAGCACAGAAGAGTAATAAAGACTAACCACAGCCACCACATCTCTTCAAGAGCAAATCATTTAAAAAGACCATCTTTTTGCGAAATACAACATGGCATATAATACAGTTAGCTGACTACAGCAAGATCGCTTGAAAGCTAACAGCGCCTGGCATGACAAATGCAAATTGACAGATGCAATTTCGTAATAGCTAGCTAAAACATGATGGGTGGCACTTAGGTCGTCAACGTCCTAACTTGTGGTTTCATTCAATTTTATGAATAGCAAGTGGTGTGGTTTTTATCGGAAATGGTTCTTGAGAGCTAAACTGAGTTAGAAACTCCGCAACCGTTCGTGATTAAACTTAAAACAGCGGCTCAAGCTAGGCTAGGTAAGAGCATGTCAAAATCGTCAAAGCTAAGTTTAAAATAAAATTTAAAAAAACTTTACCGAAACCAGTCACAGGCACCTCATCCCATCATTTACCGTCTTGATTTATATCAGTTTTGTGAGAGATAGAAATAGAAACTCCATAGAGTTAATGACTGAATTCTCACAGCTGACCAAGGTAACTATGAAGCAAAGAACATGAGCTTAAATCATCACAACCTCTTCAGACTTAAAATACATATATCGTCGTGCCGATCATACACAATTGGAGATTATAAATGATACATGACCACTGATATGATATATACATTTTGTTAATCATAAGACTTCAATATTTTGTTACTTACCGTCAATGTTGTCTCAATGGAAGTGAATCGGTCTGAAGCTGTGAGAGTCCTCTTTTGGAATTATAGGAAGTTCCCAGTACCCGGAAGTGCGCCGCCATTTTTTGTATGCAAAAGTCAATGGGAGTGTCGCAACTCTGAGAATATCAATGGCTCTGGTAAGAGCCGTCAATTTACCGACGTCATACAGGCGACTCTGTTGGGTCTCGACAAGAGTTATGGGAAATGAGGTCCAGAAGCGCACCTGCAATTACAGCATACTGCCAAAGATGTCAATATAAACAAACCAATTCAAATCTTACGGATTACCACTTTAAGTCAATGACGTCGCAGTCATTGATGGCTCGGTCTGTTCTGTACCCTGGTAGGGGGGGTTTTCTGCTGCTCTCTCCGCCCATGGCTTTCAAGCGTGGAAAGACAGGTTTTTGGCTCTCCCTGCCTACTGGCTTTTCATGCAACGCGTGGTAGGATAGGGAGGCTACAGAGCAGAGCCATCCCGCCAAAATCAATTGATGCAAGTAAATGTGCTGCAAATGATATAATTGAGATTTTGACAAAGTGGACCTGACTGAAATAAAAATAATGAGGACAACAACGATTTCCAGAAGTGCTAATTGCACAAAAACTGCAAATAATTGTGGTCGAGGTCCGGACCAGCCCGCGTTGGATTTCGAAGATTGCCTGACGTTGGACTAGACGATCAGAACATTGCTTACATTTTCAGAATCTTTAGC
Source organism: Gymnothorax javanicus (assembly GCA_029692085.1). NCBI lineage: Eukaryota > Metazoa > Chordata > Actinopteri > Anguilliformes > Muraenidae > Gymnothorax > Gymnothorax javanicus. The sequence goes on from CM056198.1 coordinate 77,426,704, forward strand.
GATTTAGCGAATTAGCGATTCGGTGTATTTCACAGAATGGTCTCAACTCTTAAACGATGCAAGGACTTAAACCCGATATTACGAAAGAATTTGTGGCACTTTCGTTTTATAGTTGTAGTGTACTGTTTCATAAATATTGGGCAGTGAGCACTTACAACATGAGCACTGATGGCATTCATTCTTACCCAACAAATTGGCAAACCAGAATTTTTGATCATGTTAATACTTGGCTTGGGGTTTCTCTTTGTCCAAGACACTGAAGGTCTTTTATCGTTTGCTGTTAATTATGCAGAAAAGGTTACGCTCCGTTTTACCGAAGGGCTTGTGTCATCTGTCTCTTACATTTATTGGTACGACTAATTATTAATTAGTATTAGAACATAATTGGAGTTAAATTAGCATAGGTGTGAGTTTCAGTTGTAAGGAGAGACGGAGCTGAGTTGAATTCTTGGTGCATAAAGTGATCGTGACTTGGCAAATGAGCCAGTTTTACAACCCAGACGGTTCTCACTCATTTTCCTGCGCGCAGCTATTCAGCTCCCCTCGGCCTCGTCCCCCGTATTTTAAGTTGTACCTTAGCTGCAGGCACAAAGCAAAATGAATTTACGTTTGAGAATGATTGAAAACATAATTCATGAATAATGTGTATTACGCTTTGTAGCTTGTGGAAGGCGGATTGTCAGGTTAGGAGATGGCAGAAATTTTTCCGTCCAGCACTCCTAGCATCCTGGGCAGAAAACCTCGAATGTCAACAATTTCAACCAATGACGTACATGATCACGTGACCCAATGTGGCTGTTTTTTAGGGGCGGGGTGTAGTGGCTCAAAAAATGATCAATTAAAAATGGAAAATGATTAATAATTACTGAACAAAGTTAATAAGGGATAAATAATTGACCATATCACAATGTGAAAACTTTTATCTTCACAATTAAACAGGTAAAAGTTGGATAAAGATCATCCTTTAAGCAGCAACATTGCTCACCTATAGAAATCGAAGAGCCCATATTAGCACAATTTTAGCATCTTTGCACTGGCTGCCAATTCAATGCAGAATTGATTTAAAAATTTTCTTGATTACGACCTGCCGGATAGCTCACTCGGTTAAGGCACTGCGTTGCAGTGCAGAAGTGACTATCACGTCGCGGGTTCGAGCCCCGGTCGTACCAACCGGCAGTGGTCGGCAGCTTTTTCAGAGTAGCGCACAATTGGCCATCGCGCTACAGGGTTTTAAATTGGGAAGGGACTGCCGGTAAAAGGGAAATAAATAGCTTTGTTCGTTGCTCAAGCGCCTCCTGTTGGCCAGACGGGCGCTCGTCAGGAAGATTCTAAGTCTGTTCATGTCCGGGTATCCTCCGCCCTCGTTCTGAACTCGCGAAGATTCAACCAATGAGTGTATAAGAAGCAGTGGCTGACAGGCACATGCTTCGGAGGAGAGCCGTGAACTGTCTTCGCTCTCCTGAGTTGGCAGCAAGGGGTCGCACACGAGCAAGCTTTGTACATAGTTCCCCAATTGGGCATTCCAGATTCGGGTGGGATTGGAGATGCCAAATTTTTTCAAAAAAAAAAAAAAAATTTTTTTCTTGATTACCTTCAAAGCACTTCATGGTATGGTGCCAGAATATACAGCAAGATTTTAATTCCGTTTAAACCTAATAGATTGCTCAGGTCCCCAAAGCAAGCATGACTGGCTGTTTCAGAGTCTAAGTTAAAAACAAAGGGTGATCTAGCCTTTTCAGTTTGCTTCAAGTCACTGGAATGGCCTCACAATTAATATTAGAAATGCTGAGTCTTTATCTTCTTTTAAATCTGTTTTGAAGAATCACTTTTAGAGGCTTGCTTTTAGTGACTAAATTCTTTTATTGTACTGTTTTTTCTGGTGTTAATTTTGTAATGGTTTTCTAATGCATGCTGGTCTGTGCACTGAAAACAGCAAAGAATGTAGGCAGGATCTAAATGCAAAGAATTTCCGTTTTGCTGTTTGCTGCCAGCACACAAAAAAAGCTACCCACTGATTTCTGGAGGCATCGTCTTTTCTAAGAGAAATAGGTGCTTTTCTTCATGTCCAAAAGTAAACGGACAAACTGCACAAAAACTGAGAAAACTGCACCTCAAATGATCTGCGGTTCTTCTTTTGTATTTCCAAAAGTATAGACGCTACTAAGGCATAGTATGATCCGCGGTTGTTTGTGCCTGCAAGAATAGTTTCCGGTGTGGGCAGGTCCAGCGCTGTGATAGGCTCTGGCAAGGTCTGTATTAATTGGACGGCATAACCTAACGTCAGGTTTTGCCCAGATCTCGTGAAGATCTCGGGATGAGCTGCTCAGAGAGGAAATTACGTTTACGAAATCACGTTCGTGGATTACGGCAAAATCCCTGTATCTTATGTTTAGAAACTTTTCAGAGGTTGAGTATGGACATCCAACATTACAACATTACTTATATGTATTAAAAGAAGGATCAGCATAATAGGTCCCCTTTAATATATAGACAATCTCTCGATGTGCACTCAGATCTGTAAACAAGTATACAAATTTGTAAATGCATACATACATGTTGATGACTGAATGTGTAAGTATTTCGCATTAAGAGCTGAAAATACAGTTCAGTCATCAGTTACAACAAAGGCATCGGCCTCTCAATTGGCTTTCTTTTTAGGAGTTACTTTCACTACACTTCTGCCAGGGCAATACAAAAACGCTTGTAGAATCTGAAAAAAAAAAAAAATTCGAAAACTATTTAATTAAGGAATATGATTCATAACGGGTGAAGACTTAAATCAATTAAACTTGATTTTTTTGTGCCTCTATTTTTCAGGCGAATATTCACCACTTTGTTCCCATAATTGGAGGACCATCGCTTGAGAGATACCTGCAATAAATTTGAATTGTTGCTTACTTATGAATCAGTTTGTTCAAAAAAAATTGGTTTGATTACCTAATGAGTCCTGGACTTTGTGCATCAACAAGTTTACATCTTTCTTTCAATTTCTCTTTAAGTTTATTGCTGTTATGAGGAGAAACTATTTTGGAAACCAAGGAATTATGGTCGCTGCTGTAGCTGACCCTGCTATTCCGCTGATGTTATAGCTAGCGTAACTCAACAATAGCCTTGCAGAGCAGACGGCCCTGCCTGATTCATTGTCTGAAATCCTGCAGGTCCGTCTTGCCAACTACCGTCATTCAACAATTTCACGGCTAAATTTTTTACGGCCCAATCAGGGGAAAGAGAGGCGGGAGCTGCAGACGTGACATCATTAGGAAGCGACTTTATGTTTGAATACAATGGCAGCGTGCAAAGCGTTTCCTGTGGATGGGTCAATATCAGCAGTTTTATCAGAAATAGACTCAATTTCTTCATTAAAAGAGGAGCAAAGAACGTCACTTAAAGCTTTTCTGATGGGAAACGATGTTTTTGCTCTTCTCCCGACCGGTTTCGGTAAGAGTTTGATCTACCAGCTGGCTCCTCTGGTCGTGAAAAAGATGGGAAGGACTCCAAACCCCATGTGGATTGGTCGGTGATGAGTGTGACGAGAAGAACCATCGTCCAATCAGCAGCCGCAGATTTTTTTGAAGGCTCCTCCTCTGAAAACTTTTTTGAATGGCTCTTTCCCAGATGAACTTGTGAAATATTTCCTTGGCGGATTTATGGAACTGTCCGTCTGGCGCGTCAGGTTAACTCAACAATGGTTGTGCCCTGGTAACAAAACAATAAATTAAGCTGACGCTCTTTAGAAACACTTAAGCACTGAAGGACCCGAGTCACAACAGCCATCATTAATCTCACTTCTGCTTCTTTTCTTGTTTAAGCTCCTTTTAACCCTCTGATGCAGTACTATTCAGCACCTTTTAATGCACAGCATGGGTCAAACATGACCTGCATTCATTTTCAGTACAAACTGGTTATAATGAAATGGTTTACTGCCATTTTCTTAGAAACAGCGTATTTTATCATCCAGGATTCCAGATTAAACTAATGACATTGTTTTTTTAATATCATAATTAATTATATTAATTTCCTTTTTGTACTTCATCACACCAGGTCACTTTGGTTTCGCATAAAGAGGTGAATAATATTATCCTTAAAATTCTTACGACAGCGTATTTAGATTTGTCATTTTTAAACTGTTGAATCGTTCAATCAGTGGTGAGCCTCAATGATTTGTTGTAACAACTTGGCCTTTTGATAGTGCTCCTTTTACCTTGAAAGTTGATAATACCATCTGTTGGACGCTTGTACAGCAGTTTTTTTTTAGCATTTCAACACTTTCCCAGTCTTTGATGGCTCCTCCCCCAACTTTTTTAGAATGTGCGGCAAAAAAAAAAAACTAGAAAGTTGATCAGACAAATTAATTTGTCTTGAACAGTTTTCAATATGTGTGTTTTCACAATACTGGAGACAGTTATTGTTCATTGCTTTATTATCAGCAGGTAATGATTGATGCATTTAATTCATGATAATTTTTTTAAGCACATGTTAGACATATAGTGAGGATAAAACTACCATTTGAATTCAAGTAGTTTTTTTTTTAAATTAAGTTAATTAAAATGTTTTTTTGGCTCAAAGAGGACAACGAAATGTGACATAAAAAATCAGTTTTTAACTGAAAGGATTTGGAAAATAAGACTGTATCATGTAGATTTGCCCATATGTTATTCACTCACAGACCAGTGAATAAATTCCACTTTATTACAAAACTTTTCTAGTCAGAATATAAGACCATATCAGACTGAAATTATCGGGTAACAGTCGTTGCCCGACGTGTCCACTGTGCTCACAACAATTGCCACGGCTTGCAGGTCTTGAGTGAGCAGCGCTGCTTAAATATACTGCTATTCTTCAGTTCCCTGTGTTGTTTATGCGTTTCTTTTTGCCTTCCTGTATAAAACAAAGACAACATACAGGAAGGAAAAAAGAAACGTATAAGGGTTATTCCGTGTCAACTCAACCAGAGCCCCCCACATCAAAATTTTGATTTTGATAAAACATTGCACATTTCAAGAGATATGCATTGGCAGTACTGAGGTCAAATATTTCAGCTCAATTATTGCTAGTTCCTGAAATTTAGCCTATTTTAGGGAAGGGGGGTTAATTTTAACAAAATAGCCTTAATTTTGGTGGGAGTTTGAGGGCCTCAGAAATAGATTTTCAGAGCTGACAGACTCACAAGTTTCATTTTGTCATCAGAATAGTTGCTGAACTCTTGGCTTAAGCTACTTTTCTTTACTCAGTGTGTTTAGTTTATCTGTACTGTGGCCTGGAAAAAGCAAAAAAACACTAATCATATTAATTTTTTCAAAAATTAATGCATTTATTATTCTGTAACTAATAATGATGGAGCCCTGAGACTTGGTATGCAAATTGTCAGTCAACTCTCTAAAGACCACAAAAAATATCAAAGTCACAATGTTTGTATGAAATGTTTTAATGACCTTGGAATTTGTCTTCAGAATGAAAAGTGCGTATTTTGGGTCATTATAGTGGGTATATATCTCAAAAGGGACACAAGTGATCAATGTCATATTTTTAGTGCTTGAAGGCATGGATCTTGGGTCTAACATATTAAAAAATTGGAGATGTAAAACTTAAACTTTAGACTGTACAGCATGCCAATCATATTAGGGGCCCTATCTTGCGCCAGAGTCCCTAAACCCGTTATTTGGGGATTTAGCATTGCGTAAGAGGCGTTCCCCTGCAAAAGTTGCTATCTTGCACACCTGCCTATATCCCTAAAACACCTGCGCTACCCGTTATATTATGCATAGGCGTGGTTTGGGCGTTACGCCAGTTAAACCAATCAGTGTTGTAGGTGCCATTGCCTTTAGGAGCAGGCTGCGCTATCCCAAATCCTCAAACCGAAACCCGTGATAGAGAGAGGAAGGTCGTTAAATTGCTTGCGCATGAGGTCAAATCCAGACGGGAGGATCTGTTTTTGTTAAGTTAATCATGAATTTATTATTATTATTATTATTATTTGACATTGACATATTGTTTAATGTTTGGTATGTAATAAAAAAAAACATCAAGCCCACCCCTTTTGTGATGGAAACTTCAAAAAAAAAAAAAAAAAAAAAAAATGCGTTTCACCATGATCGGGTCATGCCTCCAATTGAGTTGAGTGGGTGTTGGAATGACCCACTAGCATAGAAAAATAGTGCCACAGTAACCCTAACAGCAACGGGCAAGGCGTACGGACAGCTGGCAGCGGTGTATACATCATCTGCAACCAGGTGACATAATTCCGTCACTGCCTGATGGGAGAGGCGCAGTTCTGTCACGCGTTCTCGTTCTGTGGGAAATAATACTCAGGGCCGGCGCTAGACCTGAAAATTTGGGAGAAAATGTCCTTCCCTTTATTGACTACAATTAGTCCTGGCTAATTCTAGATGGTTTTCCCTTATTAACACGTTTTCCAATTCAAGAATAATCAAGTGTCAATTGAAGACATGGCTTCTCTCCCCCATGCGATCTAACAGCGACAAAATAATGGGCTACATTCAGTACAGAAAAATATTTAATTATAAATAGGTCTGTGCACTGGCACTCAGCAATGGTAATTTTTTTTCCAGCGAGAGCGGCATTTCAGAACTCTTTTGCGAATGAAGGTAATTTCGGCGACAAGTACGCTCACCTGTTTTTGCAGCACGGTCAAGCAACTTGCTGTAAAAAAAACAGACAGCTGTCCGATTGGAAAATGTAAACGGACGAAACCACGTAGGGGAGAGCCGGTGCGAAAGTAACGTGGGACGAAAGTAATACGGCGATTTACTCACAGCCATCCGCACTTCGATGCGTCATATTAGGTCAGCACGTGCAGCTCGCGACACTCTCCAGACCCGGGAAAAATCTTGAGGTTTCGACGCTTCCCCGCGGAACGAGACGGGGAAGACCGTTTTCCACAGTGGTGAGTAAATTCAGACAAATGGTAAACTTTTTTGACTTAAAGATTGTCTTTATCGCTCCATGTGTCATTTTTATGATGAAGTGATAGGTCATTTAGTTTTGTAACATATCCTGAAGTCTGAAATGTCAGACTTTTTCCACTTTAGAAGCAATCCTGGTTCTAATGTCTGGAGTCACTGTCGGGGCGGAAGTAGCAACAGTTACGTTCGTCCCTCTCTGCTAATGCGGCCGAATTTTCTGTTTTAAAGCTCATTTAAAAAATGTGTGTGTTATATTTTACCGACAGAAAATGCCAAGAGTTAGGGTCAGAACTACCCAGAGAGGAAAGGTTGACCAGCGGGTTTACGGAAGGGCCTTTTTTGATGTCCGAAGAGGCGAGAGTATAAGGAGGGCAGCAGAGGTGCATGGCGTTTGTCATGTCACCCTATTCAGGTACTGCAAGAGGAGGGCAGAGGCAGAAGGGCAGCAGGCCAGAGCCCCAGGGTACAGGGCTCACAACAAAGTCTTCACAGAAGAACAGGAGAAGAGACTGCAGGCATATCTAAAGAGAGCAGCTGATATATATTTTGGCCTGAGTCCTAAAGAGGTTGGAGTAACACTGCAGACAGAGCTACACCACTATCGCCATTTGCCTAAGATAGCAAGCACCTCAGCTCCGGATCTGCCCCGGCTCTGAGGTGCTTGCTATCTGGGAATTAACCTCTTTTTTCATGCTGTTGTAGGTGCGAAAGTTTGCATATGAGCTGGCCGAAAATATTGGCCTCAAAACTCCATGTTCATGGGAGAAAAACCAGATGGCAGGGAAGGACTGGCTCACCTCCTTCCTCGAGCGCGACAAAACCCTGTCCACCCGTCGACCTCAAGCCACCAGCATGTCCCGTTCCACCAGCTTCAACAAGACCAACGTGACAGCGTTTTTTAAAAACCTAAAGACTGTCCTCACCGGCTATAATTTTATTTTGAAGCAAAGGACATCTGGAACATGGATGAAACTGGTAAAAATTTATATTTAGATAAATTAGAAAGCAACAGTGATTTGCAACAGCAATAATTCATTTCATTTATTATTTCAGGTACCACAACAGTTCAAGTGCCAGACAAAATCATTGCCACCAAGGGGCAGCGCCAGGTCAGTGCTGTGACCTCTGGGGAAAGAGGGACATTGGTGACTGTTGCCTTTGCTGCCAACGCACAAGGCAACTTTGTTCCCCCTTACTTTATCTTCCCAAGGAAGAAGTTCCAGCACCACTTCATCCGGGATGGCCCCTTGGCTGCACTGGTTCTGCCAATGGATCGGGTGGATGCAGGAGACCCGATTTCTTGGCATTTTTACAGCATTTTGCAAGGCACACCCGCGTGACCCCGGAGTCAAAGTTGCTGCTACTCTTAGACAATCATCCATCACACCTCTCTGTGGTAGCTATTGACTTCTGAAAGTCACATGGCATTGTACTCCTGTCTTTCCCCTCCACTGCTCCCACCGTCTTCAGCCGCTAGACCGAAGCGTTTTTGGTCCTCTGAAGCACTACATTAACAGTGCAGCAGACAATTGGATGCGAATGAACCCTGGAAGAATTTTGACCATCAACAACATCCCAAGTCTTGTGGCTAAAGCTCTGCCTCAAGCTGCGACAGCAAGCAGCATTTCATCTGGGTTCGAGTGTACCGGTATCTGGCCCTTGAATTCAGATATTTTCAGTGACAAACTTTGCTCCAGCTTTTGTGACCGACCGTCCTGCACCTGCACCAGCACCAGCTCCATCCCCAATGCCAGTGCCAACTCCATCACCAGCGCCCTCTTCATCACCAATGTCCGCTTCATCACCAGCGCCCTCTTCATCACCAATGTCCGCTCCATCACCAGCGCCCGCTCCCGTAAGACACCAGCAACTTAGCCAGAGCCCATTTGAGCTGCATCCCCATGAGTCTGCCATTCCTCTAGATGGTGAGAGTTTGTGTCTGTGTATGTCTTTAAATGTGCATGTTGAGCCTTGCCAAGCATTTATTATTTTTTTGAAATATTATCTATCCAGGTATGCTTGTGGTTCCAGGAACATCTAGTGGCATGCCAATACAGAGGTTCAGCCCAGAAAAGGTTTGCCCATATCCAAAGGCTGGCTCGAGGAAAGAAAATAAAAGAAGAGGCAGAAAGAGGTGAGCAGAGTGTCATTTTTAACTTGTCTTGATTTTCTTGCTTGTATAAAAACAAGCTGATTCTGACTACCATCTCATTGAATGTTGCAGGTCAACAGCAATACTGACCGACACCCCAGCTAAAAGCTGCCTTGGAGGAGGAGACTCAGCAGAGGGGCCAGAAGAAACGGTCCTCTTCAAAACGCCCAAAGAAGACGTCAAAAGAAAGAAGCGGATACACTGCAACCACAGTTTCTCGGGGCAATGAGGAGGAATGTCTTGTTTGTGAGGAGACATTTGCCTCATCTTTGCCTGGAGAAGTGTGGGTGCAGTGCATCTTTTGTCTGCTGTGGTCACATGAGGCATGCACTGAGGGTGCAGCTCATTATATCTGTCACAACTGTGATGAAAATGTTTAAAACAAATGTGTGATTGTTTTTGCTTCTGTTTTAATGTCATTTTTATGATTGAATTGAATAAATGAGTGCATTGTATATTTACAATTGCATGTTAGCAAAGACATTGTTTGATTTTTTCAAATGAAAAACGACAGTAATTCAAAAGATTCCAGTTAATTTGATCAGGTTACTTTTGTCCCGCACGTGCGCTACTTTCATCCCGACTGGAGGGGTCGAAAGTAGCAATGCACAACTTCCATTGGACGGAAAACTATGCCAAAGTCAATATATATTGGGATGATTTAGCACCTGATATTGACAGAGCACACACAAAAGTAGTTAATCGCTCCGAATTTTTTTCGGTCTGTAATGTTATCTTTTAAAATGACGTTTATGTGAAAAATGTTACTTTTGTACCAGCTCTCCCCTACTTATCACCAGAATTACCTTCATTCGCTGAAGAGTTCTGAAATGCCGCTCTCGCTGGAAAAAAAGTTATGTCGCTGAGTGCCAGTGCATAGACCTAATTATAATTAATTATTTTTCTGAACTGAATGTAGCCCATTTGTCGCTGTTAGATCGCATAGGGGGAGAGAAGCCGTGTCTTCAATTGCCAAATGGGTAGCGGGTGGTTTGAGGACCCGCTATACACTTTCCTTAACCTGTGTGGTCTAGATAGCAATTGTAGGGAAAGCGCATAAACACGCCCACGGGCACACCTCCAGTCGCAAATAAAGGATTCGGCATAATGTATAGCGGGTAGTGTGGCCGCAAGATACCGTTTAGGGATAGTGGAAGCTGCTAAATGCATAATTCACGGGTAACGGGTAGTGGCAACGGGTAGGGCCGTATTAAAGATAGAGCCCTAGGTGTCTAACTTAATTTTCAAGGCACCTTAGCCATGGTGTAAGTGAAAAGATGAATGTGACACATACACTTGTTCACCTCCACCAAGGAGGTGTATGTTTTCACCGGCTTTGGTTTGTTTGTTTGTCTGTCTGTCTGTCTGTCTCTGTTAGCAGGATATCTCAAAAATGGCCAAATAGATTTTAACCAAACTTTGCCGGATGTTAGAATAGCACAAGAGGAACAAGTGCTTAAATTTGGGCATATCTAGGCCAAAGTACAGCTGAGATATAGGCCACAGTTCAAATCCAGCTATGCTGGCAGAGATTTCAAGTCTTTCCAATGGGCCGTGCTTTTGGGTTTTGCTGTCACCTGGTGGTGGAATGCAACAATACACTACATCAGCCAATGATAATCACCTAATATGATTGGCATGCTGTACAGTCTAAAGGAAGAGTTTTACATCTCCAGTTTTTTAATATGTTAGACCCAAGACCCATGCCTTCAAGCACTAAAAATATGACATTGATCACTTGTGTCCCTTTTGAGATATATACCGCTTATAATGACCCAAAATACGACTTTTCATTCTGAAGCAAACTTCCAAGGTTATTAAAACATTTAATACAACCATTGTGACTTTGATATTTTTTGTGGTCTTCAGAAAGTTGACCGACAGTTTGCATACCAAGTCTCAGGGCTCTATCTTAATTAGTTACTGAATAATAAATGCATAAAATTTTGAAAAAATTAATATGATTGGTGTTTTTTTGCTTTTTCCAGGCCACAGTACAGATAAACTAAACACACTGAGTAAAGAAAAGTAGCTTAAGCCAAGAGTTCAGCAACTATTCTGATGACAAAATGAAACTTGTGGGTCTGTCAGCTCTGAAAATCCATTTCTGAGGCCCTCAAACTCCCTCCAAAATTAAAGCTATTTTGTTAAAATTAATTAAATTTTCTTAAAAATGACTCCCCCTCCCTAAAAGAAGCTAAATCTCAGGAACTGGCAATAATTGGGCTTAATTATTTTACCATTTCACACCAGATATATAAATCTTCCACTGTGGGGAATATAATAAAAATTATTATTTTTTTGGTGGGGAAGTTCCTAAAATTTGGTTGATTTGACATGGAATGACCCATAAACAACACAGGGAACAGAGGCGTAGTGACACTACTGTACATCAGAGGAGTCACTGAACGTATACATGAATAAATATCCGACCACACACTAAGTTGAGACAGCTTTTGGTTCATCCAAACGACAAAATTGAACAAAACAATAAATGCAACGTTATATACCAGATACCATGCCGCTCTTGCAATAAAACGTATATTGGAGAAACAGAACGAAGTTTCAGCACACGAAAGAAAGAACACAAAACGGAATGCGATAAAGAAACGGAAAAGAGACAGACGAGATCAGTAAAAGAAAAGGCACAATAAGAGAACCTTAAATCAGCCATTGTGGACCATTGTAAAAGGGAAAATCATATTATGGACTGGGACAAGGCCAAAGTCTCATCCGCACTGAGGAAAACAGACACCAACGCTGGATCATAGAGGCGATAGAAATCCGGAAGCGAGTTCAAAGGACGATGAACCGGGACGAGGGGGTGTACATGCTGTCTCACACTTGGAGCACCGTTCTAAAGGGGCAAACAGACAACAGGAGGCGTGACCGACCTGTCAGATTTTGACAGGTTGATCACGCCTCAGTAACAACAGCTGATGAGACACGTCACACCACCATCAGGTGACGCTTTTGAAGAAGACAAGGTTCCCGTCGAAATATGTCAAGGTATGAATACACCACTATGTTTTTCTTTTCTTGTCTGATATAGAAGTTAAACCTTTATTTTTAGGATCTTGTATTCTGTATATATTCTGTATGCTGTATTTTGATGCCATTTTCTCATACTTGCTGTGGACAGACTGTTCTTGCTGTTATATGCCAGTCTTATACCAGTGAAGAATCAAATAAAGTTGGTTTTCTGTTCCTTGAATGATTTTGAAATTTTCGTATTTGTGTCACACTTTTGTTACCCAGTATTGTGAAAAGACACATATGGGTCCTTCTACAGAAACGACCACCTTTGGGATAGCATTATGTCAAAAAAAATTTTTTATTTTCATACATTTAAACTTCAATAACACTTTTAGTTAACCATTTTGCTTTATGAATCCACAAAAATTAGAGCTTAATCGATTACCATTATTTTTCTACACTCGCTTAAAACATGCTTCTGCTGTATTTTTTGTAATTGGTGTTACCTCATAAATTCACAAGTTTTCAATAGTTTTAAGAAATAATATTGCTTAACATATTCTGTACACATAGATAAACAAAAAAACATATGTATGATGCCTTTTCAAAGGCTTAGAACAAAGATAATCATAGTAACATAAATGATGGTAACACCAGTGACGGTAACACCAGTGACAATTTTCATGTCAAAGCCATTTTACAATATGGCAGTAATAGTAATTCAAACCAAATGTTGCTATTCATGTTGGCCTCATTAAAATGCAAAATAAAATCCAATTATATTACATTTCTTTGCATTTCCCTTCTCATAAAATGGGTAACACCAGTGACACCTTCTAAAATCCCCACATGAAATTGTGAGATGAAGGGTCAATTTTACAAAATATGAAAAGAGGCAGCAGACTTATCATGTTCATTCCATGACAGTCTCTCAACAAGTTGTTTGCTCAGTTGGAAATGATTTTATAAATGTTTTTATTTTTTTCAGAATAGGGGTTATTGTGAAGTGGTATCACCAGTGACATGACACCCGGGGACAGCCATTTCTATTCAATTATTTCTAACAGTGGTTGGAATTTTATTAAATTATGCGATCCATTTCATAAATGTGATATTGGTGTAAAAATTATTGCATTCAAAATGTGGGGAAAATATATTTTAAAACTTAAAATCTGACATTAAAGCTCCACACATCAGCCTGGGGATATGCAATTTTCATGCGCCTCAAATTTGGTATGATTGGTTAAAAATGAATTTGACCCAATGCCAATGCTCAAATTGGTATTACTATTCAAAGAACATCTCATATTACTCAAATATGTACATCTAATGTGAATATTAGCTATATTTAATTTGCAAATAGTATGCAAAGCCAAGGGACAAGAAAGTGGTTTTTCTGTAGAATGACCCATATACTAATAGGTCAGAGATTTACAAATGTTTTCCAAATCACAGCTTTTTTTTACTTGCATTTTCTGCAGCATCCCAAATTTCTTTTGAAAAATGCGGTTGTACATAATACAATCATTACACTGCAAGATTTGGTTTTAATGTGCTGATGGTAGGTAGTTTCTTACCCTAAAATATGTGCTTCCATTTGGGGCCACCCCTCCAATGGCAATGTCAGCCCCAGCCATACCCCCATTAGGACTGAAGCCGAGTCCAATCCACCCTGTGGTCTCCACACTCAGTTCAAATGTAATTTCATTGTCGAGTTCTTCAAACCCCCACCTTAACAAGACATTTTCTGCAAGGTCCAGGGGCTCTGTGAAAGGCAGGTCATCACTGCCTTTTCCCTCTGGCACCAGCACCCAGTTCAGTAAGACTGAGAAAAGGAACACAGCATACATCATGTTGCTCCAGTTGCTACCTGACACCTTTCTGAATGAGATGGAGTTGCCTGAGCCTTAAAAATGAGCTCAAGTGAGACAAACCTCCACAGGTCACTCCCCAATCTTGATCCCAGCCCCAGTTCTGACGTGCGTGCGTGTGTGTGTGTGTGTTAAAAGAGCAGCGCGGCAGGTATAGTACCAGTGTGGATAAAGGTATCGCTAAAGTTAACGAGAAGTTGGCTTCGCGTTTTCGTCCACCTTTCTCTGATCGGCCTGGCGGGTGGCGGAGGATTACAACAGGTGTCGGTGTAGTCCCGGCAGGCAGAACTTGGGGGGACTGTCGATAGGGGGGAGCGGTTTTTGGGTATGACTGGTGTGTACCTGATGTTATTGCAGGCCTTGAATTTTGGCTAGAATGAACTACCGCAACTGTTTAGGATACGACTTATTTACAAGTCAATCGATGTTTTTGTTATTAGAGTTTTAAAATATCTAATTCTATAAGAGGCGGTTAGAAGTAGGAGTAGTCATGAAGTAGAAACGCTTTCCTTATGGATAACAACTTAGACATTTATTGTCTCAAAATATTTATTAATACATTTATACTTTCTCGTTGGATGCCCAAAATTTTAAATCTTGCTCGTGTCCCTGTAAATGTCCATAATTTGCCGTGGCGAAATAGCAATTGGTCTTAATAATGCAAGACATTGGCTTGCACACAATTCGTAAATTGATAACTATACCGTTACATCTGAAGATAAATGGTTTACACTGTATACCTAAGGCGGATAAGTGATCATTTCTCACAAATGTGAAAACAAAATTAGTCCTGCTGTGAGGGCAGTTATTAATCCGCGCTAACGCATGACACTTGCAACTGAGAAGGGCTTTATCGCGTTAATTTGTCGGTAACAGCCAAAGTTTATTCTCGAGATTAGCTCTCAAAATATGAGTAAAAGGCGACAAAAGTTAGCACACTTTACGTTCAACCGTTTGATCCGACTGACCAAGTCACCGCTTTCTTGACTGAGAGTTGCTCGGCTTATAGCTACACAACGAGGACTATGGACGCCCATAGTGGACAATATTCAGATGAAAATGTAATCCCACTATTGCATTATAATTTTCCACTTATGAATGAGTTATTTGAGACAATATTAAACTGAAAATGCATTAATCCAATTATCACTTTCATTTTCACATACACATTTGGGAAATCTATGATTCAAATGATAATGAAAAGCTGTTTGACATTTCATTTTCAAAGTCATGCTCCGCAATACAGTGGACAATATTCAAATGCAATAAGCAAAACAGCACCCCCAGCCTATTGCATTTGCACTTACATGTCAACACGCTCTTTTAGGGTCAACATGAAAATGCAAATGCTATTTTCTGACTATTTGAAAATTATATTGAAAACGGCATTCAACATTTAATTTGCAAAGACTTAACTTGCTCTACTGAGGACAATATTCAAAAGCAATAAGATAAACAGCTCTCCCAGTCTATTGCATTTACATATACATGTCATCACGCTCTTTTAGGATCAACATGATAATGAAAATGCTGTTTTCTAATCACTTGGAAATAATAATGATATAATAATGATGACAACATTTGACATTTCATTTTCAAAGACTTATCCTGCAATACATGGGACAATATTCAAATGCAGTAAGGGAAACAGCACCTCCCAGTCCATTGCATTTTCAAATACATGTCACCACGCTCTTTGGGACACAATGAAAATTAAAATGCAATTTGTTAGCGTCTCATCAAGGTGGGTCTTCCGCTAGGATGTCACTCGTTAGGGGCGCGAACAGAAACCATTTTCCTCATTTGCATACCAACCAGTCAGCTTCTGGGTAGCGATTGTACCATAGACTGTATAAAAGATGGACGCAGCACCCTGGGGCCTCATTTATCATTGTGGATACACCTTTTTTTACACCCTTTTTCCTCCATTTTGTGCGTATGCACTTTTCTCCGCCAAATTTGGGATTTATTAAATCCAAACCTGACGGGAAAAAGTGCAGACATTTACGCCCATTTTGACCATGGCGCACCGTGATTTACACCCTTTTTGAAGAACAGGAGGAATTGGCGACGCAGCTGCTGAGTCAGAGAATTGCAGTGTGCGAGGGAGAGAGGAGCACGGATTACAGCCAATTTAAAAGAACAATCAAAGCCGCAGCAATGTCCGGTTTTCCTAATGTAATTGGAGCCATTGACTGCACTCACATCATGATTAGGGCACCATCGGTGAATGAATTCTTATATGTGAATCTCAAAAATGTGCATACGATCAATACCCAAATCATACGTGACGCCGACATGCTCATAACGAATGTAGTGGCACGGTGGCCTGGCTCTACACATGATTCATTCATCCTGATGCACAGCAGTGTGGGGGCGAGACTGGGGGCAGGCGCTGCGCGTGACAGCTGGCTTCTTGGTGAGTGCATGTAGGCTACACATATACTCATTCATTGAAAGCTGCTGCTTATAATCATCAATTCAAGGCTGATACTCACCCCATCGTTGTGACTTACAGGTGGCTACTTCCTGAGGGAGTGGCTGCTAGTTCCCATCCCGGACCCACAGGGTGGCCAGGAAACCCAGTATAATGAGGTCCATGCCCGTGCGCACTGCGTCGTGGAGCGCGCCATCAGGCTCCTGAAAGGCCGCTGGCGCTGCCTGGATGCATCGGGTGGTAGGCTCCTCTACCACCCGAAGAAGGTCTGCAGGATCATGTGGGCCTGTGCTATCGTGCACAATGTGGCAGTGAGGCGTGGGGTTGCGCTGCCACCGGGCCTCCCTCCACCCCAGCATGTGGACCCGGACCCACAGCCCCCTCCCCGTCAGGAGGGTTTTCAACGGGGACTAAGGACACGAGCTGCGGTGATGCAGTGGTCGTGAAGCCGCCCCCCCACCTCTCACCCCTCATGTTGAGCTAAAGAATGTGTGTATATAGCCTACAAGTTTCTCAGTTTCAGTCTTGCAAAGTTGTGTTTAGTTTTCAGTATTGCAAGAACCTCATATTTCACTCCTTGTACATTTGATGTCTTCAAGTTGAGACAGAAATAAATTCATGTATATCAAACACAACATTGTAATTTTTGTCCATCTATGCAACTGAAACAAAACACACACCTACTGCATTTGACAAAAGATTCGACAAGAAGGTTTTTTTTTTTATTGCCTCTGTAAGACTTGTGAGCGCAGCACTCAGTGGTTTTATGCTTGTTGGTGTGGCCGGGGCTGTGGCTGATTAGATGAGATTGTTTTAAGGTCCGGAGGAGAAATTGTTTGGTCCAACATTATGTTTTCATTTCTGTTGTGATTCTCTACGTGTTCTTAGTTATATGTTCTTGTTCCTAAATAAAGCACAAGACAAAGTGATCATACAGAATTAGTGCAAATACCTGCCGAAGAGGACTTTTTTCCTCGCCTATACCTCACTAACAAGCACTAGTTTCTCACTCTCTGAGAAGTTTCGCTTCTTTCCGCGTTTCCCATCCATACTTCACCGTCTTCCACTGATGTCACTCCACAAATCCTCAGAGTACACATGGCTACTTTATATGCAGGTACTCATTTGCATTGACCATACACGGTTGTGTCTGGGCGTGTAGAGGGCGGGATATGAGGCGTGTTCACGTCCGCACTAATCTTGGGTCCGGTGTGATTTATCAATGGAAATTGCGGAGAGCTGTGCGTACGCACAGTTTGATAGATCTGAAAAGGGTGTAAATATTTTGGGTGTCAGCCATTTTTGGCTTTTCGCCGTACGTGAAAATTTAGTAGCACTTTTACACCCTTTTTGATAAATGAGGCCCCTGGTCTGAAAAATGAAGTCCATGCGAAAGCACCGTAAAATGGCATTCTATTTAATGGCCAGCAGATGGCGACGTCGGTGGCTGCAGAAAGAAGTTCAATGCTGTAGAAGTCTATGAGAAAATGACCCTACTTTCCCACCTGATTTTTCATTTAAATAATGATTTTTCACATTATTTTATGGTAGCCATAGCAAGTTTCAAGTCTCCTTCGATATACCATGATGTTCATTTTTGTAAATTATGGTCCCATATAGACTAGAATAAAGGATAAAGCCAGAATATGCTTTAGGGGCGTGGCTATCCTCTGGCCCTCGTCTGATACGGTCAGATCCAGAGCCATGGTCCTCCCCGGATCTTCAATACACGCTCTCGTCCAATAGAAATCACATCCGGTTTCAAAATGACAACATGGGGCAATTCAAATTGCCAAAATCGAGGCTTCCTTTATAGTATGCTGAAACCAATGGGTGACGTCACGGTAGCTTCGTCCATCTTTTTATCGAGTCTATGGCTTGTACACACGGAGGCTTACAGATAATGTCATGATGGCAAGGCACATGAGGCAACGTTGCGCTTTGGATGTAGCCATCTCGGCAGCTAATATGCCAGCTAACGTTAACTAAGGAAAATATTTGTAAATGATCATCGCATTAAAGCGATATGATTTGATTTTTGCCCTGACTCTATTAACTGAGCTAGCTGTAATATGCATGAACTGATCCGAGGCTTCGCGGCAGTGTTGTGCGACTGCAACCCAAGTGTGCTTGCAGATTTCAGAGACGTTAGCTAGCTTGCTAGTGAGTCTAAAAGCAATCGCTTAGGTACAGCTAGCTAGCTATGATGCCTACTGGAGAAGCTCTTACAGCCCTGATTTGTCACTTTCAAGGCCATCTCGCACACACGACCTCTTTCCCCATTGATCAGCAGCTTCTTTTCCCTAAAGAACAAACTGACAGTTCAGCCTGAGACATGTTATTTCATAGCTAGTTAAAGCAGCATTATACTTCCATGCGTGCTATAGCGTATTACATTACTCCAGATAAAACGCTATCTGTCTTCCCACCCTGCTGACGCTAGTTAGGGGAAATGTTTGTCATCATTTTTATACTTAATCTCTGTGATTCGGTTTTTGCCCTAGCTTCACAAGCTAGCAAGCTGACAGCGATTGCTCTTGTGCTTGCCGATTGTTCTTGAGCTAGCCAGGTAATGAGCTATCCATTTAACATTCCCAGAAATCTGATAGTACTGTTGGGACGTACAAATGTGCTGCCATACATATCAAAGAAGTTCATACTACAGCAGGTTAAGTTAGCAAGTGAGGAACATCGTTTTCAGCCAGTCAGAGTCATCAAAACTTCTCCCATTGCTACGTGGCTTGAAAATCGCGATTAAACCAGGAACAGCGGCAGCCTGACTGCTGGCCGTTTATCGGACCGGTCTGCATGATGCATACATTGTGCATGTTTCAGGAGTGGCGAACTTGCAACTCGGCAAGCAATCGCTGTCAGCTAGCTAGCTTGTGAAGCTATGGTGCCCTATCCGTACCTCCTGCCCGATCGGTTCTGTGCATGCGCAATGCCAGTACTGCGCAAGTGCATGGAATCACAGCACGATTTGTACCACGCATGTGTGAACGTTTTACTTGACGGCAGCCAGTGACTTCTTTTTTGGGCTGGGCTGGCAGCGGCCGCTATAAATGCGAATGTCGCTGAGTATCTGAGTGACTGACTGACCAACTGACTGCCTGAGTGATCAAGTTCAACTATTGGCTGGCCGGCGGGGAAGAAGTTCAGCGATTGGTCGGCCGGATGGGAAGCACTTCAACGATTGGTTGGCGACGATTGGCTGGCTGGCTGTTCAGCGATTGGTTTGCCGGTGGGGAAGAACTTCAATGATTGGTTGGCCGACGATTGGCTGGCTGGCTGGCCAGGCGTCGACTTCACTCGTATTTACTGGTCTGTGCGTTGTAAATACATGGAAATACAAATACAGTCTCGGAATTTCGGCATTGAGACATTGCAACAGAAACTGAATACTTTGCTGCTGTTGATTCTTGGATTTGAGAGTTTTCCGCAGAAATGGAAACTAAAAAGTGGAATCGAATGCGCCACACTCATTTTTGCGTGTGATGGACTATTTATGTACACGGTGGAAGTGGCGCCGGCACTATTATGTTTCAGTATTTTCAAAAATACCAGAAGAATTCATGAGTTGGTTCGCTTGAACAGAAGCAGTAGTGGTGGCCGCTTTGATTGTATCTATGAGAGCGACTGTAACCGACACCAATGAAAACAATAAATTTAAGAAAATATTAAGTTTAAAAGATCGCGCCGAGCTGGATTGGAGACCCCGTCATTGAAGTGGCTACTTCTCCACTACGTTGTTGTACCCACTGCGCCAACGTAACACGACCAGTACTTGAATCCAGAATGGCTCTGCTTGAATCCAGTCTAGCAATAGACTGCAATAATCAGGTAAATGTACTGTTAAATTAAAACACATTTTGTGCATATAAAATGTTCACAATGTGCAATTTCTGACGCCAATGAATGTTTCTTGGCGATATTGGTTGCCATTTTATGAAAATGAATGCGTATTTTCTTCTAATGGACAGCAAAAGGTGGATTAAATATTCATATAGCGGATGCATATGATGTACTTGCCCCATGGACCTATGAGGAGAACTGGACAGACAAGAAAGGCTGGAACGCACGCCGACATGGGCGTAGCGGTCAAGCTGATATCGCAGGTCACGTGATGCCATGGGGGCCAAAAAGAAATTTCTCCATAGGGGATAATTGAAAAAGACACGCTGATAAATCCTTGAATAAATTTTTTTGACAGCCACAAATTATGGATACCGAAACTGTTTATTTTTCTCTTTTAAATCATTGATGCCTCGTTTCTCGGCAAAGACAAAATGTTTTATTTATATTTAGGCTATGCAAACACCAACGGGTCCTCATATGTGAGCGCGTTCTCGTCTCCTCCGAATTTAGCACTGCAGCGGATGTGAGTGGGTGGAGCAATGGGCATTCCTTGCCGTCTGTCTGTGCTCAACATTAAAGCCGTAGCCAAGTCGGTAAAGTGAGCTGGCGACGTTACGGTGCAAATATATTGAGCAACAAAAATAAACGCAAGTTAATTAAAGACAGACCGCAAAATAAGTTTGCGCGTAATTATCATAGAAAATCAAATTTACTAATTTCGAGCAGATCTGGGCTGATCAGAACCGCGAGGTCCTCGAGGCTTTACCCGGGATCTGTCATGCTTGCTATTATGCTGCCCAGATTTACGACGCAGATGTTGATGTGATTGCTTATAAGATGTTTCTGGGTCCATAGCGGGTTAAATACCACTACTAAGGGTTGCTGGCCCTGTGCAGTGGGCAAGCAGGCTGCCCTCTTCTGTACTTGCGTTCCTCAGTGGGTAGCTTCTGGAGTGGAATCATATAGAAACACAAATCACCAGTACTAACACCAGAGAGGCTATCTTGAAAGGAACAGTGGGCTAACCCAAGCAGGGGATGATCCTGATTTTTTTTTCAGGGTTTACTCCCATAGATCCGCTGCATTTTGCAATACTAGGGGCGGCGCTAAGAGCCACAGCATGTGGTCTTCGGCATGTGAGAGGCTAGGTAGTGCGGCCACTTGCTAATGATAAGCCGTATGTTATGCATCACATGCCGCTGGATATGGGGAGACCAGAAAAGGGCATTCCTTGCCGTCCATCTGTGATCAACCTTATAGACGTAGCCAAGCCGGTAAAGTGAGCTGGCGTTACGGTGCAAATATACTGAGCAACAAAAGAAACGCAAGTTAATTAAAGGCAGACAGGAGAATAAGTTTGCGCGTAATTATTGAAAATCTATTTTATTACCAGCGTGTACACATTTACACTCGTTTCATCAAACTTTTCTTTGTTTTGCAGTCACTTTGAATAACCAGAAGAGCACATTTACTAACTAGCTGACTTGCGTTTCTTTTGTTGCTCAGTATATTTTTGCCATTTTATTTTAATTGATGAATGGCCGTAATATGTAGCAACTCGATTGCCACACTTCATGTAGCGCGGCAAAATGTACAGTAAGCTAAGGCCGCTGTTGTGACATCCTAGAACCATGTACGCAGCCAACACTCACCTTACTTTTTCATATTAAAATGATATGGATATATCCATGAACTGAGTTGTATATTTCCATTACTTTGAATAGCACCAATTCACATTACTCTATTTTGATGCGTTATGCATAATGTGTCAGCTGAGTAGCATCTAACGTAAAGTCCATATGAGTGCATTTATAGCACTACATAAATTCAGTTCGAACACTGCTTAGCGAACCATTTATTAACCATTCTTCTTTGTTAAATTACTTACAGACCTTCATACATGATGACGAAACTTTTCAGCAACTTGACAGATGAGATCCAAAATGTTAACTTTTTTGTGCATGATCCGAACAAGCACTGAACATATATAATCATTATTTGTGGTACAGCCTTTATTAGATCGAAGTTCTTGGAAGGTGGAAACGTCAGAGTATATGAAATCCGGACATCTAATGTTCGTGGGCAGCATCTGAGATCAACGGGAGTGATGCAGGTAGATTCGACGGTGTGGCTGATTTTCATCTGAACAAAGATGTACCAGTCCTAAAAAATGTAACAGTTGAGCATGAGACGAAGATCGAATAGATGTACAACCCCAATTCCGAAATAGTTGGGACGAAGTGTAAATTGTGAATAAAAACAAAATGCAATGACTTTCACATCACATGAGCCAATGTTACTCACAATAGAACATAGATAACATTTCAAATGTTGAAACTGAGACATTTTACATTTTTATCCACAAAATGAGCTTCTTTCAAATTTTCTGGCTGCAACAGGTCTCAAAAAAGTTGGGATACAGGCAAAAAAAGGCCTGAAAAGGCTAGCCTAAATTACGCAGAGCCAACCACTATCATAAAATTGAGTACCACAACTACAATCGATGTTAACTCGCACTTAGAAATGTAATGAGACAGTATTCAAATTATAATCAAGACAGACTTTATTGGAAAGGGAATTGTGGGGGGGTGGGATAGAAAGGCACGGCCTCCGGTTCGCTGACATGCAGAAATTCATGGATGAACTGTTCAATGCACTCCAAGAGGCTCAGATATCTCTGGGGAAAGACGGAAAAAAAGAGCTTTAAAACAAAGGTAAAAATAACGCAGTACAATGTGCGTAACATTTCACGGTAAACCCACATTTTACTATACTCCAAGGAATGGTTATAAGTAGCGCGAAGCTAAGTTACGTTAGCTAAAAGTAAATTAGCTTGCCAGAATTGACAAAAGTTTAAGGCTCCTGACTTTAAAACACATCGGTTTGTAAGGCACGTGCAGTGCGTTGTGTGTTCGGTTTGTTGTCTTGAATCCGGAGAAGATAATGGAATTCGCACGCAGACGAGCAAGAATCGTCTGACTCCATTAATGGAATTCTGACCACTGCAGACTGCACCCTGATGTAAGTATGAGCGGAACAAAAAAAAAAAAACATAGGCGCCGATAAAGGTTTAATCATAGTTTGAGATACAATTTTAAAACACAAGTGCAATATCAAATGTTTAAAACGATTGTTATTTCACAGGGAAGTAATGATTTCAAATGATTTCAAACTCAAAAATGTCGGCAAAATAGTTGACTTGCTGTTGTGTAACGTGACATTGCTCAGGGGTGCGTTTCCCGAAATCACAGATTCTAACTTCCATAGTTGGAACCATTGACTGTGAATGGACGAACTACGTAAGTTGCTGCAACTACGCTTTTGGGAAACGCGCCCCAGGCTCGTGTCCTCTTTAGTTCAACAATGAATAACTACTGGTTACCTGGATGTAACTCCAGTTCTATGAGTATGTGCGTAGCCCTCTAACGGGCTTCACTATTGGTTTACCCCTCCGAGGCCCCGCCTCGGTGCCTGAGAAAGAAAATTGACCTCACCTGCTCCGTAGGAGGGGTAGCATACTCACCTCCTATAAAGCTTTGGTGCTGCCAATGCTCGTCTCCCTTTGAAACTCAGCATCTCACACTCGGGGCCAGCTGGGCAGGTTGTTACGACGACGTACTCATAGAACTGGAGTTACATCCAGGTAACCAGTAGTTCTATTTCGTACGTGCTCCGCCCTCTAACGGGCTTCGCTATTGGTTTACACCTAAGGCGAAGGCCGTTAGGGATGGATGTACTCCCAGGTGGCCCCAACCACAGAGTTCCATCAGAAACCAAGAGAAGCCCTTCCACACACTGGGGCGAGCACCGCCAGACTGCGTACCCCGCCCCAGGTCATGGCATAAATCCACACACACGTTAGCCTCGGAAGGGGGCCCCACTGATAGGGCTTCTTCCATTAGCTGTCCATTCACCGTGACAAGCCCCCCCACACCTCTGGGCGGGGCGCACCCAGACCACACCGCCTCAGGCTGTGGAAACAACACTATCCAGTGTTGGACAGGGACCCTGTCGATACGGTTCCCAATACTGAATGTGCGACCGTGCTAGCTGTCATATCCCTGAGATATGACTGCGCAAAAGTCGATGCAGACGACCAAGAAGCCGCCCTGCAAATTTCCTCTACAGATACGCCCTTAAATAGCACTGAAGAGGATGCAATGCCCCGGGTCGAATGCGCGGTCAGACCTGCTGGAGCAATGAGACCCACTGCTGAATAGGCTCTGCAGATGGCGTCACAGATCCAGTGGGCGAGGCGTTGTGCTGACAGGGGGGCCCCCTGAGCCCGCCCACCATAGCAAACAAACAGTTGATCTACCCTCCTGATACTTGCCTTGCGCTTCAAGTACAGACTGAGCGAGCGCACTGGGCATAGCTTGTGCATCCGTTCCTGTTCGCTGGTAGCATGGGGCGGTGGACAGAAGGCCTGCAGTCGGATGACCAAAGATTTGAAACCTGTGGCGATTACCTTGGGCTGAAAGGCCGGGTTAGGACGCAGCTCCACTGACCCTTGGTCCTCCCTAAGGGTCAAGCAAGACGGGTGCACAGAGAGAGCACCCAGCTCGCTCACCCTCCTAGCTGACGCCAAGGCCAAAAGGTAGGCAGTCTTGATAGATAGCATATGCAGGTGTGCCTGGTCCAGGGGTTCAAATGGTGGCCCTGTCAGACCATCCAAAACTGTTTGCAGATCCCACTGAGGGATTATGCGCTGCATAGGGGGTCTTAGTCTGCGGACACCCTTCAAAAATCGTTTTACCAGGGGGTGACTTCTGGCTGTGAAGCGGTCAAACCCATCATGTCGGCTGCGCCGCTGCAGCAAACACCCCCAGAGTGGATGCTGCGCGCGGCCCCTCGAAGAGTCCCTGAAGGAAATCCAGCACCCCTTGAAGGGGGCATGAGCGGTTCCAGCCTCTCGCCTGACACCAGCCAACAAAAATATGCCACCGGGCCTCATAAGCTTTCGATGTGGTCGGTGCACGTGCGCACTGGATTGTGGACAATACTGACTCTAGCAGGCCCAACTCACTCAGTCTCACCCTTTCAATTTCCAAGCCATGAGGGGACTGGCGAGAGTGGCACCCGGCATCTGACTCTTGGCCGAGGGAAGGTCCGGAATCCTCAGCAGGCCTGCCACCACCAGCTGGATGAGATCCGGGAACCACCTGGCACCCGGATTCATTGGTGCCACAATTATTATTATTATGCTGCTCCCGCACTCTGTGGAGCAGTGGCATCAGCAGTCGCCGGGGCGGGAACACGTACAGTAGGCCGGCTGGCCAGATTGGATGGGCCAGCGCATCCACCCCCATGGGAGGATTGTCGGTAGGCCTCAGGGAGAACCAAAGCCTGCTTGCAAACAAATCCACCACTGGTCGACCGAACAGTTTCCAGATCTGCTCGGCCGTCTCCGGGGGGAGGTTCCAATCCTCCTCGGGCAGGGCTCCCCTGGATAGCGCATCCGCCCGAGTGTTGAGGATGCCAGGAACGTGCCGGGCTCTCAGGGAGCAGAGATAGCGATCTGCCCAAGTTAGGATGGAAACGGCTATCTTGTGCAGGGCTGGTGACCTGACTCCCCCCTGCCTGTTGAGATAGGCCACTGCTGTTGTGTTGTCCGATCTCACCAGAACGTGCCTTCCTTCCAACTGTGGGGCGAAATGATGCAACACCCTCTGAACCGCCATGAGTTCCAGTAGGTTTATATGACGCTGAGGCCCCTGCCATGTCCCTGCGACAGAAGCGGGGCCGCAAGCCCCGCCCCATCCTGTGAGGGAGGCATCTATGAATATGTGGGTGTAGTGTGACACACACCCCATCCAAACCCCCTCGCGGAGCCGGCAGGGTGAGACCCAAAACGCCAATGCTCGTCGAGCTCGCATTGGTATGCTGAGCATGCACTGTTGATCCCGCCTTGGGTCCAGCCGGAGGCGTATGAACCAGCGCTGGAGCTCCCTCATATGCAGCAGCCCCAGGCGGACTACTGAATGGGCAGCAGACATCATCCCCAGTTATGACATAACTGCTATCGCCGGCACCGAGATGGCGTCTCGTATCCTTTGAGCCTGGGACAGAATCGCCTCTGTCCTCTCCACTGACAGCCGTGCAATCATAGATCGGCTGTCCAAACGAAGCCCTAGATACAGTGCTGTCTGACTGGGCTGCAGGGTGCTCTTGTCGTAGTTGATAGCAAAGCCCAGCTGAGTAATATGTTGTCTTACCAACATAGTGTGGGTAACTGCCATCTGCCTGGAGGGGGCCAGGATCAGCCAATCGTCCAGATAGGTCAGGATCCGTATCCCTTTCTGCCGGAGCGGCGCCAACGCTGTCTTCACACATTTGGAGGATGTTCGAGGTGCCAGGGAATATCCAAATGGGAGGCGGCAAAACTGGAAGCTCTGATCTTCCAGTGCAAAGCGTAGGAATTTTTGATGGCGCAGCAGAATCAGGACATGAAAATAAGCGTCCGTCAAGTCTATTGACGTCATCCAGTCTCCTGGCCTGACACATTCCAGCAGAGACCTCACTGTTAGCATCCGGAATGGTCCGCGCGCAATATGCATATTCAGCTCGCGAAGATCCAGAATGGGTCTCAGGCCTCCTGATTTCATGGGAATCAGAAAATACGGGGAATAAAACCTCGCTTGAGCTTCTGACTGGGGAACCAGCACTACGGCCCCTTTTCTCAGAAGTGAATCCACCTCTTCCCTCAAAACCGCCCTCTCAGCGGAATTGGGGAACTTCGTCCGTATAATGCCTCTGAATTGAGGAGGATGGCAATGAAACTGCAATGCATATCCCTTCCGCAGTGCTCTGTCCAGCCAGCTTGGGATGGGGCGCACAATCTCATCCAGGACTGATAATGGTTTGTGAGTGGCGCAGCAGTTAGTTCTATGGTTCGATAATCTGGGCCCTCGCGACGCCCTCCCCTGAGGGAGGGGGGGTCGACGGGGGCCCTGTCCCAAAGGGCTGAGAGGATAATAACAGCAATGTTTCCGCTGCCTGCCCAAGCACGGTGCCTGGTGAC
Source organism: Gymnothorax javanicus (assembly GCA_029692085.1). Lineage (NCBI taxonomy): Eukaryota > Metazoa > Chordata > Actinopteri > Anguilliformes > Muraenidae > Gymnothorax > Gymnothorax javanicus. The sequence goes on from CM056198.1 coordinate 77,453,939, forward strand.
TCGCTCACCAAGGACGGCGGGGGCACATCTATTTCTGCATTAAACGACAGCCTTTTTTGCCGTTTAACTTCAGAAATATTAACATCCGAAGATACATCGGTCTGTGGGGTCGAACGAGTGAAGACCTTCTCCACAGGTTCATGCATGCAGGTACCAATGTCACGCATGTGAGAACACTCCGCCTCTTGGCTCCGAGATGTAGCGTGGCTGACAGTTCTCATTCCGCATACACCAGAAGGAGGAGCATGTTGACGTGTGCTAAACACTCTGCTGGGACCAGACCAGCTAGAGGTGTTAGCCACATGCTGGTTATCAGCCAGAATTCGTGAACATTTCCTCAATGGTAACACACCAGGAAGAAACGAATGCCCCAAACTGTCAGATTCGTTCTGAATCAAACCATCATTGTATGAAGATAGGGTATTGAATTTTGGTTTAGTCACTAAGTTCGTACGTGTGCTACCCCCGCGGGTAGCACAACGCAACCCTACTCGGCGGTTAGTTAGCCAGTGCCTCATAAACAGGCTATTCGCCGATGAAGCCCCACTCTGTAGATTCGTTTTTGGTGAAGATGAGAATACACGAGCCTCATGCACCGTGTTTCCCTTATTATCTCCGATAACGGGAGAAAGAGCCATTTCGTTTTCCCCAGTAGAGGGTATTGGATTACCTTGAATGCTAGCACCTGAAACAACCGGTGTGTCGGTGTGTGCAACATGAGAACAGAGCGACCCAGAGGCCGTATACTGGTAACGTTTTTTATTAAAAAACTTTCCAGAATTTGAGCATCCGGAAGCCGCCCCCCTGGAGCGGCCCTGGTGAGACTGCTGCGGTTGTAGTTGGCGTGGCTCTGGATCCGGCTGACTTGGGTCCAGAGACGACCGGTCGTCAGACGACCTGCGGCGGCTTGGCGGTGGTTGGGAGAACCTGGGCCTGTGCGACGGCTGTTGAGGGCGCAGGTGAGAACCCAGCTGTTCCGATGCCTTCCGGGCTGCCTCTAGCCAGTCGACCATTGTTTGGATGTCTGGACCAAATAATGAGGCAGTGCAGATGGGTGCATTCATGAGCACGCGCTTCTCCCGCTCCTTTAGGGAGGACAGCCCCAGCCAGAGGTGACGGTGGCCAACCTGGGCGGCACACATGCTTCTCCCCCCAACAATGGCGAACGCCAGTGACATTCGTAGCATCGCCGCCGCCGTCGTTTGCACTTCCAGGATCTCTCCTGGAGAGAGCTCCGTCCTCTGATGGGTCAGCCGATCGACAGAGCCAGGAAGAAATGCCATGTTGTTAGCTAACGCGACCACCTGAGCCGCGTTAGCATAACAGTGGTCAAGTAGGCTCGCTGTCATTCTGTCCCTCTCGGACAGAAGGAGCGGCTGACCGCCTGGCCACACGGAGGCAGTTGGGAGCAGACACCACCGGACCGCATCTTCAATTGCCGGAACGACCACATCCCACTCCCAGTCTTCCACGGTGGAGTACGGAGCGTAGGAGACTGCCGGGGATTTAGCGCCCATTGGGTTCTTCCAATCCCGCTGAGCATATCCGAAAAGGGGCACCACCCTTGGACAAGCTACCCTAGGTCTTGGTCTCGACTTTGGCTCGGCCAGGAAGCCAATCGTGAAGTCATCAGCTTGGGCGCTAGTGGAGGGCTGCTGAGGCAGGGGCATCCCCATCCGCTCCGCTGCAGACTGGAACAACCCAGGCAGATCGTCCAAAGGATAGCGGTGTTCCGGGGGAGGCTCATCGTCACGGAAGAGGGTCGCAGGATCCTCTACGTAGACACGCCTGTCATCCTCCTCGTCGTACTCGTGCCAAGGTTTGGAGCGGGTTGCTGCCGCCCGCTCTCGGACTGGCCCCGAGCCAGCCCGGAGGGTGCGTGCAGCCCACACGAATTGTTGCCCCGCTCCTGCTCCTCCCGGGGGAGCGCTGCACAGGCAGCGCAACAACCAGCTTCCTCATGGTGATCCCAGCCCAGGCAGACGAAGCAGTCGTCGTGTTGGTCTTCAGACACCGTGGGAGCGGCACACTGCTGACAGAATTTTTCCATTTTTTTCGCGACACAAGAAGTGACAATTACATGCGAATCCAAGATTCTCTCAGGCTAAGCTAAACGAGGCTTTATAGGAGGTGAGTATGCTACCCCTCCTACGGAGCAGGTGAGTTCAATTTTCTTTCTCAGGCACCGAGGCGGGGCCCGGAGGGGTAAACCTAAACCCAGAGCACGCATTTAAATAGAACCACATTTCCGGAGAAAAGTGAACGTGAACACGTGCCCTGGGTCGGAGTTCCAGTTGGAGCCGTCATGGACACGGATACCATGTTCATGAGCCCCACACTACGCATGTGTGAGCAAAAGTCACACGCACTGGGTCCGGAAGCTTGGCTCCCATGTCGCATGCTGGGCCATTGAGCCATTTCCATTGAAATGAATGGGCGGCCATTTTCCAATTGTACAAAAACCCAAAACCAGTGAAGTTGGCACGTTATGTAAATCGTAGATAAAAACAGAATACAATGATTTGCAAATCCTTTTCAACTTATATTCAATTGAATACACTGCAAAGACAAGATGTTTAATGTTCAAACTGAGAAACTTTATTTTTTTTTTTTTGCAAATAATCATTAACTTAGAATTTAAAGGCAGCAACACATTGCAAAAAAAAGTTGGACAGGGCCTTTTTACCACTGTGTTACATCACCTTTCCTTTTAATGACACTCAGTAAACGTTTGGGAACTGAGGAGACCAATTTTGAAGCTTTTCAGGTGGAACTCTTTCCCATTCTTGCTTGATGTACAGGTTGTTCAACAGTCCGGGGTCTCAATTTTACGCTTCATAATGCGCCACACATTTTCAATGGGAGACAGGTCTGGACTACAGGCAGGCCAGGTACCCGCACTCTTTTTACACGGAGCCATGCTGTTGTAACACGTGCAGAATGTGGCTTGGCATTGTCTTGCTGAAATAAGCAGGGACGTCCATGAAAAAAGACGTTGCTTGGATGGCAACATATGTTGCTCCAAAACCTGTATGTACTTTTCAGCATTAATGGTGCCTTCACATATGTGTAAGTTGCCCATGCCTTGGGCACTAAACCCCCCCATACCATCACAGATGCTGGCTTTAGAACTTTGCTTCTATAACAGTCCGGATGGTTCTTTTTCTCTTTGGTCCGGAGGACACGACGTCCACAGTTTCCAAAAACAATTTGAAATGTGGACTCGTCAGACCACTTTTCCACTTTGCATCAGTCCATCTTAGATGAGCTTGGGCCCAAGAGCGTTTCTGGGTGCTGTTGATAAATGGCTTTTCGCTTTGCATTGTAGAGTTTTAACTTGCACTTGCAGATGTAGCGACGAACTGTAGTTACTGACAGTGGTTTTCTGAAGTGTTCCTGAGCCCATGTAGTGATGTCCATGATGTCGGTTTTGATGCAGTACCACCTGAGGGATCGAAGGTCACAGGCATTCAATGTTGGTTTTCGGCCTTGTCGCTATGTGCAGTGATTTCTCCAGATTCTCTGAACCTTTTTGACGATATTACGGACCGTAGATGATGAAATCCCTAAATTTCTTGCAATAGCTCGTTGAGGAATGTTGTTTTAAACTGTTCAACAATCAGCTCACACATTTGTTCACTAAGTGGTGACCTCGCCCCATCCTTGTTTGTGAATGACTGAGCATTTCAGGGAAGCTGCTTTTATACCTAATCATGGCACCCACCTGTTCCCCAATTTTCACCTGTGGGATGTTCCAAATAAGTGTTTGATGAGCATTCCTCACTCTCTCAGTCTTTTTGCCACTTGTGCCAGCTTTTTTTGAAACATGTTGCAGGCATCAAATTCCAAATGAGCTAATATTTGCAAAAAATTACAAAGTTTATAAAACATTAATAACTTGTCTTTGCAGTGTATTCAATTGCCCAAATCATTGTATTCTGTTTTTAGATTTACAATAATGCCAACTTCACTGGTTTTGGGTTGTATATCCAGTGAAATATAAAACATAAAGTCTTTTAAAAAGTTCCTTTCGATTTTGTTGCATTACGAGCACAATCCGACCATTATTAGGCTAATCTTCTTCCACGATAGATTGGTTTGGTTTGTTTCAGTCCTTTATGCTTGTTTTCTCTGGAACCGGTTGCGAGATTCCATAGAGATAGAGGAATGTAACACATCGTATCAATCTAGCGTGAAAGAATCATAACAATGGTCGGAAAGTGTTTTTAATTTCCCTATTCAATCTCGCAACTGATGCGACAGTTAACAAGCATGGAGGACAGTATCGATTGCGAGGTTGAATAGGGGAATTAAAAACACATTCCGACCATTGTTAAGATTCTTTCAAGATAGATTGGTACAATGTGTTACATTCCACCATCTCCCTTTTGAATTTCGTAGCCGGTACCATGATTATTTCCTTAATCTTCCTATTGAATCTCGCATCCGATACGAGAGAAAACATGTACAATGAAGGGACTTGGGATACACTATCATCGGAGGTGTTTAGTAACGAAGTACATGCACATCGTTACAGTACTTAAATAGTTTGAGGGTTTATACTTTACTTGAGTTTTTTTTAAACCTGGACTTTTACTGTACTACATTTAAAAGATAAAAAGGATGCTTTCACTTCCTTCCTTTGACACTGGCCACTTTTTTACTCGTTACAAATTAAAAGATGCATGCAATTCATCATTTAAAGCTGCAGTTGGTAAGTCTTATAAAAGTAACTTTTTGTCATTTTTGCTAAACCTGTCACTGTGTACAGACAGTATTACATAAAACTAGTACTCTGTAATTTAAAAAAGGCTCCTTTAAACCCGCATACTGCTCCTACTGCAATTTAAAAGAATCGTTTGGTCCGACCAGAAAGAACCAATTAGAGCCAGAATGGTGTCTGACAGCCGTCAAACAGTGCACATGCACGCGCTGCGGACAGCCTCCTCCCCCTTCCTCCTCAGTTCACGCCAGTGCTCAGTCAAGCTCAAATCTCCGAGAGAGGGTTCAGGAGCTTAGAGAAAATAATGGCGCAACAACAGCCTTCAGCGAGGAAAAAAATACCGATGCCTCCGTTACCGACAACAGCACACACGGCTAAGACAAGTAAGAAGAGGAAGCTAGAAAAAAAAAAAAAAGCACAAAAAGAAAGAATTAGACAAAGCCTGGAATAAAACAAGAGTGAACATTGGAGTGGCTTTTCAGAGGTGGAGGGAACTCCTGGATCTGGAAGGATTAAAAACTGACTCAGAGTTTGCGACTTTTCTGCTTGACAGGTAAACCCCTGCTTTATTCGTTGATTCATTTTTGCTCCGCAATGCTCTACAAATAAGCGAGTTGGCGTCGCTCACATGCGCAGCTGGTGGGCAACTAACCCCAGCCCTAACCGGCATCAATTCAGTTTCGCTCTGCAAATAAGCGAGTGAACGTTGCTTACAAGCACAGTCGCTGTTCGAATAGCCAGCGTCTTGTAATTGCTACAGTACTCCGTAGTGCATATAATGTTACTGTGATGTTGCAGTCGAGCTAACGTTAGCTTGTTTCCGATGCTAGGGCTAACATTACTGGCGTCGTTTTATTAGAAAGTAGCAGAAAATATCTTCATGAAGTGACCTGGCAGTCTTATCGGTTATGTTGTTGTCCTCATAAATATGTGTAACGTTTCTGTGCTCTCACAGCTAAATGCTGTCATACATGGTTTACCGGCCATTCAGCAGGATTCACAACTGTTTCTGTACGGGTAACTTACTGAAATAAGCGTGTGCTGGGTTTTTACTGAATACATACTGCTGTAGATTACTTTTCATGTCGACATGATTTATTTCTGCTCGTTTGTTGGCCAGCAGTGTTGACCGTTCACAACAGTAATTTCTAGCATCGGCAACTTGGTCGCATGCATAACAGCTCGCTTGCCTTCGCGTGCACGGCAGCCTTCTGGGGGAGGGTCTTAGGACAGGAGTGCAGTGGAGAGGGGAGGGGGAGGGATCTGAAAGTTGCATTTTTTTCAAATTTTTATGCCAAGTCCTCTCTCTCCTCAAAGTTACTAACTGCAGCTTTAAGGATTATCTGGATTTGGCGTGTTTGAGAAGAACAGCGGTGCTGGGCGGGGAATCTTTGTGCAGATGTGTCCGCCAGCGGACATGGAGCTGCAAATTTTTGCGCGGAGTTACAATATTCTACCACTAGATGGCACTCTCGGATCAGTTATTGAATATTCACAAGCAAGCTGAGTTCGAACACGGTTTCTCCAATCCATGTTTTTCAGGAGTTGCCTGAATAAAACTCCTCAGCTAAGCCTGATGTGCAAACTGCTCAATACACTTGCCCATAGTATCTATCCAGCAGTTCAAAAAAATTATCTCTTGCTACAGAAATAATCGTTGTCCTCTGCAGCAACCAGTTCAGCTACAGTGAGAAAATGGCATCCCAATTAGAAGTTAAGAAAAATCAGTTTTCTGAAGCAAAAATTCGGCATGGTATTGATATTATGTAATTCTACTATTAATTATAGTCAATTATAGTGGTTTTTAAAACCGCCAGTAAACTCAAAGAAGAAGTATATAAAGGAGAGACTGCCTGTTTCTTTTTTGAATACTGTATTTTTCATTCACCTGAAAGTTGATTAAAGAGCACTACAAGAAAACAAAGAGTGGTTGCTTTGCTTCTTTCAATGCGTACTATGAAAAATACTTTGTACTTATACTCGCACTTTTGATACTTATGTATATTCTTTCACAAAATACTTTTGGTACCTAAGTACATTTAATGTGAGCTACTGTAAGACTTTTACTCAAGTAATTTTCTTATGGTAGACTTCAACTTTTACCAAAGTAACTTTCAGTAATGGTACTTCTACTTTTACTTAGTTATTTTTTCCAGAACTTTATACACCTCTGATTATCATATTAGCTATGTGACAAAGTGCAATACTCAGGCTGTAACTGTCAATTATGAAAATCGTTCATGCTTTCTTTCCTGAATTCTTGTATTTAATTTAATTTCTTTAAACATTGATTATATCATTTTTTTACCATCTACCATATTTTAAAAAGGTAAAATTGACTTAAATTGCTCACTTCGCAATGCTTCTTTTTATCCGCATTGACTGAAATTAATACCAAACAATTCGCTATTTGGGGGCACTATAAAATTCCAAAACTTTCTTATTTCTCGGCCAATTCTCATGATCTTGAATAGGCCTTGTAGTTGACACCAAGAGCTTTCAATAGGTCATAAATTAATTAAAATTAATTGCATTCCAATTTTTTTGGTCATATACTTAACCATATTCAACCATCACCAATATCATCTAACGGTTTATGTAAACACATGGCAACTCCTTCACTTAAACATATTTACTAAGCCGTTTTACTCAAAACTGTGGATTCTATGTCCATAACGTGCCCAAAGAAGAAACATGGGGAAAAAAGGAAACTTTGACGTTCGTTCTTACACCCTCACTATATAGGAACTGCCATGTGTTCACGAAAGTGACGTCACGTCCCCGATTAGCACAACTGTAATGATAACTTTATTGTTTGATTACGATTCAGGAACACACATACATACTTTAACTGCCATCTACATCTGCTGCTGCTGTCTCTCTCAAATTGACATTCACAGAATCAATAACTGCTACCCTTACTCTAGCTCTTTGTCTATTCAAATGTATCACTCGCTTTTGATATTTTTTCCTTACTCAAGACTCCCCCCACCTCCCACTTCCTCACTCACTCCCACTATCTCACTCATACACTCTCACTCACTCTTTCACACTCTCTCTCCCACTCCCACACTCTCACTCTCACACTCTCCCACTCCCACACTCTCTCCACTTTGTAAATTATTTATCAGCTCCAGCTCCTTACTAAACTTGCACTTCATATAATAGCGTGAGCTTTGCCTCATTTAGCACCCTTTTCTAGGGCCCACATTCTCATACAGCACTTGGCGGTCCAGCCGAATACTAGGTTGCACCTAGTCTTGTTACTTTATAAACAACAGTATACAAATTCACCACAACACAAGACATTTCAGAAAGATATCTTATTTCATGAAAGATTGTTTTATATTGTTATTGAAGATTTTCATTTTTATTTTTGGGTGTTTATTTTCCAAAAATATAACAAGGATTACAAAGATGCATAGGTGATTATAAAAAGAGGTACATAGATGGATAGCCAAAAAAAAAAAAAAAAAAAAAAAAGGCCGTACACTATAAAACAACCAGTTGCTTTGTCGGTGATGTGGCCAATATAACACAACACAGAAGCCTATGGAGGCTTTACAATTGCTCATTTTACTTGACTGCAGCAAAGATACTGCTGGTAGCCATCAAGGGTTTTTTATTATTATTATTTTTCACTTTATTAACACCATAATAGTATACAAATTCACTACAATACAGGAATATTTTGGAAAGATCACATTTTATTCAAAAAGAAACACACTATAGAACAATCTGAAACCCACTTGATTTTTTCAGTGTTGTGGCCCATATAACACAAAATCATATAGAGGCTTCATAATTTCTCATTTTAAGATTGCAACAAGATGTTTAGCCAAAGCAAGGTGATAAGAGAAAAAGTAAATAAAGTAACATGCAGACACAAGGCCTCTGAATGCCACTTGGCACTTAAGTGTACCTGCCTTAACCTGTGGTGAATGTACCATGGAGAAAGGAGTATAGGAGCACTTTATGAATAAAATAAAATTGAATGGATTTCTTCCACTGTTACCAAGAGCATTATCTGGCATCCCATTCTCCAAGGGCCTCAAACCCAGCTCTTCATTCCTCTTTGTGATGGACTTTTCAGTAATGTGGCCCTGCTATGACTCTCATCACCAATCATTTATTTTCAGAGCCCCATGAACAAAGTATACAGCTTTAGAGCTGTGTATTAAATCTGTCAAAACACTATTGCTCTATTATTTAACAGCATTCAACCAAAAGAAAAAGTGTGAGGGTGGGACAGATGGGCACTTATTCACTGTCCAGCCACAAGGGAATGTAAGGGTTTGAGCACACAGTGTTGCCTTTCAGGCCCTGCTGATCACAACACGCTGTGAGGAAAATCTCCATATCCTCCACATTTTTAAATTCAAACAGGAAGGGGTCCTTAGCGCCAGGGTCCTCTTCCTCCAGTGCCACCTTCAAGGCCTGCTGCTGGTCCTCCTCCTCCATTTGCAAGTATGTTGGCTCCTTCACTTCTCCTCTGAACACTCCTGGGTTGCGGCGGATCCACTGTACAGCCAGGTGGAGGTCCCTCACAATTTTGGGCTCATCATTCGACAAAGAAAAATATCTGAGGTTCGGATTACCCCATAACATCAGTTGGTATACCATTACCCAGAGGTCGCGTTACACTTTCTGATTGTCCGTCATTGTGACGGACAGGGGCATAAAAATTCCGTCATCATCAATTATTATCCGTCATTGTAATTTTATTTTTTAAAATGATAATCGTTTATTTTTTAAATAAAATAAACAGAATAATTTATAGATTACGCATTAGCTGATGCCGACAGTGATTCAAGTAGACACACATTGCACACTGTGTTAAATATAGCACTGCGTGGATTTTCGAACTTACTGCTGTATGAACTTTATAAAACATCACAAATGATTTCTCCCCCCACACAGTAACAGTGCGCAAATGAACAATGCTTTCAGTTATTGCTGGGCTTCACTAAGCCTAACAACCGCAGTCTCGCTAAGCAGTCCTACGAAGCTGCTTATCAACTCGTTATGTCAACCACGGCTTTCCCCACCTAGATGTCTGCGTGTTCACATGACAGAGACGGCGTTTGTAGCAAATGACCAACCGTGTACCGGCAGCAGAGCAGCATATTTTCCAAATGAAGAGCAAATGATCATATTACGAAAATATGAGGAATACAGGATCATACCAAAGATGCCAGGTCTGACACATTCGGCTTGAGTCTCTCGCCTCTTAGTGGCATTGACGTTCCTGTGCCGCAGTCAGCAATTATTCAATCAACGCGAACTGAAGAAATTCACTCGCGGAATTCAAGTCATTGCACATTAAGTTAATCAGTTTCACATGCATTACGGTGGATTTCCCCACTAGTGACATGGAAATTGATTATGACTCTGGGATTCTCACGTTTGTCTTTGCTGAAGGATTGAAAGCAATGGAATTGCATAAAGACGTTTCAAATGGTCTTATTTCATTTAAACAATTTAAATGATCATGAAACACATGCATTGTTTCCAATCCCTGAGTAAAGAGAAGCACGAGAACTCCGGAGTCATAATCGCTTTCCATAGAGAGGTCCACCTTCACGCAAGTGAAACTGAAACTTCAATGCACAAGGATTTTAATTCCGCGTGAGAATCTCATTAATAAGCGTTTGTTGAATAATTGCAGACTATGGGAGATAAGCCTAAAAAATGCGTGAGACCTGCGCCGAATGCGTGAGACTTGGCATCTCTGTCATACAGAACAAAGACAATGCTAAAGACAATATGACACCCACCACCAATTGGACGGGGTGTGAATTACATTCTGTCAAAATGACGGACGGCCTTCAAAATATTCCGTCATTATTAAAAAAAATCCGTCAACGGAAAATATTCGGTTAACGCGACCTCTGCATTACCATCCATGAGTAACAACAGACAGACAAACTAAAAGTAAAACTCAGTACATGCAGAGATGAAATGCTTGATGGAAAGCGAAGATGGCTGTCAGGTGAGTGTAGGTCATACCTTCAGTGGATTGCTGCTGCTATGTCTGCAGGGCAGCCTAAAAAGAGGCTCTAGTGTTCCAGCCATCAGTGCCTCGGCCTCCTCTGTCCAAAAGGCGAAGCGCTGTCCATGCCTTTTGAATAAATCAATGAACAGTACTTATCAGTGTAGTGCCATCATGATGTGGACCAATGCTTTACAGTTAAAAACCTGTCCTACCCTTCAATGGAGAACCTCTCCATGAGCTGGATACACCACCACTTGCCAATGGATGGCAAGTCAGTCTGTAATACACAAGCAATGCCAGTGATCTGCAATGCATTTTTTTTGGCGTGTTTACATAAGTTACATGAATTACAACTTACTTCCGAGAAGTCAAATGGGGCACCAGTGCAGATGCAGAGAGCATACTGAGAAAAGAGAGGAATGTGATGATTACAGTGACATTAGACACACAGAAAAACGTGGAAACTGCATTAGTTTACCATGAGCATGAAGATCCCACAACAGCTGCCATCTTTTCCCTGTAGAGGAAATGACTGCAGAGAAAGTCACAGTGGTTCAAATGTGGTGCTGACAACTGATTGTTACATCTGGATAGATACAGTGTTGTAAGAGTGTGCATTGAATTATCAATATAAGAATTAAGTACAGTTACCTAAAACTCTCGGCCAGTCTTTTCGCTCCAAGCCCCCGGAGAAATTACTTCTGCAAGTCGTCTGGGAAAACATTTACAAAAATGAAAAACTTTTACATTTGCGTTGTGGAAGATACTTTTAAACACAAGGAGCTAGGGAACAGGGCTCCTACTAAAATCTGAAGCCATCGAACAAGGCTTTTGCCAAAACCTCAAGCCGTAGAACAAGGCTTTTGCTGAAACCTGAAGCCCTAGAACAGAGACTTCGATGAAACCGGAAGTCATCCAATAAGGCTTTTATTGAACGAGAAGAGGCTACTGATAGCCTTTACTCAGGCCGATGAGCTTTTCACCTCGTGTACGTAACTAAAATTTGCACATGCACTGCATTGCTAACTGAGCCTATGGAAGATTGCGACACATGAAAAAAGAAAAATGAAAAAAGAAAAAAAAAAAAACAGCCCATTTTTAGACGCGGTGCCTATCGGCCAGAGTAAAAATCACAACAGTCCGTGTAACTGTCAGGACTTTGAACAACTGGTGTTTCTTAGGGTTTTCACATAGTCATGTCAAATAGAATAATGTAAAAAAAAACTTCGCCAGTTTCAGCCAACTAGTCAATGGAACATTGTGCATTTTCACTGAAAAAATACTTTAACTGAAAAGTGGCTCCTCTTGACACATTCACATTGAATCTGACCGCAGCAAGATTTGATGTACTATGTACATGCACTGTGTGTCAGCCATAAGGAACCACAAGTGAGGCCTTAGAACAAGGCCAACAAACTCTTTAGTTTGAACCTAAATATGGTCCTGTAAGCCTCTTCACCAAATCCAAGCGGACAGAGAGTCTAGGAAAATTATCTCTCTCTTTGAAACCAACAGCTCCTGCAAAAAACAAATATCATACTGACCACAGAAACAAAAACATGAGCTATCACTGGTGTACTGCCCTTTGTAAAGCAAGTTCAGTTTAGTGTTACACTGCCCCCTGCCTGTGAAACCTTTGTATGCAGTCTAAGTTAAGTTTTATTTTTTACACTGCCCCCTTCTGGTTGGAAGAGTGAAGTGAGCATTAATTGCTATATGAGAGCCTTGCAGAGCAGCCAGCAGAAAGATTCATCTCCTGCAGGATTTTTTACATTGTTGCCTTGGACACTATTTGTCCGTAAGTATGGTGTTTTTTTGTGCTTGTGTTAGGGACAGAGGCAGAGGGTAATGTTTCTGATTGTGCTTTGTGTTTGTGGCTTTAAATTTGTTGTTAGTGTAGTGTCAGCTAGCAGAGCTGTAAGCTAGCAGCATGACTGTGCATTTTGAGTTTGCTAATCGTGGTTTTGACTTTGCCTTATTCTCTGTTCATTTCTTCTGATGCATTTGTGATTTGTACTTTGTTGCAGTTTTACAAAAAACAAACAAACCTTCAATAAATGACAAGAAAAGTTATGCCTTGCAATTCTTGGAGGATTTCAAGTTGTTAGCTGACTGTCTAGCTTTGAACATCGGTAACTCATAGTGAGGACAGTACAACTGGTATATGTTAAAAACAAGAGAATACAAATAAATGAAAGTATACACAGAGCATATAGTGGTCCGCTTCACCATGCTGCCTACTCCAAGCTGATATTACAATGGCATCTTTTGAGCCCATGTGTTCCTGGCAAGATAAGGTTTGAACATGAATAAGTTCCTACAACTTTGCATTTTTAATTCTCTGCATCTACATACAGTATTGTACTCTAGACACTCACCGGCAACCGGATCTCACTTATCTTCAAAGTGGGAACCGAATACAAATCCATGATGTGGACATTCATTCCCTAAATGAGATGTTCAGTCAGAATTTTATAATGACAGAATCCAGGAGTATGTGAAATCAAAAAAATTACACTGCACAGGAGATTATGACTGACATACATGTCTCTGGGCAGCTTCCTCAACCATCTTGAAACAAGCATTCCCAATCTGCAAGTACAAAACATAGAGGAAGGATTAAAAAATTAAATGAACTATGAAGCAACCCAATGAAAACCCAAATTGCCAAAAAAAAGAAGGCACTCAAACATTAACTTGCATTGCATTCCATTTTCTGACTTGGGCCTAAACTCCAAAAGTCCTCTCTCGCGAGACAGATGGGACCCTCGCGCACAATCAGCTCTTGAGGTGGACGTGTTCTATCCAGCACGTAGTTCAGCTAAGAAAAAAGTAAAGTATACCCGTGATTATGACAACACTTGAGTAAGTAATCATTCATAAAGACGCTAAAGGACATCTTCAGTATTTTATGTAAACCAGCACCCTATTTTCTCCTGTTTGTGTGTCTGAGTGACTAACAGGTACAACTGTGAAACTGCACTGCAGCCTGCAGAAGGGAAACTGAGCTTAACCCTGTGGCTAGCTGCAACATCGCAGTTGAGGTCCATCACAGATATGAAGAGGTTAGGACACACAGAACCCAAGTTCCAAGGGCTCCATCCATCAACAAACTGGCCTGGACTGGACAGACAACACCAACACCCTCTACAGGGCTCTTTTGGTTGTCATCAACACCTCCCACTCCTGACTCCAGACTCAATAACCAAACACCACTCATAACAACAGAGTAAGTAAATAGCAAAAATAACAGCGGACCTAAATTGTATGTACTAAGCTATTTTTATCCTATTATGCTGCCATGTCAGAGTAAATTTCCTCTACCGGGCAATCAAAAAATGGGCCTCATATCGCTGTGTTCAAGGTGACCAGACTTCATTGAGGAAAACGATAATTTTACCTCTGATCTACTGCAGCCTCAAAAGGTTTTCAAATCTTTAAAACGCCAAAGGCCACACAATAACACAAAAACTAACTGACCAAAGCAGTGTCTGGATCGAGGATCCTTGCCTGCAAGATTAAGTTGCAGCTCAGTTTCACTTCTGCAGGCTGCAGTGTTCTCAGTCAAAACACAGAAAAAGCAACATGGGAAAAAGGGTCCAGTTTAAAAAGTATCAAAGGTTTTGTTTAAAGCACATCAATATACTGTACATGACAAGTCACTCTATGGAATAAGCACTTACCAGTTCATTTTGGAGAGGCCCCAAATCTTTGAACCACAGTAGACCATGGCTACCATACTGATGGTCTGTCAGCCGGTCATTTGCTGCATAACCGTGATCCACGGGGATACCCACTTGTGTTTTGCCATGACCTTGGACAATAAAGAGTGGTTTTACACTGTTACTTGCTTGAATACTACCTACGCAGAACACAATGACATCAACTTAATACATCTAACCTTTCAACCGATTGTATGGCCTCAGTCGTGACACATTCAGCGTCTGGATTTTGCCATCCCCCTTCCTCAAAGTTGCCACACCTTTTGCTGACACAGAGGTAAGAGTAAAAGGTCCTTGATGCATGTTCTGCAGAGTTCTCCTCAATAAGCACTTTAACCCCAGCCTCCAGGGAACACTGTCTGACATGCTTCTGTTTCCTTTCATAGTAGCTCTTCTTCTGCTGGCTCTGCGCCTTCTGAATGTTGCTGAGAACCTAAAAAACATCTAAAGATAAATCTCAGGATACTACAGCATGTGGAATTGCGGATGTCTTTTACAACAGTCCAGCCCTTTTCATTCAGAGCTTTTATGTCACACAGTCTCTGATCCAGCTCATCTTCTGGGTTCTGGACTTCGACAGTTTCTCCCATCGGACACACGTTCATCATCTCCGGGAGACGGGGATGGCGGTGGAACAAAAAGTACAGACTGTACTGTGTCGATCTTATTTCAAAAAAAAAAAAAATTGGAAATTCGTGAAAATTTGACTTTTAAAATACATGAAGACTTCACAACAGCAATTAAGGTAATGTTCTAAAATGTCAGTTTGCGTAAAAAAAGTCTTTACCTGCTTCGCAGTGTTGATTCCATATACAATGGTCTGCAGATGCTGGTCCCAATCATCATGCTCCTTGTTGACGTATTTTCTGAGGGCACGCTTTATGTTTTGGTTGGTGCACTCATCCTTCACCAAAACAATACACAATAAATTCACTAAATACACATAAAAGAACACAAAGGAGTTATGGTACGATGACCTAGCCCTTTTTGTGCCTGTAGAAATTTCTGTGACAACTTGGTACATACATACAAAGCAATACACCAGCCTATACTTTGAGGATTCATTATTGGCTGTAATATGTGGGAATTAAAAAAAAAACTACACAAAGAGTGCATTGTCTAGGGATGAATTATAGAACCATGTGGCTGATGGAAAAAATATTACTGTTCCCTACATCTGTTCATGATTTCTCTGCTTGTCTGGATTATTCTTGCTGGCTTTTCTGGATTTATGGCTGATATTTTTAGAGCTTTATTACTTCTCAGCAATATTTCTAGTCTGTTGGTGTCCACTACTTTCATGTCAGTGCCAATGCATAACTAGGCCTACGCTGTTGGCGGCTGACAGCAAGGGGTATATCCCCGAAATTCCCCAATCCTCGAAGCCCCCTTTTTTACATTCCCCTTTAGTAGACCTACAATATGAGGCAAATTTGAGGTCTATGTAAGTAATTGTTCCAGAGATATGGTTAAAAAACAGATTTTTTTCAATATATTGTGCCACCTGGTGGCAAACCTAGGAGTGCATACTTGCCCAAAATGTAATCAGTTCATCCTCTCTACCATATCTACCCATGTGCTAAAAATGAGAAGCCAGTGTAAAGTATTTTGTGAGTTATCGCGCTAACGGCTAAAATCTGCAGATGCAGCGGCGGCGGGTGGGGTGAAACCATGATATCCCTGAAACTCGTATTTCAGGGATATAATAAAACAAATGGATATACAACCAATAAAGTTTGGAGACTGTGCAAAACATCATTAAAACAAAATATATCAAATTCAGAATGGGTGTATATTTAGATTTACAAATAATAACATTTGTCAGTTTGAACATTAAGTATGTTGTCTGTGCCCTGTATTCAATGAAAGGATTTCCAAATCAGTGCATCCTGTTTTTAATTTATGGTTTTATACAGCATCCCAACTTTCTGGAAACTGAATAGTATGTCTTTCTTTCACAAACTTACTTGGCCATTGGTCTGGGGATGGTATGCATTGGACACTGAATGTTTTATGTTCAGTGCCTCGAAGATTCCGCAATTGAGCTGTCGGTAATCAAGAAAAACATTGTCCGATGAAGGATATTATGCAATCTCAGAAATGAGGCAAGATAGGGAACCTCAAACTGACAACACACAATATGTATAAAGTGTATTTAATTTCCAAGGCATGAAAGGTCTAGTGTGTAAAAAAGAGTGATTTCTAGCAGTTAAGTTGCAGACTGCAACCTACAAAACGAGTGGCAGAAGCTTGCTAAAACATTTAGGTCCCTATTTAGACCTGGTATTTAGTTTGGTAACGTCCATGGGAAGCAGGTCGTCCTCTGGAAGATTTAAAATAACATCTCATTTTAAGATAAGGAAAATGTAACATTCCTTATTTCCATATGATTATACACAAATGAAAACATAGTAATGCATACTATATCACATTTCTGCCATTTAAGCTACACACTGATACTTCAATATACAGGGGTGGAGTGTAGGAGGTGAAATATATTGTCTCAAAGTAGTACTTGGAAAACATACCGTGTTGACAAATTCTCTTCCTTGGTCCGTAATTATTTTACGAACCATTACAAACAAATATAGTTTGGAGATTAAGGCTGCTGCCACTTCACTTGCAGTCTTGGTCTGCAGAGGCTCTGCAATGACCCATTTAGTGTACAGATCAGTCATGGTTAGGATGTACGGATTCTTTCTGGGGGTCTCCTTTAGCAGGCCAATAAGGTCTATTCCCAGAACTTCCCATGCCTCTGTCACCTGTGGAGATATGTTCTATTATCGCATTGTCGTGCATAAGTCAACAAAGTAACTGTCCATTAGGCCGTAAACCCTACCTTGATAGGATGCAGCACTGCTGCCACCGTCTTGATTGGGTCGTTCAGCTGACAGCGATGGCAACATTTGACCTGATACAGGATTTATTGTTTAAAACAGAAATGTATATTGAGAAGACAAGACTGATAAAATCTGAAGTTGAGTAAATTGTATAATGATTTTGTGTGCACATTCTCACAGGAAAGGAACTGCATGAAAGCCATGATGGTAAATTCAATCCTATGAAAAACACTTTTTACCCAACCTGTGATATCCTCTTTCAGAGTGGGCCAGTAGTATCCTGCAACCACCCTGTCTCTGGTGGCCCTCGCACCTTTGTGGTTGCCTGCGCCGGGATGGTTGTGACATTCCTTCAGTACTGCCCGCTTCTGGTCATCAGACACAACAACCAGCCTCATGTACTGCCAGCTAGGGCCGGTATAAAAAAAACTGATTCTCTGTTTAGACAGAAAAACAAACACGTTGCAAAGGCTTTACATTAAAACTAACCATTCAGAAATAAAATTATTCATCTTGACTGTGACAGGAATTACTGTGGTGAAGTTAATTTTGCTTTGGGTGTTAAGTATAGCTGATCAGTCTATTAAGCACTGTGACCATTTAAATTTCTGATGTCCAACCCATTACGAAAGACATCAATATATGTGACAGTCCACAGGAAAAGGGTGTATAAGGGATATTTGGGTCAAATTGAGTTAAGTGCATCTGATGATCCCTTAACATGTACTAAACACAGAAAAACAGTTTTCTCTAAAACGTAAAAAATCCCTTATACACCCTTTTCCTGTGAACTGTCACATATAACGTTAGGTGTTTATCAGGATGGAAATATTCGCTTATTGACCAGTCACTGCGAGATTTAAATTCAAACTCCCCTGTCACTCAATATGAAATCATAATTTTGTGTCTGAAATCTACTAACCCTGTCATTTTCATATTTCACCAGCACTTTCTGTTGTCCACCCTGGTGTTTATCCATGTGACGTCAAATTCTCTAATACAAATTTGTCACATTTGTGACTGTCACATTCTGCTGACAAATTCTGAGGCAATTCTGTTGATGAATGATAGATTTCGAAACATTAACTGAAAAACTAACTGGTTGTATGTCATACTAGTCACCTGCAACCGCACCTGTAAACCCTGTTTCGTCTAGCATTAGCTAACTTTAACTCAGCTAGCGATACCTGGCTAGTATTAGTTACCTTTCAACGCGTAGTTATTGGCCACATGGGCGACTTTCTTTCTCCCTGCTTTGTCCAAAAGCGTTATTTTTCGGCCCTCCAAATATTGCCGCAGGCCAGCGTAGAAATTTGTTTGTCAGACATGATTCTGTCTCTGTCGCTTAGCTTACATCGCCAATCCAATTGGTGAGGGTTTTACGCATGCGTGGAACACATCAGGCAGTGTCGTAAGTATGAGTTAAACAATGCACATGAACTTTTGTGCATGAGTAGAACTTATTGGGGAGGGGGTACGGATAGGGCACCCACAAGCCTCCATGCATACAAGCGCTACCAGAAGCTGATTGGTTGGTATGCAAATGAGTAACATAATTTCCGTTTGCGCCCCTAATGAGTGACGTCCTAGCAGAAGACCCGCTTTGATGAGTCGCTAACAGATTGCATTTTAATTTTCATTGTGTCCCAAAAAGACCGTGGTGACATATTTGAAAATGCAATGGACTGGGAGGCGCTGTTTCCCTTACTGTATTTGAATATTGTCCCATGTATTGCAGGATAAGTCTTTGTAAATGAAATGTTAAATGTTGTCATCATTATTATTTCCAAGTGATTACAGTGCCTGACAAAAGTCTTGTCGCATAAAGACATAGTAACTGAAAATAGCATATAACTTTATTTCTAACCAATCAATTGTTATAATAAATGGTCCATTTTAATGTCAAGGGCTTTCACATTAATAATTTGGTGCAAAATGAAACCATCAAAAAGGGTTCTGATGTTCACAGCCTGGCAAAGCCCATAACATGTGTTTTTGCTGGGACAAAAGTCTTGTTGTCTCTTCAGATGATGTAACAAATCACAGATTAGAGTTTAACCTATGACAAATACTGTAATTAACACATTCCCAGATGTGTATAGAAATAACCCCAGCGCACCAGATTTTCATATGAGGTACGACTAGACCTCTGACAACATGCCAAAGATTCAACCACAGACCAAAGTGCTGATCATCAAGAGCCTGAAGACTGAGTCTGCTGCTGAGGTGGCAGACATCTTTAATGTATCCAAATGTCAAGTGGAGGGGATAAGAAAAATATTTGAAGAAACTGGTGATGTTCGTGGCAAGTGCAGGTCAGACAGACCCCGGTATGACAACTGTTTGAAAGGACCGTTTGTTGCTTCAACTGTACAAGGCTAGCCCTTCTTCAACTACAGTAAAGCTACATTAGGAAATGTCACCAAAAATCCCGGTATCTACAAGAAGAGTTTGTCAAATTCTCTCTCAAAGTGGTTTTCATGGCCGAATTAGTACACAGAAGCCTGCATTAAACAGAAAACAAATAACCTGCATTACATTTGCCAAGGCCCACAGCTTGCAGAAAGGATTGATACTGGAAAAGTGGCTGAAAGTTTATTTTTCTGATGAATCATCCATTGAACTGCATCTCAGTCGCCGTACAAGACCTGTTGGAACCCTCATGGACCCAAGATTCTCCCAGAAAACAATCATGTTTGGTGGAGGAAAAATCATGGTTTGTTGTTACAGCCAGTATGGGGGGGTGAGAAAGATCTGCAGAGTGGATGGCAACATCAACAGCCTGAAATATCAAGAAGTTCTTGCTGCCCGACTCATACTGCTGCTCCTTCTCATACTTCTGTCTCCACATCACAGTTCCTGAAAGCGAAGAAGGTGAAGGTACTCCAGGATTGGCCGACCCAGTCACCTGACATGAACATTATTGAGCATTTCAGGGGCAAGATGAAGGAAGAGGCTTGGAAGATGAAACCATAGAATCTTGATGAACTCTGGGAGTCCTGTAAGACTGCTTTCTTTGCCATTTGTAATGTGGAAAAAAAAAAGCCACTAGATGGCAGTATTGACATTTTTTTTTGTTAAGCCTAATCTAAAGCTAGGTTTGGGCATGTCCTGGGCATGCCTCAGAGGAGCTGGAAAAGAGTATATAAGGAGAAAAAAATTGAGAGAGTAGGAGTAGTTGGAGAAATTGCTAGGAGAAATTGTGGAAGGATACATTTGACCAGACCTGTCACTCTTTTCAAGACCTGTGAAGCTTTTTGTGGATTTCTGCCTGTGTTGGAGCATTTTCCTGTCCCAGGACATCGCAACATAGCAGCCCATCTCAATTACCAAGGGACTGTAACTATCTTTTTTATTTTATTTTATTTCAATCTTGGTCAGTAGGGTAGAGTGTAGATTAGTTCTGTTTGTTTAATTAAATCTGTTGAAGTTTAAGAATTTTGTCTGTCATCCCTTGCTGTCCGTGACGCCATAACAAATTGACGCCATAACAAATTGGGGCCATAACAAATTGGGGGCTCGGGTCCGGGATAGACCATTGTGCGAGTCATTTATTGAAAATCTAAAATTTCAAATGGTGAAATTGTTTTTTTGAATTTTCCTAGATATATATTGGCAGATCAACAGCAATGGATGATTTCTTGGCATCGCCAACCGTAGAGGTTTTGAAGTCTTTTAAAAAGACAGAACTGCTAGAAATATGCAGACAGTTAGAGCTGACAGATGTAAAACCAGCTATGCGAAAAGCAAGACTGGCTAGAGAGATTGTTGAATATTACATTGATGAAAATGTGTTTGCACCAGGAGATCTGGAACAGTTTCCGGTGGAAAATCCAAATGTAGAATTGGAACTTAAATTATAAATGCTAGCGATTGAAAGGGAAGAAAAAAGAAAAAACAACGAGTTTTGAGAGAAAGAGAAAAAAGAAAGGGAGAAAAAAAAGAAAAACAAAAGAATTTGAGAGAGAAAGAAAAAAAAAAGAAAGGAGGAAAAAAAAAAAACAAAGAGAATTTGAGAGAGAGAAAGAGGAAAGAGCAGAAAGAGAGAGACAGAGACAGAGAGATTTCGATTTAGAAAAATAAGATAGAGAAGAAAGGCTCCAAATGGAGCTACTAAAAATCAAAATTCAAGCTGAAAACAAATTTCAGGCTAGCCAGGAGGTAAAGCTGGTGCCTCCATTCTCAGAGAAGGAGGTTGATAAGTATTTCCAGTGCTTCGAGAAGGTAGCTAAGAGTTGTCAGTGGCCAAAAGAACACTGGCCTCTGATGTTGCAAACAGTCCTCAAGGGTAAAGCTCAACAAGCCTATTCGGCTTTGTCTGCAGATGATTCCTCTGATTATGAGGTTGTCAAAAAGGTTATTTTGACAGCTTATGAGTTGGTTCCAGAGGCTTACTGACAGAAATTCAGAGGTCTGAAGAAATCTGACAATCAGACTTATGTGGAATTTGCTAACGAGAAGAAGGTTTGCTTTGAGCGCTGGTGTACTTCTATGGAGGTCAAGGATGATTTCAACCCACTAAAAGAGATAGTGTTAGTTGAAGAATTCAAGAACTGTGTCAAGGATGATATTAAGACCTACCTTAATGAGAAGCAAGCACTGAATTTGCAGTCAGCTGCCAAGTTTGCAGACGAATATGTTCTCACACATAAGTCCAAATTTCAGTCTAGCAGTAACAATAGATGGTCCCAATTTCAGAAGAAAGGTAACGGTGATACCCAAGATTCCTCACCCAAAGACAAAGACAAATCTGGTGATGGTGCTCAGAAATCCAGTCAAAGGTCTGATCAAAGTGTGAAAGCTGACAGTGACAAAAGTGGTCTAGTTTGCAATTATTGCAAGAAATCTGGTCATGTTATAACTAACTGTTGGTTCCTTAAAGCTAAGAAAAAAAAGAAAAGGATACCAAACCCAATGCCTTTGTGAAGACATGGTTAGAAACCCCTATAGTAGATGACCGATCTGCTAAATTGCCTGCTCCTTGTGAGGCTAAGAAGCCTGATACTGCTGACTTTGTGAGGGAGGAATTTCTTCCATTTGTGTCAGAGGGATTTGTGGCTCTGAATGAGCATTCTCCTCCTGTCCCCATATATATCCTAAGGGATGCGGAGCTTCTCAGTCACTTTTGTTGATAGACTCCTTGGAGTTACGTGTGAGACCGCTTCTGGGGATTTCATACTTGTACAAGGTATTGAAGGGAGGACTGTATCTGTACCCCTGTGCTCTGTATTCTTGAAGTCAGATTTAGTCACAGGACAGGTAAAGGTGGGACTTATGTCAAGTCTACCTATCAAGGGTGTTTCTCTGTTGCTAGGCAATGACCTGGCTGGGGGCAATGTAGTTCCCCCTGTTCATCTTACTTCACAGCCGAGCACTGAAGATGGCGATGAAGACCCATCTCTGTATCCTTCCTGTGCAGTGACTCGTGCTATGGCCAAGAAGGCTCAAGAAGAAGATAATGTGGTGCCGCCCAGCACATTGAATAGTCATGACTCAGGTGGTTCGCCTCATGACTCTGTTCAGCCTACTATGGTTTCTCCGTTTGAGGACTTATCAGACACTTTTATCAGTTCTCTATTCAGCCAGCCAGATGGGTCTGGTGATTCTGATGTGTCTAAAGACTTGTCTCTGTCCAGAAAGCGGTTGATTCAGGAGCAAACCAATGATCCTGAAATTTGTGTACTAAAGAAGAGAGCCCTTCCTGATGAAGAAATAGACACAGTTCAGTTGGGTATTATCTCAAGGATGGAGTGTTGATGCGGAAGTGGCGCCCTCCTGATATCCCTGCTAATGCAGATTGGGCAGTGGTCAAGCAAATTGTTGTTCCGAAGGTCTACAGGAATGAGATCTTAACAATGGCTCATAGTTTGCCTTTAGGAGGTCATCTTAGTGTTAACAAGACTGTTGACAAGATCATGAAACACTTCTTCTGGCCTGGACTTTGGAAAGATGTTTCCAACTTTTGCAAAACCAGTCACACTTGTCAGGTAGTTGGAAAACACCAGTTAGACCCACCTGTAGCTCCATTGCAGCCTATCCCAGCATTTGGGGAGCCCTTCTCCAAGGTCATTGTTGATTGTGTTGGTCCATTACCCAAGACTAGGTCTGGAAATCAGTACTTGTTGACAATCATGTGTGCATTTACCAGATTCCCTGAAGCCATACCTCTACGCAACATCAAGGCAACTGCAGTCTCGAAGGCTTTGATAAAGTTCTTCACGGTGTTTGGCCTTCCCAGGGAAATTCAGTCAGATCAAGGTAGTAATTTCACTTCCGGATTGTTTCAGCAGGTTGTGTATGAACTAGGTGCGAAGCAGATTCTTTCCAGTGCCTATCATCCAGAGAGTCAGGGTGCCTTAGAGCGGTTTCATTCCACTCTCAAGACAATGATGAGGACTTATTGTTATGACCATGAGAAAGACTGGGATGAAGGTGTTCATTTGCTGTTGTTTGCAGCTAGAGAAGCAGTGCAGGAGTCTACTGGATTCAGTCCGTTTGAGCTAGTGTTTGGCCATGAAGTGAGAGGACCTTTGCTATTGTTGAGTGAACAATGGCAAGAGAAAGAGCCGCATATCAGTCTGTTAGACTATGTTAGCGAGTTCAAGGAAAGACTGCGTGCAGCTTGTGACCTAGCCAAAGAGAACTTGAAATCAAGTCAAGGAAAAATGAAAACTTGGATGATCATAAGGCTAGAAGCTGTGAGTTTAAACCAGGAGACAAGGTCCTTGAGTTGTTTCCCTTGCAGTCCAATCCATTGCAGGCTAGATTTCATGGTCCTTATGAAATTCTGACAAAACTCAATGATCTCAATTACATTGTGAAGACTCCAGATAGGAGAAAGCCAAAACAGTTGTGTCACATTAACATGCTGAAGCCTTATCATGATAGGAATGCTAGGGTTGCAGCTGTCACTTCAGATCCTCCTATTGCCGAGACTTGTGAAGATGAGGGGGAGTTTCAAGATGATGAACCTAGAATTAAAGCTGAAGTTCTTTCATGTAAATTGTCAAATTCTGAAGTGTTGCAAAATCTTGATGTAAAACTCCAGCAATTAGAACCCTCACAGAAAGATCAGTTTGAGAGGTTGATCAAGAAATATAAAGATCTATTTCCTGATGTTCCAAAGAGAGTTTCTATAGCCTCTCATGATGTAGATGTTGGTGATGCCAAACCAATAAAACAGCATCCACCGGATGAATCCTGAAAGAGAAAGATTGCTGAGAAAGAGGTTGAGTACATGTTAGAACATGATATTATCAGACCCTCTAACTCAGATTGGAGTTCACCCTGTGTTCTAGTTCCAAAACCTGATGGAAGTACTAGATTCTGTACAGATTATTGCAAAGTCAGTGCTGTAACTAGAACTGATGTGTTTCCAATACCTAGGATTGATGATTGTATCGATAGAGTAGGGCAAGCAAAGTTTCTGACCAAGATTGATTTATCGAAGGGTTATTAGTGTGTGCCTTTAACTGAGAGGGCCAAGAGCATCTCTGCTTTTGCCACACCATCTGGGTTATACCAGTATGAAGTCCTACCCTTTGGCATGAAAAATGCCCCAGCCACGTTCCAAAGGATGATACAGTCTACAATCGCCGGATTGCCACACACGGATCGTACATCGACGACCTGATCACATGGGTGACTCCTGGGAAGAACATCTGAAAGATGTAGAGACGTTGTTCCAGCACTTAACCCAGGCTAACCTGACTGTTAACCTGAACAAGAGTGACTTTGGTTGTGCTACTGTCACGTATCTTGGCTACGTCATAGGCCAGGGTAAGGTGGCACCCATAAATGCTAAAGTCCAAGCCATCATGGACTTTCCAGTTCCTGACAACAAAAAATCTTTGCGCCGCTTCCTTGGAATGATCGGGTACTACCGCAAGTTCTGCAAGAACTTTGCTGAGATTGCTCTCAGTCTCACCAACCAACTGAAGAAAGGCGCAAAGTTCACTTGGGATGAAGCATGCCAAAGAGCCTTCGATCACCTGAAGTCTCTGCTGTGTCACTTCCCCGTGCTCAAATCTCCTGACTTCAAAGAACCGTTCTCCATGGCAGTCGATGCTAGCAACCAAGCTTGTGGATCTGTGCTCCTACAGAGAAGTGACTCTGATGACATTGTGCATCCCGTGGCACACTTCTCCAGGAAGTTCAATCGCCACCAAAAGAACTATTCCACAATTGAGAAGGAGCTGTTGGCTCTGGTTCTATCCTTACAACACTTTGAGGTTTATGTTTGTACAGGGCAAAAGCTAATGATTGTATATACTGACCACAATCCGTTAATGTTTTTGAGTAAGATGAAAAACAAGAATCGGAGATTGTTGAATTGGAGTTTGATTTTACAGGAGTTTGACTTGGAAATTAAGCATGTAAAGGGTACTGACAATGTAATTGCTGATTGTTTATCCCGTGTTTGAGTATGTGTATATATATCACGTGTTTATTAGCATATTTTATTATATGTATATATACACAAGTGTCTACTTAACCATTTTTGTATTGAAAAGAAAAATTTTGCCTTTATGAGTCAAAATTTTTCCCTTTTGGAATGGAGGTATAATGTGGAAAAAAAAAAAAGCCACTAGATGGCAGTATTGACATTTTTTTTGTTAAGCCTAATCTAAAGCTAGGTTTGGGCATGCCCTGGGCATGCCTCAGAGGGGGCTGGAAAAGAGTATATAAGGAGAAAAATTGAGAGAGTAGGAGTAGTTGGAGAAATTGCAAGGAGAAATTGTGGAAGGATACATTTGACCAGACCTGTCACTCTTTTCAAGACCTGTGAAGGTTTTTGTGGATTTTTGCCTGTGTTGGAGCATTTTCCTGTCCCAGGACATTGCAACATAGCAGCCCATCTCAATTACCAAGGGACTGTAACTATCTTTTTTTAAAATTTTATTTCAATCTTGGTCAGTAGGGTAGAGTGTAGATTAGTTCTGTTTGTTTAATTAAATCTGTTGAAGTTTAAGAATTTTGTCTGTCATCCCTTGCTGTCCGTGACGCCATAACAAATTGACGCCATTACAAATTGGGGCCATAACACATTCCAGATGATTTCATCGTCAAGTAATTTCAGTCATTGCCAAGACGTATGGATACAGTCCTCCAAGCTCATGGGAGTCTACGCAATATTAATTCTTTTTTCCAAGGCACCATGAATTTATGTTCTAATATTATGGTGGCATATTTCGCATAATCTAGAGGGCTTTGCCTGTCATATAAGCCATTTTTTGATTCCAATTGATCTACTACAAGTCAGGTTATTATTTGTTGTTCCTACAACTTGGATAAGTGACAAGACTTTTGTCAGGCACTGTAGAAAACAGCATTTTCATTATCATGTTGACCCTAAAAGAGCGTGATGACATGTGTAAATGCAATAGACTGGGAGATATTGTCCTCAGTAGAGAAAGTTAAGTCTTCGCAAATGTTGAATGCCGTTTTCAATATCATTTTCAAATAGTCAGAAAATAGCATTTGAATTTTCATGTTGACCCTAAAAGAGCGTGTTGACATGTAAATGTAAATGCAATAGGCTGGGGGTGCTGTTTTGCATATTGCATTTGAATATTGTCCACTGTATTGCAGAGCATGACTTTGAAAATGAAATGTCAAACAGCTTTTCATTATCATTTGAATATAGTCATAGATTTCCCATATGTGTATGTGAAAATGAAAGTGATAATTGGATTAATGCATTTTCAATTTAATATTGTCTCAAATAACTCATTCATAAGTGGAAAATTATAATGCAATAGTGGGATTACATAATATTGTCCACTATGGGCTTCCATAGTTCTCAATCATTTTCCTTTATTGACGCGCTTTCCAATTATCGTAATTTGCAACTGAAGACACGGTTTCTCTCCATATGCGATCCAACAGCAATTAAATCATGGGCAAAATTCAGTACAGTTGCGGAACAAAAACATAGAATTAGGTTGCACAGAACATCCATTTAAAACAATTATTAGTCCTGACCTGTTCTCAGTCATTTTCATAACAGAGGGTTTCACTCCGAGAGCTCTCCACACTTAACAGGTGCTGCTTGTTCTCCCCGATTAGGTAAGACGACAATCATTCATCTGGATGCGTATTTGCTGTATTTAAATCAACGTTATGCAAAATTGCATACCTGTCGAATCTCACGCAAATAGCTGGAGCCGCACGCTTTTTATAGCCTATTGAACTGCCGAGTGCCACTTTTTTTTTTTTATCAACCCACACAATACCAAGAGTGAAAGTCCGCGTTTCATTGGAACACGGACCAGTTCAATCAACGGGAAGCATTGGCCTATTAATAAGTAAATTATTTTGCTGTACTGAATTTAGCCCATGATTTCATCGTTGTTAGATCGCATGTGGAGAGAAACCATGTCTTCAGTTGTCAATTACGATAATTGGAAAACGCGTCAATAAAGGAAAATGATTGAGAACTAGCCAGGGCTAATTACTGTCATAAAGGGACGTGACTTTGCCCACCGTCTGGCTATGCCACTGCCCTGGGCATGTAGTACTTACTGGATTAAAATTTCAAACAGTTAATTTCAATACGCATGAAGAGAGGTAAATTATCTATTACTTATGAAATTAAAGACTGAGGTCAATCAGCAAGCTATTAATTGGTAAGTACACCTGGCCTAATCCCAACCACCTGGAAGATAATGAATTGAATGACAATGCAAATCATAATAAGATCCTCCTGTTTTGAATTGAAGTATTTGGGGGGCTAATTACTGCACATTCAACAATTAACCTAGTTACCTGTTGTTAAGTTGGCCGATTAATCTCATTCATTTGTTATTTAATTACAGGGCTGCCAACTTTCCACGCAATCTCACGCATACGGTGTAAGTTTCACGCATTTTGAAGGCGTATTCACCGTAGTCAGCAATTATTCATTGAATGCTTAATGAGATTCTCACGTGGAATTAAAATCCTTGTGCATTGAAGTTTCCGTTTCACTTGCGTAAAGGTGCACCTCATCACAAGTAACATGGAAAGCGATTATGACTCCGGACTTCCCATGCTTCTCTTTACTCGGGGATTGGAAACAATGCATGTGTTTCATGATCGTTTAAATTGTTTTAATGAAATAAGACCATTTGAAACGATTTTTATGCAATTCCATTGCTTTCAATCCCTCAGTAAAGACAAGCCTGAGAATTCCCGAGTCATAATCGATTTCCGTGTCATTAGTGGTGAAATCCACCGTAATGCATGTGAAACTGGTTAACTTCCATGCTCAAGGACTCAATTCCGCGCAAGAATCTCTTAAATACGCGTCAATCGAATAATTGCTGACTGCGGTATGGGAACGTGAATGCCTCTAAGAGGCGAGAGACTCACGGCGAATGCGTGAGAGTTGGCAGCCCTGTAATTAGTTTACTTATGTATTTATATTTCGCCTGTAACGCAGTAACAACAATACAAACTTGGTAATCTTTGGGGCTTTGCAAAGCTATGTTTGGTATTCTGTGGATTAAGATAGTAAATTACCTCTCTGAACATCAAAAGTACCTAACTAATTAAAATTAACAGCTGTTAATATTCTGGAATTGCAGTTGTGGTTGGAATGAAAACCAGCATACACAGGGGTCCCCCAGGACCAGGGTTGAGAACCACTGGTTTACACTATACTACAAATACAATGAACGTCAAGTTGTCCGACGAAAAATTTTCAACGCTGAACTTATTTGGAGTAATTTGCGACAGGGATTTACACTAAGATATGTGTGAAACGGCCGGCCAACATGCCTTCTCACTCCCTCTACTTCCCGGGTCAGTGAGCAGGGCACGTCTAGCTGACTTTCAGCTGACACGCGGCCAACGGCACGTTGGCGAAAGTGGAACTTTTATCCACGCTGGGACCTTAGCACTGATGCTTCACCGCAATGAAGTGGTGGGTTTAAATCTGACCTGGGGCCTTTCTGTGCGGAGTTGACATGGTCTCCCAATGTTCGCATGGGTTTCCTTCAGGTGATCCAGTTTCCTTACAAAGTCCAAAAACATGCATGCCAGGCCAATTGTAGACTCTAAATTAACGAAATATTGTTTTCTTTTTCTTCAGACAGCAGTTGGAGATGTTACTCTTACCTTGACATGTTTCGACTGTCGTCTGCAGTCTTCCTCAGAAGCATCAGGACGCTTCTGAGGAAGACTGCAGACAACAGTCGAATCATGTCAAGGTAAGAGTAAAATCTCAAGCTTCTGTCTGAAAAAAAAAAAAAACAATATTTCATAAACAAATAGAAGACCGAATGAATTTGTTTGAACGATAGACTTTAAATTGCCTGTAGATAAGGGTGTGTGAGTAAATGGTGTGTGCATCCTGCAATGAATCACCAAGCTGTCCAGAGTGTATTCCTGCCTATTGCCCATAGTTAGCTGGGATTGGCTCCAGCTCCCCTGTGATCCTAGTGAGGATGAAACAGTTTAAATAATGGATGGATAGATTTTGACTACTTTCAATGAAAACTGCATTTCATTAAAAAATGACCTAACCCAAAAGTCCCGAGAGAGATTATGGTGGAGTTCATTTGTAAAGCACAGCAGTTATAATACACAGAGGGGGAAAAAAAAACAGGCAAACTGGTGAATAAACTGTTCAGGCACACACAAGCTTAAAGCGGCCCCATTATGTCCCATTATGCTTTTCTGTATTTTGTATTTAGTGTCTTATATATAGTGTTACAATGAAGGATGTTATAAGGCCAGAACTGGAGTCCCTTATGTATTTGCTCTATCTGTATCTGAGCCTACCTACCCCATGATGTGACAGATCAGTGGCAATTCTAGGTACCATGGCGCCCTAGGCGAACCTCCCCTTTGGCGCACCCCCCGTTCCAAATTTGGGAAAACATTATGCACAAAACAACATGAACAAAAAAATTTTATTGCACATGTGCTAGGAACTTAGTAACATTAATGAATATACAAATAAAGCAATATGCACCCAGTATGTACATTCAAAATACAACCCCAATTCCGAAAAAGTTGGGACAAAGTGTAACTTGTGAATAAAATCAAAATGCAATGACTTTCAGATCACATGAGCCAATATGTTATTTACAGTAGAACATAGATAACATTTCAAATGTTGAAACTGAGACATTTTACATTTGTATCCACAAAATGAGCGTATTTCAAATTTTCTGGCTGCAACAGGTCTCAAAATAGTTGGGACACAAGCAAAAAAAGGGCTGAAAAAGCAATTAATTTATAAAAGATCAGCTGAAAGAACATTTAGCAGGTAATTAAGTTAACTGGCATCAGGTGTGTAACATGATTGGCTATAAAAGAGATGCCTTAGAGAGGTTGAGTGTCTCAGAAGTAAAGATGGCCAGAGGCTCTCCAACCTGTGAAGGCTTGTGTAAAAAAATTGTGGAATACTTTAGAAACAATGTTTCTAAATGTCAAAATGCAAAGGCTTTGAAGGTCTCATCATCAGCAGTGCATAACATCATCAAAAGATTCAGAGAAACTGGAATAATCTTTGCGCGTAAAGGACAAGGCCGAAGACCTTTACTGGATGCCCGTGATCTTCGGGCCCTCAGACGCCATTGCATCACTCACCGTCATGATTTTGTCATTGACATTACTAAATGGGCCCAGGAATACTTCAAGAAACTACTGTCTGTAAACACAATCCGCCGTGCCATCCACAGATGCCACCTAAAACTCTATCATGCAAAAAGGAAGCCATTGTTGAGCATGATCCAGGAGTGCCGCCGCGTTCTGTGGGCCAAGGCTCATTTAAAATGGACTGTAGCAAAGTGGCAAAAAGTGTCCAGTGGTCAGATGAGTCCAAATTTGACATCCTTGTTGGAAATCATGGGCGTCGTGTCCTCCGGGCTAAAGAGGAGAAAGACCACCCCTCCTGTTACCAGCGTTCAGTTCAAAAGCCAGCATCTCTGATGGTATGGGGATGCATTAGTGCATATGGTGTGGGACACTTGCATGTTTTAAAAAGCACCATGAATGCTGAAAGGTATATAAAGGTTTTAGAGCAACATATGCTCCCCTCCAGACGACATCTATTCCAGGGAAGGCCTTGTGTATTTCAGCAGGACAATGCAAAACCACATACTGCAGCTATTACAACAGCTTGGCTTCGTAGTAGAAGAGTCCATGGGCTCCAATTTCTTGGCGCAGCGCAGGGTGGCGCATCGTGGCGTAGCATGGCGCAGCCCACGCAGTGGTAATTTCGTCCAGTGCAGCCCGCGCAGTGGTAATTTTGTGCGGTGCAAGACCTGCGCAGCCACTTTGGCAATTTGGTAGACGGACCTGCGCCGAGATGGGTGTGGCGGCATAGTAGGGGGAGGTGTCACATATTCATCAAGATGCAGTGTCAATTTTGTGGCAAAAGTCTCCGCTGAAGTTGCACAGAAAGCTCGCCAGCTCCAACCTGGTTTACTTTCTGTGCAGTGGTAATTTGGCTGACCGGCGCACAGTGCACACACGTCACCGAAACCTCAGAGGCAGGTTTCCAGTATGTCAGGCACATTTCAAAGCAATAAATAATAACAGCAACCACTATTTAATGTAACTATCTGCATCAGCACATAAATTATTGTATCTATATCGATTGTCCTGATGTCAGATCAAAGAGGGAGAGAGAGAGAGAGAGAGAGAGAGAGCGTGTACATGTGGGCGCGAGTGCATGTGTAGGCTATGTGGGTATGTGCCCTTCAGCTGCTTTCACACGGACTTAAAAGCGAATATTTCGACGACTGATTACATTCAAAGTCAATGCAAAGTCGAATACACGCCTTTGCATTGACTTTGAATGTAATCTGTAGTGCGAAAAATTTGTTTCGCGTCCTGTGTGCAAGCAGCTTAATACTATTATTGTCACTTAGGTTTTATCGTTTTTAGTGGGGGAAGGAATACAGCCTGATTGCTATGATCTCGTACTGAGTTAAGATCACATATTGAAAATAAATGTGTAACGTATCTTGCATTGTTGTCCATGCATGTTAATCCCAAAATTTTAAGCAGCAACAGGGTGTAATAATAGGAACACGCTATCCATCGTTTCTCTCCCCAATGATGCAGGCAGAAGAAATAAATGAGCAATCCTCGTATTTCATTCCAACTTCATGAGTTTGAATGATCTGACATAGTTTCGTTTTGAAATTCCATTCAAGTTCGCTAATGGTAATAATTCGCGAATGCCCTAGCTAGCCAGCTAACTCATATTCGTAATGTTTAATATTGACGTAAGCAGTGCAGAAAACATGCCTGAAGCAGCAAAGTAAAACGCAACATTAACGCATCATGCAGATATAGGACAGAGGCTTCTATATTCCAAAACATTAAAGGTGAGGAGAGGAGCTCATTTGATTGGTGAAGATTTGACTCGGCTGTTTTATACACAAACACGCCTTCTCTCCTCCCCTCTTTGCCACTTTGCGCGGCAGGAGGGACAGAGCGGGACAGAGGAGTACTTGCGCCAGGCTGCACCGGGCGCGAAATTGCAACATACGCCTGGACACACCCCGTTGGCGCGGCGCACCCCCCATTCGCCGCGCCTGCGCCTGGTCTATGAATTTAGAGCTCCATGTGCTGAACCGGCCAGGCTGCAGTCCTGATCTTTCACCGATTGAGAACATTTGGCACATAATTAAACGAAAAGTCCATCAAAGGAGACCCAAAACTCTCCAGCAGTTGGAAGCCTGTATTAAACAAGAGTGGGATCAAATTCCAATGGCTAAACTCATGAAACTTATCTCCTCAATGCCCAGATGCCTCCACTCTGTGTTAAAAAGAAGACGGGATGCTACACCATGGTAAACAGGCCCCTGTCCCAACTTTTTTGAGACCTGTAGCAGCAATCAAATTTGAAATGAGCTCATTTTGTGAATAAAATTGTAAAATTTCTCATTTTCAACATTTGCTATGTAATCTCTGTTCAATTGTGAATACAATACTGGCTGGTGTGATTTCAAAGTCATTGCGTTTTGATTTTATTCACAATTTACACTTTGTCCCAACTATTTCAGAATTGGGGTTGTAAAATAAAGATGATTCACAACAAATAAAATCGCAGAAAGTGAGGGGATACATTTTTCACCATGAGGTGACTTCCCTACATTTGGAAGCTTATGTTCTACTGCGAAAATGAGGGTAAACACAAAGCAACTGACTCAATCACATAATTCATATAATCTTATTTTTAAGACAATAGCCTTCTCTATGACATTTGAGAACAGATTGTTATCACTCTTTGTGAGTGCTACTGATACTCAAGGGCTACTTTGTTCTATTAATGAATAAGGTATTGAATTTCTTTATGATACTGGAAAAATCCATTGAATCTAGGCATTGAATAATGCCACGCTACCTTGCTGGGTTATCCAAGCCACCTTCTTTCAAATGAATGTATTATTAACCCCAAGAAACCCTCAGAAAAAGGAAACTTGAGAATGCAATAATTGAAAAGCTCTGTACAAGGTGAAAAGCTATATTCACACTTATAACAGAGGGATTTCATGCATGTACTTGTCCAGCAAAATAGAACTGGGTTTCACATAAAAATGTTGTACATTTACACATCTCAATTGCACATGAGGAAGGTAGTTGCTGGTTTCTTCCAAATGCAAACTTGGTAAAACATTTTTTTTTCCACAGGTTAAACAATCACTACCCTTGCATGAATGTCTCCTCTTTCTGTGTCCCCTCTCATTTAGCAACTTGTGCGTCTATTTGAAAAAAAGTCTCTAAGTTGTTTGTCTTGTGTGTTGCCATGTCCCAGGCTGTGTCACATTTCCTCATTCTCATTCTTTGCACCTGTGTCATGTATTTAAACCCCCTCCTTTGAATTGCAAGTTGCTGGATCGTAATTAGTTTTGTGTGCTTAAACCCAGTATAACTCTTTGTTTTCTGAGAGTTAAATGTAGCATTTTATGCTAGTAATTTTTATTTATTTATTAATTAATTTTTTTTTTAATTTATTGAAATCTCCAAGATTGGAGAACAGGTGAAATATAAAACATAAATACATTTCATGTCATAAAATTATTACAAACAAATAACATCAAAGACTTTGTTAAAAGGCGGACCATCAAATATTCATTGCTGTTTTTCTTGTTATATTGCGGCGAGAACAGTAAGGATCTTAAATTGTCGGTTACGCCATTGGCAGTGGCAGACTGGAGGTATGACATGGCTGCAAAAAGGCCTTGACAGGGGAAAAACCAGAGTCCAACAACCTCGAGATTAACTCCCTAAAGCCCAATGTCCCCCTGGCGGTAACGCCGGCGTTGCGGGATTTTCAAATGGCGTGCTGTGAGTCTCTGCCCCTTAGAAGCATAATTGCTTTCAAGCTGACCCTGTTTATGGTCACTTGATCAATAATCACACAATTTATTTACTGAATAATCAAGATCAATATAAGCCTGTGATCATTTTTTTATTAAAAACGGATCCCCATTAGCTGACGCCTAAACGACCAGCTAGTCTTCCTGGGGTCCAAGAACATTAATTACATTACAACATTAACAATACATAACACATTAATCAGTCATTAAAATACAAAAAATGATTATTTGATTATTACAAAAGTATTAAGAAATGACATCACTGGAGGGTAAAATTGACAACAGACTTAATAGCGATATTGGATGGAGGATAAAAAAACAAAATAATAATTTAAAAAAAATTAATTAACCCAGTGCTTTCCCTGAACTCCATCTCCTGTTCTAGGATTTTTTTTAACAGTGTAACCTAGTTTATTTTAAGATTGCAATTAATCATAATGTTTTTAGCGTTCAAAAGAATAGGCTGCATTTGCAGGGAAGCTTAGTTGCACACTGATTGCCGTGCAAAGCAATTGTAATTTTAAAATCAAAATGTTGGTGATTGAATAATTTAGTTAATTGAATATTAGTGCATCCTGAAAGTTCGACGCATGGCATGCATTTAAAATCATTTAGTATGCATGTCATGCTGACAACTTTCAAGGTAGAAGTCATTCATTATATCCCCGTCGGGGATATCATGGTTTCGGCCCACCCGCCGCCGCCGCATCCGCCGCTGCCGTTGCCGTTGCCGCCACCGCATCCGCAGATTTTAGCCGTTAGCGCGATAACTCACAAAATACTTTACATTGGCTTCTCATTTTTAGCATATGGGTAGATATGGTAGAGAGGATGAACTGATTAGATTTCGGGCAAGTATGCACTCTTGGGTTTGCCACCAGGTGGCGCTACATATTGAAAAAAAATCAGTTTTTTAACCATATCTCTGGAACAATTACTTACACAGACCTCAAATTTGCCACATATTGTAGGTCTAGTAAAGGGGAATTTAATAAAGGGGGCTTCGAGGATTGGGGAATTTCGGGGATATACCCCTTGCTGTCGGCCACCGACAGCGTAGGCCTAGTTAGGTCTTTGCAGTTCAGCTTCAGGAAAAGTTGTAGGAAGGCTATAATATGAGATTGTATGAATGGCAATTATCTAATTAAACAAGAAATGAGAGGAACGAGAAATTTCACTCAATGCCTTCCATGCGATCTCTTTGTAGCCTTCCTCGTTGAAGCAAAGCTGTGTGACATCATTGTTAAAGCAGGGATTCAAAGAAAATAAGTACCCATAAAATTGGTTCGTTATGGCAATTTCATGATATGTTGAAGGTATTCACTCACATAACAAGAGAAAAAAATGTTCATGCTGCTTGATATTCGCTTTCCAAATTTTGCTCCTTTTCCGATGTAATCAGTCCCCCGACAGGCTCATTTTCGGTGACGTCACATGGGGTTGTGTACTCTGAAAGTACCCAGATGTTCCATAGTTATAATACAGACAACACTGTGAAAACTGTTTTCAATTTTGTTTTTAAAGCCTGACGAGTCAGAACTCTTAATAGATTTCTTCCAGATCTCCCAGTAGTTCATAGTTTTAAATCCCATGTTTAAATCTTTATTTTTTTTTTCAAGCTAATGTCGCATAAAGGTGATTTCTTTCATCGATACATATTAGTTTTGCTGCTTATTTTGGTTCGTTCTGTGCCTGCAAAAAGTCCGGTCGCCGCGCTGGCTATACGCTATACACGTACCTGTTGTCTAGTTTAGAAAGAAAATTATGCTTTTACAGGAGTCATGCTACCATTCCGAGGAAGGTTGGATAAGCTCAGGGCTACAAAAAAGGTAGTATTTTATGAACACGATCGAGTGGACTCTCATAACAGTGATTGACTGACATGGAAATATGGAGTGACGAGGTCGATGCCATTCAGAACACAATCGTACCCCTCAAATATCTCCACCCAATACCTCAAAAGCAGCCTGAATCTGTACTTCTCATGCACTCACGCTCAATTTCAGGTCTTAATTGCTTTTTTATAGTTGTTGTATCTCTTCTCTTCTGTGTTTGCTGTGAGCACATCCTGCTCTACCTAATTGTATCTTCATGATTATTTAATTCCAATTCCAGGGTCCAGAGTCAACATTGGTTTTCATATTATAGTCTATGTGAAATCCACCGTGACTCATGTGAAACTGATAAACCTCCATGCACATAGGCTTCAATTATTATATTGCCTACATGCTGATAATGAAAACTGGCCACACCTGATAATGCTGAGTTTAGACACGACGCTGAAGCCCTCCGCCACAGTTTCAAAAAATCCTGGAGGAAACCCTGCGTTCCCCGAATTTACACGATTTCCGTCAGATCATTTATATGTCCATGTTAATCTTCAATGTACTATATAGATAAATATGAGTTTGAAATAAAACAAAGACACACATTTTTCTCCATTATAATTTATCCATCTCAAGCAAAGTACGACTCAATTTGAAACTTAAATAACAAAATATAAAGCTTAGAGAGAGACATAGTATTTCTATTGACTCTATTGCCCACAGATTCCCAGAGCAGAGCTTGCAAAACCCGTCCGTGATGTCGCCCAAAACGGGCGTCATTCCGAACCAGGGCCGTCGCAGGGGGGGTGTGAGGCCCTGTGCCGACTTGATGCGCGAGGCCCTGCTCACGTGCACGCGCATTAATCATGTCAGGCTGCAAACACATAGCTGTTCTAGTTATACCCGGAGATATGACATGCATTTTTAGACTAAAACAGCATTATTGTAGCAATAATTTCAACTATGATTTTTTTGGATATCATAAACTTTCAAAGGTAAAAAAATCAACTGCACAAAGATTGGCTTTTATCATCAAATCAGCTGAGCTTTCGCTTTATATTGGCATGTTGAAGTATGACAGTGCGTCACAAATTACTATTCAATAGACACTAATACCTAATGGCTCACACTCACTGGTGACAATCGCTTATTTTGACTCATTTATATGGAAAAATCTCAGATTAACAAAGGCGTAGTATCCGCTGACAAACGCGACAGTTTAACATTTGATTACGATGCAGTATATTTTCTCATACTAGTCGGTCACAAACGCTCTGCTGCAGTATAACTTCAAAACATCAGATTCCCGCTCACCATTCATTGATTAGGTGATGGTCACTTTCCTTGCCTTTTGGGCCGCAAACTCAGCAATTATTATGTGCCTGCAGCAATGCAGACACATATTATAATCCTGCATGTTCTTCTGTTACCAAAATTCTTTATTTTTCTTATTATTATTCCGCCGCGTTTTTTGGCTCACCGTAACTTCAACATTCTTCAACCGATTCAAACCATTCAAATTTCATCTTATTCAAACGCTAACTACCGATTTATACTTTCTGTTAGAAACTCCATTCCAACTGGAATATATTCAACATTTTCCTGATGTTTTACGTATGATTCAACTTTTCAATCCCATTCAAACTTTAAAAAATGATTCACCGTTTTCTGAAACTTTGTTATAATGGAAGTCAACGAGAAAATCCTTCAAACTCACTCATCTTCACCCTCTCACCGTGAACTCATACATTCACGTAGAAACTCCGTTCCAACTCTCAAACGTTGACAATCCCGCCGACTTTCAGTGTCTGACTCAAATTTAATGATCTCTTTTAGTTTTTCTACACGGCAGTTTAAAAAACATGACATTTTGAGCCCTTCTCAGACTTTATAATGGGTGTCTATGGCGTGGAATCTTCGGAGCTAGAGTGCTTGATTTTATTCCTAGAGTGCGAGCTGGGAGCAGACAAGCTGAAAAAAATACTTTTTAAATCGCTGTAACTTACACAAATTTGAATCTCTCTTCATGACATTTCACAAAAACGTAGGAAAATTTGTTCTTGTTCCAGCGGTATAATTTTTGTAGCAGAGAAGTACATGGTTTTGGCCCAGGGAACAGTCAAAGGACAGGAAGCACGTAAAACTTCTCTCTCTCTTCCATTCAAAATTCACCCAAAAATTTTGGGAGAACAGCAAACGGGCAGAGTTTTTAGATCGCTGTAAATCCAACATTATATCACTCAGAGAAATAAAAAAGACATCCACACACTCAGCAAAGTCTCCTGCCTTGAACGATGTGGTTACATTGGTGACAGGACGAACATTTTTTGCATGAGAAGCAGGAGTTTGAGGTGAGCGCTAACAAGGATTTCTTTGACTGAGTGACTCGGCGGCTCTGTGTGTGTGGCGGTTGTTTGCTCCTCGCTCTGTTGCTAGGAGACAAGTACTGGCATAGCCCTCTGTCAATCAATCAAACGGAAAAAAAAAACGTTCACTAGAAATGCAACGTTAAAAATAGAAACATATGTTAATGAATGCGATATGCCGCGGTTTGCAGTCTACCTTAAATTAAATTACTGCTTAGCAGAACTAGTGTTGGTCAAATGCAACGTTTATTGGTAAAAGTTATGTCTTCACTCATTACAATACAGGCTTGCTAAGTCACCAGCAGCTGTTTGCCAGCGAAGCGAAACCTCCGAGAATATTCGTGCAGATAATGGAAGAGCTATCACAGGACCCAATACATGCGATTATATCTCGCAGGTAAGCGTGCCTAAGTCACCATCTGTAACCTATTCAAGT
This sequence comes from Gymnothorax javanicus, assembly GCA_029692085.1. NCBI lineage: Eukaryota > Metazoa > Chordata > Actinopteri > Anguilliformes > Muraenidae > Gymnothorax > Gymnothorax javanicus. Next base: position 77,493,171 of record CM056198.1, read on the forward strand.
TCTGTAACGTTACTGTATCTAGCTAGCAAGTGAAAAATGTTAGTTACTGATTAGTCTCCTGAAATATTAAGAACTGGTTTGAGAAACCAAACAATTAATAGCGCGACTCAATTACGGTTTCCCTATAAGTTAATTAACTGTATTTGAGCGTTTAAAGTGTTTCCCTAGAGTTTTCCTGCCAAAGAGCGATGAAGGATAAAAAATAATAATTAGCTAAGTTGAAGACAAACGCATCATGCTGAAAACAAAGCGCTGACAGCACAATACCTGGGAGTTAGATGCAAGCTGCCAGTGGTCCCTTCTGAAGGAAGCCAACCATTTATTCTGCCAGTGTAGCGAAGTCTTTCGCCATGGAATGAAACTGTCGTTTGGAGATTCTCTGACGACTGTTGTTACAGCAAACTGTACTACATATCCCGGGCATATTGGATTCACTTAATTTAAGCATTTCGAATAACGAAGAGAATTAGCTCCACCTGAGATGGGAGAATTAGAGTATCTTTAATCAAGGGAAATGACTGAAAACAGTTAAAGACTAATCCGTTTAAAGACATGTTTATCGCCCTCCCAGCTCTCTGTCCACTGGCCGTCACTGCTAGCGACAGGAGCTGTAGCCTACTCCCCGTAGCTCTGTGCATAGCGCATCAGCAAACGCGGATATGTATTTAGTCTGATAATTTAGTCAAATGAATATTTAAAATATTCTGAATCCTTCACAACTCTGTCTCATATTGTATGTTTTGTTATCGGTGTTCTATTCTTGTAAAAAAAAAAAAAATCATACGAACAAATCAAATAGCCTATCGTACCGTAGATAATTTACGAAGAATGAATGAGTGAATGAATAAATGACAGGCAGCCCGCACAGCTGGGGACTCAGCTAATCAATACTGAGGTCATTAGATTACATATAAAATGCTCTTTGGCAGTTAAAGCCTCATACAGAGACAATTACTTGTGAAGCAGCTCAAGGTTTGAAATCGTTGGTTCCATATTGTAACCCCAGATTCTATGAGTATAAGTGTAGCCCTTTAAGGCTGCCGCTGTTGGATTTATCCCTCTGAAGATTTCCTTTCCCGCCATTGTCCTGTACGATGGCCCCAATCAGGTCCGCATCCACCGTATATTACATTCGCGTGACCTGAGTTCGGCTCCTAATAACAGACAGCTTTTTCTTCAGCTGACGGTGGTGGAGCACGTGGGGCGGAAACTTAAAGGGCTACGTTCATACTCATAGAATCTGGGGTTACAATACGTAACCAATGTTCTATTTCGTATGAGCTTCACCCTTTAAGGCTGTCGCTATTGGGATAAAGGGCAAAGCCGGATGTAGTCTTTGCCCCACTGTGACACCAGCGTAAAAGCATTATCACACATCCGACTTACACCGCAAGCGCAGGAGTCAAAATAAACTACAACTCCACTGCGCTAGTCCCCTTTAGCGAAAAATATGAGGCAGTGGTTTCAGCATGGATGCTAACCGGAGTTCTCGCATTTGAGAAACGGACGATTCAACCACCGGCTGACCTACTGCGTTATAATGAATAGATTACATCCCCAATCATTCCATTTACAGACCTGCTGCTGTGACAGAGGGGGACGAAAGTTACGCATTGTAACTAGTTCCAAAAGGGAGCAGAGTAGGTTTTAGAGGCCCCTGTCCGACTCCCCATGATAACCAGCTTATGTTGGGGAACGAGGGGGGACGAACGTCACGTACTGTGACAGTCCCTCGAGCTCAACAAATAAGTGTGATGGGAGACCTGAGCATCTGCTAGTTAAGAAGCGCAATCAACGAAAAACATCACTGCACGACGAGAAATCAATTCGTTGAAAAGATAGACATAAAAGAAGGAACATGCAGATGTCAGCCACTGCTGCTCTCTTGAGTAGAGAAGTGGGGGAGGACAAGCTCTCGTAAAAGTGGAGGAAACTCTGCAGGAGGGCGATTCCCGCAGTTTCGATTGCGCAAAAGCACTACACCGTAATAAGCTGTTTGTAGAGATATCGCTTAAGAGGAGCTTTGGCGCGCGTATTAACAATGGTAAAAACCAATACGCTGTTGGGAGGCGCGCATCGTTGCCTCCTACAGTGCCGTGGAACGGTGAAAAACTGCGGCCCTTCCCAGAGGCCAAGCCCATAATCTTTGACCTATTACAGGGAAATGACTGATCGCACCATTCAGCTGCGTCAGGGCACCCGCGTACCACGGAATCGGCCACGGTGCACCATTGAGCAGCTGTATCAGAATGGGGAACCATGACGCGCTTCTGCGCTCTGGGGCCACAAGTATAACTGACAAGTCTTCCCCTTGGATCCGTGTCAGAATCGAGGGATCAGTGAAATTGGGGGGAAAGCGTAAAGTAGAGCATTGGGCCACGGTCTGTGGGAGAAGGCTTCTACTCCTAGCGGGGGGTCGTCCTTGGTGCTTATCGAAAACCATAACGCACATTGAGCATCCTCCCTTGAAGCAAACAAGTCCACCTTTGCTTCTCCGAACTGGTGCCATAATCTCCGAACTGGAGAGGGGTTCAGCCTCCACTCATTCTGAGAAGGTCCTCCGCGTGACATCAGATCCGCGACCCGGTTTTGTTTTCCGGGAATATAATGTGCTCTTATTGAGCGCAGATTCACGTGAGACCATAATAAAATGCTTCTAGCAATTTCCAGAAGCCGAGCTGAGCGAATGCCGCCTTGGCGGTTTATGTAGGCTGCCGCCGTCATATTGTCTGTCCTTATTACAACGTGTTTATCTGTCAGCATCGGACCAAAGTGTTTGAGCACTTTGAGCACCGTGGACAATTCAAGGCTATTCATGTGCTGGGAGCAAGGCTGCGGCCATTTCCCCCCCACAACATGTGACTGACACATTGCACCCCAGCCTGTAAGAGATGCATCCGTGAACACCGAGATGTGCGATGTGACTCTCCCCAGGGGAACCCCCCTTGTCAGAACTCAGGGGTTATCACAATAGGCCAAATCTGATTGCACAGATGGGGGAATAAATAACAGGCACCTTTTCTGCCGAACTGGGTCAAGGCGAAGGCGACTGAACCACCTCTGTACTTTTCTCATGTGGAGAAGTCCCAGATGGATGGTCACATGACTAGCTGACATCATGCCCAGTAAGCGCATCACAGACAGAGCTGTTACCACCCTGTGAGGCTTAATGCGAGACAGCAGGAAGCGAAGTGCCTCCACTCTGGCTGGGGACATCTTCGCTTTCATGGAGATGGAATCCATGTGTACTCCTAGATAAGTTATCGATTGGGAGGGGAGGGGGGCGCTCTTTTGCCAGTTTACAGCAAACCCCAGATGAGTCATGTGACCGATCAGTTCTACTGTATGGAGCGCTGCTTCCTCCTTGGAAGATGCCATTACAATCAAATCGTCCAAATAAAAAAGGACTCTAATGCCTTTCCTGCGTAGCGATTCTAACGCCGCCTCCACACATTAAGAAAAAGTGCGTGGCGCCAGCGAATAACCAAAGGGTAGGCGATGTATTGGAAACATATCCCTTTGAAGGAGAAACGCAAAAATTTTCTGTTTAGGAATGATAGGGACATGAAAATAGGCATCTTTTAAGTCGATGGATGTGAACCAATCGTCTTGACGCACACACTCCAGTACATGCTTTACTGTGAGCATGTGAAAAGGTTTTCTCGCAATTGTTTTGTTGAAAAAAGACAGGTCGAGAATCGGTCTCATTCCGCCTGACTTCTTGGGCACTAAGAAGTAGCGAGAGGAAAATCCCTCGTTCTCCTCACCCGGGGAAACTGTGGATATTACTCCCTTCCTTAACAGTTCGCCTAGCTCTGACGTCAGAGCCACCGTCTCCGATCGAGATGGCATGACAGAGTCAATCACTGCGCTAAACGGCGGAGGCGAAAACGCGAACTGAAGAGTATAGCCCTTTTCTATTGCTCTTCTCAGCCATCCTTTCAAAGAACACAAGCTTTGCTTTTTTTTTTTTTTTGGATTTCGTGGAAATTTCTGACAGCCAAAGAAGGGCCTTCTCCGCCGCTGTGCGTGAGGCACAGCATGTGGGAGAGACGGGCAGAGCCGCGTTGCTGTCATAGCCGCGGTTAGAAGCAGTATCGTGCCATCTACAGTGCCTGACAAAAGTCTTGTCGCATAAGGACATAGTAACTAAAAATAGTATGTAACTTTATTTCTAACCAATCAATTGTAACAATAAATGGTCCATTTTAATGTCAAGGGCTTTCACATTAATAATTTGGTGCAAAATGAAACCGTCAAAAAGTGTTCTGATGTTCACAGCTTGGCTAAGCCCATAACATCTGTTTTTGCTAGGACAAATGTCTTGTCGTCTCTTCAGATGATGCAACAAATCACAGATTAGAGTTTAACCTATGACAAATACTGTAATTAACACATTCCCAGATGTGTATAGAAATAACCCCAGCACACCAGACTTTCATATGAGGTGCGACTAGACCTCTGACAACATGCCAAAGATTCAACCACAGACCAAAGTGCTGATCATCAAGAGCCTGAAGACTGAGTCTGTTGCTGAGGTGGCAGACATCTTTAATGTATCCAAATGTCAAGTGGAGGGGATGAGAAAAAGATTTGAAGAAACTGGTGACGTTCATGACAAGCGCAGGTCAGACAGACCCCGGTATGACAACTGTTTGAAAGGACCGTTTGTTGCTTCAACTGTACAAGGCTAACCCTTCTTCAACTACAGCGAAGCTACATGAGGAAATGTCACCAAAAATCCCAGTATCTACAAGAAGAGTTTGTCAAATTCCCTCTCAAAGTGGTTTTCATAGCCAAATTAGTACACAGAAGTCTGCATTAAACAGAAAACAAAAAACCTGCATTCCATTTGCCAAGGCCCACAGCTCGCAGAAAGGATTGATACTGGAAAAGTGGCTGAAAGTTTATTTTTCTGGTGAATCATCCATTGAACTGCATGCCAGTCGCCGTACAAGACCTGTTGGAACCCTCATGGACCCAAGATTCTCCCAGAAAACAATCATGTTTGGCAGAGGAAAAATCATGGTTTGTTGTTACATCCAGCATGGGGGTGTGAGAAAGATCTGCAGAGTGGATGGCAACATCAACAGCCTGAAATATCAAGAAGTTCTTGCTGCCCTACTTATACTGCTGCTCCTTCTCATTCTTCTGCCTCCATGTCACAGTTCCTGAAAGCGAAGAAGGTGAAGGCACTCCAGGATTGGCCAACCCAGTCACCTGACATGAACATTATTGAGCATTTCAGGGGTAAGATGAAGGAGGAGGCTTGGAAGATGAAACCATAGAATCTTGATGAACGCTGGGAGTCCTGCAAGACTGCTTTCTATGCCATTCCAGATGATTTAATCATCAAGTTATCTCAGTCATTGCCAAGACGTATGGATGCAGTCCTCCAAGCTCATGGGAGTCATACGCAATATTAATTATTTATTCCAAGGCACCATGGCTTTATGTTCTGATATTATAGTGGCATATTTGTGTATTCAAAATAAAGTGTATGTATAATTTCCACATTTTTATTCAATGCGACAAGACTTTTGTCCAAGCAAAATCTGACCTTTCTGTACAAATTAAATTATAAAACTCAATCAATGACACAAAACTCTATTTTGGTATATTTCAAGATAATCTAGAGGGCTTTGCCTTTCATATAAGCCATTTTTGATTCCAATTGATCAACTACAAGTCAGGTTATTATTTGTTGTTCCTACAACTTGGATAAGTGACAAGACTTTTGTCAGGCACTGTAGAGGAGCCCTCACTAGCCTGCACTTCTAAGTGGACAGTAGGGATGGACGTGGAATGTCCGGCTAATGTTGCGTCAGCGAGTGAGATAAACTCGCTTTCTTTAGCTTGTGAAAATAAGCCACTGTCACTGAAAACCGAACTTGTGGTCTTGAGTGAATGAGGCACTGCGCTTTCCGCTGAGCCAAGACTGCCGTTTATATGCAATCTAGCGGATTCCGCATTGTATAAATGTGCGGCAGAACATATTTGCGTTTGGGAATTATGTGTCCAATTAGTTGCATAAAGCTCAGGGAGGAGGCAAAGGCAAACTGGTTAAAATGGAATTGCTTCTCATGAACAGGGAGGTGGCCCTAAAAAGGGCCGTTGTAAGATGGCAGACACATAACCCCAGCTGACAGTCACTGTCTTCTCTGCTTCCGCGGTGGCTCAGGTGGTGGATTCGACCACGTGCAAGCTGGGCGACAGAAGGAGCGCCGAGTCGTAGCGGTGGGGGTGGAGGACGTGCAGTGGCGGGTTGGAGGGGAGCGGCCTGAGATGCAGGAGCAGCGGTGGCTGCTGGGCGCCTGTGCTGACTTCGAAAATCCCTCCAATCTCGCCAAGAGCCGTGGTCGCGCTGTGGGCGAGACTCAGCACGCCCCCACTGAGTGTGCCTCTTGACTTTCTCGGCTTCCTCCGTCGCCTCCTGCAGATGGGTAGTAGCCTCTTGCAGCAGAGGCCCAAGCAGCCCATCAGAGCTGATAGGGCCGTCCAGCAACCCCTTCCTAATCTGTTCCGGCAGATTGGAGATATTCAGCCACATGTTGCGCTGCAAAACCGTCTGCCAGGCCATAATCCTATTCTGCGCTACAGCAGTGGCCGTGCACAGGGTCAGAATTGCGGCTGTTGCCTTGCCGATGTCAGCTGCTAACTCCGGTGGCAAGGAGTTAGGTTGTGTTGCCAGGGTGGACAGGTAGCAAGCTAGCAACACAACGTTGTTCATGGCTGCAGCCGACTGAGCAGCGCACTGGTGGGACCGGTCAGTTAGACGCGCGGTCACCTGATCTCTCGGCGATGGAGGCGTAGGCTTCCGCCGTCCAAAAACAAAGTCTTCGGTAGCAGGATGGTGGCTAGACTCTGCTCCAGAGGAGACACAGAAGGGAATCCCTGCTGAGGTGTGCCCTCGAGGACTGTGCGTTACCGGTGCCCTTAGCTTCCCGGGTTCGGCGAAAACCGATGTTTTTAGGGGGCGCATCTCAGGGACACGTGGCCAGACAGGATTCTTCTTCTTAACCTCCTGCCCTTGAGCATAGTAGTCACCGAAGAGCGTGTTGCTGGGTGTAGCTGGACGCTCCACTGGTACCGGAATGTTCTTCATCTTTGCCGCCTTCTGAATGATCTCCGGCAAATCTTTCAGCAGTGCGGCGCATGTTGGTTGATCGTGCGGGGTAGAGGAAGACGGCCGCCGTAGCGAAACTTCCTCCTCACCACACTCGACATCCATATCCCCCAGTGGGAGGAAGGGAGAATCAGAGAGCGGAACGGAAAAGGGAGGAGAGTCAGCAGACTCTAGCCCATAATCCTCTGCCCTGGGTAATGACTGGTCTGCATATCCCGTAGCCTCTTCAACAGTGAAAGACGCCTGACCAGCCCAGGAGTCTTCATAATCCTCTTCCTGCATCGCGGCAAAAGCGTCAGCCCATCTCTGCAACTCTTGCATTGGCAGGAGGGCACCGTACGGGCACGCAGCTTGAGGAGTCAGGGCGAGGCCGGCGTGGGTCGCTCCAAGGCACGTCTCGCAGCGGGGATGCAAATCACCGGGCAGAATGTAGCCAGTGCGGCACGCGGGGCAGAGACGAACAGCTCTCGCAGACTTCGCAGTCTTCATTCTTCAGAACTTACGCAGTAACAAAATTGCGCTGAAGAAAAAGTGGGAGCCGAACTCAGGTCATGCGAATGTAATATACGGTGGATGCGGACCTGATTGGGGCCATCGTACAGGACAATGGCGGGAAAGAAAATCTTCAGAGCTGCGCATGCACAGAGGGATAAACCCAATAGCGACAGCCTTAAAGAGCGAAGCTCATACGAAATAGAACATGAACAATCTAAAAGGCTGTCTGTCAGTCTGCTTGCCTGTCTGTGTCTGTCTGGGTGTTTCTGTGTCCATCTTGGACATTTTAGACTGCAGTCATTGGTCATTCAAATGTCACTGTGCCGTTGCCCACAGGTGATTGGCCGAATCAATTGCAGTTCGGCCAATCGCCTGTGTGTAACAGCACAGTGAAATTTGAATACTGAAAGGGCCTATTTCACCAACCTGAGTTCTTGGCAGTTAAAACCTCTTACAGAGACAATTACATGTGAAGCAGCTCAAGCTTTGAAATCATGAACGGTCTAAAAGATTGTCTGTCAGTCTGTCTGTCTCTTGTCTGTCACTCTGCCTGCCTGTCTGTGTCTGTCTCTGTCTCTCTGTATCCATTTTGGACATTTTAGACAGCAGTCTTTTTTTTTTTTTTACTGTTAATACATTCTAACTTTGAGCTGGTTCATGTTTAACTCATTCATTCAATCATTCTTTCATTCTTTCTTTGTTCAGCTTTCTCTCAGTTTTTTATTAAACATTCGAGTATTCGACATAATTCAAATATTATATTTTCATGGCAGCTATTCAGGGTGGCATCAGCAAACATTCAAATCATTCAAACTTTATTGTATTCAAGACAGCATCGCAGTGTGGATTCAGCTTTCAGCATTAACACCCGCAATTTCTTCAGAAATTGCTTCTCTAGTTATTCTTCCAAATTCTTCTGTGTCGCATGGTTTGCTACTCCTCCCACAGTTTTCACCCGATCCCCACACATTACACATGAAAACGTGCGGCTCCCTTGTGAGGAGTGTGCTATGATTTTTCTAAACGATCCGACTTACGGATTTCCCACAATTCCCGAAAAACATGGGCTTCTGAAACCTTGTTATAATGGAAGTCAATGAGAAAATCCTCCAAACTCACTCATCTTCACCCTCTCACCGTGAACTCATATATTCGCGTAGAAACTCTGTTCCAACTCCCAAACATTGACAAGCAACGCCCAAGCAACCATTAGGAACAGCATAGCAACCGTCAAGCAACGCCCCAGCAACCACCCCGAACACCATAGCAACCACCTAGCAACGCCCTAGCAACCACCCAGAACACCATAGCAGCCACCTAGCAAAGCCCTAGCAACCACCCAGAACACCATAGCAACCGCCTAGAAATGCCCTAGCAACCACCCAGAACACCATAACAACCGCCTAGCAACGCCCTGGCAACCACCCAGAACACCATAGCAACTGCCTAGCAATGCCCTAGCAACAACCCAGAACACCATAGCAACCGCCTAGCAACGCTTTAGCAAGCACCCAGAACATCCTAGGAACCGCCTAGCAACCACCCAGAACACCATAACAACCGCCTAGCAACACCCTAGCAACCACCCAGAACACCATAGCAAATGCCTAGCAACACCCTAGCAACCACCCAGAACACCATAGCAACCACCCAGAACGCCCTGGCAACCACCCAGAACACCATAGCAACCACCCAGAACGCCCTAGCAACTACCCAGAACACCATTGCAACCGCCTAGCAAAGCCCTAGCAACGACCCAGAACACCATAGCAACCGCCTAGCAACGCTCTAGCAAGCACCCCAGAACATCCTAGTAACTGCCTAGCAACCACCCAGTACACCATAACAACCGCCTAGCAATGTCGTAGCAACCACCCAGAACACCATAGCAACCACCTAGCAATGCCCTAGCAACCACCCAGAACACCATAGCAACTGCCTAACAACGCCCTAGCAACCACCCAGAACACCATAGCAACCGCCTAGCAACGCCCTAGCAACCACCCAGAACACCATAGCAACTGCCTAGCAACGCCCTAGCAACCACCCAGAACACTATAGCAATCGCCTAGCAACGCCCTAGCAACCACCCAGAACACCATAGCAACTGTCTAGCAATGCCCTAGCAACCACCCAGAACACCATAGCAACCGCCTAGCAACGCCCTAGCAACCACCCAGAACACCATAGCAACTGCTTAGCAATGCCCTAGCAACCACCCAGAATACCATAGCAACTGCCTAGCAATGCCCTAGCAACCATTAGGAACACCATAGCAACCGCCTAGCAAAGCCCTAGCAACAACCCAGAACACCATAGCAACCACCTAGCATCGCCCTAGCAAACACCCAGAATACCATTGCAACCACCTAGCAATGCCCTAGCAACCACCCAGAACTCCATAGCAACCGCCTAGCAACGACCTAAAGAGCACCCAGAACACCATATCAACGGCTTTCCAGATCCCTGGCAAGCACCTCAAACACTGTACGTGTAGAGCAGCAGGCACATTCAAAATTTCTCCCAAATTTTCTAGTTAAATCCTTATAATCCAGCTTGGATGCAATGTCTTTTTCAATAGACAGAAGGGCAAGCCCGTATAGTCTCTCCTGCGACATGGAGGTCCGAAAATAGTTTTAAATAATTTTGAAAAGCTTCGCTACCCCAATGCCAATTATTGATATCGTCAATAAGACCCTGAGAGCAATCTCACCGTTAGGAAAGGCGAGTCAGCAGTGAGACAGAGCATGTTACGTATGACGACATTAAAAAAATCTGGGTAAGCTTTTATCGAGATGAAATGGTAAATAATGAAACTGACACAGAGAATTGTCATTTAAGGAGCATGATGAGTCAAGTGCAGTGATGTAAAATATGTAGGCTATTAATTTATTTAAAAAAAAATCACACACCAGCCGCGAGGCCCCCTAAAGGCGCGAGGCCCTGTGCGGTCGCACACTTCGCACGGCCCTTGCGACGGCTCTGTTCCTAGCATCACGGAAGTATTCACGATCGATAAAGTACTGTCGTTCTGTGCTTGTTTCCATTTTCTCGTATCGATAATGCAACGGAATGACATTTCATTGCATTCTTTGCATTCTAAGCTTTCCATTGATGTCGAAATTGCCATACTTCAGTTTTTTTCTTTGAATCCCTACTTTAATAGCAACGCTACTGATTGGAAGCCCATTTGCTCAGTGGATTAATTCAGTTTATTATTTGATTCTTAATCAGAAATTGGTTGAGTGTTAACCTGCATTTTGGTTACGTCACTGGTTGTAGACAGTTTTATTGCTACATGAGCAGCCTCAACACGCGCTCCTTTGTCGGAAAAACTGCATTTTTACTCCTGGATAAGCAAAGCTTAGGAAGGAGTGTTGTAATAAGACCCAAGCGTCACTCAATAATCAATCAGTCTATCATTGAGTTTCCCGTTAGCACTACCATGGGCGGTAAGATTCACAAACAGCTTATCCAGGAGTTAACGATTGTGTCACTTCGATTAGAAACGTTTTCTTAGGTGTATCAATCTGATCGGACGCGGACGCAGAAATAAATATATAATATAGCTGACGCAGGTCAGCCAGGTAATGGCCTTGATGTTGCAATTGTTATATGGTTTAAATTTCTTAAAATGTGTTTATATATGTACTGTAATTTAATTTTTTTTTTTTTTTTTTGTTATTGTTGCCAGTTTCGTATAATGGTATTTAAATTTAAGTTTTATTGCCGTTTGCGCATCAAATGACCTTTGCCTATTTGACCCGGAAGTAACATAGACCCAAACAACAGACTCGAACAATGAGAGCACGTGTTGGTTAAGCTTTTGACCAAACTCTACAGTTGGTTTCAGGCGTACACGGTATGGAAACTTTTAATCTTATGGTTTAGGAAATTTTTATATGTGGATTGCTTAGATGTTTGTGGTAATTCATTTGTTTGGGTTGTTTTTGTTTGTCCGTTGTCTAGTTTTCATGGTGTGCCAAAAATAAAACTTGGATTTTGGGCATCAGTATGTGCGTGGAGTCATTGTAGAGCCAGTGGGTAGTTACAGTGAAAACGTGCCTGAAGGAGGAACGTGCCTGTGGAGATGCCCGTCCTCAGCCGCCAAAGTTGTTCCTTACCTGTGGTGTCTTCAGCCCGCCACGTAGCCAAGCTCAGCTGCGCCGCTCCGAGACTATACGAGGCAACCAGACAGCTGGATTCAATGTAGGCTACTCGTAGTGCTGTTACCGTAGATACCAAGGCTTCGGAGCCTGTATCAAAAACGTGAAGCACTTCTGAACGGAGCTCTGTGTCGAGGCTTGTATTGTCTCGGCGAAATGACGTTAGTCAGTCGACTATAAAATGTCCCAATTCTCTTCTGCAGGTCGTGGGTTGTCGTCAGTAGTTGAAGTTTGTCAGTGCGGTTTGCGAGTTTGTCATTACGTGCGATGGAGCCAGCAAGAAAGAGAGAGGGTTGTCTCCCGTTCGGGAATACTTTGATTTGATTTCACCGAATAAGGTCACTTAGTGAGGCTATTAGGCCAAATTGTTCGACTATTATATGATGTCATATTTTCAGACCTTTTCAAATAACTTCCAATGCATAATAAATTCCCTTAATTTGATAGTTTTTAATTTTATAATTATTTTTGAAAAAAAATACAAAGCTCTTTGTTTCACAGGCGCATTCACTGCCCTCTGTCCTGTCCCCGAGAGTATCTTTTAGTTTCGTTATGACATAACATGTGGTCAAAATACTTCATTTTATTTTGCATTTATTGATTCTGCCACTTTCACGCTGAAGGCTTATGCTTGCCTACCATTTCCTACGAAGCACAATTTGTATGTTTTTATTGACCAATAGGGGTCTCTAGAGTTCATTCGAAACCTCAAGAAATGAACCACACTTCAACACATCTGGCTAGAAAGCTTCAACACTTCACGAAGCTTCATCTCACCAGCACTAGCTACTCGCGCCACTCTCGGATCTTCGTGCCCAGCTCGTAGCCTATTCATTCCGCGGCAGGAACCAGACGTTATTGGGCGATTGTGCTACATCACTCTCGAGTGGACTACAGACTTTGTTCCGCATTAATTCCTTGTGGATTATTGCGGGTTCGGCGTGCCGCGCTCAAGCTTCCTGTGGGGACAATCGTCTTCATTGCCTGCGTCTTCCTTGCACACTTTCTGGTTGAACGTGAAGCTTTATTGGAACGAGCTACAGGACTGCATTTCTTCGGACTTCGATCCAGTCCTGCACCCTCCATCTCTGATACACGTGATGTTGCCATGTATTTCAGGTTAGACCACAACATACTGTTGATAGTCTAAATGATTGATATTTTAACTTGAATGTCTTTGATGATTTGAGCAGAGAACTAACGCATTGTTTTGTTGGGATGTTAAGTTTGGGTTGATAAAGAGCTGCATTCATTATGCCTTGGAGTGTGGGCCTATTTTATATACCTAAATGTTTTAACGTATGTATTAAGAAATCTAAGTGTTCTTTGTTTCTATTGCTGCTGAAAAATTAATTTTAAGAATATATCCTGTCATTTTAGTTCTTGAGTATAGCTAAAGTAAAAAATGGCAGAGGGCTTTGAATCAAAATTTAAGGGTGATAAATCAAATTGGCAGAGTGTCTCCCTCTTAGAAGAAGAGCAAGCGGCCAACAGTGAGATTATACCAGAAAATGAGAAGGCTTGCCATGTATCATGCACCTCATGTACAGAGAGATTTGAAGTAAGGCAAAGAGAGCTCAGTGCTGCTTTATCTAAAACTAATCAAACAAGAAAATCTAGTTGTGAGAGACGCTTAACATCAAAGATGCAGGAGTTAAAAGAGCAAGAATATGCTGAAAAGGAAAATAATTTTAAATCCGCATATGGCAAATGGAAGATCCATGTCCGAGTTGCGTGCTTAAGGTTGAAGAATGAATGCTCGGAGAACGATCTGTATGAGATGATAGATATTGTGGAGAAACAAGAAGCTGTACTGACAGAGTTATATGATAACTTGAGACTCCAAGCCCCACCAAACCAAGAAATTAGGAGAAAAATTGATGCATGCGTAGCTGTGACTGCAGACCTCCTTAAGCTAATGAATGTCCGCTTATCTGAAGATGAACTAGATTTAGATCCTGAGGCAGAAAAGGCAAGATTACGTATGTTGCTTGACAATGAATATGCAAAGTCCATATATGGATCTACAGTTTCAAGGGTCACTGCTGCTAGCTCATCTAATGCTTCTTCAGAGTCCGCAAGTATTTCAGTTAAAAGAGCTGAGATTGCTGCGCATTTGGCAGCAAAGAAAGCTGAAGTCGAAATAGAGGCTGAAATTGAAGCACAACGGCAGCATCTGAAGGAGCTGGAAAATCGTAGAGACATTGAGGTGATGAAGGCTCAGTTAAAAATGTACGCAGAGGAGGAATCAAAAATTACAGGTGGGCAGGGCAGCCAAGCCTGCCGCAAAATAATTGATCCCAGTCCACTTGTAAATAAAACATCATGCTTGAAGGGGCAAAGTACAACAAATGAGGCATTCCTAGCACAAGCACTACAAGAGTCAATGGCCTTAACACGACTCCCTGTTCCAGAGCCCTCTATATTTTCCGGAGATCCGCTGAAGTTTATTGAATGGAGCACAAGCTTTAAGGCCCTTATAGAGAGACGGTGTTTAAATCCAGCCGACAGACTGTTCTACTTACAAAAATATGTTAGTGGAGATGCAAAGTCTGCTTTGGAAGGCAGTTTCTATCGAAAAGATGAACAGGCCTACCAGCAAGCATGGGAAAAGCTGAATGCAAGATATAGCCACTCCTTTGTAGTACAACGAGCTTTCAGAGAAAGACTTAACAGATGGCCAAAAATTGGTGCAAAACAGTACATGAAGTTAAGAGAGCTTAGCGACTTCTTGCTGTCATGTAGTGATGCTATGCCTCATGTTAAGGGCCTCCAGGTATTAAATGACTGCGAGGAAAATCAAAAGATGCTGGCTAAACTCCCGGACTGGGTGACAAGTAGATGGAATCGTCACGTGACTGAACAATTAGACCAAGGCAAAGATTATCCAGGCTTCAGCGAATTCGCCTCATTTCTCTCAAAGGAAGCACGTATTGCATGTAACCCAGTGTCATCTCTTTATGCATTGAAAAGCGTGGATGAAAGATTATTTAAAGACTCAAAGCAATCACAGGCAAATACATTTGCTACCAATGTTAAAGCTTCAGAAACCACACATGCCACAGTGCCATCTAGTGATGCAGATGACTCTCAGTTTGAAGATCCTAGTGAACCCAAGATCGCACAGGAGCATGGTTCTGTGTCAGTCAAATGCATTTGCTGTGGAGAAAGCCACTCTATACACAAGTGTCAAAAACTTCAAGGACAGTCTGTGGATGAAAAGAAAAGGTTTGTTCTAGAAAACAAATTATGTTTTGCCTGTTTAAGGAAGGGTCACCATTCTAAGGACTGCAGAAATCGAGCCACGTGTGCATTATGCAAGAGACGCCATCCAACATTGATGCACGAAGACCGCCCTGTAACAGACAGCTTATCCTTGCAACAAGTGGTGCAAGCGGAAGAGAGCACTCCTTCTTTATCATGCTGTGTGAATGGTGGAGAAGATGGCAGTACATCTATGATTGACCCTCTTTGGCTCTCATCTCCCAACATGGAGTCTGAAATCCTGGTGTATGCTTTATTAGACACGCAGAGCAGTCACACATTTGTTGACCAGGAAATGTGTGAGAAACTGCAGGCAGAAGTAGAGCCTGTAAAATTAAAGCTTTCTACCATAATGGGAAAAGATGCTATCGTAATAAGCCAGAGAGTGAATGGACTTATGGTCAGAGGGTTCTCTTCCAATGATACATCTGCTTGCCTCCAGCTTACACAAGGGATTTCATTCCCCTTGAACATTCCCATATCCCGACCTATGATACAGCTAGAAAGTGGACCCACCTTGCAGCCATAGCTGATGAAATGACAAAAATGATGGATTGCAGTGTAGGTGGTGACTATGAGCCTTATGCCATCAGAACTGATTTAGGCTGGAGTATTGTAGGGAGTGCATCCCCATGCGTGAACTCCACAGATGTTACTGGATTATGCCACCGTATATCTGTTAAGGAACTTCCTCCTCTGGCACCATCTGCTGTCATTAAAGCACTTGAGTTTGACTTTGCTGATACCCGACCAGGGGACAGAAGTATATCCTAGGAAAACATCCAATTCTTAGAAGTGTTGAAGGGAGGTATTTGTCAAAATGTTTGTGGGCACTTTGAAATGCCCCTTCCTTTTAAAGCCCGCCCCCATCTTCCAGATAATAAGAAGTTGGCATTGATTCGGCTCAAACATCTGAAAAGGAAGCTGGACAGTGGGATTACATCCAGTTGACGGAAGGTATCTTCAAAGACGGTGATGCAGAAAAATGTGATCTGCAACCAGAAGCAGGACATGTGTGATACATCCCTCACCAAGGTGTTTATCACCCTAAGAAGCCACAAAAAAACAGAGTGGTGTTTGACTGTTCTGCAAGGTATGAAGGAGTAGCCTTAAATGATCACCTGTTAACTGGGCCAGACCTCACTAATGGAATGACTGGAGTACTTTGCCGGTTCCATCAACACCCAATAGCAGTCATATGCGATGTTGAGAAAATGTTTCACAGATTTCATGTAATTCCAGAAGATCGTGATTATTTGCGCTTCATGTGGTGGGAAAATGGAGACACTAACACAGAACCCAAAGAATATTGCATGAAGGTGCATCTCTTGGAGCTTCCTCATCTCCAGGTTGTGCCAATTATGCCATGAAGCACCTTGCCAGTTTGTATGAAAGAGAGTACCCCTTGGCTGCCAATTTCATTAGAAAAAATTTCTATATGGATGATGGCCTTGCAAGTGTGGAATCTGCTGCAATGGTAATTAAGCTGGCGGAACAAGCCCAAGCTGTGTGTGAGAAAGGGAAGTTGCATCTCCACAAATTCATCTCCAACAGCAGGAAGGTACTTGAGTCTGTCTCTGCATTAGACCGTGCTATGGAAGTTAAGAATGTTGACTTCAGCCATAATGACCTTCCAGTACAGAGTGTTTTGGGGGTGTGGTGGGATGTGGAAACTGATTCCTTCTCCTTTAAGGTCTCACTCACTGAGAAACCAGCCACACGACGCGGCATTCTCTCAATTGTGGCTTCTATCTATGACCCACTGGGTTTCTTGTCCCCATTTGTTCTATTAGGGAAGAAGGTGCTGCAAGAAATGTGTCAAAAGGGTGTTGGCTGGGATGATTGCCCAGTGAGTTGAGGCCAAGGTGGGAGAGCTGGCTGAGTGATCTGCCTAATTTGGAGCAGGTCTGTATCCCAAGATACTTCAGGCCTCAAAACTTTAGAAAGATCCTGCAAGTCGAGTTGCATCACTTCGCAGATGCAAGCAGTCACAGATACGGTCAGTGTTCATATATTAGACTGGTGAGTGAGAATAACATTCACTGTGCCCTGATTACTGGGAAAGCCAGAGTTGCACCAACAAAGGCGATCACTATTCCCAGACTGGAATTGACTGCAGCTGTGATTTCTGCTGCAGTAAGTAGTAAGCTAAAGGAAGAGTTGGAGTTGACAGTTGACCGAGGATACTTTTGGACAGACTCACGAGTAGTCCTCGGCTAAATTAACAACGAAGCCAAAAGATTCCATGTCTTCGTCGCTAACCGTGTGCAGAGAATTCGGGACCTTACTGACCCAAGGCACTGGTACTACATCAATACAGGGGAGAACTCTGCTGACCATGCCTCAAGGGGATTAACGGTGGGAGAACTCATTCAGTCAAACTGGCTCACAGGGCCTCAATTCCTCTGGGAGAGAGAAGTTGTTCCTGAACAAAGAACAGTAGAATTGCCTGTGGGAGATCCTGAGGTCAAGGTGGTCCAGGTATTAACGACTGATGCTGTTGGAAAACATGGGCGCCAATAGCAGATAGGCCCTCTGAAGTTTTGCACATTGTGGAGGGCCAATACACAACCTTGTCTGGCCCCAATGCTTCTTGTATAAAATTCCTTGATCATTTCCTTTGTGTGTTAACCTCATCACCCTTCAGCCCTGTGTGTTAACCTCATCACCCCTGAGCCCACACCCCAATTTCCCCTCACCTTGTTTGTCTCTCCCCCCACCTCCTATCACTTTAGGCAAATTACCATTTGTTCCTTTGCATCCTTTGAACTTTCAGCTATAAGTGATCACATTTTCCCTCAGTTGTGGGTTCTTGTTCATCTGTACTTGGGGAACAGACCCACTAGTTCCTCTACTCTATTAAACTATCCACTTTGCAACTAAGACGTGCCTGCATTTATTTTTCTACTTACAAAAGTACGGAGGAATACAGCGAACTCTTAAAAAACCCACATTATTGGCGAGCCAGCCCAAATCCGTCGTTCTTGTTCCGTTTAAAAAAAAAAAAAAAAAAAAAACTGGGGAGGTTGATTACGGTGGGATCGTTTTTGATACTGGACTAAAGGGAAAGCGGACTTCACTTTTTTTATGTCAACACCGCAATCAAAAGAAGAATACGGCAAGAGGAATACATTTGGAATCCATTCACCGACCCCGACTGAGGAGAAACAGACTTGAGGGCACGGACGAACCACGTACATTTGTGAGTATGAAATATTTCTGCAAGTAATATTGTAGAGGAATAGTTACGAAAATTGTGTAATGTTTTAAAATACAAGTGGTTAGAATTGACTGTGCATGTGTGCGGTGTTCTAAGCAGGGGCTTGTATAAAGTTACACAGACCTTGGACAAATTTCAAGTACCAAAAGTAAGTTTGTCCATTGTATGAGGAGTTTAAGAATGGCTGAGAAAGATTGGAAATCGTGGGCCGCAAGATATTTGGCCAAGCATTGCAAGGAGACTTTCTATGATGTACCTCAGGGTGTGGATGCTGTTGAATACCTTCAAACTGCATGTGAAAAACGCAATGCAACTGAGAAAAAATAAAGAAAACGAAAGGCTAATTGTGTGGTGGCTATGATCCAAACAATCAAGTTACTGAAGGAAAAAGTCGTAGAGATTCCCGAATTGCAAAGTAATATTAAGAGTTTGGAAAGCAAACTGGAGATGAATTCCAGGGAGTTGGAGGCTATGGTCCAAACAAATAAGTTAATAGAGGATAAAGTCGTAGAGATTCCCGAATTGTGAAGTAACATAAAGAGTTTAGAAAGCAAACTGGAGATGAATTCCAGGGAGTTGGAGGCCTCTGTTGCTGAAGCATGGTACATGCCACGAGTCATTTAGAATTTCGAAGGAAATTAGTCAGTTTCTTGGGAGAAACTGAATGTCACATATGCGGAACTGGCCAAAACTCAGGAACAACTGCGGGATGCGCAAATAGCATATAGAGAGTTATGGAATGTGTCCGGGGAAAACAAGGACTGGGCCATTGTTCAAAAATTATGAAGAAAAAAATGTCACAGCAAAAGCTAACAAATGAGGCAATGAAACGGCAAATTGCAGCTCTTGGTTTGGGAACTGCGGTGGGGCACAGCGAGTCAGAATTAAGTTCAGATGATGATGATGATGATGATGATTGGGAACTCGGACAAGCAGCCGCAGCTCCCTTGTTAGATGTGGCTGAGCAAGATTGTGATCATGAAAGTTTTGATGAGCAACTGGAATTGCATTCAGAATGTAACACATCTATCGCTGACTCGCTTCACTCTAATTGCCGAAAAAGGATCCCAATAAATGCTAAACCTCCGAAAGCTACTAAATCAGTCAAGACAAAAAATGCTAAAATTGCTCCAATAGTCACTCGCAGAGTACGTACTAGTGGGACACATAATCCCGTGAATGGCGTGATCACGTATGAATATGAGGACCAAGAGATGCGTCGTGATCTAACTCTGTCAGAACTGAGTACGCTGCAGCAACAACTTCCCGCATGGGATGGAGTTAGCGACCCGACCGCAGTTGAAAAGGTGCAAGTGCTACAGCGAATGCACTCCCTAACAGATAAAGACTGTTGTAAATTATTACAATCGGTGCTTCCTTTATCAGTTTCGATTCCGTTGGAATTTGTGCGTGGTCATGGAAGCCCTGCTGTTTTTCCCAATCACGAGACAAGGTTAAGATTAATGTGTGAGGCTGTTGGTTATCGAGTGGTTGTAGACATGACCAAAATCCTCGAGTTTGTACCTAAGGAGGGCCAGCATCCGACCGACTTCCTTAGAACATTCGTTGGTGTCTACAATCGGAACAGAGGTGGAGGGGCCAGAGCAGAGCTGACTGGTGATGATCCGATTTTCTGGAGTTTGGTCATCAATAAATACACAGATCACGTGTCCCCTACTTGCCAACATTTATTGTTACAATTTAACAGGGAATTGAGTACACAGCCAATCAGACAGCACATAGGGAGAGATATCCAAGACTGTTTAATGGCATGGAATGAGTCTCAAATCTGTGAGTCCCCAACAAGTCAAAGAAAAAAGATTGCTGTGTTGTCATATAATAGGGACCAGGTCTGTTGTTTTAACTGTGGGAAGCTAGGCCACATTCAGAAGGAGTGTAGCAGTCCGTGTGTGTGCCATTTGCCAGCGTGTTGGCCATTCCAAGCGACAGTGCTGGTCAAAGGAGGGGGAAGGAAGGAAAAGGGCCTAAACAGTTGGGTGTACAGCAGCCTCAAACAGAACAGTCTCAGACTGAGGGCTCCCCCACATTTACAGATCTACTGTCTGCTGTCAAGGTTATGGGGAACCTACTACTACAGCTCATGTCTTGTGGGAACAGGTGCTCTCGCAATGGGGATTTCCAAAATGACTAGGAAGTGACAATAACGCATAATTCATTTCCAGAATTCTGCAGCACTTTGGTCCTATCGGAGGGCAATACATTCCTGTGCCATATTCGCAATCGTCCACAATCAAATTCTAAGATATTTGAGAAGTCATGGACAAACTTGGGGAAACAAATTTGAAATTGGCGATAGAGTATGGCAGACCAAAACAGTATTTGTGGTATCATGGGGATCAGTGTAAAATGTACAATAAACATGAACTGGATACCAATGCCAATGTAAGTAGGTAATTAAACTGCATAAGATAGGCATGGGCAATACAAATGAATAAAATGACAACATTTCTTGAGTTCCTGAGAACAAATTTTTTATTATTTTCTAATGATTTTTTGCAGTTAAGTACAGAAGACACAGACGAAGAGTTTGCCACAAGTCCAACGCCTTTACAGGAAAGGGCCTCAGAGCCACAGGGTCCCAAAAATGGCTGACTTTGGCATTTTTCAACAAAACCCATTGTGAAAATTGGGGGGTGAGCCTGAGGGCATTTTTGAAAATACAGTCTATTCAGAAATAAACCAGGCCAAATTATCCATTAGGGTACCCTAACAGAAATAATTGATGCTAAAGTCATCCACCCCTTTTCTGAAGTACAGCAGCGCCCCCTAGGCCCTTTTTAATGGAAAATGCATTGAATTTCACCCATTTATGTTCAACAAACATTAGGTTTTGAATTGATATCAAAAAATGGTATGAATGGCTTGCCTGTGAAGTTTTTTTGGATCAATGGCCCGCAAAAATGTCAAAACTAGCGGTGGGAGGGCAAACATTAACGCTACTCACCCATTACTATATAAAATGCAGTGAAGTCGCTGATGCCGGCAGTTGTTTGCCCTCCCACTGCTACGAAATGAATCAAACATTCCCCCTTCAATAACCCGTGGTGATTTAAAAAAAAAAACAAAACAAAACTTTGCACTGTTTTTTACTATGTCCATATACCCTCCTCCCATGATAGTTTCAATGAGTTACTGTGAATAATTCATAGTAAAACACAGTGACGTGCAGTCGGGGGTTAGTTTGGTGAGGCAGAAACCTCCCCTTTCCTTGATTAGCAATCAGACGATTAACTAGTTTAGTAAGACTATTTGGCAGAATGACGGGCCAGTTTAAGTTTCCGCGGCGTTATTACTCAGTACATCGAACCTGAAATGCTCACTAGACAGCAGATTTGCGCGTACTTGCTTCCAGGAAGCCGAAGCGATGTCATCAACAAATATTAAAACAGTTCGACTTAAGCAAAGTTCAATGCTTAATCAATATACAATGTATTCTCCTTTAAATACGTGCTTTTACACCCAAACAAAAAGCAGGCGCTTATTTTCAGTCTTCTTTCATAATCCGATTAACAAAATGTTTAAACGATATACAGAATTACCGAGAGCCGAGAATTTTTCCTAATTGATTATTCAGATTTCCATCCACGCAGTCTTGAATTGAAGGGTATAAGTGAATGAATCTTGCGACAGGTGTTCACGAGGTGGCATATTTTGATAGGTAGCAAAATTTGTCAGAACACTGGTAGGCTTTGAACGCCTAGCGCTGGTTTATTCCTTGTAATATTTTACTGAAACTTCACAAATAGGGTCACAGGATATTCTGTCAACTAACTATGTAGGGTACAGTAAAAATACACTTACCTTTCTTGCTATTGTTGAGAAGAAGTCACGGCGAACTCGCGACGAACTTCAACAACTTCTGTCGAACTTATTTCACATCCCCTGGAGGTCTAGCCTGGACGAATAGACTCGTAATTTCTCAAATTAGATGGCTGTAAGTCAATCAGGGCCGTAGCTGGGATATCACGTCAGCGCGGGCTATTTGAAATCTACCTCCAAAATGGATATTTTTGCCACGCCGTGCGGCACTTGAAAGTTTGTAAACACGGGCGCAAATTGAGGTCACGATTCATCCAACGGGCGAATAATAGCTCTGTTCAAATCGCGTTATTGGCCGTAATACGCAGAGTTCATGTATGAAATGCGGGTATCCTATTGAAAAGGTTGCTTTTAATCAAACCATGGTGTTCTTTTTGTATGAAAATGGTACTGACATAATTTTTTAATAAGTTTTCTGAGGCTTGTTTACCGCCCCAGTTCAGCTGTTAAGCATTCCATTAGAGTTTATGCAGAGCGTTGCCCATGCCTACATAAGAATATACACTCGCACTTGGTCTTTGTCTCCCTTACAGAATAAATGGAAATGAAGGCTTTGCCCCGATGCCCTGCAGCAGGCTTTTATTGGACATCAGCACCAAGAGGGAGGTTCCTGTGAATTTCATGGCCTGTACACAGTGTCAAGCATGGAAAATATCGCTGGCTGCAGTTTGGACATCAGACTTAAGGGGAAAATGGTGAAGCATCAGCCACACAAAACACAGGCGGTGTCTCAGGTGAACTATAAGAACGTGCACCATTGAGGATTAAAAAAAAAAAAAAAGGACTGAATGGACACATTGTCTCAATGTAATAATGCAGTTTTTTTTTGTAAGGGGCAGTTTAACATGGGGAAAAGGCTCTTGAAGCGTGAACTAATATATTTCATTTGTCTAACAATGATGCATCTAAATTTATATGCTCATGACAATGAGAAATAAGAATACAGAAATTCAACCTCTGAGGAAATGGGAAAAATCAAGCAGCTGGACTGGTGCAGAGGTGGGTAACCCTACCGTCTTAACACACAAGTATGTGTTTTTTCAAGTAAAAAAATAAATTAATTTGAAAAAAAAAAATGCTGTAAAAGAATACCATTTTAGAACATGAAAAAGAAAAAAAAAAAAAGCTTGTTGAAAATGTTCTACTGCTCCCTATTCCCAGAGAAGGCATCATTTTTGGACCTTTAAAAAAAAAAAAAAAAAAAGATGGGATGATGATGTATGCTTTTAGGTCAGGTCTCATTCTATTTTTGATGCATTTTGCTAAATCTGAACACCTTTGATGTCTCAAATTCAGTATTACGAAATATTTTAAGGTTTGGACAAATTACATTGTTCAGTACCGTGAACAGTTTGAACTGTTGGAAACTGATTTATGTTATTGAGCCTCATATCATTTTGTTGTATGTTACTTGCTTCCACACTATTTTTAATTTCTCAAAGTATATTGTTCTATATGACCATTGTTCCGAAATATTTGATATTTGAAGGTTTCGACATATTACATTGTTTGGCGCAGTCAGAACTGCAAATTGTTTAAAGGTTTGAGTTGTTTTAATTGTCTGTGTTGTAATGTGGTAAATAACCACTAGATGGCAGTATTGACTTTTTTTTTGTGAAGCCCAGTCTGAAGCTAGGTTGGGCATGTCCAGGGCATGCCCAGAGGGGAAAGTCCCAGAAATGGGAGGGGGCTGGACAAGAGTATATAAGGAGAAAAATCGAGAGTGTGTAGGAGTAGGAGAAATTGCAAGAAGGATACATTTGACCAGACCTGTCACTCTTTTCAAGACCTTTTAAGCTTTTTGTGGATTTTTGCCTGTGTTGGAGCATTTTCCTGTCCCAGGACATCACAACAGAGCAGCCCATCTCCATTACAGGGAACTGTAAATATCTTTTTTTTTTTATTTTATTTCAATCTTGGTCAGTAGGGTAGAGAGTAGATTGGTTCTGTTTGTTTAATTAAATCTGTTGAAGTTTAACAATTTTGTCTGTCATCCCTTGCTGTCCGTGACGCCATAACAAATTGGGGCCATAACAAATTGGGGGCTCGTCGGGATAGACCATTGTGCGAGTCATTTATTGAAAATCTAAAATTTCAAATAGTGAAATTGTTTTTTGAATTTTCCTAGATATATATTGGCAGATCAACAGCAATGGATGATTTCTTGGCATCACCAACCGTAGAGGTTTTAAAGTCTTTAAAAAAAGACAGAACTGCTAGAAATATGCAGACAGTTAGAGCTGACAGATGTAAAAACCAGCCATGCGAAAAAGCAAGACTGGCTAGAGAGATTGTTGAATATTACATTGATGAAAATGTGTTTGCACCAGGAGATCTGGAACAGTTTCCGTGGAAAATCCAAATGTAGAATTGGAACTTAAATTAAAAATGCTAGAAATTGAAGAAAAAAAGAAAAACAAAGGCAGTTTGAGTTAGAAAAATTAGCAAGAGAAGAGAAAAAAGGAAAGAGCAGAAAGAGAGAGACAAAGACAGAGAGATTTCGATTTTAAAAAAATTAGACAGGGAAGAAAGGCTCCAAATGGAGCTACTAAAAATAAAAATTCAGGCTGAAAATAAATTTCACGCCAGCCAGGAGGTAAAGCTGGTGCCTCCATTTTCAGAGAAGGAGGTTGATAAGTATTTCCAGTGCTTTGAGAAGGTAGCTAAGAGTTGTCAGTGGCCAAAGGAACACTGGCCTCTGATGTTGCAAACTGTCCTCAAGGGTAAAGCTCAACAAGCCTATTCGGCTTTTGTCTGCAGATGATTCCTCTGATTATGAGGTTGTCAAAAAGGTTATTTTGACAGCTTATGAGTTGGTTCCAGAGGCTTACCGACAGAAATTCAGAGGTCTGAAGAAATCTGACAATCAGACTTATGTTGAATTTGCCAACGAGAAGAAGGTTTGCTTTGAGCGCTGGTGTACTTCTATGGAGGTCAAGGATGATTTCAACTCACTAAAAGAGATGGTGTTAGTTGAAGAATTCAAGAACTGTGTCAAGGATGATATTAAGACCTACCTTAATGAGAAGCAAGCACTGAATTTGCAATCAGCTGCCAAGTTTGCAGACGAATATGTTTTTAACACATAAGTCCAAATTTCAGTCTAGCAGTAACAATAGATGGTCCCAATTTCAGAAAAAAGGTAACGGTGATACCCAAGATTCCTCACCCAAAGACAAAGACAAATCTGGTGATGGTGCTCAGAAATCCAGTAAAAGGTCTGAACAAAGTGTGAAAGCTGACAGTGACAAAAGTGGTCTAGTTTGCAATTATTGCAAGAAATCTGGTCATGTTACAACTAACTGTTGGTTCCTTAAAGCTAAGAAAGAACAAGAAAAGGATACCAAACCCAATGCCTTTGTGAAGACAAGGTTAGAAACCCCTGTAGTAGATGACCGATCTGCTAAATTGCCTGCTCCTTGTGAGGCTAAGAAGCCTGATACTGCTGACTTTGTGAGGGGAGGAATTCCTTCCATTTGTGTCAGAGGGATTTGTGGCTCTGAATGAGCATTCTCCTCCTGTCCCCATATATATCCTAAGGATACCGGAGCTTCTCAGTCACTTTTGTTGATGGACTCCTTGGAGTTACGTGATGAGACCGCTTCTGGGGATTTCATACTTGTACAAGGTATTGAAGGGAGGACTGTATCTGTACCCCTGCGCTCTGTATTCTTGAAGTCAGATTTAGTTACAGGACAGGTAAAGGTGGGACTTATGTCAAGTCTACCTATCAAGGGTGTTTCTCTGTTGCTAGGCAATGACCTGGCTGGGGGCAATGTAGTTCCCCTTGTTCATCTTACTTCGCAGCCGAGCACTGAAGATGGCGATGAAGACCCATCTCTGTATCCTTCCTGTGCAGTGACTCGTGCTATGGCCAAGAAGGCTCAAGAAGAAGACGATGTGGTGCCGTCCAGCACCTTGAATAGTCATGACTCAGGTGGTTGCCTCATGACTCTGTTCAGCCTACAATGGTTTCTCCGTTTGAGGACTTATCAGACACTTTTATCAGTTCTCTATTCAGCCAGCCAGATGGGTCTGGTGATTCTGATGTGTCTGGAGACTTGTCTCTGTCCAGAAAGCGGTTGATTCAGGAGCAAACTAATGATCCTGAAATTTGTGTACTAAAAAAGAGAGCCCTTCCTGATGAAGAAATAGACGCAGTTCCAGTTGGGTATTATCTCAAGGATGGAGTGTTGATGCGGAAGTGGCGCCCTCCTGATATCCCTGCCAATGCAGATTGGGCAGTGGTCAAGCAAATTGTTGTTCCGAAGGTCTACAGGAATGAGATCTTAACAATAGCTCATAGTTTGCCTTTAGGAGGTCATCTTGGTGTTAACAAGACTGTTGACAAGATCATGAAACACTTCTTCTGGCCTGGACTTTGGAAAGATGTTTCCAACTTTTGCAAAACCTGTCACACTTGTCAGGTAGTTGGAAAACACCAGTTAGACCCACCTGTAGCTCCATTGCAGCCTATCCCAGCATTTGGGGAGCCCTTCTCCAAGGTCATTGTTGATTGTGTTGGTCCATTACCCAAGACTAGATCTGGAAATCAGTACTTGTTGACAATCATGTGTGCATCTACCAGATTCCTGAAGCCATACCTCTCACGCAACATCAAGGCAACTGCAATTTCGAAGGCTTTGATAAAGTTCTTCACGTTGTTTGGCCTTCCCAGGGAAATTCAGTCAGATCAAGGTAGCAATTTCACTTCTGGATTGTTTCAGCAGGTTGTGTATGAACTAGGTGCGAAGCAGATTCTTTCCAGTGCCTATCATCCAGAGAGTCAGGGTGCCTTAGAGCGGTTTCATTCCACTCTGAAGACAATGATGAGGACTTATTGTTATGACCATGAGAAAGACTGGGATGAAGGTGTTCATTTGCTGTTGTTTGCAGCTAGGGAAGCAGTGCAGGAGTCTACTGGATTCAGTCCGTTTGAGTTAGTGTTTGGCCATGAAGTGAGAGGACCTTTGCTATTGTTGAGTGAACAATGGCGAGAGAAAGAGCCGCATATCAGTCTGTTAGACTATGTTAGCAAGTTCAAGGAAAGACTGCGTGCAGCTTGTGACCCTAGCCAAAGAGAACTTGAAATCAAGTCAGGGAAAAATGAAAACTTGGTATGATCATAAGGCTAGAAGCCGTGAGTTTAAACCAGGAGACAAGGTCCTTGTGTTGTTTCCCTTACAGTCCAATCCATTGCAGGCTAGATTTCATGGTCCTTATGAAATTCTGACAAAACTCAATGATCTCAATTACATTGTGAAGACTCCAGATAGGAGAAAGCCAAAACAGTTGTGTCACATTAACATGCTGAAGCCGTATCATGATAGGAATGCTAGGGTTGCAGCTGTCACTTCAGATCCTCCTATGGCGAGACTTGTGAAGATGAGGGGGAGTTTCAAGATGATGAACCTAGAATTAAAGCTGAAGTTCTTTCATGTAAATTGTCAAATTCTGAAGTGTTGCAAAATCTTGATGTAAAACTCCAGCACTTAGAACCCTCACAGAAAGATCAGTTTGAGAGGTTGATCAAGAAATATAAAGATCTATTTCCTGATGTTCCAAAGAGAGTTTCTATAGCCTCTCATGATGTAGATGTTGGTGATGCCAAACCAATAAAACAGCATCCATACCGGATGAATCCTGAAAAGAGAAAGAGTGCTGAGAAAGAGGTTGAGTACATGTTAGAACATGATATTATCAGACCCTCTAACTCAGATTGGAGTTCACCCTGTGTTCTAGTTCCAAAACCTGATGGAAGCACTAGATTCTGTACAGATTATCGCAAAGTCAATGCTGTAACTAGAACTGATGTGTTTCCAATACCTAGGATTGATGATTGTATCGATAGAGTAGGGCAAGCAAAGTTTCTGACCAAGATTGATTTATTGAAGGGTTATTGGTGTGTGCCTTTAACTGAGAGGGCCAAGAGCATCTCTGCTTTTGCCACACCATCTGGGTTATACCAGTATGAAGTCCTACCCTTTGGCATGAAAAATGCCCCAGCCACGTTCCAAAGGATGATACAATCTACAATCGCCGGATTGCCACACACGGGTGCGTACATCGACGACCTGATCACATGGAGTGACTCCTGGGAAGAACATCTGAAAGATGTAGAGCGTTGTTCAGCGCTTGACCCAGGCTAACCTGACTGTTAACCTGAACAAGAGTGACTTTGGTTGTGCTACTGTCACGTATCTTGGCTACGTCATAGGCCAGGGTAAGGTGGCACCTAAAAATGCTAAAGTCCAAGCCATCATGGACTTTCCAGTTCCTGACAACAAAAAGCTTTGCGCCGCTTCCTTGGAATGATCGGGTACTACCGCAAGTTCTGCAAGAACTTTGCTGAGATTGCTCTCAGTCTCACCAACCAACTGAAGAAAGGCGTAAAAGTTCACTTGGGATGAAGCATGCCAAAGAGCCTTCGATCGCCTGAAGTCTCTGCTGTGTCACTTCCCGTGCTCAAATCTCCTGACTTCAACAAACCGTTCTCCATAGCGGTCGATGCTAGCGACCAAGCTTGTGGATCTGTGCTCCTACAGAGAAGTGACTCTGATGACATTGAGCATCCCGTGGCATTCTTCTCCAGGAAGTTCAATCGCCACCAAAAGAACTATTCCACAATTGAGAAGGAGCTGTTGGCTCTGGTTCTATCCTTACAACACTTTGAGGTCTATGTTTGTACAGGGCAAAAGCCAATGATTGTATATACTGACCACAATCCGTTAATGTTTTTGAGTAAGATGAAAAACAAGAATCGGAGATTGTTGAATTGGAGTTTGATTTTACAGGAGTTTGACTTGGAAATCAAGCATGTAAAGGGTACTGACAATGTAATTGCTGATTGCTTATCCCGTGTTTGAGTATGTGTATATATATCACGTGTTTATTAGCATAGTGTATTATATGTATATATATATACAAGTGTCTACTTAACCATTTTGTGTATTGAAAAGAAAAAAATTTTGCCTTTATAAGTCAAAATTTTTCCTTTTTGGAATGGAGGTGTAATGTGGTAAATAACCACTAGATGGCAGTATTGACTTTTTTTTTGTGAAGCCCAGTCTGAAGCTAGGTTGGGCATGTCCAGGGCATGCCCAGAGGGAAAGTCCCAGAAATGGGAGGGGCTGGACAAGAGTATATAAGGAGAAAAATCGAGAGTGTGTAGGAGTAGGAGAAATTGCAAGAAGGATACATTTGACCAGACCTGTCACTCTTTTTCAAGACCTTTTAAGCTTTTTTGTGGATTTTTGCCTGTGTTGGAGCATTTTCCTGTCCCAGGACATCACAACAGAGCAGCCCATCTCCATTACAGGGAACTGTAAATATCTTTTTTTTTTATTTTATTTCAATCTTGGTCAGTAGGGTAGAGAGTAGATTGGTTCTGTTTGTTTAATTAAATCTGTTGAAGTTTAACAATTTTGTCTGTCATCCCTTGCTGTCCGTGACGCCATAACAAATTGGGGCCATAACAGTGTTAACTGACCTCCTTTGCAATCTGCGTTCACCCGTAATAGGAGATGGAGTGGGGTGTGCAGGGATGTAGGTTTCAGTGGTGGATTCTGAGTCAGCTCACAGGATTTCCATTTAATAATACGTGATGTACGGCACTCCCTGTATCCTGTTTCGCACCAAACTTCACTGTTTAGATGGGGATCACTCATACACTAATACACTAATACACTGTGTGTATAGAGTACAGTCATACACTAATGCCAGTGAGATCAGCATACTGACCCTGTGGGATGATACCCAGCTGTCTATTTCATCAAATGTGTGTGCAGGTATCCATACTCAGAGGAAGAGCCCTCTCATAAGAGTGATTTTGTGCAATGCTCAAAGCAAAAGCAAAGGTGAGCTCGGCCCAGGCAGAGACCACAGTTCTGAGGCAATATGGATAGTCTGCTGAAACTACACATTTTGAAACTTGAAACTCGTGGCGAATATAGTTTCCCCAGGAATCTAATTCACTGTTTCTGGTGTCATAATCAGGAAAAAGCAGTTGGAGTAGCCATTGATAGCAAAGAAAGCTGTGGGATGGCTCAGAAATAACCTCTTGAGATTTTTTGTTGTTTAATCTGTTCTTTTTTTTACCACTTATATTCTCCATACATTTTGGTGTGAAAGTTTATTTTTGTTATATTCTTATTGGTACACCCCCTCTAATTAAAAAAAAAAAAAAAAAAGTAGGGAATGTTGGAAAACATGGGTACCAATAGCAGATAGGCCCTCTGAAGTTTTGCACATTGTGGAGGGCCAATACACAACCTTGTCTGGCCCCAATGCTTCTTGTATAAAATTCCTTGATCATTTCCTTTGTGTGTTAACCTCATCACCCTTCAGCCCTGTGTGTTAACCTCATCACCCCTGAGCCCACACCCCAATTTCCCCTCACCTTGTTTGTCTCTCCCCCCACCTCCTATCACTTAAGGCAAATTACCATTTGTTCATTTGCATCCTTTGAACTTTCAGCTATAAGTGATCACATTTTCCCTCAGTTGTGGGTTCTTGTTCATCTGTACTTGGGGAACAGACCCACTAGTTCCTCTACTCTATTAAACTATCCACTTTGCAACTAAGACGTGCCTGCATTTATTTTTCTACTTACAAAAGTACGGAGGAATACAGCGAACTCTTAAAAAAACCCACATTAGATGCCACAGCACAAGTGGATTTTCAAAAGCAACTATCCCAGTTCTCCAAATGGAATATGGCTGTGAATGTGATTGCCCGGATTCATCGGCTGGCAAAGAGGATAAGGACGCTAGAGCCTCCAGATGTGGAAGAAAGAAGGAAGGCTTCACTCACACTTGTCCGACTCGCTCAGCATGATGCCTTCAAAGAGGAGTCGTTGCGCTCAGCCATGAATATGGTAAGCTCCCTCGCCATCACCAACTGCACCAGCTTGACCCTTTCCTTCAAGATGTAATAATGAGGTTGGGAGGTCGATTGAGGAGAGGATCTGCTCCTTTTGAGCTAAGACATCCAGCAATTCTTCTTAAGCAAAGTGTTGTTACTCATCTCATTCTTGCCCACTTTCATGAAAAGACCCAACACCAAGGCAGGGGGCAGACACTGAATGAAGTAAGAGCCAATGGCTACTGGATCATCGGTGGCAGTAAGGCAGTGGCCCAGTATGTGAGGTAGTGTGTTCCCTGTAGGAGAGCTCGTGGGCCAAGTGAAGAGCAACGTATGGCAGATCTCCCTGTCGATCGCACTGATCCTTCCCCTCCGTTTACTTACTGTGGCATGGATTGCTTCGGCCCATTCCATACTAAGCTAGGTCGCAAAGAGCACAAGCGTTATGGTCTCCTTTTCACTTGTCTTTGCTCCCGAGCTATCCACATTGAAATGTTGGAAGACCTGACAACAGATGCCTTTATTAATGCCTTGCGATGCTTTATAGCTATCCGTGGTGCTGTCAGGCACATTAGATCAGATCAGGGAACCAACTTTGTGGGAGCAAAAGGTGAACTTGAGAGGGCCTTAAAGGAACTCAATACGGAGAGGGTGATTGCCTATCTCGCTACTGTACAGTGTGACTTCTGCCTTAACGCACCTGGTTCGAGCCATGCCGGGGGCATTTGTGAGCGGCAGATCAGAACGGTGAGGAGTGTGATGAGCTCAGTTCTGGCAAAGTGTGCTGGCAGATTGAATGATGCTTCCTTGCGTACATTCTTCTACAAAGCTATGTCCATAGTTAATAGCCGTCCCCTCTCTGTGGATGGCCTTAGCGACCCCAAAGGCTTAGAGCCTCTAACCCCCAACCACCTGCTGACCATGAAGTCCTCTGTTCCACTCCCTCCACCAGGAGCATTTGTTGAGGAGGACCTTTATTTGAGGAAGCGGTGGAGGCAAGTACAATACCTTTATGAGCAGTTTTGGGCCAGATGGAAGAAAGAATATCTTGCTAATATCTCACTCATGCAACGTTGGCACGCTGTAAGACGGAATGTGCAGTCAGGAGACATTGTGATTGTGAAGGATGAAGGCCCCTGGAACGAATGGAAGTTGGCCAAAGTTCTTGAAGTTGTGATGGATGATGATGGCTTGGTGCTTAAGGCTACAGCACAAATTGGAGACCGAACATTGGGAAAAGGGGGTGAACGCGTCTCAAAGCCCTCCATCATTGAACACCCTATCCAAAGGCTGGTTGTTCTTTTGCCTAATAGCTAAAATTCTGCCCATCATTCAATTGAGTCAATGTTCTTATCTCTGCAATTTATTCATCAGCAGTTGCTGACATTAGAACTGGTGTGATGTAATGTTATTTTAATGTGAGTGTAAAATTGTAAAATGTTCATGAGTTGTGTTTTAGTGAATACAGTTATTTAAGATGTACCATGAGCGCTTATTAAGATTCCAAGAAATTACCATTGATATCTAATTAATGTGTTGGGTTTGAATCAAGGTAATTTGGTGGGAGTGTAGCTGACGCAGGTCAGCCAGATAATGGCCTTGATGTTGCAATTGTTATATGGTTTAAATTTCTTAAAATGTGTTTATATATGTACTGTAATTTAATTTTTTTTTTTTTTGTTATTGTTGCCAGTGTCGTATAATGGTATTTAAATTTAAGTATTATTGCTGTTTGCGCATCAAATGACCTTTGCCTATTTGACCCGGAAGTAACATAGACCCAAACAATGGACTCGAACAATGAGAGCACGCGTTGGTTAAGCTTTTGACTAAACTCTACAGCTGGTTTCAGGCATACACGGTATGGAAACTTTTAATCTTATGGTTTAGGAAATTTTTATATGTGGATTGCTTAGATGTTTGTGGTTATTCATTTGTTTGGGTTGTTTTTGTTTGTCCGTTGTCTAGTTTTCATGGTGTGCCAAAAATAAAAACTTGGATTTTGGACATCAGTATGAACGTGGAGTCATTGTAGAGCCAGCGGGTAGTTACATATAAATTTATAAATTCATAAGACAGTGGGCCTCATTCATCAATATCTTCCTAAGTACATACTTAAAGAGCATGAAAACCCTTCCTTCACTTTCGCTCTGCTTTTGTGTTCTGTTTGAGTACACACCCAAAACCATTTTGGAGACACCTGTTCCACCCCGTGGTCCTTTGTTGCCGTGTCACCAAGGTTTGAAAGTCACCATTTCGCGCTGTCTGGCTGCCTGGCTAAAAAAGGATGGTGCTCTTGTTAGAGTTATCTGACGTCAGCTCTAGAACACAAATCAACATGCAGGCGGCGCCAGGTGCACATGAACAGCCATAATTTGCATTCAGCCATTGACTTGCGTTGTTTTGATTGTTTATCTAGCTTTTTCAACGATGGTTCAGCGTTGTGTTGTCAAATTCTGTAGAAATTCTAATAAAACCTGACATAGTATTTACAAATTTCCAACCTACCCCTCTCGCAGTTTACCTCTCCCGATTAGCAACAGTTGCTCAGACTAATTGGCAGAACCGACAAGAGTCATTTATTTTTGAAAGCTTCGTTATACATTGCACTACGAAATTATACGGCGTTTTCTTCCGCACATCAATCACAATGAAAAATATCAATAAGTCGTTATAATTTCTGCACTCGTGTAGCTGGTGAAACAGCACATATTTGCGTAAATTAGTTTGCGAGGCTCATTGAGCAATAAGCCATAAGAATCCGTTCTACAGTCTGAATGAAGTGATAGCTAAATGGCATTGTTTGGTAGGATGCACAGCTGAGTGATGGCGAATATAATTGCTGCGAAGTCAGCCAAAGTTTTGGATTTTTTTCAGATTGTCATCCTTGCAGAGTCACATCAATTCAATTATATCAACATAGCCAACAGGCAATCGCTTTGTCATTTCCTGATCATTACGTGTCATGCATCAGTGGTGGTTGTTCAGTTAATAAATTGTTTGATTGTTAATCAGGCAAACCTAATCGCAAACAGTTTAAAACAATTTATGCAGGAAAGGGTGATGTTACTGAAGGCCTACCTGACATCTGACGGCATGCCACTGCAGTTAGCTAATAGTCCAATATATTTGCGGAGATCAGGGATGTTAAACTGAGTCAAGTCATCCCTTATACACTTGATTAATTATATCCCCGAAATACAAGTTTCAGGGATATCATGGTTTCGCCCCACCCGCCGCCGCGTCTGCCGCCGCCGTGTCTGCAGATTTTAGCTATTAGCGCGATAACTCACAAAATACTTTACATTGGCTTCTCATTTTTAGCATATGGGTAGATATGGTAGAGAGGATAAACTGATTAGATTTTGGGCCAGTATGCACTCCTTGGTTTGCCACCAGGTGGTGCTATATATTGAAAAAGTCAGTTTTTTTAACCATATCTCTGGAACAATTACTTACACAGACCTCAAATTTGCCTCATATTGTAGGTCTAGTAAGGGGGAATCTAATAAAGGGGGCTTCGAGGATTGGGGAATTTCTTGGATATACCCCTTGCTGTCGGCCGCCGACAGTGTTGACCTAGTTTACTATTGTTTTCAAATAAACGTTACTGTAATTCAAACTATAGGAAAAAAAAATTCCAAGTCGTATTGCCAACGCGATTTTGTAATAATAAGGCATCGTCAGGAACGGCATCAGCTGCATGTCCCACTTGGTCCTCCATCTCTTGCCTTGCTGGTGGCCCATAAGTTCTTAGGAACACTTTAGGTCAGATTCACGAACATGTTCTTATCCCATAGAATCATTTGCATTTGTTTTCTTAGATTGATGAATGCCATTCTCCTCGTAAATTGAAAGCGCGCGCCAGTTGTCCCTAATTAGCATAAGTAAACGTCCACATATGCCCTTAAAAGAGCATGAAATGGAAGGGACATGTGCAGACAAAGACAGAAGTGCAAAGAGATTCCTTGAGGGAAAGTAGAGGAAATGCCAAAACGGAAATCTAAAACAGAGCACCAGAATCAAAACGCATATAGTAGGTCTGAAGTGGAAGTACTGCTACAGGAAGTGAAACGCAAACAAATGGTGATATTTAGTGGTGTTAATTCTGGATATAAAATCACACACAAAAAAGATGCATGGCATGCAGTTACCCTTTCTGTGAATGCTTTATTGCAGAGGGGTGCATAATGGATGAGGTTAAAAAGAAATACTTTGACTTGAAATCTGACACAAATAAATAAATAAATAAATTCAAAGTTCAGATGAGAGATGCACAGCGCTGGAGGGGGGATGGCAGGCAAAATTTTCTGAGCTGGACCAGCGCATCGGGGCCATCATTAGAGAGATGGCACTATCAGGTGTGCCATCAGCTGCGTGTCTGGACGCAGAATTAGGCCCCGAGAGAGCGCCTCCATCTCCTTCCTGTCCATCTCCTGTCCAAGAGAAATCTGGGGGCAAGCTATTTTTCAGATAATATAATTTATAACGAGAGTGTCCCAAAGGGAGGTCTCACTTGCAACATCGTGCTTGTATTCAAAATTAAGACATTTGGGCCTGTTTAACAATCACACATAAAGGTCACTACACTGTTTTAATTGTCGATTATCAACAGATGAAGCCAACCACCAACCCTGAGCCAACCACCCTCTGAGGCGCAACCTGGAACTTCGCAGTCCAACCCAGTGCAGTCAGTACCTCCCCACAGCAGTACCTCCTGTCTCTCAGCTCAGTCTCCGGTTGCTTAAAAAACCCAAGGTGGAGAATACCTTCACATTGTGGTGGCACAGGGTTAGACTGACTTGTATGGCTCCAAGGTGCTGGCTCCAAATGATCACAAAGGTCCAAGAGGACAGCTCTGGGTAGCCTAAAGATTCCCAATAGAGACCACTGCACCAGCTGGTAGTAAACAATATTCACAAGGACCGGGTGTAAATTCAATGCCTATCAGACGGGAGGCGTAAAGTGAATTTCGTGGCTGTTTCCAAAGGAAACTACTGATTAAGGAAGACCTACCCAAGAGGGTGATTCTCACGAAACTGTCCTGACTTTTGCAAAAACAAGTTTAGGTCAATTTTGCTAGTTTTTTCTCTCATTAGTAGCAAGCAGGGTCTCAATTAACTGGCTCAATTAAAATGAGAGATCAATACATGTTTTTTAATACATTTTCAGAATGTTTTATTGAGTCATTGACCAAATAAGTTCATTACTGTCACACATTTTCAATTGATGATAACTGAATATGTATGAAAGGTAGACCTTTTATTTTTTTCATGTACGTTCTATTAATAGTTCAGAATAGCCACATAGTGTAAACATTCAGAAAAATGTTTATTGATATAATAACTTTAGTTATTATGTTCATTACCATAACAAAATTACGTTTTATACTAAATTTTTCCTGTAGTGTAAATTTTACAAATAAATAAAAAATGTCAATTCAGTAATCTGAAAAGACGACAAATAGTTCCTGTGCAAAAATAAAATTTGAAGTTATCACTCATTCCCATCCAAATATTTCCATATACAGCAAGTGTTATGGTAATGAAAAGCTGTTACGGTAATGAAAAGCTTTGTTACGGTAATGACCTCTCATGGCATTCATACATCATAGAAGCCATGTTTTTCGTATTCACAAATTAGGCTATATGGTCCAATCTTTTTCACTGTTTATCATGTAAGGCTACATGATTAGATTGTCTTGGGTAATGACAAATTAAGCTTGACTTCACAAAAAAACAATGAATCAAGTGCAATTCATAACAGAATAACAGAAGGCTTAATGCAACCACAATCAATACAATGTATACAATAACATTTTCAATTAATTAAGAGCAATTCATAAAAAGTATAAAAGATATTAAAAAGTTGAATGGTAGCTGAATAGCTGAAAGTCTTGAGAGCATTTTAAAGTTTGAATGAAGTCTCTATCTGAAA
This sequence comes from Gymnothorax javanicus, assembly GCA_029692085.1. Taxonomy (NCBI): domain Eukaryota; kingdom Metazoa; phylum Chordata; class Actinopteri; order Anguilliformes; family Muraenidae; genus Gymnothorax; species Gymnothorax javanicus. The sequence continues at coordinate 77,530,081 of CM056198.1, forward strand.
GTATGCTGAAGTAGTTGAAGTTTAAAAAGGCTGAAGATTTGAAGGATTTGAACATTCTATCCATTCAGTTTGAATGAGGAAAATTTTTCAGAAAAAGCTTAATATTTTTAAAAGTATAAATAAATTCAAAAAGTTGAATGGAAGCCCCAATGTCCTGAACGAGCTGAACATTTTGGTATTTGAACGGGTTTTCTAGGACAAAATATGAAGGACTAGTTAGACTGCCAAAAACGGCAGAAGAACTCAGCATAATAAGAACATATAAAGATTTGGATAACAATAGTGTGAATGCTGACTCAGCATTCACACTAATAACAATCAGTAACTTCAATTAAAAAAACGAGGGTAAACATCGGGGTAGCTTTTCCCAGGTGGAAAGAGCTAATGAAGGAGAAAGACTTTCAAAGGGACGCTGAAGTTGGCTGCTTTCTTCTCGACCGGTAAGTAAATGTTACTGTCTAAATTACAAGGTTTTTTCAGTGCTTGGTTGTGTAACTCGTTATACAGGCAGCATAACAGTAGAACATGTGTAGGTAAACAGCATCGTTGGTGAATAGCAGCATAGGCTATGTTTGATTGAATAAGGGTTGCATTTCATCATGCCCACTACCTCCATCAGTAAGTTTTTTAGGAAAATAGACAACAGTGGTAAATGATGGTCTCACGCCTGCCATCAAGTTGTAATATTATTGTTTGACAGGCATCTCCGGGCAAATCCAAGATGACAGACTCGCGTTTGACAGTTGTAGGGAGCAATTTTAGCAATTTTGATGATTTAGTCACTGAAATTCAGTCAAGAAAATTTCGAGTTTAATTTCTTGTGCTGCTATATGTGGTAATCCATGTTACTGATGACACAGTGGGTTGCTAGGGCACGCGCAGCACGCATTCGCGATATCAATATTCTAAAGCCCCCTCTCAATAATAAAATCCCCCAAAACATATTGGCGCCTCCTTTTAAAATCGTGCTGGCAAATAAAAAGCCATTAGATACAGAATTCTTTCTATGCAAGAGTTAACTACTCCTTCTTTCTGTATATCTCCCCATTTAAAACTACCAAGGTGGATACTGCAATGCGCTGTATTGGAATTTTGGCATACTCAGGTATGGTACAATATTACTAGTGAGTAAGCTGACCAGCGGGGAGAGGGGACAATCGCACTGTGGCACGGTACCGAACAATCGTAACTTGTGCGAAAGCGGTCTGAGAGTTTGTATTAAAAACAAACACTCCGCCGTAGACCGCAGTTCAGCGTGGTATTGTGAAGTGGTATTGGTTGACATGATGCCATAGCTTCTTGGTACATAACGGCTACCGTAGTTGCAACATGCCTTTGAAAAAGCGAGGCGCTAGAGAGCACTATTCGTTTGAATGCAAAATACAATTTCACCGCTTGATGGGAGAAATTCCTGCACAATGTACCTTTAAACATCACAGGAATGGGTTACAGACTTACTTTTTTTAACATGCTCAGAAATAGTGATTTTTCAACTTCTCGTTTCGGCAAAATGAACACTATTGTGGTGTTCAGCATAATTTCCTGAGCATGTCGAAAGAATAAGTAAGTCTGTAACCCATTCCTGTAATTTTTTATGAATTTTAAAAGAAAAAAAAAGCGAAATTTGCGAAAAAAAAAATAAAAAGAAAAAATAATAAAAAGAATGCTAATACAGGGATACATTTTGAATGAGGAATTATTAGAAATATATTTGTATCAAGACTGGCAGTATGATTTAAATCCATTCAACTTTGCTTACTCTAGTCCAGTGGTTTCCAAACTCGGTCCTGGGGCCTCCCTGTGTATGCTGGTTTTTGTTCCACCCTTGATTGCAATCGTAGGATTTTAACAGGCTGTTAATTTGTCTTATTTAGGTGCATTTAAATTTAGAGCAGGAATTTATCCTCTTTGGACATTCAGTATTTTGATAGATATGCTTACATACAGTGAGGAATAAATTCTGCATCCACATTGCGATATACGAGTAACAACTATACAAAAAGAGGAAAAAAATTTTACCCAATCAAAGGAAAAAAATCAATGGGTTCCTAATCGGTGAAACTGTGGTCACATGGTTGCAAAAACTTACAATTTACCAGACAAGCCAATGATAGTCAAACCTGTTTTATGTGATGTTTTTGTTATTGAGTGCAAGCAAATTATTTTGAGAGAATTCTAATAACCTGTGTTGAGCAACCTGATTTGGTGGTAAGTGATTTACTCAGTGCCTGACTTGATCAGTTTAAAAATGTTAAAGTATTATCTGAAATGGCTTGCAACTTCAGGGGAAAAAAAAAAACAAAACTGTATATTCAAGGGTCTTTTATTCTTCATGGCACACATGGATATTTCTATTAAAATTTGGCTTAAGACAGCAAGTAACTTCTTTAAACACGATATGCACCTAATTAGGACAAATTATGAGCTTATTAAAATCCTATGATGGCAATTCTGATTGGAATGAAAACCAGCATACACAGGGAGGCCCCAGAACCGGGTTTGGGGACCCCTGCTCCAGTCAATATAATTAATCTCCTTTTGTCTACTACTACTCCTAGTACCAACAAACCCCTAGTAGACCAAACAACACCGAGTACCAACAAACTATACAGTATAACCCATAGAAAACCAACCACAAAATTTGGAGCCCTGATTATACATATATAATAAATTACCGTAACACTTCATTTCATTACCGAAACAGCCTTGTATATGTTACGGTAATGAATGCAGAGCATTACGGTAATGAATGGCAGTCCCACGTTGCTATCAATAATTAGCATAGCTAGCATGACTCGGCAGAAATATTTTCACTAACAGTTTGGCTCTATAAAAGTTACTTTTCAACAGAACATAAAATAATTATCTTCAAAACTATTTTAAATATACCCTGTTATGGTAATGAACAGTAGTAGCGTGCCAAGGGATGTATATAATTACAATCTTTAACATATCTACCGGAAGAACTGGAAAGATGATCTTACCCGGTAGCCATTTTGCAACTTCTCTTCCACACAATGCATCAGGGGACAAAAAAACTTCATTTATTGGAACACAGGGATTTTAATGGAGCCAAATATCTCTGTTACAGAAATGAATTGTTCATACTCCGGACACATGTATTTGGCCCAGAAAATAATTATTCACAAATGGTTGGCCCAAAATGGTAACACTGCTAGTTAAAGGGTATTACCCCAACCATTTTTTGTATTTATATGTATATTAAATTATGGGGATGTACTGTGATAATTTTGGTTTTAAGGTAAAACATAAAAGTCCGGACACGTAACGGTAATGAACTTTTAGGTTGAAATTTTGTCATAAAATATAGAGTAATCCATCAAATGCAAAGACAACAGTAGTCCTACAATTTGTACATACCATAGGTTGATATATAATGCAAAAGTATGATTGTTTTAGTAGTTTAGTCTATCAAATCCTTACAGACATGAAAAAATGCAATTTCGTGAGAATCACCCAAGATGCAATGTAACCACACATCATGCCAATTTCATATTTCTTTCAGATAAATTAATGCCGTTTCCTACTGAAATGTTGACATAAAAATATGCGGTGTAGTTAAGAAAAACGACTTCGTTCTCACACAATATTTATTTTTTGCAAAATTGCATCTACAGCGCCCTCCATAATTATTCGCACCCCTGGTTAAGATGTGTTAAAAGCCTTAAAATAAATTCAATTTTTATTGCAGAAGCATACTCTCACACTGAAAATTGTAGAAAAATGTAACCTTCAACTCAAGTGAATTTTAAGGGGAAAAAAAATCCCTGACTAAGAAATAATTATTTTTCATAAAATCACCTGTTCCACAATTATTGGCACCCCTAACAATTCCTAGGAAATAAATGTAATTGAAGTATTTCTGTCATTTCTACAGTAGTTTACAAAGTTGATCAGAGTATCTAGGAACATTTAATTAGTAATTCATCACTTCTTGTTTCCCTGGGGTATAAATATGACATGACACAGAGGCCATTTCTCTTATCTACTCTTCAACATGGGAAAGACAAAGAAACACACCGTTCAAGTAAGGCAGATGTGTGTCGACCTTCACAAGTCAGGCAATGGCTACAAGAAAATAGCCACTCGCCTGCACCTGCCCATATCTACTGTCAGAGGAATCATTAAGAAGTTTAAAACAACTGGAACAGTGGTAAACAAGCCTGGACGAGGATTTAAGGTTATTTTGCCACCACGCACAGTGAGGAGGATGGTAAGAGAAATAAAAAGTTCTCCAAAGCTTACTGTTAAAGAATTGCAACAAGTGGTAGCATCTTGGGGTCACAAAGTCTCCAAAACAACCATCAGGCGCTATCTACATGCCAACAAGCTGTTTGGGAGGCTTGCACGGAAAAACCTTTTTCTCACAATCATAAACGCAACGCGTCTGAAGTTCGCTAAGCGGTACTGGGACTTCAACTGGGACCGCGGCGCTTTGGTCAGATGAGACCAAGATAGAGCTTTTTGGCAACAAACACTCTAAGTGGGTCTGGCGGAACACAAAAGATGAGTATACAGAAAAGCACCTCATGCCCACTGTGAAGTATGGGGGAGGATCAGTGATGCTGTGGGCCTGTTTCTCTTCCAGAGGCCCTGGGAACCTTGTTAGGGTGCATGGCATCATGAACGCTTTGAAATACCAGGACATTTTAAATCAAAATCTGGTGGCCTCTGCCAGAAAGCTGAAGATGGGTCCTCACTGGGTTTTTCAGCAAGATAATGACCCTAAACATGTGGCCAAATCTACACAGAAATGGTTCACCAGACACAGAATCAAGCTCCTCCCATGGCCATCTCAGTCCCCAGACCTCAACCCCATTGAAAACCTGTGGAGTGAGCTGAAGAGGAGAGTGCAGAGGAGAGGACCCAGGTCGCTGGATGATTTAGAGAGATTGTGCAAAGAGGAATGGTCAAAGATCCCTCTTTCTGTATTCTCCCATCTTGTGAAACATTATAGGAGAAGATTAGGTGCTGTTTTGTTGGCAAAAGGGGGTTGTACAAAGTATTAACATCAGGGGTGCTAATAATTGTGGCACACATGATTTGATGTAAAAGAATTATTTCTTAATGTGGGATTTTTTTTCCCACTGAATAAATACACTTGAATTAAAGGTCGGATTTTCCTCTTTTTTCATTGTGGTCCTATATTATTTAGAAAAAAACTGAATTCATTAGAAGCTAAAGAACAGATCTTAACCAGGGGTTCCAATAATTATGGAGGGCAGTGTATATATTCACACATATTGCTTAAGAGTATGGAAATTATTCAACTGCGACATTAAAAAAACACACTAACAAGGCTAGGCTATACGTCTTCTGATTTTTCCAACTAGTTCATTAATTTTTCAGCCAATAAAAAGCCAGAAACTTCTTTTAAAATCAAAAGCACATTTTAAAGTGAAGAAAGGTTAATAGCAACAGAATCATCAAGCCCAATAAATGTTTTGAGTAATGTTGTTAACAGGCATGTAAATGATTAAATCAATTTATTTTAGGTAACGTGAGCTTACACTGTCATAAATTGACTGAATTTAACAGTTAAATTAACGCATTGTCCCCTTGTTATTTTAACTGTATGTAGAGTCCTGCGCACACTTAAGTGTGGTTTACAGTTAACATACACAGAACATCAGGTATAAACTGATTGTGAAATTACAGTTTAAATTAAAGCTGCAAGCAGCGATGAACGGGCCCTCGCACCCTTGTGCACGTTGAGGGTAGTGGTGAGATCCTGTTGGGTGCGGGTCTGCACTCACGACCATTGGACACGTCCAGTACAGGCATCAACCTGTGATAAAGTTTCGAGCGAATCGGACAAAGCACGAAGGAGTTATGACAAGTTGATAGTTCATCCACCAGGGGGCACTCGGAGCGTAACCAAACATGGGCAGGTGCATTCAGGGGCAGACTCTCAGCACAAATGTGAAGTTTTGAGCAAATCTGCCAATGTCAATGTAAAATATGGCATTTCCTGTTTCCACAAGGGGGCGCCATGAGCTAGATTTCCCATGAGCATATGAAGGCGTTCAGTGCAGGGCTCTTATCATGTACAGGAATTTTGAAGCCGTTTGGATGAAGTATAAGGGAGAGAGAGCTGCTCGAATATGCATGGTGAGGCATCAGAAATGGGGACGCCATAGCGGCCATGCCCATTGACCTACAGACATGCAGAGCACAACTTTTGATCAGCATGGTCTCTTGATGATCTGTAATAAATCTGAGGTTGATTGGACGAAATCTCTAGGAGAAGTTCGTTAAAATACAACGTGTGGAAATCAGGCCAAAATGATACGTTAAAATCAAAATGGCTGACTTCCTGTTTGGAGTAGACCATCGGTGCCAGAGACTTTTTTGTGCAACTTGGCAACATACACATATGTACCAATTTTCATCGTCCTATTCCAAAAAAACTCCTATGGGGAGGGGTTTTTGAAAATTTCAAGGGGGCACTATAGAGGCATTTTGCTCCCCCCATGGGCGACGCCCCTATCAGATGTAAGAACTTGCCACCCTTGACCTGTGTATTAATTTTCATGATGATACGAGTTCATTGAAGACATCAAAAACCCAAACGTATTTTCATGGCAAAGGATCCCTAGTCGCCGCATCGCCAGACGGACGCCATTACTCGTAGCTTCAGAGTATTCATGATGTAGCTTCACCAACTTGTTCTGCATATTTCAGAAGTGTAATGAAGTTGATGGGTTTAACTATGTGTCATCAGTACAAGTGAAAGTAAAAACAGGTCACTTCCTGTTAGCGGCCACGCTCACTGATCTACAGATATGCAGAGCGCAACTTTTGATCAGCATGGTCTCTTGATGATCTGTAATAAATCTGAGGTTGATTGGACGAAATCTCTAGGAGAAGTTCGTTAAAATACAACGTGTGGAAATCAGGCCAAAATGATACGTTAAAATCAAAATGGCTGACTTCCTGTTTGGAGTAGACCATTGGTGCCAGAGACTTTTTTGTGCAACTTGGCAACATACACATGTGTACCAATTTTCATCTTCCTATTCCAAAAAACCCCTATGTGGAGGAGTTTTTGAAAATTTCAAGGGGGCGCTATAGAGGCATTTTGCTCCCGCTATGGGCAACGCCCCCATCACATGTAAGAGCTATTAATTTTCATGATGATACGAGTTCATTAAAGATATCAAAAACCCAAACGTATTTTCATGGCGAGGGATCTGTAGTCACCGCGTTGCCACATGGACGCCATTACTCTTAGCTTTACAGCATTCATAATGTGGCTTCAGCAACTTGTTTTGCATGTTTTAGTAGTGGAATGAAGTTGATGGGTTCAACTATGTGTCATCAGTACATGTTAAAGTAAAAACTGGTCACTTCCTGTTACCACCGGGGGGCGCTATTAGTAAAGTGAAAAGTTATGATATGGGGATGTTCAGGGCGGAGCCATCATCATGTCCAGCAAGTTTGAGGCTGCTATAATCAAGTATGTGGGCGTGAGAGCATTTTGAAATTTTTTTGTCGAGTCGCCAAACTTTGTCACGCCCTAGCAGCCATGCCCTTTGACCCACAGATATGCAGAGCACATCTTTTGATTAGCTTGGTCTCTCGATGATCTGTACCAAATTTGAATTCGATCGGGCAAAATGTCTAGGAGGAGTTTGTTTTCAAAGCAAAAACTGGTCACTTCCTGTTACCACCGGGGGGCGCTATTAATAAAGTGTAAAGTTATGATATGGGGATGTTCAGGGCAGAGACATCATCATGTCCAGCAAGTTTCAAGCTGCTTAGATCAAGTATGTGGACTTGAGAGCATTTAAAAAATTTTTTGTCGAGTCGCCAAACTTTGTCACGCCCTAGCAGCCACGCCCTTTGACCGACAGACATGCAGAGCACACCTTTTGATCAGCTTGGTCTCTAGATGCTTCGTACCAAATTTGAAGTCGATCGGGCGAAATCCCTAGGAGGAGTTCGTTTTAAAATTCAAAAATTCAAATCAAAATGGCCAACTTCCTGTTGGGTTTAGGGCGTGGCGCCAATGAAGTTTTTTGTGTGTCTGGGTATGATACATATGTGTACCAAATTTCTTCTGCCTAAGACAAAGTAACCAGATTTCCCTATGGGAATTTTGAAACGTGTTTAGGGGCGCTTATTTCGGCATTTGGGGTCGGATATGAGCGAACGCCCAAAAATATTGAATTTCGGATCCGACCGGACGAATGTGGAAAGTAACAAGCGTTTTCACAATTGGGAAAGGGGCAAAATTGGCCTTTGAAATGTCGGAAGAATAATAATAATAATAATAAAAAAAAATAAAAATAAAAATAATAATAATAAACAGCGCGATTTCAATAGGGCCCTCCGCAGACGACTTGCAGTCGGCTCGGGCCCTAATAATTAAAGCTGCAAGCAGCATTAAATGGGCCCTCGCACACTTGTGCACGTTGGGGGTAGTTGTGAGATCCTGACGGGTGCAGGTGTGCACTCACGACCAGTGGACAGGTCAAGTACAGGCACCAACCTGTGATAAAGTTTCGAGCGAATCGGACAAAACAGGAAGGAATTATGACAAGTTGATTGTTCATCCACCAGAGGGCGCTCTGAGCGTGACAAAATGTGGGCAGGTGCATTCAGGGGCAGACCGTCAGCACAAATGTGATGTTTCGAGCAAATCGGCTAATGTCAATGTAAAATATGGCATTTTCTGTTTCCACAAGGGGGCGCTATAGAGACATTTTGCTCCCCCCATGGGCGAGGTCCCTATCAGATTTAACAGCTTGCCATATTTGACCTGTGTGTCAATTTTTATGATGATACGAGTTCAGTAAAAACAACAAAAACTCAATCGTATTTTCATGGCAAGGGATCCATTTTCACCGCGTTGCCACACGAACGCCATTACTTGTAGCTTCCCAGCATTCATAATGAAGCTTCACCAACTTGTTCTGCGTTTTTTAGAAGTGGAATGAAGTTGATGGGATCAACTATGTGTCATCAGTACATGTTAAAGTAAAAAATGCTCCCTTCCTGTTACCACCAGGGGGCACTATTCGTAAAGTGGGAAGTTATTATATGATGACGTTCAGGGCGGAGCCATCAACATCTCCAGCAAGTATGAAGCTTCTGTGGTCAAGAATGTTGGCATGAGAGCATTTTGAAATTTTTTTGGCAAGTCGCCAAAATTTGTCACGCCCTAGCAGCCACCCCCTTTGACCTACAGACATGCAGAGCACAACTTTTGATCAGCTTGGTCTCTAGATGATCTGTACCAAATTTGAAGTCGATCGGTCGAAAAACCCGAGGAGGAGTACCTTTTAAAATTGAAAAAAATCAAATCAAAATGGCCGACTTCCTGTTGGGTTGAGGGCGTGGCTCCAATGAGTTTTTTGTATGTCTGGGTATGATACACATGTGTATCGAATTTCGTCTGCCTACGACAAAGTAACCAAACTGGTCACTTCCTGTTACTACCGGGGGGTGCTATTAATAAAGTGGGAAGTTATGACATTGTGACGTTCAGGGCGGAGCCATCATCATTTGCAGCAAGTTTGAAGTTGCTACGATCAAGTATGTTGGCGTGAGAGCATTTTGAAATTTTTTTAGCGAGTCACCAATTTTTGTCACGCCCTAGCAGCCACGCCCTTTGACCTACAGACATGCAGAGCATAACTTTTCATCAGCTTGGTCTCTAGATGATCTCTACCAAATTTGAAGTCAATCGGTCGAAAACCCTAGGAGGAGTTCGTTTTAAAATTCAAAAATTCAAATCAAAATGGCCGACTTCCTGTTGGGTTTAGGGCGTGGCTCCAATGAGTTTTTTGTATGTCTGGGTATGGTACACATATGTTTCGAATTTCGTCTGCCTAAGACAAAGTAACCAAATTGGATACTTCCTGTTACCACAGGGGGGCGCTATTTGTAAAGTGGGAATTTATTATATCGTGACATTCAGGGCGGGGCCATCATCATTTCCAGCAAGTTTGAAGCTGCTACGATCAAGTATGTTGGCGTGAGAGCATTTTGAAATTCTTTTGGCGAGTAGCCAAAATTTGTCCCGCCCTAGCAGCCACGCCCTTTGAGCTATAGACATGCAGAGCACATCTTTTGATCAGCTTGGTCTCTCGATGATCTGTACCAAATTTGAAGTCAATCGGGCAAAATCCCTAGGAGGAGTTCGTTTTCAAAGTAAAAACTGGTCACTTCCTGTTACCACCGGGGGGCGCTATTAATAAAGTGAAAAGTTATGATATGGTGACGTTCAGGGCAGAGACATCATCATGTCCTGCAAGTTTGAAGCTGCTAAGATCAAGTATATGGGCGTGAGAGCATTGTGAAATTTTTTCATCGAGTCGCCAAATTTTGTCACGCCCTAACAGCCACGCCCTTTGACCTACAGACATGCAGAGCATAACTTTTGATCAGCTTGGTCTCTCAATGATCTGTACCAAATTTGAAGTCGATCGGGCGAAATCCCTGGGAGGAGTTCGTTTTAAAATTCAAAAATTCAAATCAAAATGGCCGCCTTCCTGTTGGGTTCAGGGCCTGGCTGCAATGAAATTTTTTGTATGTCTGGGTATGATACACATATTTACCAAATTTTGTCTGTCTACGAGAAAGTAACCAAATTTTCCTGTGGGAATTTTGAAACGTGTTTAGGGGGCGCTATTTTGGCATTTTGTGTCGAACATGAACGGGCGCCCAAAAATGTTGAATTTCGGATGTGGCCGGACGAATGTGGAAAGTTTCAAGCGTTTTCAAGTTTGAGAAAGGGGCAAAATTGGCCCTTGAAATGTCAGAGGAATAATAATAATAATAATAATAATAATAATAAACAGGACGATTTCAATAGGGTCCTCCGTGGACGACTTGCAGTCGTCGCTCGGGCCCTAATTAAAGCTGCAAGCAGCGTTGAACGGGCCCTCGCGCCCTTGTGCACGTTGGGGGTAGTGATGAGATCCTGACGGGCGCAGGTGTGCACTCACGACTAGTGGACAGGTCAAGCACAGGCATCAACCTGTGATAAGTTTCGAGCGAATCGGACAAAGCAGGAAGGAGTTATGAAAAGTTGATAGTTCATCCAGCAGGGGGCGCTCTGAGCGTAACCAAATGTGGGCAGGTGCATTCAGGGGCAGACCCTCAGCACAAATGCGAAGTTTCGAGCAAATCGGCCAATGTCAATGTAAAATATGGCATTTCCTGTTTCCACAAGGGAGCGCTATAGAGACATTTTTGTTGCTGTTGCTGACCTCTTGGCTGTGCTGTAGCGCTGTTCGTTGATGTTCATTCTGCTTGAGTTGAGACAGAGGAAGACATGTGGGATCTAAGCTGAAGATTTACTCTTGTCTAAACGGAGTTTTCTGAAAATAATTCGTCTGTTAAGGCTCAAACAGTATTAGAGATTAGTGAATTTGCTCCCGAGGTATAACCTTTGTCGCATTAGGGGCAGGGAGAATCTTCCTCCTTCTTTTTCCCCTTTTTCCCCCTGTAACAACTCGGTGAGCAAACAGCCAAATTAAGTCGCTAATCTGGTCAAACAAAGGCGACGGGGGTTTTTTGGGGTTTTTTTGGGGGGTTTCAGTCTCCCGGGAGCAAAGTAAGGCAAAGTAAAATAAATTTAAACGCTAAATTTAAAGAATAAATTAAACGCTAAATAATTGTCTAACTAAGTGAATTGTGTGCTATACAAAGTAAAACAGAGTTGTTTTCAAGGACTGAGGTACACTGCCGCCTGCTTTTTCTGTAGCTGATTTAGCTAACGAACTATAGTAAGCTCTCAACGCCAAGAATATATCAAATTACCGGGATATCTAACTATAACCCGGCTTGGTTTCATACTTGGTCGCTTGCATTTCATACAGTCTTCTAGCCAATAAATATTGACGTTCACGGGGTTTTTAGTCCCCTTCGTTCTCTATCCTGACCGTGATTACCGCATAAACGCATTGCCAAGCTTGAATATTAACGCGAACCGGGATTTTTTTCTTTTTCGCAATTTATTATCATCGAAGGGCTCTTCTGATTAAACACATTGCAAATTACGTTATCTTTCTATTTTCCTCCGGTTGTGCTGCCTTGATCAGCTGATTAAAGTTTAACTGCTTGTTTGAGTGCTCAGCGACAGCTTGTTGGGGGAGGTACCGTGTATAGTTCGCTCACTAAGTAAACGACTTGTTTATTCGGTCCGTTTTAACTAAAGGGAACCGAGGCTTTACTCTTATCTCGGTTACCCTTGGTTGTATTTGTGGCTAGTTAGCTAGATAGTTACTGTTTGCATTTTTGGCTGGGGATCTGAGATTTAGTATTTAGTTAGTAGGGCTGCAGTCACTTTAGTCGTCCATTCGGTTTGGTTGGAATTTAAACGGAAAGCTTTACCGGAGTGCTCCGCCTCCTCCCTCCTCCAGTTTCTCCTGGGCGTAGCAGCCAGTCTTTTTTATCTGGGTTCTCAGCTAAGCCCTGTGATATTTTTAGGTTAGTATATTAATAGTACTGGGACTAGATAAATTCAAGTTGGCTTATTAGAAGTGCTTATTATCCATAGAGTTTCTCAATTTGGTATTTCATTTCTATTAACTGAAACTAAGCCCCTGTTAAAAGAGGCTTATTATCCATTCACATAGTTTCCCCACGGTTTCTATTGTGACTGCTGCTTAGGGCTTCTCAGGTTAATAAAAAAATAAATTGTGGTTCCTGAGCTTCTGTCTCGGCATTAGTTATTTTCTTTGTTATCTAGGGAGAGCGAGGTCATTAGGTAGGGGGTTCAAAATGTGGCCAAAACTATGTGACGGTTGCAGGATGATCGCACTTTTGGAAAGAGATTTCCAGGGTGGGTTTGTCTGTCACGGTGCCAGCTAATTGAGCATCTGGAGAGCAAGATCCTTGACCTCCAGGGCCAGTTGGCGGCACGGCGTGGTCATAATCAGTAGAGTTCCTAGAGGAACTAAGTAGTATGTCGTTTAGAGAAATGGTTTGTACGCCAAAGCAGGGTGGTGTGGGGACCCTAGAGCAGGCAGGGAGAGAAAGTTGGGTGACGGTAGGACGTCAGCGCAGGAAAGGGCGTGCACACCGTACAGCGACAGCTCCTCCAGTGGTTGAGGTGTCCAACTGATTCCGGCCCTTGCAGGAACTCGAATTGGCCCCTGACCCTGAGAGTGAGGGGACTGATGAGCAGCAGGGCACCCTGTTGGCCTCTACCCCTCAGAAAAGAGAGTTATTGATAGTGGGGGACTCAATACTTAGAGGAATAGACAGTTTAGTCAGTTTGCGCGACAAGGAGTCTCATACGGTGTGTTGCCTGCCTGGTGCCCAGGTAGGAGACCTCCTGGAGCGTGCGGACAAGCTCCTGGCCAGAGCGGGGAGGGATCCAGTTGTCATGGTCCATGTTGGGACTAATGACATAGGTAAGGGTAGGTTTGAGGTTCTGCAAAGCAAATTTGTTGAATTAGCTGAAAAGCTTAGGAGCAGATCTTCCACGGTAGTGTTCTCCGGAATTCTACCGGTACCACGTGCAAGCAGAGGGAAGCAGAATTTTATCTGGAGGTTTAACACGTGGCTACGAACCTGGTGTAGGAAAGAGGGGTATAGGTTTATGGGGCACTGGAACTACTTCTGGGACAGGGGTGACCTGTTCGAGCCGGATGGGCTACACCTGAACCTTAGGGGTACCTTCGCACTGGGTCAGTGTATGTTGAGGGTAGCAGAGAGTTATTTAAACTAGGGACTTGGGGGGCAGGGAGGTTAGAGAGTGTTATACAGAGGGAAATGCAGACTGCCCTGATGGAAGCTGACAGCGTTACATGCACTATTGATGATATATTTTTAAAGCAAAAAAGCGTGGTGAGGGGCTTTGAGCAGCGGACACACGGGAAATCGAAGGGGAAGAGCGTTCGTGATAACCTGAAATGTTTTTATCTAAATGCAAGAAGCATTAAAAATAAATTTTGAGAACTTGAGGCCGTTATGATTAGTGAAGGCTATGACATAGTTGGGATTACAGAGACATGGCTTAGTGAAGAGGATGGAGATGAATATAATGTAGAAGGTTATAAGCTCTTTAGGAAGGATAGATGCAATAGGCGAGGAGGGGGTGTAGCATTCTATGTGAACGAACACATAAATGTGCTGGAAATTCCTGAAATTGTACATTCCTTGCCCTCTGCGAAGATATCTGGGTCAGGCTCACTGGCAAACACGAGACTGGTTTAAACATAGGTGTATGCTATCGACCACCAGCTTTGGGCAGTACAGTCAATGAAATGCTCTTTAAGAGGATTACGCAAGCTTGTAGAGGAGGAGGGACTATTATTATGGGAGACTTAAATTATCCTGGTATTGATTGGGAAAAGGTGAAAGGACAGGGGAGGGGGGGAGGAAGAATTTCTAGATGTCATGAATGATAATTTTTTGGTGCAGTATGTTAATAAACCTACAAGAGAGAAGGCAATTTTAGACTTAGTGCTCTGTAATGACCCAGATAGAATTAGCAATGTTGAGGTACGGGAGCCACTTGGGACAAGTGATCACTCTACTATTAATTTTGAGGTTTCATGGGAAGTTAAAAGGTGTATTCAAAAACAAAAATTTTCAATTTTAGGCGAGCAAACTTTGACAGGATGCGCTCATATCTAAGTGAAATAAAATGGGAGACACTCCTGGACTGTGAGTCTGTAACTGAGATGTGGGAAAGATTTAAGGGGGTTTTACTTGATTCACAATGCAAATTCATTCCAAAGGTGTCCAAAAGTAAGCTGAAAAAGCAGAATCCTCAGTGGATGACCGCAGCTATTCGTAGGAGTTTGAGGGAAAAGAGGAATCTTTATAAGATGTACATAGAGGATAACAATGAGATTACTAAGGCCGAATACTGTAAAATGCGGGCTGTGGTCAAAAAAGAGCTGAGGAATGCTAGAAGACTGTATGAAAGACAAATTGCAGAGGGGGCAAAAACTAACCCTAAGCGCTTCTTTCAGTACTGTAGTAGAAAAAGGAAAGTCAAAGAGCAGGTTAAGTGCATAAAGAATAAAATGGATCCTGCTATATAATAACAAGGATATTGCGGACACCTTAAACGGTTACTTTGTTGAGAATTTTACCTTAGAGCGGGTCTTTATTCGGCCAGAGGGCATGTCCAATACTCAAGATTATTTAGCGGAAATTGAGGTTAGGGATAACGTAGTATTAGACAAGTTGCATAAACTAAAGACAGATAAGGCGGCGGGTCCTGATGGCTTATATCCTAGAGTGCTCAGGGAAGTTAGTGAGATCATCTTTAAGCCACTATCCGCCATCTTTAGACGGTCTTTAGAAACTGGAGAAATACCAAATGATTGGAAACAGGGTAATATAATACCAATATATAAGAAAGGGGACCGTACTGAGCCAGGTAATTACAGGCCAGTCAGTTGAACTTGCATTGCGTGCAAAATATTGGAATCTATCATAAAAGATGAGCTGGACTTATTTCTTGAACGTAACAATATCTTGAGGGATAGCCAACATGGTTTCCATAAAGGAAGGTCATGCCTGACAAACCTTGTGGAATTTTTTGAAGAGGCCACCAAGACTTATGACCAGAGCAGGGCTTATGACATCATATATTTGGATTTTCAGAAAGCATTTGACACAGTACCGCATAAGAGACTAATTTTTAAAATGAGTTCCATTGGAGTTACAGGAGGTATTCTGAAGTGGATTCAAAACTGGTTGCAGGACAGAACACAAAGAGTGGTGGTCAGTGGTATCTCATCTGAGCTAGGTATGGTGGGGAGTGGCGTCCCCCAGGGATCGGTGTTGGGACCCCTGCTGTTCCTCATCTACATTAATGACCTTGATAGGAATATTGAGAGCAGATTAGTGAAATTTGCAGATGATACTAAATTGGGAGGTTTGGCAAATAGTTTAGAGTCCACTAAAAGTGATTCAGGATGATTTGGATAGAATCCAGAATTGGGCAGAAATGTGGCAAATGAAATTTAATGTAGCGAAATGTAAAGTAGTACATGTAGGTAATAAAAACATTAGACGGGATTACTTCATGGGAGGTTTTAAACTGGAATGTGCTCCACAAGAGAAAGATCTGGGAGTGATTGTTGACCAAACCATCACAGGTTCTAGCCATTGTGCCGTAGCAGTTAAAAAAGCCAATCGGATGCTGGGATACATTGCCAAAAGTATAGAGTTCAAATCCAAGGAGGTGATGCTTCTTTTGTACAACACATTCGTCAGACCACATCTAGAGTATTGTGTACAGTTCTGGGGACCATACTTTAAGAAAGACATAGAGGCTTTAGAGAAAGTTCAGAGAAGAGCCACGAAGCTAATTCTGGGTACTAAGGATGAAAGCTATGAGAAGAGGCTGAGGATCCTTAATCTCTTTAGTCTTAGGAAAAGGAGACTAAGGGGTGATCTGATTGAGGTCTTTAAATATGTTAAAGGGATTAACAAAGTGAATTATGTTGGATTCCTTCAACCAAGTGTTGTTAGTAGAACTCGGGGTCACAAATGGAAGCTGACCAAAGGTAAATTTAGCACTGATATTCGGAAATATTTCTTCACCCAAAGAGTAATTTCGGTGTGGAACAGCTTGCCTGACCATATTGTTGAGGCAGAGACCTTGGGAGTTTTCAAGAGCAGGCTTGACTTAAAGTTAGATACCACTGAGTCATTGAGTATCTGAAGTGATATATTCACGATATTACAAAGAAACTGGCGAGCCTAGTTGGGCTGAACGGCCTGTTCTCGCCATTCATGTTCATGTTATGTTATTTTGCTCCCCCCATAGGCGAGGCCCCTATCAGATTTAACAGCTTGCCATCCTTGACCAGTGTATCAATTTTTATGATGATACGAGTTCAGTAAGGACATCAAAAACACAAACATATTTTCATGGCAAGGGATCCATCTTCGCTGCGTTGCCACACGAACGCCATTACTTGTAGCTTCACAGCATTCATAATGAAGCTTCACCAACTTGTTCTGCATGTTTTAGAAGTGGAATGAAGTTGATGGGTTCAACTATGTATCATCAGTACATGTTAAAGTAAAAAATTATCACTTCCTGTTACCACCAGGGGGCGCTATTAGTAAAGTGGGAAGTTAATATATTTGGACGTTCAGGGCGGAGCCATCATCATCTCCAGCAAGATTGAAGCTTCTACGGTCAAGTATGTTGGTGTGACAGCATTTTGAAATTTTTTTGGCGAGTCGCCAAACTTTGTCACGCCCTAGCAGCCACGCCCTTTGCCCTACAGACATGCAGAGCACAACGTTTGATCAGCTTGGTATCTAGATGATAGGTACCAAATTTGAAGTCAATCGGTCGAAAACCCTAGGAGGAGTTCGTTTTAAAATTCAAAAATTCAAATCAAAATGGCTGACATCCTGTTGGGTTTAGGGCATGGCACCAAAGAGTTTTTTGTATGTCTGGGTATGATACATATGTGTATCGAATTTCATCTGCCTACGACAAAGTGACCGAACTGCTCACTTCCTGTTACCATTGGAGGGTGCTATTAGTAACTTGGGAAATTATGATATCATGATGTTCAGGGCGGAGTCATCATCATTTCCAGCAAGTTTGAAGCTGCTACGATCAAGTATGTTGGCGTGAGAGAATTTTGAAATTTTTTTGGTCGCCAAACTTTCGCCAAACTTTGTCACTTTGACCAACAGACATACAGCAGCTTTTGATCAGCTTGCTCTCTAGATTTGACCAACAGACATACAGACCACAACTTTTGTAAAAATCAGCTTGCTCTCTAGATGATCTGGACCAAATGGGGACGTTTGAATCATCATGATCAAGTTTGGCAAATCAAAATCCCTAGGAGGAGCATTTTGAATTTTTTTTTTTTTCAAAGTTTGGCGACTCACAGCCACGCCCAAACTCAGACATCTCAGCTTCTGCCGATGATCTGGAAATTTAACCAAATTTCCTTAGGAGTTTGTTTTAAAATTTTTGACTTCCTGTTGGGTTTAGGGCGTGGCTCCAATGGTATGGCGCTATTTCGGCATTTTTGAATTTTTATAGCGACCATGAGCGCATTTTGCGTCGACCATCACCCAAAAATATCGAATTTCGGATCCGGCGGACGAATCTGGAAAATTAGACGCGTTTTACCATTGGGAAAGGGGCGAAATTGGCCTTTGAAATGTTGGAAGTATAATAATAATAATAAAAAAAATAAAAATAATAATAAAATAAATAAAATTATAATAAACAGCGCGATTTCAATAGGGCCCTCCGCGGACAACTTGCAGTCGGCTCGGGCCCTAATAATAATAATAATGATAATAATAAACAGCGCGATTTCAATAGGGTCCCCCGCGGATGACTTGCAGTTGTCGCTCGGGCCCTAATTAAAGCTGCAAGCAGCATTGAACGGGCCCTCGCACCCTTATGCACGTTGGGGGTAGTGGTGAGATCCTGACGGGTGAAGGTGTGCACTCACGACCATTGGACAGGTCAAGTACAGGCACCAACTTGTGATAAAGTTTCAAGCGAATCGGACAAAGCACAAAGGAGTTATGACAAGTTGATTGTTCATCCACCAGGGGGTGCTCGGAGCGTAACCAAACGTGGGCAGGTGCATTCAGGGGCAGACCCTCAGCACAAATGTCAAGTTTCTAGCAAATCGGCCAATGTCAATGTAAAATATGGCATTTCCTGTTTCCACAAGGGGGCGCCATGAGCGAGATTGCCTACTAGCATATGGAGGCGTTCAGGGCGGGGCTCTTACGTACAGGAATTTTGAAGCCGTTTGGATGAAGTATGAGGGAGAGAGAGCTGCTCGAATATGCATGGCGAGGCATCAGAAATGGGGACTCCATAGCGGCCACGCCCATTGACCTACAGACATGCAGAGCACAACTTTTGATCAGCATGGTCTCTTGATGATCTGTAATAAATCTGAGGTTGATTGGATGAAATCTCTAGGAGGAGTTCGTTATAATACAATGTGTGGAAATCAGGCCAAAATGACACGTCAAAATCAAAATGGCCGACTTCTTGTTTGGAGTAAAGCAATGGTGCCAGAGACTTTTTTGTGCGTCTCGGCAACATGCACGTGTCCCAATTTTTATCTTCCTATTCCAAAAAAACCCCTGTTGGGAGGGGTTTTTGAAAATTTCAAGGGGGCGCTTTTGAGGCATTTTGCTCCCCCCATGGGCGAGGCCCCTATCAGATGTAAGAACTCGCCACCCTTGACCTGTGTATTAATTTTCATGATGATACGAGTTCATTGAAGACATCGAAAACCCAAACGTATTTTCATGGCGAGGGATCTGTAGTCACCGCATCGCCACACAGACGCCATTACTCTTAGCTTTACAGTATTCATCATGTGGCTTCACCAACTTGTTCTGCATGTTTTAGAAGTGGAATGAAGTTGATGGGTTCAACCCTGTGTAATGAGTACGTGTTAAAGTAAAAACTGGTCACTTCCTGTTACCACCGGGGGCGCTATTAGTAAAGTGAAAAGTTATGATATGGGGACGTTCAGGGCGGAGCCATTATCATATCCAGGAAGTTTGAAGCTGCTATGATCAAGTATGTGGGCGTGAGAGCATTTTGAAATATTTGTGTCGAGTCGCCAAACTTTGTCACGCCCTAGCAGCCATGCCCTTTAACCTACAGACATGCAGAGCCCAAATTTTGATCAGCTTGGTATCTAGATGTTCTGTACCAAATTTGAAGTCGATCGGGCAAAATCCCTAGGAGGAGTTCGTTTTCAAAGTAAAAACTGGTCACTCCCTGTTACCACCGGGGGGCGCTATTAGTAAAGTGAAAAGTTATGATATGGGGACGTTCAAGGCAGAGACATCATTATGTCCAGCAAGTTTGAAGCTGCTAAGGTCAAGTATGTGGGCGTGAGAGTATTTTGAAATTTTTTTGTTGAGTCGCCAAACTTTGTCACGCCCTAGCAGCCATGCCCTTTAACCTACAGACATGCAGAGCCCAAATTTTGATCAGCTTGGTATCTAGATGTTCTGTACCAAATTTGAAGTCGATCGGGCAAAATCCCTAGGAGGAGTTCGTTTTCAAATAAAAAAATTCAAATCAAAATCGCCGACGTCCTTTTGGGTTTAGGGCGTGGCTCCAAGGAAGTTTTTTGTATGTCTGGGTGTGAGACATATGTGTACCGAATTTCGTCTGCCTACGACAAAGTAACCGAATTTCCCTATGGGAATTTTGAAACGTGTTTAGGGGGCGCTATTTTGGCATTTGGGGTCAAACATGTGCGAGCGCCCAGAAATATCGAATTTCGGATGTGGCCGGACGAATGTGGAAAGTTACAAGCGTTTTCACATTTGGGAAATGGGCGAAATTGGGCCTTGAAAAGACGGAATAATAATAATAATAATAATAATAATAATAATAAACAGCGCGATTTCAATAGGATCCTCTGCGGACGACTTGCAGTTGTCGCTCGGGCCCTAATAAAAATAAACAGTACGATTTCAATAGGGTCCTCGGACGACTTGCAGTCGGCTCGGGCCCTAATAACTGGCAAAAAAGGTGCCAGTTTAAACAAGAGCAATCCGAGATTTCTGATCTCCGCCAAGGGATGATGTTGATACAAATGCAAGATCTTTCTCTTTGGAAGATTTCAGGACCACCCATGTGACAAGTTTAAATGGGATTTTTGTATGTTTGAAGCATCCATTCTCCAAAGCCGTCATCAAAGTACAGAGCGATCACATGATCTACCTCTGGTGAAAATTTCATGAAGATCCGTCAAGTAGTTTCCGAGAAATGCCACAAAAATTGTAAATACAGATCCGGATCCAGAATCCAGATCCGGATCTGGATCATCAAAAAATTTAAATGGGGTCGTTCCTGGTCCAAGATCTACCTCTGGTGAAAATTTCATGAGGATCCGTCCAGTAGTGTCCGAGAAATGCTACTACGATCGTAAATACAGATCCGGATCCAGAATCCTGATCCGGATCCGGATCATCAAAAAATTTTAATGGAGTCGTCCCTGGCCCAAGATCTGCCTCTGGTGAAAATTTCATGAAGATCCGTCCAGTAGTTTCTGAGAAATCCTGTCCACAGACAGACAGAAGGACAGACAGACAAATAAATAAATAAATAAACCGACTCGATCGCATTATCTCCTTGGCGGAGATAATAACAGTGCAGCTAGGTCAGATGATCAGAGCAACGACGAGCAGCACTGTAAATTGGGGTGTCATTATTTATCCAAAAAAAATTTCCGTAAAATGATCGGTCTCATGTGTTCCAAGAGTCAAGCGATAATGTGATAAGTAAATAAACAAGAGCAATCCGAGATTTCTGATCTCCGCCAAGGGATGATGTTGATACAAATGCAAGATCTTTCTCTTTGGAAGATTTCAGGACCACCCATGTGACAAGTTTAAATGGGATTTTTGTATGTTTGAAGCATCCATTCTCCAAAGCCGTCATCAAAGTACAGAGCGATCACATGATCTACCTCTGGTGAAAATTTCATGAAGATCCGTCAAGTAGTTTCCGAGAAATGCCACTAAAATTGTAAATACAGATCCGGATCCAGAATCCTGATCCGGATCCGGATCATCAAAAAATTTTAATGGAGTCGTCCCTGGCCCAAGATCCGCCTCTGGTGAAAATTTCATGAAGATCCGTCCAGTAGTTTCCGAGAAATGCTGTCCACAGACAGACAGAAGGACAGACAGACAAATAAATAAATAAATAAACCGACTCGATCGCATTATCTCCTGGGCGGAGATAATAATGATAATAATAATTGTAACGTTAGATGGCAGCATTGATCCATTTTAGAAAGCCAAACAACTGGGGGCTACTGCTTACTCCGGCCTTAAACCTGGTTATTTTCAAACGCAGGCAGGAGTAATTTAAAGCAACGAACAAAAAGCGACTAGGGAAATCACTTTCAATTTGCACTTAATTAGCTTTGTTTTGATACCAATATTTCGCCTGTTTTAGTTATGATCGTAAATATATTTAGCTAGGCGAACAGTTGCTGGTATATACAGGAATAAGAGCTCGAGCAATTTTTTTCTGCTTTGCAATTTTCACTGTAACGTAGTCTCATGGACTCGCCCTGCAAAAAAAGAAAAAAAAAGACATGTTTTTGCTACGGTCAATTTGCTCTTTTGGAGCTGGTTTGAGCGACTGTACCAACTATGGTACCGAAAATTCTTCTACTGAGTTGGATGCAGAATTGGATTCGTCTTTCAGTTGTATCAATCTTAATATGAACAATGATGATGCTGTAAAAGTCCAGCAGAGAGCAGAATCGAACCGCAAACCGTATCCATTTCGCTGGCTCACTCAGCCCTTTGAGCTTATGGCTAAAGCATTTGATCCAACGGAGATTTTAGCTAAGGCGTTTCTTACATACTCGTACTTCTACCTCAAAGATATTAAGTCTAATCTACGAAATTGAGGTACCACATTAAAGAGGAGAGCCTGCTGAGCAAAGTTTGTCAAAATTGTGTGTGCAGTGCCAAAAATGTGGGAATAGGAACAAGTTAGAAAAATGTGCATTTCGCATTCGCAACCTGAATTTTCTTGTCTTATTTAACATAGGAGTTAATGGAGTTTTGTTGGGCGGTCCCGTCGCTTTTCGGCTCATACAGCCAAAACCATTTGTCCATTTGCTTCCATAGTTACATTTTTGTGACCAGCACAACTTTTGCTACAGCTTGGATATAAAAATATTTACAACCCCAATTCCGAAATAGTTGGGACAAAGTGTAAATTGTGAATAAAATCAAAAAGCAATGACTTTCAGATCACATGAGCCAATATATTATTTACAATAGAACAATGATAAAATTTCAAATGTTGAAACTGAGAAATTTTACATTTTTATCCACAAAATGAGCTTATTTCAAATTTTCTGGCTGTAACAGGTCTCAGAAAAGTTGGGACACAGGCAAAAAAGGGCTGAAAAGGCAAATAATATATAAGAGAATCAGCTGAAAGAACATTTAGCAAGTAATTAAGTTAACTGGTATCAGCTGTGTAACATGATTGGCTACAAAAGGGATGTCTTAGAGAGGCTGAGTCTCTCAGAAGTAAAGATGGCCAGAGGCTCTCCAACCTGTGAAGGCTCACAAAAAAAAATTGTGGAATACTTTAAAAACAATGTTTCTCAACGTCAAATTGCAAAGGCTTTGAAGGCCTCATCATCGACAGTGCATAACATCATCAATGGATTCAGAGAAACTGGAAAAATCTCTGAGCGTAAGGGACAAGGCCGAAGACCTTTACTGGATGCTCATGATCTTCGGGCCCTCAGACGCCACTGCATCACTCACCGGCATGATTCTGTCATTGACATTACTAAATGGGCCCAGGAATACTTCAAGAAACCACTCTCTGTAAACACAGTCCGCCAGCCATCCACAGATGCCACCTAAAACTCTATCATGCAAAAAGGAAGCCATTGTTGAGCATGATCCAGAAGTGCCGCCGTGTTTTGTGGGCCAAGGCTCATTTAAAATGGACTGTAGCAAAGTGGCAAAGTGTCCTGTGGTCAGACGAGTCCAAATTTGACATTCTTGTGGGAAATAATGGGCGTCGTGTCCTCCGGGCTAAAGAGGAGAAAGACCACCCCTCCTGTTATCAGCATTCAGTTAAAAAGCCAGCATCTCTGATGGTATGGGGATGCATTAGTGCATATGGTGTGGGACACTTGCATGTTGTAAAAAGCACCATGAATGCTGAAAGGTATATAAAGGTTTTAGCGGTTTTAGAGCAACATATGCTCCCCTCCAGATGACATCTATATCCAAGCTTAGCTTCACATTTTCCAGTTTGAATGACGTTTCGAGCTAAAAGTATGACAGAGTAAAAAAATAGCTTAAAATGGCTAAATTTTGAAAAATCCGTTTCATTGTTTCCTATGGGACAAAAATATTGACATAAAAATTAAACTCAAAAAGTATGAAAGATATCAAGAAGATGAATGCGAGCAACATAATTCAGAACAAGCTGAATTTTTTAAAGTTTGAATGAAGTTTCCAGGTTAAAGTATGTAGGAGTAGTTAGTCAGCACAAAACTCAGAATAAAGACAGAAGACTGGGAAGAACATGAGTGTGCAAGCTGCTTCCAGCTTGCCCACTAATAAATACAGACAAGAAATGTATACATACATTCCTTGCCAATGACAGGACCTTAATACAGTAGTTAAAAAGCTCTGATTTTTCAAACTCAAAATTTTAGGAATTCCCCACGCAGTTACTATGATAGAGTGGCGCTGACAGGTTCCCAGACCGAGAAACCGTTAGATGAATTGACCTTGGGAAGATTCTAATTCTTCCTGTGTGAAGTAACGATCTGGAACCAGACGCGAGAACCAGGAATGCAGTAAAAATGGGATTTTATTGGAAAGGGGGGCAAACCCCCGCAGAGCAGGAGGCAACGGTACAAAGTCCACAATCCAAAAATCAAAATCCACAGGGCGTAATCCAGGTCGTAAACAGGGCACCAATCACAAAAATCGTAGTCAGACAAAAGAGGTTCGATACACAGAGATAGCAAGAATTCCAAAACAGAGCCAAAATCAGTAAACAGGGACGGTCCAGTCAGAAGAGATTCACGAGAGATTACAAGGCGAAAACAAGCGTAGCACAGGCAAACCAAAAGAAACATTCTGACGGGGAACTGCTGAGAGAAGACTGTTTAAATACACAGAAGGGAAGTCACATGCTATGATTAGGAAAAGGTGAACTGGATAAAACTAATTACGTGGGAGCAAAACATGAGGAAGAACCTAATCACATAGAACTGGCAAAAGCCACAACGCGGACAGGGAACACGAGACAGCCTATGACAAAACATACAGCTCCGGTTAGGGAGTTCTAACGTGCACAGATAATGAGAAGCAGGACAGAGTGGAGCAGGTGCGGAGGATCCATGAATTGCAGCAAAGACTAAGTGAAGGCAAGAGGCGGAGACTAGAATAGGGCGAAGTGCTGAGAGCTTGTTAATCAATTAGTAAGTGCAGCTATACAATCCCTGGTGCTTGTTAGTAAGTTAGTATTATATACAATGTTAGTCTGGGTTAGTAACTTAACAAAACAACAAACTGTTAGTATTGGTTAGTAATATAGAAAAGAGAGGCGAAGGAAGCAAACGAGATTGGAAGGAATGTTTGAAACCCAGAAACCATGAAATCACCTAAGCATGTGACACGCGGGACTGGGGAGAAGCTGTAACTTAACAAGAGACCAGACAGGGGAGACAAAGTGCAATGCAGGGCATGGCAAAACATGGACCGGACTATAACAGAAAAGTGGATAGGGAATGGCAAAAACGAAAACATGGCAAAGTACAAAAACTAAACAGAACCTGGCAAGACCTAACAGACATAATAATAAACATAACAGGGAATAGGGAAAACATAACAAGCATGGCAGAATCATAATAAACATGGCAGAAACAAGACAGACATAGCAGAATCATAACATCCTGTTGCCCTTTATCCAGATTAAGGCACTCTGACCCATTCAGCAGCGTGGGGACACAAGCAGTTCATCATCAGTAGGTTTTAGCATCTGCACTAAGACCGGGGTAACAAAGGCCTGATTCAGCCAAGCCAAAATAAAACCTTCTACAACGAGAAATATTTTCATCATTGTGGGCCTGATAACTGCAGTTATATGAGAATACAGTTCCAATTAAGTCTAAATTACATTCATTCGCTGGTGGGAATTCCCCTAGTCTCCTCATGGAGATCTGGAAAGGATGCGAGCCTAAAATCATACATTTGGATTTTCTAGTGCTAAAATTAAATCCCCAGGTATTGAAATAATTATAACATTTGTCAATCAGACTTTGTAGCCCTGGTATAGTGGAGCTAATCAACGTAATATCTTTGGCATAGGCGAAAGAATTCAAGTGACATCGACCAATTATAACACAGGACAACTCCATTTCTGACAACTCCTGTAGGAGGTTGACAATCAAATATTGAGGAACATAGGAGACAGTAGGCTGCCTCATTTTGTGCCTCTCAAAACTTTAAATGGTAGACTAAAGGAATTGTTCCAATGTACGATTGAATTAAGATTTCTATACCACAGAGATAGAAACAACCAGTGGTGGATAGGCAAGTGTAGGGCCCATAGAACTACATTTCCCATGCAGTCCACAGGAAAAGGAAATGACGTCTACAGCACCACCCCCTTGCCTGATGTGCGTTTTACCTTTCCCAATACCATGAGCCCAAAAGCAATAAAATGGCCAATAAAATTTTTAAAACTAGGGACCCCACCCAGTCCTCTCTTTCTTTTCACACTTCCCCCCGGGGAAACCACACTCTCTCTTGGCTCGACTCCCCACCAGGGAAGCCACACACTCTTGGCCCATCTCCCCCCAGGGGCGGCCAGACTCTCTTTAGGCGCAAGGATGGCGCTTGCACTGGAATTCGCGCACCCTCTGCTATTCCATTTGGCCTAGCTCCAGAGTGCTCACAACACTGTTTAAGTTTAGGACTGAAAGTCTCATTAAACTAGCTTACACCCAGCACTACTGCTAGTTAATCACGGAACAACTCGGTCAAATAACTTTTCCGATTAAACAAGAACATTGCTTTCGGTGATCAACACAGCAGAGCAGCATCAAAACTCCAAGTGGACACGGGACCTGGATCTGCACAATGCCGCCGAACTCCACAAAGGACCTCAGATCCACGCATCCCCGCAAGATATCCACGCCAAGACTGTATTGAGGAATCCCAAGCGATGAATTTCAGTAAGGCTGACTGAACGTTCCAGGCAGTAATGCGGTTTAGTGCTTTTAACTTACACTGTTCCGCATTTCGGTTTGTCCTTTGCCGATGTATTTTATAATAGCATTGTGTCTGTTTTAATATTTTACGGAGTTAATTACCCATAGATTGTTTATTTTCACATGCATAATCTTTCTGCCATTGACTAACTTTCTAACGCTGCAATAAACTAACACTCATGCCGTAGGATGGATGATGACTCAGTTAAATGTCCCCTATTATGCTGTATTTAGTTGTTTAAAATATGTCCAATGGAGCTTTAAAATAATGTTATGAATTCAGTTACAAAAAAAAAAACACACATCCAGACCCAGTGAGACCTCTTCTCTCACCCCTTCTGTGCCGGCCTGAAACCTGACCTGTTTTGAGTGGGCGGGGAGGCTATGCTAATGAGGCGCTGCTCTGATTGGCTGCCTGGCCGCTTCGATTCCGGGGGAGGGTGCAGACCCGAAAAACCAGGAAACCAAGATGGCTGGTATTTCAGGACAGCTCTCCGTGGCATCTATTGCTGTAAGACCGTATTTGTTTGATCCCGAATCCGACCCCGAATGGGAGGAGGAAGCAATTGAAGTATTGCAGCAACATTTACAGCAAGATGTCATTGAGTGGCAAAATTAAATTTCAGTGTTTTGCTCGTACTGTCTCGCCTTGCATGCATGTGATTGTAGCTGTACTGTTATATAGTCATGTTATATGCCCACGTAGCTATCCGGTGGAAACTTTGCTAAAAGCTCCTGTTAACCATTTCTACCTAAACAAAAGACAATTTAGACACGAAGCAACTAAATGAGTTTGCCTCAAAAACACACAAACGGTGCAAGCGTTGCTTGTGTGGAGCTAGCAAATCGATGAATTCTACCGGAAATCCGTATCCGACCTCCATTTCTTTTTCGGCTTTTTATTAGTCAGAACAATTTTCAAAGGCGGATGAAATTCCGCCAAGGCAACGCAGAGAAATCATTTGTTATACCAGACACGTTATAGTGCAGTTCCTGATTGATTTCACCGCGGTAGGATCAGAGAGCTAGCCCACACCACGGCAAAGTACCCGGCTGACCCCGGTCATGAATAAGTAAAACCATCGCTTCACAGCAGCAAAAAAAAAAAACCCAAACACGTACCCTAAGCTCTGCAAAGCCAATGTCTGGTCTAACTGCAGCCTTATCAGCCCAACTTTGCATACACGCACAACACCTCTCCGGTTAGCTTCAACTGTAGCGGCTACAGTCAGGTAACGTTATGATGAAACTACCACCTTATTGCTAACCAAAATATCACAAGCATACCAATCTGAATTACTGCATATAAACTGTCCAGGAGCATTTTTTTTTTCCAATCTCACCCGATCCCACCCGAATCTGGAATGCCCTATTGGTGAACTATGTACAAGGCACAAGGCTTGCTCATATCGACTCCTTGCTGCCAATTAAGGAGAGTGTAGACAGTTCGCGGTTCTCCTCAAAAGCACGCCCGTCAACCACCACCTTCTTATACACTCATTGGTTGAATCTTCGCAAGTTCAGAACGAGGGCGGAGGATACCCGGACATGAACAGGCTTAGAATCTTCTGTGGCGCCCCTCTGGCCAACAGGAGGCGCTGGAGCAATGAACAAGGCAACTATTATTTTCCCTCCCGGCAGTCCTTCCCAATTTGCAACCCTGTAGCGCAATAGCGAAGCGCACTATTGTGCACTACTCTGATCGAAAAATAGTCACTTCTGACCACTGCCGGTTGGTACGAGGTGAGGATCGAGCCCCAGGGCATTTTTTAAGTAGCACTGATAGTCACTTCATCATAATAACAGAGACAAACATTACCCTGCAATACAGGTTTTACAGACCGAGTGAGCTAACAGTTGTACCAAGCCCCAGTATAAAAAGTTATTTTTTTATGTTAGCACTTATGTTGAATGCGAACTAACATGGTTTTAGTCCTTTCTAGCATATTTCTAGTGTAATCAAGGAGTCATCATGTTTAATAACAGAGACAAACTCTTTCTTTTACCCAGTTTGCAATACAGGTTTTACATTGACAATAAGCAGTTCAGTTGACTGGGTGATTAACAGTTGTACCAAGCATCCGCCTCTCCTCTCACCTGTTTAGAAACAAGTATAAAAAGTTTTAGTCTTTGTTTGAGGTTTAGATAGTGTTGTTCACACGTTGTGTGATTGAGATAGTGATTGTGAATGACCCTTTATGTTGAATGTCCCCTGACATCCTGGATGTTGATTTACGATTCTTAGTGTCGTCTTGCAGCTCACCAAATAAACGCCCTGCCATTGCTGAACTGATTAGGCAGAGGCTTTGTCCGCTGATTTGCAGCTAGTATTTTTGTAAGGGTTAGAGAAAAAGTGGACTCGCTAGACTGCACAATTCTCAGATGAAAACCTAAGGCACAAAGACCAGAACCATTAAGGTCTTGAACGAGACGGACTAAAAGGGACCAATCCCAAAAAAAGGTAACTCAAAAGTACTCTCCTGTGGGAAAATCCCAACAAAAAGAAAACCAAAGAACTGAGGCTTCCGGAGTATTTCTATGAACAGCCCCTAAGAAGGAAAGAGCTATGTGCGAAGTACCACACAGATATTTAAACACCAAAACCCTCGGCAGATAAAAGAGGACAAACTCCGCGAGCAAAAATAAAGAATTCAGCAAAAGGTAAGACACTGCTTACTAAACTCTAGGCATAAGAAGTGCAGGAGTCCTGGAAAATATATAAACTTTGCACACCTGAAACCAATTACTAATCAGCCACACCAGCAGTCAGGAGGTAGAACGCAACCAGATAGGAAAAGATAGCTGATTAGCAAAAAGAACTTTATTAGCTCCTTGACGATAGTTTCCTTACTACTAACAAGATAAAAGATGAGGGAAACCCCACAAATAAGACCAAACCATTCATGTCAATGAGAAAAATATCCAGAAGCTGAAAGCAGCTCCAATAAAGGCAGAAAAATCAAATATAAACCTGCAAGCGTGACAGATTTTACTCTTGCATATTTACGACACAAACATTAGCAACAATAATTTAGCTACGTTAGCTGCTGTGCTAAAGCCACATTCAACAGGCTATCATGTTAGGTAGGCTTACGCAGTAAAGCAACACAAAATGGTAAAACTCACTGCTTCCGCATCTGTGAGTCACGGACAGTTGCTACCGATCCAGGCTTTATCTGCAGATATTTTACAAAGCCTGCGTTTGAGGCCGGTTGTTAGTGCTAACTATCGTTAGCGGTCCTGCTAGCCACCCATAACACATTAGCTTCACTCACATTATTTGCTGTTATATCATTACTTACAGCTTGTGGCTCTGAGCGCTTGATCGATGCAACTGCTCCAGGTTTGAGAAGCAGCTGAGACGCATATCCAGCGTCAAATTATCCTTTATTGACAAAGCTGTCTTCGGTGAAATGCCAAGCACAAACAGCTAACGTTCCCTTTGAGTGTGGCTGTTTGCCGCCAGCAAACAAATAAGCTACCCACTGATTTCTGGTGGCATCGTCTTTTGGAAGAGAAAATAGTTGTGCTTTTTTTCGCATCCAGAAAAACACATATGAACAGCTTGGGGAGACATGCTGATAAATCTACACATTAAATGATTTGGGCTCATTTGTGTCTGATAGAATAAATTCCGGGGTGGGCAGGTCCAGCGCCATGATTGGCTCTGGCCAGGTCTGTCCTGATTGGACGCAACCACCTGACGTCAGGTTTTGCCCATATCTCGTGAAGATCTCGGGACGAGCTGTTCAGAGAGAAAATCCTGTTCAGGAAAAAACGTTCTCGGATTACAGCAAAACCCCTGTATCTTATGTTTATAAACTTTGCAGAGGTTGAGTATGGACCTCCAACATTATTACATTACTTATATGTATGAAAAGAAGGATCAGCATAATAGGGGACCTTTAATAATACAAATTGCATATGAGCTGAAGCTAGCTCCTTTCGGCTTCATTAAAGCTAAATTGAGTTATCCAGCCACGCATCGGCCGACTGATACATTTATTTATTAATTGCTGCCCGTACGCTGCAAAACTTTGTCCCAAGATAAAGGAATACGTCCCCATGAGCACACACGAGCATCTGCCATGCGCACAGACACGTGCCTGCGCACGCCCATAAGCGTGCACATGCCCACAGGCACACATGTGCATCCTGCAGGCGCGCCTGCACACACCTGCACACTTGCATGTACGCATAGTCATGCTCTCTCTAGTTAGTATATAGTCCTTCCGCAGATTAGCCCCTGTATGTTCTGTGTTTATTTGTTTAATAAGTTCATTTATTTAACCTGGTGTTTGTTTTGATGCTGTAAAACGTGGGAGTCTGAGTCAAAATAGCCTATGTAGAACTCCAAAAATCCTTCAGATTATTAATTAAATCTTTGATTAAATTTGTTATGGCCCCAATTTGTTATGGCGTCAATTTGTTATGGCGTCACGGACAGCAAGGGATGACAGACAAAATTCTTAAACTTCAACAGATTTAATTAAACAAACACTTAGAACTAATTTACACTCTACCCTACTGACCAAGATTGAAATCAAATAAAAAATGAGATATTTACAGTTCCTTTGTAATGGAGATGGGCTGCTATGTTGCAATGTCCTGGGACAGGAAAATGCTCCAACACAGGCAAAAATCCACAAAAAGCTTCACAGGTCTTGAAAAGAGTGACAGGTCTGGTCAAATGTATCCTTCCACAATTTGCAATTTCCTTGCAATTTCTTCAACGACCCTTCACTCTCTCAATTTTTCTCCTTATATACTCTTTTCTGGCCCCCTCTGAGGCATGCCCAGGACATGCCCCAAACCCAGCTCTAGACTGGCCTTAACAAAAAAAAGTCAATACTGCCATCTAGTGGCTTTTTTTTTTCCCCACATTACAAATTATTGTTTATTTAATCATTAATATTGGTTATTTTTGATGATAATAGTTGTAATTTTATGAGACTGATTATAAACTTCGTACGTTTCCTGTTGAACCATATGGTTATCCCACGGGAAGGATTATTAGGATGAAACCTCATAATTATCCATCCTCACCATCACGTATTGTAGAGGCATACTCCCCTACATATTTTGGTGCCCTGTGTGAACTTTAATATTTAAATAGCCTTTTTTTTTTGGATTTTCTCCTTTATTTGATAGTCACACAGTAGAGAGAGACAGGAAAGTTGGGGAGAAGAATGGGGAAGACATGCGGCAAATGACCTGAGCCGGAATCGAACCGGGTCGCCACGGGAAGGCCACAGCCTTTATGGAGCGCGCGCTTAGACCGATGTGCCACCGGGGCGCCCCTAAATTGCATTTTTAATAAATAAGTAATGGCTCAGGACAGCATTCTTGTTAATTCCTGTCCGAGTGTGTTCCTCAGTCCAGTTTATTAGGAACAGGCTCCCAATCCTTCTACAGTCATCAGGATTGGAACCACTTTCCTCCTAAAACTCTAAAACTAAACTCATGCCTTCCTGGGACAGTTCAGCTCTGGCAAAGTGTTCACTTCATCCAGCTGTCATTCCGGTAAGCCACTGGCTGGCAATCGGCTACGCCTCCTAGCTTTGCCCCAAACATCAGAATTGAACTGTGCCATCTTCCTCTCGGATCCACCCCACTGATACCCTATTACTATCTGCTGTGTAAACCCTAGTTCTGGATTGAACTCTGCCTCTACACTTGATTCCTGGTCTGGATCATAACAATTATGGAGAAATTCAAATTACTTTGCTGTTTCAACACATATCCCACCCTTTCAAAAGATCTATAAAATATGCATTTTGGAAATAGGGATGACAGATCAATAACAGTCATCACCAATATACTGTACATTTAAAGAGGAAGCAAGATTTTACGTAATGTTATGAAACCCAGTCAACTCCTTTATTAGGCTTACATGATAAAGACAATATGAACCAGCTTTAATGTGAGAAAAATAACCACAACAAACTTTCAATAATCAAGAAGTTGCATTTTGGCTCACTATTAGATTACATTTGTAGTATCACTTACATCCAAATAGAGTCATTCGAGATGAGCTCTCATTAAAATAGATGTTTGCAATTAAAGTATGTAATTAGCAGCTGTAATAAAATGTTTTTGGATGACTACCTTACCTCACTGGGCTTCCACTCAATGTTCAAAATCTGTCCTGCCACCCACAGCTCATGGGCGTAGGAACCGGCCCGGCAGACCAGCGGTCGCCGGACCAATTTTTCCCCGAATACGCCCCTCCCATCTCTCCCTCATGTTATGTCAGTCTTTCACGCTGGACGCCAGACGATTTTTTCGCACGCAGATTACATTCAAAGTCAGTGCAAAGTCTTTGCATTGACTTTGAATGTAATGTGTCGTGCGAAAAATTCGTTTCGCGTCCGGTGTGAGAGCAGACCGTCTAGCCGATCCCGGCTGCTTATCACCTATCAGATTAATGCACTGCCACGAGACCAGTGTCATTAGCGTTCGTCAGTGATACTAATGCTACTGCACACTCTCATAAATTAAGATCCAGTGCAAAAAACGTTCTTATTTACTATAAGTTCTTAATTTCCGCGCGATTTTGGCATTACAGGACTTCGGTTGGTGACCTCACGCGCTTGTTTAATGCATACAATTTGCATCGAGAGCGATGGTTTACTAATTTATTTAGACAGTTTTGCCCCTGAAACAAGACCTATGCTTGAAGGGCTGTCAGTCTCTCGGTGATCACCTAAAATTGCTACACTGCCATCCTCACATTGCAACAGACAATCACAGAGTGCAATGTTATTTTAATTCGAATGTAATGGATTATTTACCAGACCTAAGCAGCGCAAACTATCGTTATCCCCATATTTGCATTTAACTGCTTGATCTGGATGCACTTCCTTGTATGAAGAGCTCCCTTTCAATTTTTTTTTCTCCGTTTTATTTTTTAATTGATTTTTTATGACAAATCCCCCACTAAGCGCCGACCGGCATCTGTGATTGGCGTATGCCGCTCAGATTTTTCAAATTGCTGGCAATCACTGGTGCGCACTGAAAACCGGATGCTTTGGAGGCGCGCTGTGCCTTTAGAAGGGCCACGTGTCTGAAAGAAATGATTTTCTTTATGCGACCCCAAGCTTGGTGGAGGGCGCGAGTGAGATGGGGCTTGTGTGCGGAAGCAGTGTATTCTAAGTGCGTCTAAGAAAGCTCACGAAATCCTCTCTCTTTATATTAACTAGGTTAAAACCTAACTGTTGCTTAACACGTTTTAAACAGTTCATCCTGAACTGAGTTTGTGGGTATCCACCTTCCGAGTTCACACAGTTATCATCAACTGCACGCCCTGGTTGTGCCCCTACATTCCCGGTAAGATTTCAATCCGCACAATATTAATGCAGCTTATGTCCTGCTTGTGTTTTTACTTCGTATTTCTAGAGCGAGGGGTTAGTTACCTGCGCGCGTATCGCATGTCCAAATATGATATGTGAATTAGCCTATAACAGGATTTACCCGTTCTTGGTAATTTTGTGTCAGTGTTTTATTATTTTTTTTTCTTAGATAGGTGGCCTAATTGCATTATATGGGATGAAATAAAATAAGGTAAATCAGATAAATCAGTAAATGTAAAAAAGCAAGGGACAAAAAGAACATAACGAAACTGACAGTCAGTTTCTATGGGTGGATAACCCTGACACCATTACTCTGGACGTCACCTTCTTTTTATATATCTCAATTTACATGGCATTCTATAAGCCTCCAATTCATTGCTTGAACACTGTCTCAAAGGTTTATATCAAGTTCATGGATGAAATGCTTCAAACTGCTAATGCTGGAAAGTGCATACTATAGACCACAGACTGAACTAACCTGCTGTTGTGTCGTGACTAGAAACACCACCCAAAAGTTGAAACTGTTGAGGCTAAAGATGAGTCTTGATGCTACCACAGCTAACCAAATCAATCCCCAGTTTCAAAAAATTTTCGCTTCCATACCATCCCCCCCAGCGCCATCTGCCAGACCAATATTCATTTGCTTCTTACGCCCCTGCAGCTGCTTGGGGTATTTGTTTCACTCCAATGAAATCTAGCGCATAATTTAAAAATGCTGCCTTTTTATCTCTTTAACGATAATTATTTTTAGTCTATCATTGTTCTTTTTTGTTGATATTTGAGGTCTAACAAGACTTTTTATCATTTGTGTTCTGAATAAATATTTCTCTCTAAAATGTGTGCCATAATTCTTGACACCCTAAGAAAATCTGATGATTAAAATGTCACTACTGTATGTAAATGTAAGTATAGGTATTGTGGGTGCAATAGCTTAAAATGGAATTACATTGCCTGTCAAATGTCATTAATAAATAATTATTAATTCTATTAGTTATTAATTATTTATTAGAACTTTAATTTAAATATTAAAGTTTCTTACACAGGCACCAAAATATGTAGGGGAATATGTCTTTATGATAAGCAAAATAACGAGGATGGATAATTCAGATGTTTTGTTCTAATAATCCTTCCCGCGGGATAACCAAAATTAGTAATCAGTCTCATAAAATTACTGTTAGAACCAAAAATATGGAATTTTAATGAATAAAAAATAACCAATATTGATGATTAAATAAACAATAATTAAATCAAAGATTTAATTAATAATCTGAAGGATTTTTGGAGTTCTACATAGGCTATTTTGACTCAGACTCCCACGTTCTACAGCATTAAAACAGACACCGGGTTTAATAAATGAATTTATTAAACAAACAAACTCAGAATATACAGGGGCTAATCTACGGGAGGACAATATACTAACTAGCCCTATATACTAACTAGAGAGAGTAACAATAGTGGTTAAACATGCATTTGTGTGCGCGTGTGTGTGGGATGCACGCGCATGCCTGTGAGCGTGTGCGCGCTTATGGGCGTGTGCAGGAGCGTGTCTGCGCGAGTGGCAGATGTGCGTGTGTGCTCATGGGCACGTGTTCCTTTGTCTAGGGACAAATGGAGAACAGCAGCGAGTGGGCTGCGATAAATTTCTAATTGTATAGGTGGGCCGATGTGCGGCTGGATAACTCAATTTAGCTTCAACGAATTGTCGAGACGAGAAGATTCAGGGCGATTCCATGCCTGCCATACGGGACATTTAGACAGTATTTTACATCCAGAAAATAAAAGGATGACTGGCTTTAAAGTAGGGTGTGGCCTTTCAATTGGGTAACCGCACTTCAACATTCTTCAATGATCAAACCGATTCATTTCTGTTTTGGGGGGGTGAAATAAGCGTAAATGTAATCTGTCGTATGGGACGCAGAGAAATCACTATTTTTTTTCCAAATAAGTCTTTTCAAGAACTCAGTGAATTGGTTTTTGAAAACTTTTGAAAAATAGTCAAGAAGTATTGGTGAGAGTCTGCTGTACTGTATTGTGTTAAAGCAGTTTTATTTAAAAAAATCGACAAGACATGAATTAAACTGGGTTTAAAAATTCTTGGGGGTACCTGTCGTACAGGACAGAAAAAATCTGTCGTACGGGACGCTCTGACTTGAGCTCAGGTTTTTACTGAAGCACTGCCCCCACCTGTTATAGCACTTGAAACTTGAATAGCTAAAGCTAAATCAATAATAACTGATGAATTGTTACAAGTTTATGTCCCCTCAGTTAGCTCTGGTCCTTCGATAACTCCGTACCGGTTGTACGGGACAAAATATCTGTCATAGGGGACCACTACTATCTGAAAAAACCTATCAGCCTTTCCTGCCTCATAATTTACCAACTTCTTTTTTTTCAGAACACGGTTTAAAATTCTACCATAACAAACAGTACATATACTGCCCATAATTATTATTATCTCCGCCCAGGAGATAATGCGATCGAGTCGGTTTATTTATTTATTTATTTATTTATTTATTTGTCTGTCTGTCCCTCTGTCTGTCTGTGGACAGGATTTCTCGGAAACTACTGGACGGATCTTCATGAAATTTTCACCAGAGGCGGATCTTGGGCCAGGGACGACTCCATTAAAATTTTTTGATGATCCAGATCCGGATCAGGATTCCGGATCCGGATCTGTATTTACAATTTTAGTGGCATTTCTCGGAAACTACTTGACGGATCTTCATAAAATTTTCACCAGAGGTAGATCATGTGATCGCTCTGTACTTTGATGACGGCTTTGGAGAATGGATGCTTCAAACATACAAAAATCCCATTTAAACTTGTCACATGGGTGGTCCTGAAATCTTCCAAAGAGAAAGATCTTGCATTTGTATCAACATCATCCCTTGGCGGAGATCAGAAATCTCGGATTGCTCTTGTTTATTTACTTATCACATTATCGCTTGACTCTTGGAACACATGAGACCGATCATTTTACGGAAATTTTTTTTGGATAAATAATGACACCCCAATTTACAGTGCTGCTCGTCGTTGCTCTGATCATCTGACCTAGCTGCACTGTTATTATCTCCGCCAAGGAGATAATGCGATCGAGTCGGTTTATTTATTTATTTATTTATTTGTCTGTCTGTCTGTCCTTCTGTCTGTCTGTGGACAGGATTTCTCGGAAACTACTGGACGGATCTTCATGAAATTTTCACCAGAGGCAGATCTTGGGCCAGGGACGACTCCATTAAAATTTTTTGATGATCCGGATCCGGATCAGGATTCTGGATCCGGATCTGTATTTACGATTGTAGTAGCATTTCTCGGACACTACTGGACGGATCCTCATGAAATTTTCACCAGAGGTAGATCTTGGACCAGGGACAACCCCATTTAAATTTTTTGATGATCCGGATCCGGATCTGGATTCTGGATCCGGATCTGTATTTACAATTTTTGTGGCATTTCTCGGAAACTACTTGACGGATCTTCATGAAATTTTCA
Source organism: Gymnothorax javanicus (assembly GCA_029692085.1). Lineage (NCBI taxonomy): Eukaryota > Metazoa > Chordata > Actinopteri > Anguilliformes > Muraenidae > Gymnothorax > Gymnothorax javanicus. The sequence continues at coordinate 77,567,681 of CM056198.1, forward strand.
CCAGAGGTAGATCATGTGATCGCTCTGTACTTTGATGACGGCTTTGGAGAATGGATGCTTCAAACATACAAAAATCCCATTTAAACTTGTCACATGGGTGGTCCTGAAATCTTCCAAAGAGAAAGATCTTGCATTTGTATCAACATCATCCCTTGGCGGAGATCAGAAATCTCGGATTGCTCTTGTTATTATTATTATTATTATTATTATGTACCTTATAATAAGCTGACCAGTAATCATGGCATTTTTTAACTTAAAAAATTACTATCAGTTCATCATTCCATTGCCAACTTTGAGCGGCATGTAGCCTCAGGGTGCTTTCACACTAGGAACTCGGGCCAGGATCCAAGTACACTTGACCCCAAAGTCCGGTTCATTTGGTAAGTGTGAACACAAGCGTATCATGCTCGGGCACAGTACGCGAGTCCTCTTGGAAGAGGTGGACTCGGGCACGGTTCATCCGTGCTCGTACTAAATGTGAAAGCAACCATACCCGAGCATGGGAAGTGGAGCATTACCTGACATCTTTAACTCTTGGACTGTTTTCTTCTCACACATATAGCGGCAAGAGGATCTCTGTGGTCAGACGAAGAAATTGGGCAGACAAAATTAAATGCTTGCTTGAAATTTGGGTAGATGAAGGAAACATACAATCACAATTGGATACGACACAGAAAAATGCAGAGATCTATGGAATAATTTGCGAGTATTTATATTTGCGTGGTTATCGCTAAACAATAGAACAGTGCCATGACAAACTAAAGAAAGTGCAGCTGCAATATCTTAAAAGTGCAGAACATGGTGCGAAAGTAAAGTGCAGCTGCAATATCTTAAAAGTGCAGAACATGGTGCGAAAGTCTAGCAGTTTTACAGTAGTGATGAAAAAGATCAATTTCCGTTGCTGCTTCTGCTTTGTGTAGATTTTTCTATTTTAAAACCACCTAGGTGCATACTGCTACCTTCTGTATTGGAATTTGGTGAAATAATCTGTACTTGGGCACAGTACGACATTGCTAGTGTGAAAGCTGTGGTTGCACTGTGGCACGGTACGGAACAATTGTTCCTAGTGTGAAAGTGCCCTTAGGCTCAGGACCTTTGGAGCTTCCCGGGGCAAAAATGTCCTCGTCCAAGTGTTGACAAAGTATTATGCTCTTTTCTCATTTGAAGGGTGCATTACATGTACTTTAGTTTACAGATTTTTATTCAGCCAGTCTGACAGTACATAAAATGTACACAACCACACATAGTTCCCAAGTGACCCGCATCTGGGGGGTCCGACCCACATTTGAATAGCAAAACCCGTAGACCCGCAAGCAAATAAAGAAACCCGCAATTTGCGGGATTTACACGTTATTTGTTCACCCACGCGTAAGAATGTGTTATGAATCAATGAAATTAAATGCAAATTCCACCACCCGGTCAATAAAATGATAAGGAAATCGATCGTTTTCTCTCCCCCCCACCCTCCCCCACTAAAAAATGAAACCTCTCTATATGTGATCTAACAGCGATGAAATCATGGGCTAAATTCAGTGCAGAAAAACAATTTACTTATTAATTGGCCAATGCTTCGCGTTGATTGAACTGGTCCGTGTTCCAATGAAACACGGACTTTCACTCTCGGTATTTCATGGGTTGATTTAAAAAAAAAAAAAAGGCACTTGGCAGTTAAATAGGTTGTAAAAAGGGTGCGGCTCAAGCCATTTGCGTGAGAGTCGACAGGTAGGCTATGCAATTTTGAATAACGTTGATTTAAATACAGCAAATACGTGTCCAGATGAATGATTGTCGTCTTACCTAATCGGGGAGAACAAGCAACACCTGTTAACTGTGGAGTGCTCTCGGAATGAACCTTTTGTTAATCATGAAGATGACTGAGAACAGGTCAGGATTTACAATTGTTTTAAACGGATGTTTTATGCAACCCAATTCTCTGTTCTGGTTCCGCCACTGTACTGAATTTAACCCACAATTTAATCGCTGTTAGATCGCATATGGAGAGAAACCGTGTCTTCAGTTGCCAATTACAATAATTGGAAAGCGCGTCAATAAAGGAAAATGATTGAGAACTAGCCAGGACTCATTGTTGTCAAAAAGGGACGTTTCTTGGCCCCCCCACTAGCTCCGCCACTGAAGTGGACAGACTTTGCCCTAGATAGGTGACTCGTAAAGACTGGGGACTTGAGTGATATCAATTAGTGGGAAATTAAGGCAATTGATTGAAAATTGTGGAAAATTGAAAATTTTATGAAATTTCATGTTTCCTTTAATTCCACCCCAAATCACCATTCGGCATTAATGCAAGTGAGAAAACTAACTTGTTCTTAATGACTTGGCTATTCAAGGTTACAAATCATAATAGACCAGTCAGTTAAAAACATTCCTCGTATTAAGCATTTTTTCAGTTTCTTGCATGGAATTGCCCTTTAGCTCATAAGTATTACTAATCGAGTTATCATCCATACTACGGCATGCGTGTTAGTTTGTTGCAGCGTTAGAAGGTTAGCCAGTTGGAGAAAGATCATGCATGGAAATATAAATAATCAATGGCTAATGAACTCCATAAAATATGAAAATGGACACAATGCGGTTGAACAATTACATCAGCAAAGGACAAACGTAAATGCTGTACAGTTTAAGTTAAAACAGCTAAACTGCATTACTGCCCGGAATATTCAGTCAGTCTGACTGGATTGGAGTTGCTATGCTGCTCTGCTGTGTTGGTCGCCGAGAGCAATGTCTTTGTTTAATCGGAAAAGTTGTTTTACGGTGTTGTTCTGTCATTAACTAGCAGTAACGCCAGGTGTAAGCTAGTTAAATGAGATTTTCAGTTCTGAACTTAAACAGAGTTTCACAGAGGGTAGGCCGAATTAAATACCACAGGTTGCGCGTCCTTCTGTCTGACGAGACCGGGGCCTAGAGTCAGTGTGGCTTCCCCGTGGGGGAGTTGAGCCAAGAGAGTGTAGCTTCCCTGGTGGGGAGTTGAGCCAAGAGAGTGTGTGGCTTTCCCGGTGGGCAGTCAAGCCAAGAAGGTTTAGCTTCCCTGTTGGGAAGTTGGGGCAAAAGAGAGAGAAAACTGGGTGGGTCCCTGGTTTTAAAAGTTTTATTGCCTGTTTTATTGCTTTTGGGCTCATTGTCCCCCGCTGCCTCCGGTAGCGAGCGGAGCGGGGTAAATAATATTCAGCTCCGTCCGTCTGTCCGTCCGTCACGTCCCGTTTGTTGTGAACGCGATATCTCAAGAAAGGTTTGACCGATTTCATTCATCTTTGGCTTCGATGTGTATTAGCGTGATACGCCGACCCCAGTCGATTTCCGTGACCTGGTGGAGGACATGGCCATGTTTAGTGGCAACACTTGTTGTATTGGGAAACGTAAAATGCACGTCAGGCATGGGGTGGTGCTGTAGACATAATTTCCTTTTCCTGTGGACTGCATGGGAAATGTAGCTCTGTGGGCCCTACAGTATTATGAGGCTCAAGATGGTGAGTAATTAACCCTTTGATGCATAGAGTACATGCAAATGCCTTGGACAATTTGTTGGGATTTGGTGCAATATTTTGTGTGTGTGTGTGTGTGTTGGGGGGGTGCAAGTGGGTGGTCTGTCTGTCCTTTATTTTGGACATTATGCTTGTGGGATGCACACTGCCATCCAGTATTTTGGAAAGTATGCATGCAGAGTGACAGAAATAATGTGAAATTGAAGAAACCTGGTGATTGATATGCATGATGATCTATCTGTATTCTGGACATTGCTTATTTGAGCTATTTACTTGGCATGCATAATGTCCAATATTTTTGATAGAGCATAGAATCAGATGTATTCCAACAAATAGACATGCATTACATAGGTTATGTGTTTTCAGTTTGTGCTATATAATGTATTTCCATCCCCCAATAGAAAAAAGTCTGATCAAAACTTGAACAATATGGGGTGCCCTGGTGGCTCATCGGTCCAAGCGCCCGTGCCATAAAGGCTGTGTCCTTCCCGCAGCGACCTAGGTTCAATTCCGGCTCAGGTCATTTGCTGCATGTCTTCCCCCATTCTTCTCCCCAACCTTCCTGCCTCTCTACACTGTAGCTGTCAAATAATGGAAAAATTCCCAAAAAAAATAATAAAAAAAAAAAAAAAAAAAAAAAAAAACTTGAACAATATAAGACTATTTCTGACTTTCGTCAACTTACCTCTTACTTTTGGATGCAGCCATTGTGATCGTTTGTGGTAAATCATGTGACTAATCAGACTAACCTATTGAGGAAATGATTATCTGGAAATGTCCAGTAAAATGTACATTTTGTGTTTTCAGGGTATCTATGACCCTAGAGAAAATAAACCCCACTTAACTTATGTCCAAAATATTGGACAACATGCAACAAAGGGTTAAATAGTACAGCATAATTTGATTGTCATAAATTTGCGATACCCAATTATGTCATAAGGCTTGGAGTAGCAGAAAACATGTAACCTATACATTACTATAAAATAAAATGGAATCTGGGGAAAGATCATACAGTACATTGATTTTATCAAAACCCAAAAGGAGAGGAATGTTATTTGTATTTCTTGTATTTATTCATTCTTGCATTCTTATTTGTTATTAAAACTTCATTATTATGGCAACTATTAAAATTATTTTTTATTTATGTATTTATTTTTTGATTTTTTAACTTTGTATGTCAGCTTGTTGGTACTGGAATTTGTATGATTTATGTGTCTGAATAATGTCATAAAGCTTGCATAATTTTGCAAGCCTTCAACTATTCCTCTCAACAGGCAAAAGTTGTTAAATCTGTAACAGTTTGGCTACAATTCAGGACAAAAATACAGCTATATATTACAATTTTGTGTTTACGCTGCATTGGAGACCCCACAACAATCCTGGGAATATCGGCGATAGCTAAAATCACATATCCGGGATGATATACCTGTCATCTGCTCAGCATCTGATATAGACTGATAAGTGACAGAAGCAAGCCGTTAATGTTGAAGCAACCCTGCGTATTTCAGAAAGTACTTAACACAATCTCGTGCAACTATCCAATGGGCCATAATGAACGATCTTTTGTCATAAAATAATGGACTGGGACAATCGCACTATCCAACACAATAACGGCGCATTCCTCTGGGCAAAGGGCGACGGTTCGTCGTTTTCGGGCAACGTTACGTCATTATCACGCGACCGTTGAAGCAGACGACAACTAATTGGGGGAATAAAACCTCATTTATCTCATCTTTGAAAACAAAAATTTCACATTTTTGTATTTTACAGTATTTATTTACTAATTACGATTGTATAAAACAGCATTATGATTTAGCCCTGAGTTACCCTTAAAGCAAAAGAAAAGTTGTGTATTCCTTAAGTTAGACTGTTTGAATTACCAAATTTATCAAAATATGATGAAACATCCAAATCTCACTGATTAAATTCACTTCCTAATTAGTTCAATAAATTTAAAACTTACATAGAGCCTAGTTTTCCATCATCGAAAGAAAGGCATATTCCTAACATTGGCGACGCCCTTATTTGGGGCTCTTTGAATTTGGACGTTAACTTATTTATACTGTTTGGTTTTATTTGCGGACATCAGTAACCAAAAACAGCAAACAATAACAGCAGAGTTTTATATTTCGCAAGAGTTCAGTATTCAGAACGTCCTCTAACAGCAACTGAGTATGCAGGCAGCCTAAATTGACTTCAGTGGGGAAAGCATACAGCCCGTTTTTTAGCTTACCGGCCCTATGGGCCGATAAACTATTGTCGTGGTGTGGCGTCCATCGTCCGTCATCCGGCGTCTGTCCTCCGTCGTCCGGAACATTTTTAATCTTTTTTTTTGGCCTGATGAATTTTCATGTAAATTTGCAATAACATACTACTCGACCATATCTCCAGAGTTTTTCTCAGATTTTTGATTGAATCATTTTTGTCCGTTTTATGGGCTCTTGAAATTTTGGCCCCAATGTTAAAGATTGGACTGAGAAATTTAAAAAATTATTTCTCAAAAACTGCGTGATAAATTTTTTTTTCTAAATCAGGCAATCAACTTACCTTGGTACCATCAATGTACAGTGTGAGCGCCATTTTGATTGAATCGATGGAAGTGGGTCTATTGGGGGCGCTGTACTTTATGAATATGCAAGATGGCCTGTGGAGGCCAAATGGTTGCAGATAGAGATTAAGTTTGTATTATTGACATATAGGAAGTCATACATGACCTATATTTTGGCAATATTAAATTTGACCATAGATTACTTTGAAAGGTCAAACTCGAGGTCAGGGAATATATTAACAATGTTAAAAGTTATGACTTGAAATTTCAAAAAAAAATTTCTCAAAAACTGTCTGACAACTTTTTTTTCTAAATCTGGCAATCAACTCACCTTGATACACTTTATGTACAGTGAGAGTCCCATTTTGATTGAATTGACGGAAGTGGGTCTAGTGGGAGCACTGTACTTTAACATCGGGTCTTATGGAGAATGTGCCAAATTGCTTATGGAAGCTAAATGGTTGCAGATAGAGATTAAGTTTGTATTACAGACATATAGGAAGTTATATATGACCTATATTTTGGCTGTGTTAAAGTTGACCTCAGATGACCTTGAAAGGTCAAACTTGAGGTCAAGCAAAATGTTACAATTTTCAAAGGCTTCTAATGCTTGAACATATTGAAGATCGGGAATGAACGTGCATTGAACACTTATATGAAGTCATGTATGAACTTTCGTTTGCTGGCCTTGAACTTGACCTTCAGCGACCTTTGAAGGTCAAACTTCACATAGTGAAATTTCAATGACTTCTATCACCAAAACTATTAGAGATAGAGTTTAGGTTTGTATTGTGGACATATAGGAAGTCATGTATGAAGTTTCATATGGTGACATTGAACTTGACCTTCAGTGACCTTGAATGCCAAAACTTCACAATGAAATTTCAATGACTTTTATTAGCAAAATAGTGACTGATACTTTCGGTGTGTATTGGAGATTTATAGGAAGTCATAAATGAACTTTCATTTGGTGACCTTGAACTTGACCATAGTGAAATTTCAATGACTTCTATCACCAAAACTATTAGAGATAGAGGTTAGGTTTGTTTTGTGGGCACATAGGAAGTCACGTATGAAGTTTCATTGGGTGGCCTTGAACTTGACCTTCAGTGACCTTCAATGGCCAAACTATACAGTGAAATTTCAACGACTTATATCAGCAAAATCTTTACAGATTGAGTGTAGGTTTGCATTGGAGACGTATAGGAAGTCATATATGAACTTTCATTTTGTGACCTTCATATTGACCTTCGAAGGTCAAACTTGACCAAGAGAAAATTCAATGACTTCTGTCACTGAAAAGGTCACAGATGGAGCCTAGGTTTGTGTTACTGACATAGGAAGTCACATATGAACTTTCATTTGGTGACATTCAACTTGACTGTTGGTGACATTTGAAGGTCAAACTTGACATAATACAATTACAATGACTTGTATTGCCAAAACAGTCACAGATGGAGTCTAGGTTTGTATTAGAGACATATAGGAAGTCATGTATGAACTTTCATTTGGTGACCTTCGTACTGACCTTCAAAGGTCAAATGTGACCTAGTGAAAATTCAATGATTTGTATCACTAAAATGGTCACAGATGGAACCTAGGTTTGTGTTACTGACTTCTAGGAAGTCACATGTGAACTTTCATTTGGTGACATTTAACTTGACTGTCAGTGACCTTTGAGGGTCAAACTCGACAGTGAAATTACAATGACTTGAATCACCAAAATAGTCACAGATTGAACCAAGGTTTGGATAGAGATATTTACATTGTAGAAAGTCATATATGAAGTCCATTTGCTGACCACAACTTTACATTCTGTGACCTTTAAAGTTCACAAGTGACATATTGAATACATATTGACATATTTCAATGACTTGTATCACCAAAACTGCTTCAGAGTTTAGGATTGTATTACAGAACGTCTTATAAATGTATAATGTATTTTATTTAGTGACCTTGACATTGATTTTCATTAATTCAAATGTGAAACTTCACATGAAGTTTTCAGAACTTGTATCATCGCTGTAAGACTGCTTGCCGGTAAGCTACTGGACCCTTGGTCCTATTTTTCAAACTTTTTCTTGCCCTTTGAACTGAAGCTGTATATCAAATTTGAGAGCAATCTGCTCTGCTGTTCTGGTGAAGAAGATGTTTAAAGATTTTACCTTTGACCCAAAATGGCGGAAAAAGGAGGCCATGGAACGTGACAGTTATCACACCTTTCGCGAGCCTTCAACTATTCCTCTCAACTGACCGAAGCTGTTAAATCTGTCTATAACAGTTTGGCCACAATTCAGGATGAAAATACAGCTGTATATTACAATTCTGTGTTTACGCCATATTGGAGACCCCCAACTTTGGTGTTTATTTGTCCAGAGCCACAATTTAGATTTATTGGTTAGATCCATTCAAGGTCTGTAAGTATGCTAGGTTTCATTGTTCTACAGACAGAGACTTTCTGTCATGTGACCGCCAAAGTGGGTCAGTTTTTCAATTTTAAGCAGAAATAACACCAAACGGTTTGTTTTACGAAAAAAAATAACTGCAGATTCAATCTTTTGAAGTCAATCCACACCTAGAACAGTATTTTGTGTTACTCTGTTTGAGAATTTTAAAATTGATCGTAGATGTCGCAAGATATAATTATGTCACAGCGACTTCCTCAGTTTTTACTTAAACATCGCCGTTTTTCAAACTTTGTGTCCCCTTTTCAGCTTAAGCTGTATATCAAATTTGAGAGCAATCTGTTCAGCTGTTCTGGAGAAGAAGTTGTTTTAAGGTTTTACCTTTTAGCCAAAATGGCGGAAAAACTAGGACATGGAACGTAATGGCCATCACACCGTCGCGAGCCTTCAACAATCTCTCTCAACATGCAAAAGCTCTCAAAGCGGTCTGTAACGGTTTGGCTGCAATTTGGAACGAAAAAGACAAAAAAAAGAAAAAAGAAAGGAAAAAACAGGAAAATAACTAGAGCTGTGCTCAGAGAGCGCAAGTACCTCCGCCAGTGTACTCGATGTTATTTATGCCAGTATTATCTAGCAACCCCTGTGTTTATGCAGTCCTGTAGTCTTTGCGCAAATGTTTTTAATGTGTTTTTGACCTTTTGCATGCCCTTGACCTTGACCTTTGACCTCCCAAAAATCGAATCACCTCTTCCTTGAACAAAACTTTATCATTCCATCAAATTTGAGGAAAATCCATCCATAAGTTTTTGCGTAATCCTGCTTACAAACAAACCAACAAACCAACCAACAAACAAACAGCAATGATCACATAACCTCCTCCAACTTCGTTGGGCGGAGCCAATAATCCCAGTAAGAACAATAGGCACTGAGAATTGAAAAATGGCTGGTTAAACAATATGTAAAGTTAAACAATACATTTCTGGGATCATAAAGTCCTTGACCACAAGTGTACTTCATCTGACAGTGATTTTCAAAATTATCTTCTCTTTATGAGCCAAATAAGACAGCTCTCCAAGTGGCTCCCAATGCCGTCAGAGCGCCCAAAATAGTGCATTGTCAAATAATAAAATAATCGAGGGGGGCGCCGGTGAGCAGCAATATGTAGGGATGTGTTTTTACTGAGCTCCTGACCAGGGCAATTTTTTTGTAGATATAACTTTTTTGCTCAACCCCAGATGAATTTGGTCAAACACACACGATATTGAACCACCAGTATGCCAAATTCACAACTTCACAATCCATTGTCAATAGTTTGGGAGGTACCGGGGCAAAACCAGCCCCAGTAATGACCTGGGGTGCGTTTCCCGAAATCACAGATGCTAACTTACAGTGCTGTGAAAAAGTATTTGCCCCCTTCCTGATTTCTTTTTTTTTGTCTATTTGTCACACTTGAATGTTTTAGATCACCAAACACATTTTAATATTAGACAAAGACAACCGGAGTAAATACAAAGTGCAGTTTTTAAATGATGAATCATTTATTAAGGGGAAAAAGCTATCCAAACCCACCTGGCCCTATGTGAAAAAGTAATTGCCCCCTAAATCCTAATAACTGGTTGTGCCACTCTCGGCGACAACAACTGCAATCAAACCTTTGCAATAACTGGCAAGGAGTCTTTCACATCGCTGTGGAAGAATTTTAGCCGACTCCTCTTTGCAGAATGGTTTTAATTCGGCCACAGTGGAGGGTTTTTGAGCATGAACGGCCTGTTAAAGGTCATGCCACTGCATCTCAAGCGGATTTAAGTCTAGGCCACTCCAAAATCTTGATTTTGTTTTTTTTTTAGCCATTCAGTGGTGGACTTGCTAGCGTGTTTCGGATCATTGTCCTGCTGCATAACCCAAGTGCGCTTGAGCTTGAGGTCATGAACTGATGGTTGGACATTCTCCTTCAGGATTTTCCGGTAGAGAGCAGAATTCATGGTTCCATCAATTACTACCAGTCTTCCAGGTCCTGAAGCAGCAAAGCAGCCCCAAACCATCGCACTACCACTACCATGTTTGACTTTTGGTATGATGTTCTTTTAATGAAATGCTGTGTTAGTTTTACGGCAGATGTAACGGGACGCGCACTTTCCATAAAGTTCAACTTATGTCTCGTCAGTCCACAGAATATTTTTCCAAAAATCTTGGGGATCATCAAGATGTTTTTTTGGCAAATGTAAGACAAGCCTTTGTGTTCTTTTTGGTCAGCAGTGGTTTTCACCTTGGAACACTCCCATGGATGCCATTTTTGCCCAGTTTCTTTTTTATTGTTCAATCATGAACACTGACTTAAATTGAGGCAAGTGAGGCCTGCAGTTCTGTAGGTGTTGTTCTGGCTTCTTTTGTGACCTCCTGGATGAGTTGTCGCTGTGCCCTTGGAGTAATTTTGGTAGGCCGGGCACTCCTGGGAAGGTTCACCACTGTTCCAAGTTTTCTCCATTTGTGGATAATGGCTCTCACCATAGTTCACTGGAGTCCCAAAGCCTTAGAAATGGCTTTGTAACCCTTTCCAGACTGAAAGATGTCAATTACTTTGTTTCTCATCTGTTCTTGAATTTCTTAAGATCGCGGCATGACGTGTTGCTTTTTGAGATCTTCTAACTTACTTCACTTTGTGAAACAGGTTCTATTGAAGTGATTTCTTGATTCAACTGGTCTGGCAGTAATCAGGCCTGGGTGTGGCTAATGAAATTGGACTCAAAAAATGTGGTTAATCACAATTAATTCATGATTTATGAAGGGGGGGCAATTACTTTTTCACAGAGGGCCAGGAAGGTTTGGATAGATTTTTCCCCTTAATAAATGAAATCATCATTTAAAAACTGCACTTTGTATTTACTTGGGTTATTTATGTCTTATATTAAAATTTGTTTGATGATCTGAAACATTTAAGTGTAAAAAATATGGAAAAAAGTAAGAAATCATGAAGGGGGAAAATACTTTTTCACAGCACTGTACATAGTTGGACCCATTGAATGTGAATGGACAAACTATGTAAGTTGCTAACTTAGTTAGCAACTATGCTTTTGGGAAACGCGCCCCAGGCCGCTAAAACCTTTGGCTCGGCAGATGAGTCTATGGACCCATCTGGGGTGATTGCATGCAGTGAGAACAAGATACTGGCACGGATACACTCAAGCACAAAAGATCTGAATGCTAAAATAGACTCCATAAGGGAGGACATGGCAAAGCAAGAGACCCGCCTGAAAGATTTTGAGGACGGCCTAAATACATATTCAGACTAGATGACGAGTATGGAGGGGGACGTTGGCTGGCTAAATTCGGAAGTCATTACGCTACAGTTAAAGCTAGACGACCGGGAAGGTCAACGTCGGTGTAATGCACGCATTGTTGGGATAAAAGAAAGACCCGAGAACAGCAGAGGCCAGCGGCCTACAGATGCTATTGCTTAGCTGCTACAGGAGCTGCTAAACCTTGACTTCACGCCACACTTAAACTGTGCTCATCGCAGCCTGTAGCCTCCACCCAACGACGGAGAACCCATGAGGGTCATCATGGTGTTAAGTTCCACTATTTCCGAGAGAGAGGTGAAGTTTTCCGTAGTGCTGCCAGTTCGGGCCCGCCAGCTCTCCATGGCAAGAGAGTGAGCATCTTCCCAAATTACACCACTGCGAAGGCTAAGAGGAGAGTGGCCTTCTTTAAAGCTAAGCAGCTTCTCCGGAGCTGCCAGGGTATTAAGTTTGGGATCCTTTTCCCCGCAGTCCTCCGTATTACCTTACCGTCCGGCAAAGACAAGCGGTTCAAAGACCCATCTGTGGTGATGGACTATATCTGTAAGAATCTAAATCCATAGGACAATGCATAACCAGATGAAAATAAACTGATATTAGCGGCTAACCGATGTTAGTGGCTAACTGTTGTTAGCGCCGGACTGGGGTTGGTGCCGAAGTGGTAGCTGCTAGCAGAGCTGGCTTTCTGAGGCAGTAAAACTACATGGCAAAGCAAGGGTTTTATTTTGTTTACCTTGGTATTCATTGTCAGGGATCTATAGGTAGTGTTATTTTAAACGCCTGATTAATACCTATTACTCATTTTGAAAGCTATTTTTCTAGGTGATTATATGTGTAGATGTACATGCAGACTTATGGATATATGGGTATACTTATTTGTATGCATATTTTTGAATATGCATATATTTTACATACAGCACATTACATACTTTTTTCCACTTTGCTATTAAGGTTGTTGGATATTTTTAAAGTGCTTTGATTTGCTAGACACTATTAAGGTGAGACTCCGGTTAATGTCACTTACCGACAAGGAATCGTGCTACAACTTCTGTTGCATGGGTGTTAGTATTGTAAAGCATGGGAGTATTGTGGACCGAGGGTTAGCCAAAAGTTTCGTGACTCACTCCAGGCGGAAGAAATGATGGCTTTCACGAAGCTCATAAATGACCAATAACTTTTTAATTCAGACCAAAAAGCAAAGGTAACACAGAAAAAATAAAAAAATGGGCCTCTTCCTGCTCCTCCTTCCTCCGCTCACATTCCTTTTCCAGAGCCAATTGAAACTGACATGAAATAGCACAACTTTTTCAAAATAAAAGAATCACTTCATGAGTTGCCTTTGTGTGAAAATAAGAACTAAAATTATGTCTCACATTAGACTCACCATGGAAGAAGAAATGTCCATTTATCTACCAATTAATTGGGTTAACTAACTTGTGATTACATACTGAAAATATCAGCATAAATCATTAGATTATTACTGAAAAAAATACACATTTTTGTAAACAATAAGAACAGTATTCCCCCATATCATTTTTTTCCCCCCACTGTTATTATTATTTGTATTTTTCTATCTCACAACAAAGTCCCTCAAACTAGTTGGCAACTTAACTGGCCTGCGATCTTGAGGTCTTTTGAGCTGAACAGGGTCCTCAGAATGAGTGGAGGTGGAGTTCTGCGGTCAGGGAATTGCTGGAGCAGTTGGAAGCTCTTGGGAGGAAGCTGACAGTACAGTTGGCTGCCTCTGGACCAACCTCCAGGCTGGGCCGTGATGGTGTGTTCCTGGAGAACAGGTGATGGAAGGCAAATCCTTTGTTGAAGTAGGAACTGGTGATGTTAAAGAGTCACTGCTGGTCGGCACCTGTTCAGTGTTCACAGGAGGCACATGATGGTCATCTGAAGCACTACCATTCTGACTCAGGTGTGTAGGACTCAGGTGGGCCTTCAATCGGTTGTGATGAACCACTTGAGTTAGGCCATTTGAATTTCCTTGCTGTTGGATGACATATAAGACACCCTGTACATTTGAAGGTTGAATACACCGTATAATGTCCTTATAGAACCACGCTGGTCCTTTCCAGCGTGGAGCCAGTTTACACCTGGAATGAGCTGGATCATTCAGCCAGACTAAATCTCCTTCATGGTATGGGATGTGTTTCACCTTTTTGTCATACCATGCTTTTTGTTGAAGATGGACATGCTGTCAATGTTCTTGACTAGTTTGGTAGGCTATCTGTAACTTCCTACAGTCCAAAGAAGCATACTCTGCTGGGGTTCCAGGAGATGCCGCGGAGGGTTCACTTGGAGTGGAAAAAAATAAATGCACTGGCAACAATGCCTCACGGCCATGCACAAGAAAGAAAGGGGTATACCCTGTGCTACTTTGGAGACTGGTATTATACGAAAGCTGAGTAGAGCGTAACAGCGAATCCCATGGCTCAGTTTGCTGGTAAAGACATTTTGGGTGTCAAAGGAAGTTCAGTAATATCTGCTGCCACTCTTTGGAATGGATGACTGGCTTGAATGGTCTGCAGGGGGGCAAGATTAGCAGGCACTGGCATGGAACTAGACTGGCACGCGACACAATGCTGACACTACTTCTCAGTGTCCTGGGCCATAAAAGGCCAATAAAACTGCTCCTGAGCCCTGGCGAGGGTCTTTTTGTGACTAAGGTAGCTGACAGTCGAGTGTCCATGCAAAAAGTGCAGCAGATGTGGAACAACTTCATTAGGTATGATGATGTATAGAGTGGGCTCCTCGCCTGGTTTGTTGCAGGAGCAATGGCAAATGTTGTCATCATTCAAACAAAGTCTCTCAAACTGTCACTAGTACACTTTCAATTTTGGAGAGCTGTGCTTAATGGTCCATGACGGGGGGTCTCTTTCCTCTGCATAACCACTCTCGCACTGTAGCCAGAGTGGCATCAGCCTTTTGGCACTGGAGAATGATAAGTCTAGTACTGAGCAAGCAGTGACCACGGATAGAGACACAGCAGGCTTTTGAGGCACTGTGTCAACAGGTCCATCTCTATTAGGTTTTTGAGGTGGGCATTCCTCAGTTGAACGCCTAGAGAGTGAGTCTGTATTACCATGTTTGCTGCCTTCTCTGTGTTGGATGGCCCAATCATAAACGTCCAGCTCTAGTGCCCACCGAGCTCGCTGTCCTGTAGGGTCACGTTCAATGGGCATTTTCTTAAGGGCAAGTAAGGGGCGGTGATCCGTGACAATGATGAAGGGTGAGTTTGTAAATAATGCAAAAAATGCCCGACTGACCATGAAATTGCCCGTCACTCTGTCAAAGGTCGACCAATTGCGCTCAGTTGAGTTCAAAACATGACTGGCATAGGCTACCACCTTTTCAGATCCATGTTGTTCTTGGGCTAAGACAGAACCAATCACATCACGTGATGCATCAGTGTACAGAATAAATGGTTGGGCAAAATCTGGGTAGGTGAGTATGGGTGGAGAGGCAAGAGCATTTTTGAAATATTGAAATGCGCCCTTACACTGCTCAGTCCATAAAAAGGTAGTATGCTTTTGAGTCAGTCTGTGTAAGGGTACAGCTTTCTCTGCAAAACCTTTTACAAATTGTCGATAATACGAGCAGAGGCCTATGAATGCCCTGACCTCAGTCGCTGATGTAGGGCGAGGCCAGGTCAGAACTTTCTCCGTCACTTTTCCATCTGGCTGAATGCCGTCTTTAGAAACATGTCCCAGAAACAACACAGACACTTTTGGGGATATAATTTTAGGCCTGCCTGGCGCAGTCATGTGAATACATCAGCAAGGTTGGCTAGATGTTCTTCAAAGGTTGTGCTAAAGACAATAATATCGTCCAAGTACGCTAAAGTCTTGGACCAATGGAGGCCGTGCAACACCAGCTCCATTAGTCGCTGAAATGTTGGCGGTGCATTGGTTAACCCCATAGGCATCACTTTAAAGTGGTATAAAGAGTCACCTTTAGTGAATGCTGTTTTGTCCTTATCATTGTCTTTCATCTTCATCTTCCAATACCCAATGGACATTTCTAAAGTGCTAAACAGTGTGGCACCAGATAGTGCATCTAAACTGTCGTCAACAACACGAGGTAAGGGATGGCCGTCCCTGATAGTCACTGAATTTAAGCACCTATAGTCAATACAAAATCTGTATGAACCATCCTTCTTACGTACAAGAAGAACTGGAGATGCCCATGGACTATGGCTAGGTTCAATTAAGTCAGCATCAAGAAGTTTTTGCACTTGGATATTAATTTCCTCCCTAACAGGAGGGGAAATGCGGTATGCTCTTCGGCACAAAGGGGTGGCAGATGATGGGCGTATCCTGTGTGTGATAAGGTCTGTTCGTCCCAAGTCAGTGGGGCTTGAACTGAAAATGCCCTGGTAGTTGCATAGGAAACTGTTCACCTTCTCTATCTGAGAAGGGTTAAGGGTCTCTTTATCCAACTGCACATCAGGCAATTTGGAATGGGTAATATGTGGTTGAGCCTGGACCACGGATCACTCTATCGGGGCATAGAAATCAGATGGCAAGTTGCATACGGAGTAGAACTGGCCTTTATGAGTATTTTTGGGCAACTCTACATCTTGGTGTGTAGGGTTAAGCTGGTGCACGAGAGTGAGTCCATTGTCAACTGCAGTGAAGCTATGGGCAACTGCTACACCTGTATCTGGCAAGACATGAGGCTCAAGGATTCCTTGAAATCCAAGTAGTGGACTTCCAAGGTCACCAAGGCATGTCACTGAGGCCTGGATTATAATCTCAGTTAAGGGTGGCACAGAAACTGGTGAGCACAAGGGCACAGTACAGCAGAAAGGCAATGTGTGAAAGGAGCTAAGCAGGGGAATCTTTTCACCTCTAAACAGAAATACACCAGAATCTGTGTCAATTATGGCACCATGGGTTTTCAGAAAGTCCCATACAAACAGATCATCTTGTTTTGAGTCCCTGACTACATAATCATCTGTGCTGAGAATGTGTGTACCCAAGCACAGTGTCACAGTCAGTGCACCTAAAATGTCTAATTGTTGACCAGTGAGAGTATGTGCAGTTGGAAAAGTCTTTACCAGAGGTTGGTGTTTTAATGCAGGTATATAGTCACAAAATGACTCACTGATGAGGAATAGACCAGCTCCTGTATCCAAGAGAACAGACTTCTCTGTCCTCTATCAGTCCTTTAACATAAGGACAGTGGTGGAATGTAACTAAGTACAAATACTTTGTTACTGTACTTAAAGGTGCACTATGCAAGTTTGTTTATTTTCTGCGCGATTATATTTTTGTCTCAATTTGCCGACATCTCCCCACGATCCGCTAGCTGTCTGCCCCTGAATTCACTGTAAAAAAACCCGGGCTCTGGAGACCGCAAAGACGTCACAAACTGCAAATAAACACAAGGGGCACAGGCTGTGCCCCATAACATAAAAAACCGTTCCGGCCAATCACCGACAAGAGTTGACAGTTACGGAAGCATGGGAGGGGGGGGCGAATTTGAATGTCAACAGAGGTGATGTCAACAAACTTGCATACTGCACCTTTAAGTACGTTTTTCACGTATCTGAACTTAAGTAAAAATTATAGAGCATACTTTTGACTTCTACTCCATTGCATTTTGCAGCTATTATCTGTACTTTCTACTCTACTACATTTCTAAAATGCACCTCGTTGCATTTTAAGATCACTCGCCAAAATGTTCCCTTCACAAAACAAATTGGTTGCGTTGCTGCCTCGGAAGTTTAAACCAATCAGGTAGCGCTCGGCAGAGCGCGCCTTTGGAAGCGGCAGTTGCATTCGAACAAACCAGATTCACCAAACATGGATCCAGAGACTGAGCCCCCTGAATAGGGTTTTTGCGAGAACCGCGTTACCTCTGACAACCTCGGTACCTCTGCCAAACACTCAATAGCGTGGGTCCACACACGTAGCGGGAAACAGTGAGAACGCATGGAAAACATCACGTTTTTGGAGTTAATATTTGATGGGTAAAGTTCATTATTTTATCAGACCTGGGCCCGTATTCAAAAAGCATCTTAGTGCCAAAAGTAGGTCCTAATTGCCAGATTTAGGAGAAACTCCTAAAAAAAATGGGCGTGTCAGTTGTAAATTTAGGACTCCTAATTATTTTTACTAAGTGTTATTCACAAAGCATTTTAGGCCTAAAAGTAGCTCCTAAGTCTGGGAGAGCTTAAAAGTAGTCAAGAGGACTCCTAACTCGCCAAAACCTATTCACAAAGAATCGGAAAATGGCTGCTGCTGTTGAAAGACGGAATGACTTGGAAATTCTGAATGATGCGCAGTTGTTGAAAAGATATCGGATCGACCGTGAAGGGATTTTATTTGTTGTTGACTTGGTGAGGGAGAGAATTACATCTCCAACCATGAGAAACAACCCAATAAGCCCCGAAATAAAATGTTTGGCAACACTTCGTTACTTGGCCACCGGAAAAATGCAACTTTGCAACACGGACAATTTCAGAATTTCACAGTCATCTGTCAGTCGCTTAATTCACAAACAGTCATTGCGCTCAGTGAACCCCATATCATCTGACAGTTTATCTGGTTTCCAATGGACATTCGCCAACAACACAGAATCAAACTTGAATTCATGCACATCTCAGGTATGCTCGGTATCATCGGTACTGATGACGAGATATTTGAATTATTTCTCCGATCCAAGATGAAGAGGTATTTGTAAATAGAAAAAAAGTTCATTCCATCAACACCCAGATAGTATTTGATGCCGAATACAATATTTTGGACATTGTTGCGAAATGGCCAGGATCCACGCACGACTCGCATTTTAATGGAAAGCAGCTGATGCCAATTATTTGACAGGCATTATGTGCCGCGGGATGCCACTTGCTTGGGTACAGTGGCTTTGGTGCTGTACCTCCTCCTGCTAGGCATGAATTATTTTATTAGGCTGTTGAGCGAGGGTTACATTTAATAGATAATCATAATAATACCAGCCTATGTCATACTTTGTATACATATTTAATTTGTAGGCTATAAATTACAAACCAAGCTTAGTATGTTTTCCTGTTTAAACGATAGCCCTTTTATAGGCTGCTGTCTCGGACCTCCCCTGCGATTGCAGCCCATACCACTGCTTCTCACAGTCATCAGTCGTCCGAGGATTTGCTGTTCACCCCCGAGCCAAATTTCCCTTTAATTACATGCTTTCGCTCCAGCGCCAACTGGGCCAGCAGCAGTAACTGGTCGTAGCTCCAGTTGGGCTTTCGCGTCCTTTTTAAACTGTCATCCACGACAGTTTAGGGCAAACAAACTTGAACAGCTCGACATTTAAATGATCGCAACATATTCTCATTGGGTAATAAGTTGCTAATTATTGGGGAAAATGACGCGTTTTATTATTGACTCGTTTCATGCTATTGGCGTTTTTACAACTATCTCTTTCTTGTGTATGTTTATTTACCTAGAGCGTGATATGTGGGGACTGCGCATAGTGCATTTTCAGGAGTGCTCTAGGGATGTAAACAATTAACCGATTAACCGATTAATTGTCGAAAACAGTTTACTCGATTAATTAAAATTATTCGCCAATTAATTGAACATTTTACGGTCCTACACCGAGAGTTTTTTTTTCCTGTGAAATGTAGTGGCGTCGCCAGTCGAGGGCGCCATTGCCCGAATCTAGCCCACGCTTGACGTACCTGACGCAATGCATGCGCGACAACGCACGAGCATGAAGCGATCAAACTGGAGTTCGGGGTCAGCAGCTACAATTACTCGATTCACACCAGCAGCAGAAAATCCATCATTGACCGCCAGATGTAGGGTATGTGCAAAGCATGAAACCGAATTCCAACAGACTGGTGCGGGACTGTTTGCGGAGACAATGTTCCGAGCGTTGTCGTTAAGTAGGCTAGTACACACCCGGTGAGGCCCCATGACTCCACAGCCTGGTTTAGTTTGTCAGATAAATTATTAGCTGTATGTCTCTCGGACATGCTTTCCGTGAGAAGGATTGCCGACTTTACCTGCCAGTCCTCGTCAGTGTAGTGACAAGTGATGGTAATGTAGCTTTCTGTAGTTAATGCAGTCCAACAATCTGTTGTCAGAGCCACATTTGCCGCGGCTAGTAGTGTTTTTAGCTCAGCCGCCTTCTTTTTGTAGCGCGCTTCCAGGCGGGTTGTGATAGTTGGTCGTTGGTTGTTTTAAATATCCGACTGGATATCGGTAGCGCTTGTTATATGGTTCATGAGCAGAGGTGTATAGTAACGAAGTACATGTACTTAAGTAGGTTTTTTGAGGATTTTTTTTTTTTTTTTAAACCGGGACTTTTACTTTCACTCTTCTACATTTAAAAGAAAAAGTATACTTTTACTTCGTTACTTTGACACTGGCCAGTTCGTTACTAGTTACAAATTAAAATATGAATGTAATTAATCATTTAAGGATTATCTGGATTTTGCGTGTTCGAGAAGAACAACGGTGCTCAGCAAGGTATCTTAACCGCGCTTAACCGATGTGTCCGCCAGTAGACATGGAGCTGCAAATTTATGCACGCGGTTGTAATATTCTGTCACAAGATGGCACACCAGGATCAGTTATTGAATATTCACAAGCAAGCAGCTCAAACACGTTTAGAATATTATGGACGAGTTCACTCCAATTCCTGTTTTCCAGGAGTTGCCTGAATTAAACTTCTCAGCTAAGCCCGATGTGCAAACTGCTCAATACACTTGCCCACAGTAGGTATCCAGCAGTTCAAAAAAAATTCTCTCTTGCTACAGAAAAAATCGTCGTCCTCTGTAGCAACCACCTGAGCTATAGTGAGCCAATGGTATTCCAATTAGTAGTTAAGAAAAATCAGTTTTTTGAAGCAAAAAATCGACATGGTATTGATACTATGTCATTCTACTATTAATTAATTATAGTCAATTATAGTGGTTTTTTGAACTGCCAGTAAACTCAAAGAAGATGAAGCACAGACTGCCTGTTTGTTTTCTGAATACTGCATCTTTCATTCACCTGCAAGTTGATTAAAGAGAACAAAATGAGAAAAATGTGTGGTTGTTTTGTTTCTTTCTATGCGTACTGTGAAAAATACTTTGTATTTGTACAAACCCAAAACCAGTGAAGTTGGCACGTTATGTAAATCGTAGATAAAAACAGAATACAATGATTTGCAAATCCTTTTCAACTTAAATTCAATTGAATACACTGCAAAGACAAGATGTTTAATGTTCAAACTGAGAAACTTTATTTTTTTTTGCAAATAATCATTAACTTAGAATTTAAAGGCAGCAACACATTGCTTGGCACAGGGGCCTTTTTACCACTGTGTTACATCACCTTTTTTTAACGACACTCAGTAAACGTTTTGGGGAACTGAGGAGACCAATTTTGAAGCTTTTCAGGTGGAACTCTTTCCCATTCTTGCTTGATGTACAGCTTAAGTTGTTCAACAGTCCGGGGTCTCCGTTGTCGTATTTTACGCTCATAATGCGCCACACATTTTCAATGGAGACAGGTCTGGACTACAGGCAGGCCAGTCTAGTACCCGCACTCTTTTACTACGGAGCCATGCTGTTGTAACACATGCAGAATGTGGCTTGGCATTGTCTTGCTGAAATAAGCAGGGGCGTCCATGAAAAAGACGTTGCTTGGATAGCAACATATGTTGCTCCAAAACCTGTATGTACCTTTCAGCATTAATGGTGCCTTCACATATGTGTAAGTTGCCCATGCCTTGGGCACTAACTTCCCCCATACCATCACAGATGCTGGCTTTTGAAGCCTATAACAGTCCGGATGGTTCTTTTCCTCTTTGGTTCCACAGTTTCCAAAAACAATTTGAAATTCGTCAGACCACAGAACACTTTTCCACTTTGCATCAGTCCATCTTAGATTTTTGGGTGCTGTTGATAAATGGCTTTTTCGCTTTGCATTGTAGAGTTTTAAATTGCACTTGCAGATGTAGCGATTTAACTGTAGTTAATGACAGTGGTTTTCTGAAGTGTTCCTGAGCCCATGTGGTGATGTCCTTTACACACTGATGTCGGTTTTTGATGCAGTACCGCCAGAGGGATCAAAACGGGCATTCAAATGCAGTGATTTCTCCAGATTCTCTGAACCTTTTGACGATATTTAGATGATGAAATCCCTAAATTTCTTGCAATAGCTCGTTGAGGAATGTTGTTTTTAAACTGTTCGACAATCAGCTCACGATTTGTTCACTAATCGCCCCATCCTTGTTTGTGAATGACTGAGCATTTCAGGAAGCTGCTTTTATACCCAATCATGGCACCCACCTGTTCCCAATTAGCCCGTTCACCTGTGGGATGTTCCAAATAAGTGTTTGATGAGCATTCCTCAACTCTCTCAGTCTTTTTTTGCCACTTGTGCCAGCTTTTTGAAACATGTTGCAGGCATCAAATTCCAAATGAGCTAATATTTGCAAAAAAATTACAAAGTTTACCTGTTCGAACATTAAGTAACTTGTCTTTGCAGTGTATTCAATTGAATATAGGTTGAAAAGGATTTGCAAATCATTCTATTCTGTTTTTTTGTGCCAACTTCACTGGTTTTGGGTTTTGTACTTGCACTTTTGATACTTAAGGATATTTTCTCACCAGATACTTTTTGTACTTGAGTACATTTAATGTGAACTACTTCAAGACTTTTACTCAAGTGATTTTCTTATGGGTGACTTCAACTTTTACCGAAGTAACTTTCAGTTATGGCACTTCTACTTTTACTTAGCCTACATAATAATTTATTTTCTATTTAGAATTCTGTTCAATAAATCATTGATAAATGAATATAGCATGCATTTTTTATTCAGTGTATCATAAGCAATGGTTAGCTTTTTATGTTGTAGAACCTATTGATACTAAGGGAAATTCAGGTTCTCGGGAGAATTGCCGCTTATCAATTAATCGTTAGTCGATCGATAAGGTGAACCAACTAATGATTAATTAATTAATCGATAGTTTGCATCCCTATGCTCGACATGTTATTTTATGGGACAAACCAGCTGCTTGGATTATTTCCACATTTTTTCCTCCATGGGTTGTATGTGGGATATTTTTTTCAATGGGCCGCCCTGTCACCAAACAACCAGTCACCTTGCTCATTGCCCCAAGACTCGTGCATGAGAATTGACGTCATCCATAGCAACGGACATTTACTCCCACCTATCTCAGAGCAACTCCTAGTCTAGGAGTTACCAGTTTTCTTAACTAAAAGTTGCTCTCAGCGGCTTTGTGAATAACTTTTAAGATTTTACTCCTACATAAAATGTTTTAGTGCGACTTAGGAGTACTCCTAGCGGTAAGATAAGATGCTTTGTGAATACGGGCCCAGGAGTGTAAGAAACAACTATGATATCTCAGGATTGAACGCGGTGATTTTCTGCTTTCTGTGTGTACACAGAGTCAGATATTTTGCTCATTTAAATTGCGCTTCACACACACATTTGAGCGATAATTAGAGAAAATGCTCAACTGTTGATATTTCTTTTCACTATTTCTTCTCTGTCTCATATTTTATCGGGGTAGAATAAAGCATAGGATATCAAATAAAATTTAATGAGTTCCTGTATCGCCCATTCATGTGTCATGTTATTAGTGCACTGGGTGACATTTCCATTTTTTTATGGCTGATTTATAGCAAGCCTAAAATCGAAAAAAAAAAAAAACAATCATCAGTGTGTTGAATTATTCGATCACCCTTTCATTGGACGCGTTTTCAGTCTACTAGCGCCATAAAACGGTCAGAACTGACAAAAAGGGAAGTTCAATTATGTGTTATGCCTCTCTTTGTCTAACAAATGCAGCGGCAAAAAGATATCTCCATTCAAATGAAGAAATTCAATGCTTGCTCGAAATGTAGGCGGACGAAAGCATAATCACAACTGGATACTACACGCAAAAACTCTGAGATTTATGGAATAATTTGTGAGTACTTGCATTGAGTGGTTATCACAGAATAATAGATCCGTGCCGTGAAAAACTAAAAATGCGACTGCGATATTTCAAAGTGCGGGACACCGTGCGAAAGTCAGGCGGCTCAAGTTAAAAGAAAGATAAATTTTCATGGTATGAGGCAGTGGACAGCAAAATTGGCCAAGAATGCAAGGGCGAAAGAATTCCGTATTCAACATCTACCAGTGTCGAATGTAATCAGCACATTTTTGGCTTACCTTGATGTTTGGGTGCCCAGAGAAAGATTCGGATGTGTAAAAACAAAAAGCAATATGTCATGATTCTGGTTTTGGCCATGTCTTTTATTTATTGATTTTCCTTATTGTACATCCTGGTTTTTCTGTTCATGCCATTTTTGTATTCATTGCACTATTGTCACCCCTGTCTTGTGATCAGTATGGTACATTCCGTCCTCCCAGTCTGCGTGCCCACTTGCTTCGGGGGATTTCAGTGGTTTCTGGTGTTTCACATTATTACTTCAATTCTCGTTTACTTCCTTCGCTCTGCTTTCCTTGATTACTAATAATACTAACATTTATATTTTGTATTATACTTACTAACCTAACTAACCCATGTGCATACTACTAACTAACTAACGAGCACTTGCGTTAATTTGTAAAGTTGCACCGCTACTAATTACTACTAACGCGATCTCAGCATTCGCCCTGTTCTAGTCTCCACCCCTTGCTTTACTTTCCCTGTATCTCCCTGTGCTTACGCGAAATCTTTCGCACGTGCTTAATTGCTATCCTGCACTCCTTGATCTGTGCACATAGAACTCCTTGACCGGAGCCGTTTATCTGTCATAGGCTGTCTGTGTGTATCCTGTCCATGTCTTGGCGCTTGCTAATTATTGTGTTTAGGACTTCCCCATGTGTATTTCCCTTTGTAATTAGTTCTTATCCAATTCACCTGGCCCTGCATAGCATGTGACTTCCCTCTTGTCTATTTAAGGTCTTCACTGCAGCTTTTACCTTGTCAGAACGTTGATCAATTTTCACTAGTGCAGAGAGCCTCGTATGCCTTTTGATTATTGCTTCTAACTACGACACTTTTTGTACGACCTTGAGATTGCCTTGCCCCTTCTTGTTCTTGTTTGCTACTTTCTGGATTTAGACCCTTTTTCTGTACGACCACGATTCTTGTTATTGCCGCCCTGTGTATGACCTACCCTTCTGGATTTTTGACTACGATTTTTGGATTACTGTTTTATGTACCGTTACGCATCTGCTTCTCTGGTTTCGACCCATGCCTGTTTATCGACTTCATTTTTGGATTTTGACTGTGGCTTGGCAATTCCTGTGTTTTCTGGTTTTGACCCATTTTGTAATAAAGGCTTACGTTTTTTGTAATTTTGGTACTCGCGTGTGGTTCCTGAATGCACCATTACACAATCAGTCAACAAAATTTTGAGTTTAATTTCTCGTGCTGCTATACGTGGTAATCCATGTTACAGATGACACACCGGCTTGCTAGGGCATGCGCAGCATATTCATGCGTGATATTAATGTTCGGTATTAATATTGTAAACCCCCTTATCAATAATAAAACACCCAGAAATATATTATTGGAGTCTCCTTTTAAAATCGTCCCCCATTTGAAACACAAATCATCATTCTATCATTCATTGCAGCCCTAATGTTAAAGTACTGTTAGCCATTTGAGACATATTTTCATCCCCCCCCCGCAAAGGTTTGGCTGCTTGGCAAATGGCTAGATTCTTATTTCAAACTCCTTCATTCTCTGTTTCTCAAGACCTGCCTTATTTTAACTCGTCTAGTTTTTGCCTGGAGTGCAAACTCTGGATACATTGTTTGTTTTTTTCCTATCATGAAGCCAACAGAGTCTAATGGTTTACATTGAATTTTTATGTATAAGTATTTTATGTAAAGCACTGTATATCATTTGTAAATGGAGATTTGTTACATGCTGTTTTGCTGCCTTGCTGGTCAGCTATTTATTTTGTTCATCAGCACCCTCTGGTGGTGTGTCTGTAGCAAAACATGATCTGATGTAATATCACTTCTTTGAAACAGACTAGTGCTTTCTAGAAGCTTCTGGCATCTTCCTGCCTGGAGGGGATGGGATTAGCCAGGAATCTTGTAGATCTTTCCAGAATGTTGCTAGTCTATATAAATGCTGTGAATTTGGTCACCAGAGGCAGAGTTTTTGTTTTAGCAACAGAGTTGCATAGTGGCATTATAGTGTTATTAGAGGATTGAACAGTGGATTATTTGTAGAGGTTTTTTTTTTTATTAGTGAAGAATAAATTTAAGTTGTCATTGCTGGTTTTCTTTCTTGTGATTTTCAAGTTATAACAAATTGGAAGTTCCACCGAGATCAACCATTCATTGGATCAACGATTGGATTCACCAAAGATTAAAGCTGAATTATTATTTTAAATCTTGTGACTATTTGAAAAGCCAGCAATCATGACTTTTGATGTTGAAAATTTTTTGAAAACTCCAACCCAGGAATCAATTGTGCTGGCAAAGAAGAAGGACTTGCTGCAAATAGCCTCAACCCTTGGATTATCTGATGTGAAATCATCAATGAAGAAACAAGAAATATTGAACATTTTGGTGCAACATTTCCTCGATGAAGATATCTTTGGGGAAGAAGCAGCAGAATTGATTAAAGATGTGGAGGTGCCTGCAACAGAGCTGCAAAGACTTGAATTTCAGCTTTGCCTGAAAGAACTGGAAGAAAGAAGGAAGCAGAGAGAACTGGAAGAAAAAAGGTTGGAGAAGGAGAGAGAACTGGAAGAAAGAAGGTTGGAGAAGGAGAGGGAAGAAAGAAGGTTGGAGAAGGAGAGGGAAGAAAGAAGGTTGGAGAAGGAGAGAGAACTGGAAGAAAGAAGGATGCATTTGCAGTACGAATTTGAAATGAAGAAAATAGAAGCAGGTACTGTTACAAAATCTTTTGGACTTTCTGATCATTTTGATGTGGTTAAACACATCAGACTTGTTCCTCCTTTCCTAGAAAATGATGTAGACCAATACTTTACCCATTTTGAAAAAATCGCTGAAAATTTGAAATGGCCAAAAGAGCATTGGACAATGATGTTACAAAGTGTTCTTACTGGTAAAGCTAGGAAAATCTATAACCAGTTATCTGTCCAACAGTGTTCTTGTTATGATTCTGCTCTGTCTGTTCTGATTCTGCCATGTTTATTATGTTTCTGCCACTCCCTGTTATGTTTATGATTATGTCTGTTAGGTTTTGCCATGTTCGGTTTCGCTTTTTTGTACTTTGCCATGTTTTCGTTTTTGCCATTCCCAATCCACTATTCTGTTAGATTCCGGTCCATGTCTTTGTTCATGCCCTGCATTGCACTTTGTCTCCCCTGTCTGGTCTCTTGTTAAGTTAAGCTTCTCCCCAGTCCTGCGTGTCACATGCTTAGGTGATTTCATGGTTTCTGGGTTTCAAACATTCCTTCCAATCTCGCTTTGCTTCCTTCGCCTCCCTTTTCTATATTACTAACCAATACTAACAGTTTGTTGTTTTCGTTAAAGTTACTAACCCAAACTAACATTGTATATAATACTAACTTACTAACGAGCACTAGGGATTGTATAGCTGCACTTACTAATTGATTAACAAGCTCATCGCCCTGTTCTAGTCTCCGCCTCTTGCCTGCACTTAGTCTTTGCTGCAATTCAGCAGATCCTCTGCACCTGCTCCACTCTGTCCTACCTCTCATTATCTGTGCATTAGAACTCCCTAACCGGAGCTGTATGTTTTGTCATAGGTTGTCTCGTGTTCCCTGTCCCGCGTTTTGGCTTTTTTGCCAATTTCATGTGATTAGGTTCTCCCTCATGTTCCCTCCTTTGTAATTAGTCTGATCCTCATCACCTGATCCTAATCATAGCATGTGACTTCCCTTGAGTGTATTTGCTGTCTTCTCACTGCAGTTCCCCCGTCAGAACGTTTCCTCTTGTTTACCTGTGCTGCTATCTTTCGCCTTTGTACTCATAGTGTTATCTTCTGACTGACCGCCCGACTTTACGATTTTTGGCTCCTTTTGTCTGCATCTGTTTTCGAACCCTTTTTGCCCCGACTACGAGTTTTGTGTTTGCTGCCCTGGTAACGGTTTGGATTTCGCCCTCTGGATTTTGGCTTTTGCTTCTATGACAAACCTGTGCCTGTGTACCGAACCTATTTTTGTCTGGACTCTGTTTTTGCCCTCCTGGATTGTGATTTTTGGATTGTGGACTCTGTACCTTTGCCTTCTGCCCTGCGGGGTTACCCCCCTCGCTCAATAAAGCCACTTTACCAGCAATCCTGTGTTCTCTTAACTGGTTCCTGAACGATACCTCACGTTCTGACTAGTATGGAGCCAGCGAGCAACAAGCCTCTGCAAGCAGCAGTAGAGGAACAGGGTGCCCAGCTAGCACTCCAGCAGCAACAACCGGGCTATGATGCAGCACATGCAAGCCCATGACGCACCAGATGGCCGACCTCACCCGCTCCTTGCTGAATGCTCCGACCGTCCAACCCCCCAACAGCCTGCCACCACCATGCCTACTCCTGTGCCTGTGCCCTCCTCTGCACCACCTGCTCCGATCCTCGAGCCACGCTTGCCCCCTCCCCGAGAAGTATGGCGGGGACCGGGATCCTGCGCGCCTTCCTGACCCAGTGCAAGCTGATCTTTAGCCTACAGCCTTCCACCTTCCCCACCGAGCAAGCACGCGTAGCATACATCATTACGCAGCTTACTGGGAGGGCTAAACAGTGGGCTACATCTGCCTGGGAGGCAGGATTACCATGTGTGCAGTCCGCCCGAATTACTGGGAGAAGAGATGAAGCGTGTATTTGACCGGTCCAGACATGGTCATGAGGCTGGGGAGAGATTCTGCGATCCGCCAGGGGGGTCGTTCAGTATCTGACTACGCCATTGAGTTCCAGACCTTAGCCACTAACAGTGGGTGGCGTGAGAGAGCCCTGTACGACGCCTTCATTTTTGGATTGTCCGAGCGTATCAAGGATGAATTATTACCTCGTGACCTACCTGAAAGTTTGGATCGAATTATTGAAATGGCCATCCGAATTGACTCACGTCTGAAGGAACGTCGACGGTCCGCCCACGGTGCCAGTACCCCCAAGCCCCCGGTGAAGCTTCCTCTCCTTCAACCGGAGAAGTCCAAGCCACCTCTCGACCCTGAACCAATGCAGTTAGGTCGTACCAGACTCCCCAGCGAGGAGAGGGAACGGAGACGGAGGGAGCGGGCGTGTTTTTACTGTGGTAAGGAGGGCCATTACATCTCCCGGTGCCCAGTAAAAGGCAACAGAGGAGCATTAGTGGGCGTTACTCCTGTTGATTACTCCTCAAGAAACCGCACCTGTTTCCCCATCTCCCTCGAGTGGGCCGGGGGAGGAAGGAAGACCACCGCTCTTATCGACTCGGGGGCTGAAGAGAACTTTATCGATCAGAAAGCTGCCCAGGAGTGGGGCATCCCTGTCGAGAAGGTCGTCCCTGATCGTGTGGCCAACTCCATCAACGGCCAGAGCATTGCCCACATCACCCAGGTTACCAGTCCTATTAAGTTGCGTATATCTGGCAATCACCAGGAGTCCATAAGGCTTTACCTTATCCAGTCTCCTCATTCTCCTGTTGTTCTTGGCCATCCCTGGATGGCAAAACATCTCCCGGATATTGATTGGGGGAGACACGAGATCAAGGGGTGGAGCCCCGACTGCGCTCAAACCTGCCTCAACGATGCTCAAGTTCATGTTCCTGCTTCCCCTTCTGAGGAGATACCGAACCTGGAGAAGGTTCCATCCGAGTACCATGACCTCAAAGAGGTATTTTCTAAAGCCCGCGCCACCAGTTTACCCCCGCACAGACCATATGACTGCGCCATAGAACTCAAACCTGGCACCATGCCCCCTAGAGGTCGTCTGTTTTCGCTGTCCAGACCTGAAACGTTGGCCATGGAGAAATACCTCAGCGAGTTGCTCGCAGCAGGGATCATACGCCCCTCTTCTTCGCCTGCTGGGGCTGGATTTTTTTTTGTGGGCAAGAAGGATGGGTCCTTGAGGCCCTGCATTGACTACCGGGGTCTTAATGATATTACAATCAAGAACAGATATCCGTTGCCCCTAATGAATACCGCCTTCGATCTCCTACAAGGAGCCAAGATCTTCACTAAGCTGGACTTATCATTTAGTCTGCATCCGTGAGGGTGATGAGTGGAAGACTGCATTTAATACCCCTACCGGCCACTGGGAGTATTTGGTCTTACCGTTCGGGCTTACTAACGCCCCAGCAGTCTTCCAAAACTTAGTCAATGATGTTCTTCGTGACATGATTAATAAGTTTGTTTTTGTGTATCTCGATGATATCCTGGTTTTTTTCCAAATCACAGGAAGACCACGTTCACCATGTGCGCCTAGTGCTCAAGCGACTACTGGAGAACTGCCTGTTCGTCAAGGCAGAGAAGTGTGAGTTCTCCGTCAACACCACCTCTTTCCTGGGATACATCATTGCCCCTGACACCATCCAGATGGACCCGACTAAGATCGAGGCTGTCATAAACTGGCCTAAACCAACTGATCGTAAGTCCCTACAACGTTTTCTGGGGTTCGCAAATTTTTATAGAAGATTCATTCGTAATTACAGTTCTGTGGCGGCTCCCCTCACCGCACTCACATCAAGCAAGGTCCCATTTCAATGGTCTCAAGAAGCAGAACGGGCCTTTACTGACCTCAAAACGCGTTTCACTTCTGCCCCCATACTAACCATTCCTGATCCCTCCCTTCAGTTTGTGGTCGAAGTGGACGCCTCTAACGTTGGTGTAGGGGCCGTTCTCTCGCAAAGATCCTCCAAAGACGGAAAGATTCACCCCTGTGCCTACTTCTCCCGTCGCCTCAGTCCTGCGGAGAGAAACTACGACATCGGCAACCGGGAACTACTAGCGGTCAAGTTGGCATTGGAGGAATGGAGACAATGGCTGGAGGGAGCCGAACTGCCATTCCTGGTCTGGACCGACCACAAGAACCTAGAGTACCTCCAATCTGCCAAGAGATTGAATCCCCGACAAGCCAGGTGGGCCCTATTCTTTTCTCGATTCAATTTCCACCTTGCCTATCGCCCGGTAGTAAGAATGTTAAACCTGATGCCCTCTCACGATGCTTTGAACGGACAAAGATCCACCCAGTTCAGACACCATTCTTCCTAAGGAAACTTTCATCAACGCTGTTAATATGGATATCGAAACTGAAGTGAGGAATGCCCAAGATGGTTCTGCTGCTCCTAGTGCCTGTCCTGAGAACTGTCTTTTTGTGCCTGTTAACCTGCGCCCCGAGTCCTCGACTGGGGCATGCCTCTAACCTCTCGTGCCACCCAGGTATCCGCCGCACACTGGATTTCATAACTCGTCGCTTCTGGTGGCCCGGCATTAACGAAGACGTCCAAGGTTATGTCTCCGCCTGCTCGGTCTGTGCCCAAGGCAAAGCATCACACCAACCCCCCTCACGGTTTATTGCAACCTCTGTCCCTCCACACCGCCCTTGGTCACACATAGCCTTAGATTTTATCACCGGTCTTCCCCTTCCAATCACTACACCACCATCCTCACCATTGTCGATAGGTTTTCTAAAGCTGTTCATTTCATCCCCCCTCACTAAGCTCCCCTCCGCTCAAGAAACCGCCACACTCATTATACAACACGTCATCAGACTTCACGGCATCCCCACTGACATCACTTCTGATCGCGGCCCTCAGTTCACAGCCAAATTTTGGAAATCATTCTGTAAATCTCTCGGCACTTCTGTCGGTCTTTCATCCGGCTTCCACCCACAGACTAACGGCCAGACTGAGTGGGCAAACCAATGCATAGAGACTGTTCTAAGATGCCCTTGTATGAAAAACCCTCCTCCTGGAGTCATCAACTTCCATGGGCGGAATACGCCATAAATAGCCACACTTCCGCTGCCTCTGGTCTCTCCCCATTTCAAGCATGCCTTGGCTACCAACCCCCTTTGTTTCCCTGCCAGGAGGAGGAAGTAGCTGTCCGTCTGCTCGCGAGTTCATGCGCCGCTGTCGGCGAACCTGGAGGACCACTCGGGAAGCGCTGCTCAGGTCGGTAGCCCGTATGAAGGCCAGCGCCGACAAAGAAACGATCGCCGCTCCATCGCACCGACCTGGGCAGCGCGTATGGTTATCCTCTAAGGATATTCCCTTAGGGGAAATGGGGAAACTCTTCCCTAAATTCCTGGGTCCCTTCTCAATTGAAAAAGTTATTAGTCCCACTGCTGTTCGCCTCCGTCTTCCCCTGTCCATGCGCAGAATTCACCCTACTTTTCATGTGTCCCAGATCAAGCCTGCTGTAACCCACCCCCTGTCTTCTGGTCCTGATCCCCCACCACCCGCCCGCATCATCGACGGAGGCGAGGCATTCACAGTGCGAACATTATTGGACTGTCGTCGACGAGGTCGTGGATACCAGTACCTCATCGACTGGGAGGGCTACGGTCCTGAACACCGTAGCTGGGTCCCTGCACGCCACATCCTCGACAAAAGCCTAATCACAGACTTTCATGCTTCGCACCCCAGACCAACTGGTTGAAACGCCAGGAGGCGTTTCGTAGGAGGGGGGGTACTGTTATGATTCTGCTCTGTCTGTTCTGATTCTGCCATGTTTATTATGTTTCTGCCACTCCCTGTTATGTTTATGATTATGTCTGTTAGGTTTTGCCATGTTCGGTTTTGTTTTTGTACTTTGCCATGTTTTCGTTTTTGCCATTCCCAATCCACTATTCTGTTAGATTCCGGTCCATGTCTTTGTTCATGCCCTGCATTGCACTTTGTCTCCCCTGTCTGGTCTCTTGTTAAGTTACAGCTTCTCCCCAGTCCTGTGTGTCACATGCTTAGGTGATTTCATGGTTTCTGGGTTTCAAACATTCCTTCCAATCTCGTTTGCTTCCTTCGCCTCTTTTTCTATATTACTAACCAATACTAACACTTTGTTGTTTTTTCGTTAAAGTTACTAACCCAAACTAACATTGTATATAATACTAACTTACTAACGAGCACAAGGGATTGTATAGCTGCACTTACTAATTGATTAACAAGCTCTCCTTTTCGCCCTGTTCTAGTCTCCGCCTCTTGCCTGCACTTAGTCTTTGCTGCAATTCAGCAGATCCTCTGCACCTGCTCCACTCTGTCCTACCTCTCATTATCTGTGCACATTAGAACTCCCTAACCGGAGCTGTATGTTTTGTCATAGGTTGTCTCGTGTTCCCTGTCCGCGTTTTTGGCTTTTTGCCAATTTCATGTGATTAGGTTCTCCCTCATGTTCCCTCCTTTGTAATTAGTCTGATCCTCATCACCTGATCCTAATCATAGCATGTGACTTCCCTTGAGTGCATTTAAGCTGTCTTCTCACTGCAGTTCCCCGTCAGAACGTTTGCTCTTGTTTACCTGTGCTGCTATCTTTCGCCTTGTTCTCATAGTGTTATCTTCTGACTGGACCGCCCGACTTACGATTTTTGGCTCTGCTCTTTTGTACTTTTGTCTGCATCTGTTTTCGAACCCTTTTTGCCCGACTACGAGTTTTGTGTTTGCTGCCCTGGTAACGGTTTGGATTTCACCCTCTGGATTTTGGCTTTTGCTTCTATGACAAACCTGTGCCTGTGTAACCGAACCTATTTTTTGTCTGACCACGAGTACTGTGTTTGCTGCCCTGGTTTTCGACTCTGTTTTTGCCCTCCTGGATTGTGATTTTTTGGATTGTGGACTCTGTACCTTTGCCTTCTGCCCTGCGGGGGTTACCCCCCCTCGCTCAATAAAGCCACTTTACCAGCAATCCTGTGTTCTCGCAACTGGTTCCTGAACGATACCTCACAGTTCTGATTATGATTTTGTCAAATCTGCCATTCTGAAGGGTTATGAATTGGTCCCCGAGGCTTACAGGCAAAAATTTAGGAATTCTCGCAAGGAAGCCAGTCAAACTCATGTTGAATTTGGCAGATTGAAGGAACAGTTGTTTGATCAGTGGTGTAATTCCATGAAAGTTGAGAAAGATTTTGACCGAATGAGGCACCTAATTTTGGTTGAGGAATTCAAAAGGTGTATCCAGCCTGATATTAAGACTTTCCTTGAGGAGAAACAAGCCATTACTTTGCAAGATGTTTCCACCCTAGCTGATAGTTATGCATTGACTCATAAGTCTTCTTTTGTCCAAAAATCCACTTTTTCTGAATTTCAAAGCAAGTCTCAGTCCAAGACTTCTTCTAATAACACTTCTAATGATTCTAAGGCCACTTCTGAGAGGAAACCTTCCAGTGAGAAGCAATCCTCTGATTCTTTACCTTCTGTGTCTTGCCAATACTGCAAAAAGCAAGGTCACCTTATTTCTGAGTGTTATGCTCTCAAGAAAAAAACAACGAGAAGAAACCAAGCCAACTGCTTTCACTAAGAGAGAATCTCTTGTATCAAAGGTCAGTTCGTCTGATCTTCTACCTTCTGTGTCTGATTCTGATATGGAGGGTTTTGAGCCATTCATCACCGATTTTTCCTCATCTGCTCCTGTTCGAATTCTAAGGGATACTGGGTCTTCCCAATCTCTTATTCTCGCAGATATTCTGCCTTTTTCGGACAAATCGTCTACTCAGGCTAATGTCCTTATTCAAGGAGTAGAATGTGGTTTTACAAGTGTACCTCTCCATAATGTTCATCTCAAGTCAGACTTGGTCTCTGGGGCTGTTACTGTTGGTGTTAGGTCTTCTTCCTTTCAAAGGTGTTCATTTGCTTCTTGGTAATGATCTTGCTGGGGATAAGGTTGTGCCCTACCCTGTTGTAACTGACACTCCTCTGATTGATCAAGAATCTGACTCTATAGAGGAGGAAATTCCAGACCTCTATCCTTCATGTGCAGTTACTTGTTCTATGGCCAAAAAGGCTATTCAAGATGATGCTGACCTGGACTTCAACCTGGCTGACACCTTCATTGGGCAGTCTTTTTCATCAGAACCTTCCAGTCCTGAGATGTCTGGGAAATCTTCAGACTTGTCCTTGTCAGGTCATTCTAATGACATTCTGTCTCGGAAACAACTTATTCAGGAGCAACAACAAGCTCGTGATCTAGCGCATCTTCTACCACAGGCTGCAAGTGAACAAGAGGCTACAAAACAAATCCAAGATGGCAGCTACCTAAACCCTTTGTTTGTGAGGTTTGTGGATTTTAATGTTTTAAGTCTGGTTTTGGGTCAATATCTGTCATACATAGGGTTGAATATGGGACACTTCGCAAGCTCTTTTTGATATCCTGATAACAAGATATTTGGGTCTTATTTTTAAGATACTTTTGAATCAGTTGTCTCAGCTCTGTTTGAGGCCTACTTTGCCACTGAATTGTCTGAGGCCTGGGCATTTTTTGGGATCTACTAGCCCTGTAGCAGCTTTCCTCAGATAGCTCTGCTAAGCTAATCTCCACCAGGCTACTAGCCTCCAGCTCTGCAGTAGCCGGCCTCCTCCAGGCTACCAGCCTCCAGCTCTGCTACAGCCAACCTCCACCAGGCTACTAGCCTCCAGCTCTGCTACAGCTAATCTCCACCAGGCTACTAGCCTCCAGCTCTGCTACAGCCAACCTCCACCAGGCTACTAGCCTCCAGCTCTACTACAGCTAACCTCCAGCAGGCTACTAGCCTCCAGCTCTGTAGTAGCCGGTCTCCTCCAGGCTACCAGCCTCCAGCCCTGCTGCAGCTAACCTCCACCAGGCTACTAGCCTCCAGGTGAGGTCTGTGGATTTTATTGTTTTAAGTCTGATTTTAAGTCAATATTTGTCATACATAGGGTTGAATGTGGGACACTTTGTAAGCTCTTTTTGATATCCTGACAACAAGATATTTGGGACTTATTTTTAAGATACTTTTGAATTAGTTTGTCTCAGCTCTGTTGGAGGCCTACTTTGCCACTGAATTGTCTGAGGCCTGGGCATTTTTTTGGGATCTACTAGCCCTGTAGCAGCTTTCCTCGGATACCTCTGCTAAGCTAATCTCCACCAGGCTACTAGCCTCCAGCTCTGCAGTAGCCGGCCTCCTCCAGGCTTCCAGCCTCCAGCTCTGCTACAGCCAACCTCCACCAGGCTACTAGCCTCCAGCTCTGCTACAGCTAATCTCCACCAGGCTACTAGCCTCCAGCTCTGCTACAGCCAACCTACACCTGGCTACTAGCCTCCAGCTCTGCTACAGCTAACCTCCACCAGGTTACTAGCCTCCAGCTCTGCATTAGCTGGCCTCCACCAGGCTACTAGCCTCCAGCTCTGCTGCAGCTACCAGGCTAATAGCCTCCAGCTCTGCAGTAGCCGGCTCCCACCAGGCTACCAGCCTCCAGCTCTGCTATAGTTAACCTCCACCAGGCTACTAGCCTCCAGCTCTGCAGTAGCCGGCCTCCTCCAGGCTACCAGCCTCCAGCCCTGCTGCAGCTAACCTCCACCAGGCTACTAGCCTCTAGCTCTGCTACAGCTAACCTCCATCAGGCTAATAGCCTCCAGCTCTGCATAGCCAGCTCCCACCGGGCTACCAGCCTCCAGCTCTGCTATAGCTAACCTCCACCAGGCTAATAGCCTTCAGCTCTGCAGTAGCCGGCCTCCACCAGGCTAGCTGGCGACTTACAGGCTACCAGCACCCATTAGCCCTGCTATAGTAGGTGTCGATCAGCGCTGCAGCAGCTAGCCTCTATCAGCTCTGCAGCTGCAGCTATTTCCTTGCTGTACACACTGACTTCATGAACTACTCTCCCTCTGCAGTGAAGTCCATACAGAGATAATGCATTTAACCTTGGCCTTGCTTGTTGTTGCTGTGACTCTCTGGGACTTCACCGGCTCTCATGGGGTGTGCAAATCAGTGAATGTGTACTCCCCTCCGATAGTTCCAAACCCTCAAACGGCTGCTTTACTCAGCAATCCAACTGTGCAAGCACCGTCACTATTTTACATGGATTCTTTTAACTATTCAAGATGGTTGTGTCTTGTTTGCATCTTTGTCTTAGAGACCAACTTTGTTGTTTCAGGAAAGTCTCTTGTCTTATTTGCAACTATGTTACATTCCAAAAAGGTATCACCCAGCAACCATGACGTGTTTAGGAAACAATACTTGCTGTTACTTCTACTATTGATTAACTGGTTTACAGCCAAACCCTGGCCCTGATATTTCTACATGTAACACCCCTGTTGAGTTTAAGGATAGATCTGGGCTAGGTGTAATCCATCTGAATATTCGTAGCTTGTTCCCAAAGATTGATATGCTGCGCATTTGGGCCAAATCAACTGATGCAGACGTCATTGTCTTGTCTGAAACGTGGCTTAGTAAATCATGTTCTGACAAAGCCATTTCTATTAAGGGTTATAATGTTTTCAGGATCGAGCGTCCCAAGAAAGGGGGCGGGGTTGCGATTTATTGCAAATCTAAGTTCAACGTGAACGTCTTGCAGTCCAAATCAGTCAGTAAACAGTTTGAGTTCTTGGCCGTTAATCTTCAGGTATCAACTGGGTTTTCCCTTACTGTGGTGGGTTGCTATAGACCACCCTCAGCTGTTGCTGAGACGCTCACCTCTTGGACCAAAATGTTGGCTGACCTGAGCTATAGTGAATTAATTTTGGCCGGCGACTTAAATTGGGATTGGCTAAAATCTTCATCTGATGCTTTCAAAGATGTCCGTGTCTCAACCAACCTTACCCAGCTCATAGAGAGCCCCACACATCCCAATCTTAAATCTCCTGACAAATCTTCATTAATCGACTTGTTTTTGACCAATGCTCCACACAAGTATTCCATGATAGGCATCTTCGCCAATGATATAAGTGACCACTGTGTGATAGCTGCAATCAGGAATGCAAAGGTTCCAAAAAATAAACCCCGCTTTGTGATCAAACGCAACATGAAGGCATTTGTTGAACAGGGATTTCTTCACGACTTATGATTTTGACTGGGATCGAATAGAACTATGTAACGATGTACAGACTGCATGGGAGTTCTTCCATGAAGGTTTCTCCACTCTTGTTGACAAACACGCTCCCCTTAGGAGGTATAAAGTCAACCCATGGTTCACGCCTGAGCTATCTGAACTTTTGCAGAAAAGAAATGTGGCTTGGGCTACTGCCAGAAACACTGGGTCTGAGGTTGATTGGCTTACGTTCAGGCAACTCAGAAATCGTTTTACTTTTCTGATCAAAAAAGCCAAATCTGAATTTTATCTCTCAACAACAACGGAAAACTTAAATGACCCCAAAAAATTTTGGAAGGTGATTAAATCCATCTCAGTCGATGAGAACCACAGTGACCTCCCACCCAGTATTGTTTACAATGACACCATTGTATCTGATAGGGCTTCCATGCTTGACTGCTTTAATAAGCATTTTATCGCCTCCGGTTCCCTGTTCTCTAAATCTTCTCCCCCAACTGTGTCACCAGCCTCAGGTCCAGTGCCCCCTGCTCCAGATGACAGTCACATACCTGCTGGTCAGCCTTTTTGTTTCACATTGTTCACAGTGGAAGAAGTACATAGAGCTCTTTTTTCTCTGGATATTACGAAATCTGCAGGCCCAGATGGTTTAGAACCTCGGTTTTTAAAGTTAGCCGCTGATTTAATTGCTAAACCTATCCAATGTATTTTTAATCTTACAATCACCAACAATTGTATCCCTGCAATTTGGAAGGTTGCTCATGTTCTTCCTCTTCTAAAAGGGGGGGACCCTACCTGTTTGAATAACTATCGACCAATCTCTAAGTTGTGCATCTTGTCAAAGGTCCTTGAGAGGTTGATAAATGATCAGTTGAAGGACTTTCTCCAAACAAACCATATTTTCTCTCCATATCAATCCAGTTTCAGGAAGCAACACAGTACCATCACAGCCTCCCTAAAAGTCACAAACGACATAATAGAAACACTGGACAAGAAACAATTTTGCACAGCCCTCTTTGTTGACCTCTCCAAGGCCTTTGACACTGTGGATCATTCCATCTTGAAACAACAATTGTTGAATATTGGTCTGTCAAAACAAGCAGTGGGTTGGTTTGCGAACTACCTGACAGACAGAATGCAATATACACACTTCGGTGGTAGTTCTTCTACAATGTTAAATGTCTCCTCTGGTGTGCCCCACGGCTCTGTTTTGGGTCCAATTTTGTTCAGCATTTTCGTGGATGTACTTGGCAGAAACGTCCCTGATGCTAAATTCCATTTTTATGCTGACGATACTGTCATTTATTGTTGTGGCTCCACCCTTGCCGAGGCCGTTGGCTATTTACAGACTGCTTTTAACCTTGTGGAACGTCAGCTTGTAGACCTGAAACTTGTAAAACCAAATTTATGATTTTTTCAAATGGCAGGAAGATACCTGAGCCCCCTCCCAGTGTGTTCTCCTCGCAAGGAAACACGATTGAGCTAGTGCCTTGCTACAAGTATCTGGGTGTTCTGATTGATGACAGGCTTTCTTTTAAGTCTCATATAGAGAACCTGATAAAAAACTAAAGCTAAAACTGAGGTTTTTTTATCGCAGCAGGACATGTTTTACTTTTGCCGCCAGGAAGAAGTTAGTAGCTGCCACCTTTCTTCCCTTATTGGATTATGGCGACCTTCTTTATACGCATGCCCTTGCAAATTGTCTCCAATCTCTGGACTCCGTGTACCACGGTGCCCTGAGGTTTGTAACATGTTGCAAAGCCCTCACTGACTATTGCACTTTATATGGCAGAGTCGAGTGGCCCTCGTTGGCTGCACGTCATCTCTCACGCTGGTACATTTTTATTTACAAAGCAATCTTAGGTCTACTCCCCCAATATCTATATGGCTACATTTCGAGAACCCAGAGTACTTACTCCTTGCGTTCCAATGATTGTTATTTGCTTAATGTCCCCAAAGTTCGCACTCAGGCAAGCACTCCTTCATGCACTTCGCATCTGCTGCCTGGAACTCATTACAGAGCACTTTGAACTTGAGGGAACTAATTCCTCTTGGAACATTTAAGAACCTTATGAGTGACTTAGTATCTGCCTCATATCATTCTTGTTCCTGCTCATGAAAGCCCCATACTAACTCTATGACGTAACCAGATTGTATTTTGTCTATTTTATTGTCGTTTGATTCTGTGTTGTCCTGCTGTAACTTGATGTTTTTAAGCTGCTTTCTTGGCCAGGCTTCCCTTGGAAAAGAGATCTTTGTGTCTCAATGGGATCGACCTGGTTAAATAAAGGCTAAATAAAATAAATAAAAAAAACTCAAGTTCCTTTCTGTTTTTACTACAAAAATGGCGTGCTTATGAGAAAGTGGCGTCCACCTGATGTTTCTGCAGATGAAGAGGGGATGATCACCCATCAAATTGTTCTTCCAAAGTCTTATCGTCAAGAAACTCTTAGTCTGGCCCATGACGATCCTATGTCAGGTCATTTAGGTATCAAGAAGACCCTTCAACGTGTCAGGAACCACTTCTTCTGGCCTTCCATGAGGTCCGATGTACAGGAGTACTGCAAATCCTGTCATACTTGTCAAATGGTTGGGAAGCCAAACCAGAATATTCCAAAGGCTCGACTTAAGCCCATTCCCGCTTTTGAAGAACCTTTCAGTCGGATCATCATTGACTGTGTTGGACCATTGCCGAAGACTAGATCTGGTTGTGAGTACCTACTGACTATCATGTGTGCTTCCACCCGGTTTCCTGAGGCTATTCCACTTCGTAACATCAAGGCAAAAACTATCATCAAGGCTCTTACCAAGTTTTTCTGCTTTGTTGGTCTTCCTAAGTCTATTCAGTCTGATCAAGGGTCAAAGTTCATGTCTGGCATATTTCAACAAGTTATGCATGAGCTTGGTATTAAACAATATATGTCATCAGCTTACCATCCTGAGAGTCAAGGTGCTTTGGAGAGGTTCCATCAAACCCTGAAGAACATGATGAGGACCTACTGCCTTGGCACAGAGAAAGACTGGGATGAAGGTGTCCATCTTCTTCTGTTTGCTGCCCGTAAAGCTGTTCAGGAGTCTCTTGGGTTCAGTCCTTTTGAGCTTGTTTTTGGGCATACGGTCCGTGGACCTCTGAAGCTTCTGAAGGAAAAGTTGCAGGCGGAAGATGATGTCCCAATGAACTTGCTTCAGTATGTCTTTGACTTCCGTAATCGTCTCTCTAAGGCTTGTGACTTTGCTAAGTCTAATCTCAAAGAAGCTCAGGGCAAAATGAAAGCCAGTTATGACCTTCATTCAAAAGACAGAAGTTTTAAAACTGGTGACAAAGTCCTGGCGCTTTTGCCAGTTCCTGGAAACCCTCTAAGAGCCCGATATTTCGGCCCTTACACTGTCCTCAAAAAGGTCAGTGATCTAAATTACGTCATTTTAACCCCTGGAAGGAGGAAACAGAAACAAATGTGTCACATCAACATGCTGAAAGAATACATTGACAGAGACCCTCAGTAAAAGCCAGTCAATGTGGTAAATACAATTGAACGGGAAAATTCTGAAGAAGATTGTGACTGCCCCTTGGAAAATGAACCTGGTCCAGCCAAACTTGAAAATTCAGACATTCTTCAAAATATTGACAGCAAGTTGTCCCACCTGGACCCTTTTCAAGAACAGCAGCTAAAGCAGCTCATATTTGAATATAGTCACATATACCCTGACGTTCCATCAAGGACTGATATAGTTTACCATGATGTCATCCTACAAGATGATGCCATGCCTGTAAAACAGCATCCTTACAGAATGAATCCAGAGAAGCAGAAATACCTTAAACAAGAAGTCAAATACCTGCTTGAAAATGACTTTGTTGAACCAAGTAACAGTGACTGGAGTTCTCCATGCATCCTAGTTCTGAAACCCAATGGAACATATAGAATGGTGACGGACTACAGGAAAGCAAACGCTCTATCAAAAACAGATTCATATCCTATTCCCAGGATTGATGACTGCATTGACAAAGTTGGACAGTCAAAGTATGTCACCAAATTTGATCTCAAGGGCTTCTGGCAGATCCCTCTAACAGAGCAAAGGAGATTTCTGCCTTCGTCACACCAGATGGATTATACCAATACAAGGTCATGCCCTTTGGAATGAAAAATTCTCCGGCCACCTTCCAACGTCTGGTAAACAGAGTGATCGCTGGACTACCAGGATGTGAGGCCTATATTGATGACATTATTATCACCAGCGACAGCTTCCAAGAGCACCTCACCTACATCAGAAACTTTTTTCAGAGAGTGAGTGATGCCAAGCTGACTATCAACCTTGTTAAAAGTGACTTTGGAAAGCTACAGTTGTTTACTTAGGTCATATTATAGGACAGGGTCAAGTCAAACCAATTGATGAAAAAGTAAAAGTTATCACTGAATTTCCTGAGCCTACAACGAAAAGACAACTAATGAGATTTCTCGGGATGGCTGGCTACTACAGAAAATTCTGTAAAAATTTCTCCATCATTTCTGAACCTTTGACAAATTTACTGAAGAAAAATGCAAAATTTGTTTGGGATAAAAAATGTCAAAATTCATTTGACCAACTGAAAGCTATCCTCAAAAATGCACCAGTTCGCTTATCTCCTAATTTCAAAAAGGAGTTCAAGTTGGCTGTTGATGCCAGTGATATTGGTGCAGGCGCAGTTTTACTGCAAGAAGACACTGATGGAGTGGATCATCCTGTTTGTTACTTTTCCAAAAAGTTTGATAAACATCAGAAAAACTATTCAACAATTGAAAAAGAATGTTTGGCACTTGTTTTGGCTTTACAACATTTTGAAGTCTATTTGACTTGTTCAGCTACTTCCATCAAGGTCTTCAGTGATCACAATCCCCTCACATTCTTGCATAAGATCAATAACAAGAATCAAAGATTACTGAGATAGAGTTTACTTTTGCAAGAGTATGATTTGGACATTTCTCACATGAGGGGAAAAGATGTTATTCCAGATGGACTTTCACGCATGTAAATTTTACTTCTCTATTTGATTGTGAAAAATGTAAATTTTACTTTTCTATTTGATTGTGAAAATTGCACTGGTTGTTATGTATATGATTGTTATAATGATCAATGATACTTTTGTGTAAATTTCAAGATTATACTGATTATAAAACTGTGTTAATTTTAACAAAAGAAAGCTTTTAGCAAACCTTTTCTTAAAAAGGGGAGGTGTTATGTATAAGTATTTTATGTAAAGCACTGTATATCATTTGTAAATGGAGATTTGTTACATGCTGTTTTGCTGCCTTGCTGGTCAGCTATTTATTTTGTTCATCAGCACCCTCTGGTGATGTGTCTGTAGCAAAACTTGATCTGATGTAATATCACTTCTTTGAAATAGAGTAGTGCTTTCTAGAAGCTTCTGGCATCTTCCTGCCTGGAGGGAGCGGGATTACCCGGGAATCCTGTAGATCTTTCCAGAATGTTGCTAGTCTATATAAATTAGGCATGGGCAATACAAATGGATAAAATGACAACATTTCTTGAGTTGCTGAGAACAAAGTTTTTATTAGTTTCTAATGATTTTTTGCGGGTAAGTACAGAAGACACAGACGAAGAGTTTGTCACAAGTCCAACGCCTTTACAGGAAAGGGTCTCAGAGCCACAGGGTCCCAAAAATGGCTGATTTCGGCATTTTTCAACAAAACCCATTGTGAAAATTGGGGGGTGAAGCCTGAGGGCATTTTCGGAAATACAGTCCATTCAGAAATAAACCAGGCCAAATTATCCATTAGGGTACCCTAACAGAAATAATTGATGCTAAAGTCATCTACCCCTTTTCTGAAGTACAGCAGTGCCCCCTAGGCCCTTTTTAATGTAAAATGCATTGAATTTCACCCAATTATGTTCAACAAACATTAGGATTTGCATTGATATTAAAAAATGGTATGAATGGGTTGCCTGTGAAGTTTTTTTGGATCAATGGCCTGCAAAAATGTCAGAATTATCGGTGGGAGGGCAAACATTAACGCTACTCGCCCGTTACTATATAAAATGCAGTCAAGTCGCTGATGCCGGCAGTTGTTTGCCCTCCCACTGCTACGAAATGAATCAAACGTTCCCCCTTCAATAACCCGTGGTGATTTAAAAAAAAAAACTTTGCACTGTTTTTTTTACTATGTCCATATAGCCTCCTCCCACAATAGTTTCAATGAGGTACTGTGAATAATTCATAGTAAAACACAGTGATGTGCAGTCGGGGGTTAGTTTGGTGAGGCAGAAACCTCCCCTTTGCTTGATTAGCAATCAGACGATTAACTAGTTTTGTAAGACTATTCGGCAGAATGACGGGCCAGTTTAAGTTTCCACGGCGTGTTTACTACTCAGTCCATTGAACCTGAAATGCTCACTAGACAGCAGATTTGCGCGTACTTGCTTCCAGGAAGCCGAAGCAATGTCATCAACAAATATTAAAACAGTTCGACTTATGCAGAGTTCAATGCTTAATCAATATACAATGTATTCTCCTTTAAATACGCGCTTTTACATCCAAACAAAAAGCGGGCGCTTATTTTCAGTCTTCTTTCATAATCCGATTAACAAAATGTTTAAACGATATACAGAATTACCGAGAGCCGAGAATTTTTCCTAATTGATTATTCAGATTTCCATCCTTGCAGTCTCGAATTGAAGCGTATACGTGAATGAATCTTGTGACCGGTGGGCTTCAAAGGCCTGGCGCAGGTTTATTCCTCGGTATGTTTTACTAAAACTTCACAAATAGGATCACAGGATATTCTGCCAACAAACTATGTAGGGTAGAGTAAAAATACGCTCACCTTTCTTGCTATTGTTGAGAAGAAATCACGGCGAACTCGCGAAAAACTTCACCAACTTCTGTCGAACTTATTTCACATCCCCTGGAGGTCTAGCCTGGACGAACAGACTCATAATTTCTCAAATTAGATGGCTGTAAGCAAATCAGGGCCGTAGCTGGGATAAGATGTCGGCGCGGGCTATTTGAAATCTAACTCCTAAATGGTTATTTTTGCCACGCCGTGCACTTGAAAATTTGTAAACACGGCGCAAATTGAGGTCACGCATTCATCCAACGGGCGAACAATACCTCTGTTCAAATCGCGTTTTTGGCCGTAATACGCAGAGTTCATGTATGAAATGCGGGTATCCTATTGAAAAGGTTGCTTT
Source organism: Gymnothorax javanicus (assembly GCA_029692085.1). Lineage (NCBI taxonomy): Eukaryota > Metazoa > Chordata > Actinopteri > Anguilliformes > Muraenidae > Gymnothorax > Gymnothorax javanicus. The sequence goes on from CM056198.1 coordinate 77,612,468, forward strand.
TAATCAAACCATGGTGTTGTTTTTGTTTGAAAATGGTATTTACGTCATTTTTTATAAGTTTTCTGAGGCTTGTTTACCGCCCCAGTTCAGCTGTTACGCATTCCATTAGAGTTTATGCAGAGCGTTGCCCATGCCTATATAAATGCTGTGAATTTGGTCACCAGAGGCAGAGTTTTTGTTTTGGCAATAGAGTTACGTAGTGGCATTAGAGTGTTATTAGAGGATTGAACAGTGGATTATTTGTAGAGGTTTTTTTTTTTATTAGTGAAGAATCCATTTTTTAAGTTGTCATTGCTGGTTTTCTTTGTTGTGATTTTCAAGTCATAACAGAATAGATCAACAATAAAATAAATTATTTGATTATACTATAACCAGTCTTCTTTATTGGTTTTGCTTAATGATATTAAATCATGCAGATGTTGCTACTAGTAATACTTATACCTCTACAGAAGCCATTATTAGTAATTTTACCAGCAACAACTTTTGTTTATTGTAAAGGCTAGCATACTCATTAGGCTTACCCTCTGTGATACAGTTCACACTTCAGTTCTGCAGATTATATGTTACCTGACAGGGATGATTTAAAGAATTAAAAAGGCACAGCCCCATACAATTTTTTTTTTGAAATATAGGCCTAGAAATCAAAAGACACCCTATCATGTGAGTACTTTTACTTTTAGTACATTTGAAAGCAAGTACTTCCTTACTTTTACTTAAATAGGATTTTTAATGCTGCACTTCTACTTTTACTTGAGTATATATTTTGCTGGTTTTCTGTACTTTTACTTAAGTACTGAACGTCAGTACTTCCTTTACCACTGCATGAGGAGTCCAAGTTGTAACAGTTGATGGAGACACTACTGCTGGTCCATTTTTGGCCAGTGGGAGGAAAGCTGAAGATTGGCCCTCATCTCCTGCTACCATCCGTTTCCTTCATGCTGGCAGTCAGAAAAATGGACATGGCATGTACTGGGAGGTTTCGGGCTTGGAGAATGGCATCTGTTGCCTGTGTCATCATGATACCAGTTATCTCTGGAGCGAGTACTGCACTGCTGCTGGTCAAATGGAGACCTGTTTCTATAGCCATCGTACCTTCTCCGAGGGCTGTCCCAATCCCGCGCCCCAATGGAACTGCGCTGGCGGTGCAGATCTGGACTGGGGCTGCGATACTGCCTCTCCTGGTAGTTGAAGCCATGCGAGGGAAGCCATCCTCTAAAGTATGTCTGATCAGCTGCAGTGGAACATGATTGGACAGAGCATGTAGTGCAATGAGTGTCCCTGAGACGCTCAGCAGAGGCTGATCTCCTTTGTGTAGACCCTTCGCGGTCTGAAGAGCTAGCTTGAGGTGAATGTGTGCGTATCTGTATAGCAACAGCACTCTGCAGCTTGTCAACTTTCAATGACAGCTCACTCAGCTGAGCTGCAAGCTTGTTATCAGTAGCGTTAGTGAAATTATGAACAGGGGCAGTCTGCAGAGCCTGAGGAGAAGCAACTGATGACAATGGAGGAGGCATGTGGAACGTGGAACGAGCCCTCTCACACTGTCTGGCCAATTTAAGAGCGTCCTCAAGGGTAACAACTCCAAACTCATATAACTTTACCTGCGGCTCTGGGTCCAGTCCAGCAATTAAATGCCTTAGGACCTCTCCTGCAATGGCATTTTGTCCATAATCTGGAAAAGCTTGAAGTACTAAACTGCGTAGCTTGGCAGCATTGACCTCCAAAGGCTCATTGCTCAGCTGAGGTCGTGCATTCAGATAGGTTTGAAAAGCTCTTAGCTCTTGTTTCTGTCCAAAAACAGCTTGCATTTGTGCACAGGTGTCTTCAAAATTGCTCTTAACAGCATCAGAGAGACTGTCCCAATAGCTAAAGGCAGACCCTGCCAATCTAGATGGAAGTACTCCGGCAAGTTGAGCTTTATCCATATCTGACATTTTACAGCACACTTGGAAACGCCGGGCCCACTGCGCAAAACTTTCCTTGCCCTCCCCAGTGAAGTCTGGGGGCAAAATAGCTTTGAAGTGCACAGAAGGGACTGGGGGTGGATCTTCTGCCATTTCAGAAATCAAAACGCTTGCTACAATGGACAGATTTCTTTTGCGAACAACTTGAGTCCAGCAAAATCCATTGTGTCTGAATTAACGTTGCCTCCATCGTGAGACATTAGAACAAAAAGAAATCATAAAACAGATGCACTTTCGGATAAGCTCGCAGACACCACATCCATTGCTCAAGGAGAAAATGAAAAAAATTTTACTGTAGAGTATGTCAATAGCTACGTGAATAATTGAAAAAATTTCCCACTAGATGGCGCCAAAAGACCACAAATGGAGAAAATGACATCTCAGCAAGCACTGCCACAGAGCTCGCTAGCTAGCTAGCGCAAATAGTGGGAATTGCCTAGTTTGTAGCTGCACTAAAAAAAAAGAAAACGGGCATCCTGGTGGCTCATCGGTCTAAGTGCGCGTACCAAAAAAGGCTGTGTCCTTCCCGCAGCGACCTCCAGGTTCGATTCCGGCTCAAGTCATTTGCTGCATGTCTTCCCCATTCTCCCCAACTTTCCTGTCTCTCTACACTGTATAACTGTCAAATAAAGGAAAAATTCCCAAAAAATAATCTTTAAAAAAAAAGAAAATACATAGATAGAAAGCGAATACTTTGGTTGATACAGGAGAAATTACTGAAAAAAATAAGACACTCATGTTACGGTGATTGTAAATGTTATAAATGAGGTCTTCTTATGAGATTAAAGTCAACATACCAGGCCAGTTAAAGCAAAAATGGAAGCAGTCCCTTACAAGAGAGGAATAAGTAGCCTACCGTAGAACGAGCGCAAAAAAAAATTTTCTTTTGTTTTCTTTTGCAGAAGTCCAGGTAGATCCTCAATAAGGAACTGGTCCAAAGTACTCAATGTTCTCGGTGGTAAAACGAAATCTTCTCGAAAGACGACCGCCGCTGCCACCAGAAAATACACTCACAGCTAAAAGAAATGCATGGTGAGAAATGTTTGATTATTTTTTACTCAAGGTAGAATTGACTCATGTTTTTAGTTGAGATGTATTTATTTGGCCCCTTTATAAAATAAAAAGCTACTCAAATGTAACTCGTTCACGCTTGAGTAATTCTGGAGCAGTGAAATCTAAAAATGGGCTAATCACGTGATTCCCGATTGGCATGAATTACAGGGAGTGGAAAATGGGATGGGCAGCTATGCTTTTATTAGCCAAAGCAAAATCCAGCAAACAAAGTTCTCAACTTTACACGATGCCTCGCTAATCCAGAAACGAACTTCAGCGATGTTTAGGCATGATCGAGGCTGGGCTCAGTCAGCGAGTTGTAGCCGCCAGAGTGGGCTGTAATCAGTCCAGTTGCCAGACTGGTTGACCGTCACCGTACTACTGGCTCAGCAGACGACAGACCTCATTCCATAAGGCCTCGAGCGACAACCGCTCGTCAGGATCGGCAGATCCAGATGCTACACCTGCGTGACAGATTTCGAACTGCGAGTCAAACAGCGCGTGAAACACATGGGCGAAACAACCCTCAAGTCAGCAGTCCGACAGTACGTTGCCGTGTTCAGCAGTTCCTGCTGAATGCATGCAGACCCGCCCGAGGTCCTCGTCTCACACCAGCTTGGCGACAGAACCGCCTCAGATGGAGCAGACAGCATGAGCGCTGGATCCAGAGACAGTGGAATAGTGTCCTTTTCACTGACGAGTGCAGATTCTGCTGTGACAGGGCGGACGGTCGTGAATGCGTATGGAGGCGACCTGGAGAACGTTACACAGCATGCTGTATACGGCAGGTCGACCGTTGTGGTGGGCCAAGTGTGATGATGTGTGGTGGCATAACGGCTCACCATAGGACATCACTGGTGACCATCAATGGAAATTTGACTACAGAGTGCTACGTGAACCAAGTGGTTGAGCCTCTTGTCATCCCCTTTCTACAGGGCCATCGTGGGATCAGCACACTCCAACAGGATAACGCATGTCCTCATGCGGCCCGACACACCATGCATTATCTGGAGGGACAGCGTGTTGACATCATGCCGTGGCCAGCATACTTGCCTGACCTCAAACCTGTGGAACATCTGTGGGACATCCTGAAGCAACGTCTCTCTGCGCGTAATCGTCAACCACAAACCAGGATCCAGCTGATCCAGGCACTGGAGGAGGAATGGAACAACATCCCACAGAGCACAATTCGCCGACTTTTGGCCAGCATGAGACAACGATGTGTTGAGTGCATCAATGCCAGGGGCGGGCATACCCATTATTGAACTTAATCTGTATTCTTTGTTCACTAGTTTCACACCATTTTGTTTATTGATCAATTGTGTGCCAGTACGAATTGATTTCATTTTGATTCTTGCTATTCCTTCTTAATTAAGCCTTATGATGTGCTACACATTTCTTGGGAATCTCACCTCGAAAAATAATATTAATTTTTTCCTGAAAATTTCATGATGCGTTTCTTTTGACTGTGAGTGTATGTTAGGCATGGGAGTTTTGTGGACCGAGGGTTAGCCAAAAGTTCTGTGACTCACTCCAGCTGGAAGAAATGATGACTTTGACGAAGCTCATAAATGACCAATAACTTTTTAATTCAGACCAAAAAGCAAAGCAGAGCCAATTAAAACTGACATCAAATAGCACAACTTTTTCAAAATAAAAGAATCACCTCATGAGTTTCCCTTGTGTGAAAATGAGAACTAAAATTATGTCTCACAATATGCATATAAATATGCTAAAAAATAATAATTATAATAATGATTTTTTTTTCCTTTTCCTTTAATTATTTAACTATTCAAAGTCAAGTGTAACATAATTTTGTCTTTTTTTATTGATAATGGTTGATCGCTGACAACTGTTCACCCCAGTTAGGGCTTATAGAGTTTCTGTATGGTTACTGGCTCAGTTATACTAGGAGTGTGGGATGCAATGTCTGAGGAATTGGTAAATCAGCATTTGTTCCCGAGGCTCTTTTTTTTTTGTTTCTAGGTAGCAGACCTGACGGGTTATGCACTTAACCCAGGTTCTATGAATGGGGGTCACCTCGCCACAATATGGGTCTGCCTCGGAGAGGATGTGCTTTTTGGAGACAGAATTGAAAATTAAGCATGCCCCGTGCGTGACAATACCTTGAAATACAGGTGTGAGGTTGCCGGCCACTTGTCTTTTTTGCCTCCTGGAGCAGGTAATGCTGTTTTCTGAGTGACATAGTCTACCTTAATGTTTTTTTTTTCTGCGTGTTAAACTAAAATTGAAAACCGCAACGCGATCTTTGAGTGCTGGAAGCAATCAAGGTGTTGTCAGCTGCACGTGCCCTCTCAGAGCCACTGCATTCCTAAGAAGCACGCTACTGTGTCTGCTGAAATTCACTGCGCAGAGCCTCTGCTTTCATGTGGGAGCAAGCTACCTTTCCGGTACTCAGGGCTACTGTTTGCTCGGAGCCTCTCCGTCTGTGAGGGCAGAAGCTACCGTGTTAATTTAGCAACTTTAATACTTTGGCAGCCGCGTGAATTAATTGGGGGGCCGCGGAGCTTCGGTCAGGAGACAGAAAGCTACATTATTATTGTTACAATTATTATTATTATTTTTATTATCATTGTTGTTGTTTCTGGTTGGAGTTGTTACATTTATTAGAGTGATTGGTAAGGAGCTTTGTCATACTGCCGCCCCCCCCCAGCCTCCACCTCCGCTGACTGGGCCATGCTGCAGGAGGAGGAGGATAGTGGCTTGATATCTGGTATTACACCAGCCCAAGCACAGCAGCAAACTGAGCATGTTCTGGTGTTGGAAGGGGAGGCTGCAAAAGGAATGGCAGGCAGAAAGCATTGCTGCAAGCGCAATCACATTGAGAGCAATGTGGCGCAACTTCCAACGGCAGATGCAGGAGATGCAGGAGAACTTACATGGTCTCTTACAGCAGCAGCAGCCACCAGCTGAGAACCCAGATGTTGGGGAGCCATTGGCCAGACGTCCTCGTCACCACCCTGATGCCTGATGAGCTGTCTGTGGTAGCTTCGGGTATAGTTGGTTCTGTGAGTGATTCTCAGCAGTCAGATCTAGAGGGGCTCTCAGAGGCTAGCAGATGGTGATTGGTGATTGGATCCAGAAGTACTGGATTCCATTCCGTTGGATTCCTCAGACAGGGCGGTGATTGGCAGGGCAGCTGAGCATGCCCAATTGTCTCTTCCAGCCGCAATGTCCGCACCCTCAGTCTTTGATAGGGGTCCCAATCGATCAAAAGACGAAGGTCTTCCTGTGCTTCCAGACTTTATGGTTTTGGAAGTCTTTTTTTCTTTAAATCGCATCATTTTCAGCTGCACAACTGTGCCCAACGTTAAAGGGGACCTATTATGCTACATTTCCAAATTTATATTTTGATCTTGGACTCCCCTAGAGTACTCCTGATCGTTCAAAGTCCAAAAAAGGGTCCTTATTTAGCTCATACTGCCATCCTCAAAACACCCCATTTGTAGTCCATTGTCGTCTCTGCCTGAAGCGCCTCGTTTGGGTGGCTTTTCCGCTATGGCCCCCCCCTCCCCGTGTACCCTTTTTCTTCTGATTGGTCAGCTCTGTGGAGGGCGGAGCTGGGCAGAACGCAGTTTTCCAGGTCCGCCTCCCTAGTGTGAAACGTGAGATGCGTCTGCCATCTGAGCTAAGCAATCGGCGGGGAAATTCCGCAGTCAAACACAGTACATGTGTATAGACCTAATGAAATGAACTTGTTCTAATAAACGCAGCGGCGAAAGTGGAGGATGCAGTGCGAAAGTCTGGCAGCTCAAGCTCGAATTTGCTATCTACCTACGGCTACTATGGTGAGTACACTGGTGTTTCTACTCTATAGCTAGGATTGAGGGAAAGGTAGAATCCACCCTATACAGACACATTTGTAGAACGGGTCGATATACCCAAGTGTAGACCGGAGACCCTAGAAATCTGGTGGGTCTGAGTTTAGAGGGAAACATGGACAGTGAGGAGCAGCAAAAAGTGGACCAACAACTTATGGACTGCTTAGGTGTGTATTATAAGGACCTGCTGGTTCGTGTGCATAACTGTGGTGTGTCATTAGCGTGGAGTAACGAACAGCTTCTGCGCTGGTGTATGAAGGAGGGGCGAAAGCTCCAGGCTAAACGACCTTTTCGGAAATTGCCCATGGTAATGGTTTACTTATTGCGTCGGAATGACCAGCGTTTGCTCGCGGAAAATGGGCGCGATAAGCCGCTTTCACGCCGGACGCGAAACGAATTACATTCAAACTCAATGCATTGTCTTTGCATTGACTTTGAATGTAATCTGTCGCGCGAAAAATTTGTTTCACATCTGGTGTGAAAGCGGCTGAATGCGCCCATAACGTGTGTATTCGCATCTTTGCATTGACTTTGAATGTAATCTGTCGCACAAAAAATTTGTTTCGCGTCCGGTGTGAAAGCGGCTTAACGCGCCCATAAAGCGTGTATTCGCATCTTCGCATTGACTTTGAATGTAATCTGTCGCGCGAAAAATTTGTTTCGCGTCCGAGGTGAAAGCAGCTTTATGGAGAGTAAGCGACAGCTAGAGACAGCTCTGGTTATGTTATGAACATAATACAGGTTTTACCGACCGTAAGTTCCGTTAGCGTGAACAGTTGCTTATGCGGAGCTTGCGAATCGATAACTTCTACAGGAAAGAATTTCCTTTTCAATCTCCGCCTTTTTCGGCTTTTTATTAGCCAGAACAATTTCTAAAGGGGGATGAAATTATGCCACGGCAATGTTCTTTTGTTATACCAGACACATTAGAGCTTGTGCGTTTCGCATTGCTCTCACCGCGGTAGCATCAGAGAGCAAGCCCAGATATTGGTGAAGTATCCAGTTGATCTCGGTCATGGATAAGTGAAGCGATCACAAGCAGCCATAAACAAACCCAAACACGTATCCCAAGCTCTGCAAAACCTACGTCTGGTCTAACTGCAGCCTTTTCAGTCCAACTTTGCAGACACATACAGCACCTCTCCGGTTAGCTTCAACTGTAGTGGCTACTATCGGGCAACGTTATGATGAAACTGCCACATTGATGCTTACCGAAGTAACACAAGCATACCGATCAGAATTACTGCATAAAAGTTAACCAGGAGCATTTTTTATTAGCACGGCAGCACGCAAACTAACATGTAGCTGGTAACCGAGCATTCATAACAACCACAGAGACAAACCCTTGCAATACAGGTTTTACAGACAGCAAGTTCCGTTACCGTGGACAGTTGTACCAAGCATCCAAATTACAAACAAGTAACCAGTGAAGTTGGCACGTTATGTAAATCGTAGATAAAAACAGAATACAATGATTTGCAAATCCTTTTCAACTTATATTCAATTGAATACACTGCAAAGACAAGATGTTTAATGTTCAAACTGAGAAACTTTTTTTTTTTTGCAAATAATCATTAACTTAGAATTTAAAGGCAGCAACACATTGCAAAAAAAAAGTTGGCACACAGGGGCCTTTTTACCACTGTGTTACATCACCTTTCCTTTTAACGACACTCAGTAAACGTTTGGGAACTGAGGAGACCAATTTTTGAAGCTTTTCAGGTGGAACTCTTTCCCATTCTTGCTTGATGTACAGCTTAAGTTGTTCAACAGTCCGGGGTCTCCGCTGTCGTATTTTTACGCTTCATAATGCGCCACACATTTTCAATGGGAGACAGGTCTGGACTACAGGCAGGCCAGTCTAGTACCCGCACTCTTTTTACTACGGAGCCATGCTGTTGTAACACGTGCAGAATGTGGCTTGGCATTGTCTTGCTGAAAAAGCAGGGGCGTCCATGAAAAAGACGTTGCTTGGATGGCAACATATGTTGCTCCAAAACCTGTATGTACCTTTCAGCATTAATGGTGCCTTCACATATGTGTAAGTTGCCCATGCCTTGGGCACTAATACACCCCATACCATCACAGATGCTGGCTTTTGAACTTTGCGCCTATAACAGTCCGGATGGTTCTTTTCCTCTTTGGTCCGGAGGACACGACGTCCACAGTTTCCAAAAACAATTTGAAATGTGGACTCGTCAGACCACAGAACACTTTTCCACTTTGCATCAGTCCATCTTAGATGCGCTTGGGCCCAGCGGCCGGGCGGTGTGTCTGGGTGCTGTTGATAAATGGCTTTCGCTTTGCATTGTAGAGTTTTAACTTGCGCTTGCAGATGTAGCGACGAACTGTAGTTACTGACAGTGGTTTTCTGAAGTGTTCCTGAGCCCATGTGGTGATGTCCTTTACACACTGATGTCGGTTTTTGATGCAGTACCGCCTGAGGGATCGAAGGTCACGGGCATTCAATGTTGGTTTTCGACCTTGTAAACTACGTGCAGTGATTTCTCCAGATTCTCTGAACCTTTTGACGATATTACGGACCGGTGATGATGAAATCCCTAAATTTCTTGCAATAGCTCGTTGAGGAATGTTGTTTTTAAACTGTTCGACAATCAGCTCACGCATTTGTTCACTAAGTGGTGACCCTAGCCCCATCCTTGTTTGTGAATGACTGAGCATTTCAGGGAAGCTGCTTTTATACCCAATCATGGCACCCACCTGTTCCCAATTAGCCCGTTCACCTGTGGGATGTTCCAAATAAGTGTTTGATGAGCATTCCTCAACTCTCTCAGTCTTTTTTGCCACTTGTGCCAGCTTTTTTGAAACATGTTGCAGGCATCAAATTCCAAATGAGCTAATATTTGCAAAAAATTACAAAGTTTACCTGTTCGAACATTAAGTAACTTGTCTTTGCAGTGTATTCAATTGAATATAGGTTGAAAAGGATTTGCAAATCATTGTATTCTGTTTTTATTTACGATTTACACAGCGTGCCAACTTCACTGGTTTTGGGTTTTGTATAAAAAGTTAGCTTCAAATGAGGTTTATGCTCACACTTCTGTTGAATTTCCCGATATTACTCTTGCATATTTAGGACACAAACATTAGCAACGGTAACTTAGCTATGTTAGCTGCAGTGCTACAGCCACATTCAACTGGCTATCACGTTAGGTAGGCTTATGCAGTAAAGCAACTTACTACTTCTGCGTCTGTGAGTCACGGACAGTTGTGACTGATCCAGGCTTTATCTTCAGATATTTTACAAAGCCTGCGTTTGAGGTCAGTTGTTAGTGCTAACTATCATTAGCGGTCCTGCTAGCCACCCGTAACACATTAGCTTCACTTACATTATTTGCTGTTATATTGTTACTTACAGCTTGTGGCTCCGAGCGCTTGATCGATCCAACTGCTTCAGGTTTGAGAAGCAGCTGAAACGTTTATCCTGTGTCGAATTATCCTTTATTGACAAAGCTGTTTTTGGTGAAATGCTTAGCACAAACAGATAACATTCCCTTTGGCCGTGGCTATTTGCTGCCAGCAAACAAAAAAAGCTACCCACTGATTTCTAGTGGCATCGTCTTTTGGAAGAGAAATAGGTGCTTTTCTTTGTGTCCAAAAGTAAACGGACAAGCAGCTTAGGGAGAGATACTGACAAAACTGCACCTCAAATGATCTGCAGTTCTTTTGTATTTTCAAAAGTGTAGACGCTACTAAGGCATAGTATGATACGCGGTTGTTTGTGCCTGCTAGAATAGTTTCCGGTGTGGGCAGGTCCAGCGCCGTTATTGTCTCTGGCTAGGTCTGTATTAATTGGACGGCACAACCTGACGTCAGGTTTTGCCCAGATCTCGGGACGAGCTGTTCAGAGAGGAAATCACGTTCACGAAATCACGTTCTTGGATTACGGCAAAACCCCTGTATCTTATGTTTAGAAACTTTTCAGAGGTTGAGTTTGGACATCCAACATTATAACATTACTTATATGTATGAAAAGAAGGATCACCATAATAGGTCCCCTTCAACAGAATACAACTTACCTTGCTCTTATGCAAAGGCTTATTTGCTCTTCTGATTTTCCAATCAGTGTTTTTCAGTTACTGTGGAAGTTTATACACTCTGGCATTGGATCAATGACATGACTCAATGAAGACATTACTGGGGAAGCTTCAAGTTGGTATGAACTATAAGTGTAGCTTTGCATATGAGCCTTAGTAAATAGAGTGATTGGCTATCAACATGAATACTTAGGAGGATATAAAGGAGCGCTGAATTTGTCAATGGAGGAATACGCATAAATATACGGAAGGGAACTACGCGTTTTTGATATATGATTACTATAATTGATAGTAGACTGACAGAGTATCAATATCATGTTGAATTTTTGCTTCAGAAAACTTACTTTTCTTAACTACTAATTCGGATACCATTGGCTCACTGTAGCTGAAGTGCTTGCTACAGAGGACAACGGTTTTTTTCTGTCGCAAGAGAGCATTTTTTGAACTTCTGGATAGATACTATGGGCAAGTATATTGAGCAGGCTTAACTAAGGAGTTTAATTCATGCCACTCCTGAAAAACAGGGATGGGAGTGAACTCATCCATATTCTAAACCGTGTTTGAGCATGGCTTGCTTGTGAATATTTAATAACTGATCTGGGTGTGCCATCTTGTGATAGAATATTGTAACTGCGTGCATAAATTTGCAGCTCCATGTCCGCTGGCGGACACATCTGCACAAAGGGGGTTAATATTATTGCGATCATGATGAAAAGTTCCGTTAGCGCCTTAATGGAAATTCCCATTATGTGCTAGCTTTGAGTAACTCAATCATTTTGCTACTCAATCATTTCGGCATGGCCGTTCTGTTTGTGAGAGCAAAGATTTCTTAATTCACAGTCAATCGAGTCGCTAGCTCACTAACAATACTCAGTTGCCGCTCTTTTTATAAAAATAGCAATCTGACTAGCTTAGCTTGCTAGCTAATAGCTGCAAATTGGTTATCGAGACACAGAAAGGAACATGAACCATTCTACAAACAAAATCTGAACACAAGCACAGAGTTGTTAAATTGGTTAACATTCATTCTATTTTTTGTCTACAGTATCCACAGTTGGGCACCATAAGATATGGGGGAAAAGAATAAATGAGACATTTTGCTCTGTCTCCTCAGTCTACCACTGACCTTAATACATTGAAACAGCTGCCTGTACTCCTAAGTGTTTTTTTGTCACCATTAGAGATTGTTCAGTCTCCGACTAGGAAGTAGGCCCTTTTGCTCCATCTCATTATAGCATACATGCCAACTCTACCGCTTTTGGCGGTAGACTACCGCTTTTAGGGCGTTTCATTCTGAAAAAAAATGGCCCAAAAGCGGTAGAGTTGGCATGTATGCTGTAGTCTCCAGTATCTTTGCGCTGGACACTTCTCACCCTCAATGGTTGCCAGTGATGTGCTGTCGGAGGTCAGTTAGGGTAGGCAGAATCCTCACCGTTAAACAAACGATAACTCTATTACTTTGCTTGATTAGCAATCTGAGGATTGATTAACTAATTTACAAGACTAAACGGCAGAATGGCGTGCCAGTTCCATCCACGACATTATTGCTCAGTTCATCGAACTTAAAATGCTCACGAGACAGCGAGTTTATTCATATTTGCTTAGAGGAAGCTAACGCAATGCCATTAACAAATATTAAAACCTTTCTTATGCGGCGTTCAATGTGTGGTCAATATGTTTACGATAATATTTGCCCCCTTAAACACGTACTTTTTAATGCCATTTTTAAAAAATAGGGAGTTTATTTTCAGTCTTCTTTCATTATGCGATAAACAAAAGATCAAAGCAATAAACGGAATTACCGAGAGAGTTGAGATTTTTTCCTAATTAATTATTAAGATTTACTTCCTTGCAGTCTCGAATCAAAGCATAAAGGTAAATTAATCTTTTTGTCACGATCACCTCTTAATCATTACAGGCTTAACTGACCAGAAAAAAAGGTGAAATTGATTGATTGACAATCAGGAATAGTACGTGGAAACAGGTTGACAAAATCTAGCAATAAAAAAGGAGAAGTCACCGCCTACCCTGACCACACGTCCCTGATGGTTGCCACCTTGCCTACGTTGTGGAAGAATAGGACTCTCAACATTTGTGATAATGGTGGGCGAGGAAGATACTGAGGGTGTTTTCACTCATCGTCTCTTTTAAAAGAACCAAACTCAGTCCTCTAAAAGTGGACCAAAAAGAGGACCGCCGCAGTAGCGTGCGGAGCGGGAGACATAGTATTCAGCTCCGTCCGTCCGTCACGTCCTGTTTGTTCTGAACGTGATATCTCAAGAACGTTTGACCGTTTCCATTCATCTTTGGTGTCAAGGTGTATTGGTGTGATACGCCGACCCCAGTCGATTTCTGTAACCTTGGCATTATTCTCAAGGTCATTACGACCATTTGACCACTTACAAATACCTTGTCAACATGATATCTCAAGAACGGTTCGACCGATTCCATTCATCTTTGGTGTTAAGGTGTATTAGGGGGGTGCTCACAGCCCACTTGATTTACGTGACCTTGGCATTATTCTCAAGGTCATTACGACCGTTTGACCACTTACAAATACCTTGTCAACATGATATCTCAAGAACGGTTCGACCGATTCCATTCACCTTTGGTGTCAAGGTGTACTAGGGGCGGGGGACATCGTATTCAGCTCCGTCCGTCCGTCCGTCCGTCCGTCACGTCCCGTTTGTTGTGAACGCGATATCTCAAGAACGGTTTGACCGATTCCATTCACCTTTGGTGTCAAGGTGTATTGGTGTGATACGCCGACCCCAGTCGCTTTCCGTGACCTTGGCATTATTCTCAAGGTCATTACGACTATTTGACCACTTTCAAATACCTTGTCAACATGATATCTCAAGAACGGTTTGACCGATTCCATTCATCTTTAGTGTCAAGGTGTATTGGGGGGTGCTCACAGCCCACTCGATTTACGTGACCTTGGCATTATTCTCAAGGTCATTACAACCATTTTACCACGTACAAATACCTTGTCAACATGATATCTCAAGAACCGTTTGACTGATTCCATTCATCTTTGGTGTCAAGGTGTACTAAGGCCGGGGGACATCGTATGCAGCTCCATCAGTCCATCCATCTGGCCGTTCGTCTGTCATGTCCCGTTTGTTATGAACGTGATATCTCAAGAAGGCTTTGACCGATTTTATTCATCTTTGGCTTCAATGTGTATTTGTACGATACGCCGACCCCAGTCGATTTCCGTTACCTGGCGGGGGACATGGCCACGTTTAGTGGCAACACTTGTTTTTACTTGGAACAAAATGTCTGCGGCCATGCTTTTTGTCAGGGCCCTACCCGTACCTCCTGCCCGATCGGTTCTGCGCATGCACAAACTTTCTGCGCATATGCATTGTTTAACTCATATTCGTGACACTGCCCGATATGTTCCACGCATGCATAAAACCCTTTACCGGTTGGATTGGTGATTCAAGTGCTGGATAAGCCATAGAGACAGACGCTGCGTCTCAAGTCTTTTAAATTGCATCCTAGTTCCCCTCACTTGCATCCTATCCTTGCGTCTTAGTCCCTCCCACCAAGGATGCATGGAGGAAACAGGAGAGAGGACCGATGAAACGAGGACATGTTTTAAGCGACATGAGATGTCCTTTCCTCAGTTGCGTTATATGAAGCGATGCTAGTTTCTGATGACGGCCTTGGCTGAATCTGTTGGAATATAATCCGTGGGAATTGGCACACATGTAAACCGTGAATTAATCGCAAAATTTAATAATCAAAGTAGGAAATACAGTTCAACTGCCGCATGCAATATATCACTAAAAACGGCACAGGGTAGCCTAAATTTTAACTGTGGTATAGATTTGTGATTAAAATGTTTTCATAAAATATTTATGTTCTCTAGTTATTGACTCCCCCTAAATTTTTTTGCGTTGTGCGCGACCTTATAGATAATATAGACATAAATAAATTAAGCCTATTTTAAACTCAGGCATTCAGGATATCTGTACTCTCATCAGAAAAAAAAAAAAAAAAAACCGACCTCCCCCTGTATAAAAACCATTTATTTTCGTAGCATCCACGAATCTCCGTTTCTTGTCCATTGTAAGCTGTTAGGGATTTTTCAGATCACAGTGGGGAAAAAAAATAAAACCTCCGCCGGGTGCCTAAAGAGCAAGAGACCAGTTTGTGGAAAATGCACCGTCAATGTGCTGAATGTCTGTTGAGGGACACGTATTATCACATATTCATATTGTCAAAGGAGGGGTTTCGTTAATATGCGATATTGGGGGATATTTACATTAGGGATCGGAAAACTGAATTATGTATTAATACACAAATTCCTGTCAAGGTACCCATATTGTCAAACACTGCAATAAGATTTCACGCGATAGTTTCCATATTTTGCCATGACTTGTGCTGGAAGTGATGAACATAGACGATTTTGTGCAAAATGTGGCAATAAGCCTATTCAAATAAAAAAATGTATACATGAAGACCATGAAATAAAGTATAACCTTCTAAAATATCGTGGTGTTGTAGTGAATTTGTATACTTTTGTTAAGGTAAAAAAAAAAAAAAAAAAAGGTTGCTGGCTGCCGTCAAGTAAAATGTTTACGCAGCTGTGGAACAAATCGAGCAGGAATTCCATGCACTTGCGCAGTACTAGTATTGCGCAAATAGACAACCGATCGGGCAGGAGGTATGGGTAGGGCACCGACACTGAAGGTAACAATACACTGCAGAAAGACGGAGTGAACCCAGCGCGCTTTGTGTTCACAATACATAGCTTAAGCGAACTGTACTGTGGCTTTTTAGCGAACCGTACTGAGACCACCTCCCGTGGTGGTCTCAGTACGGTTCATTTTAAAGGGGTCTGAGTGCAGTTGTTGTGTTCACATATGCACAGAAAATGCTGAGTCATCGATCTGAGTGCATTTTGAGGGCTGAAAAGGACCAAGTGTGAAAACACCCTGAGATACTGAAGTTAAAGGTGCGCCACATTATCAAACATGATACAAAATAGTTTTCCGAGCAGGAATTTTGGCAAGACATGTACTTAAAGAGCAACTTGCAGGTTAGGCACCCCTATAAACCATAATGTTGATACATGATAGAATGACAATGTTCTGAGAAAGAATCAGACATTTAACGACACCATAAGCATTTTTTTACATTAAATTTTAAGAAAATAACGTTAACATCAAAAACGGGGCGTAACCAGGAAGTGACGTAGCATAAGACAGTCTGAGCAAGTTCCAGACAATGTCAGTAATGGATTCTGAAAATTATTTCAAAAACAGGACATATGAAGAGAGCCTCTACCAGCCAAAATAATGAACATGAGAACAAAATAATGAACAGTAGCAAAGTGTGGGAGATTTATCAATAGCAATTAATGAATACATTATGACTGGAAAATAGCTATTGCCGTGAGGTGGGAGATGGCGGCGGGAGATGAGAAACAGTTAGCGATGGGCTAACTGTCAAGTGATGGGCTATCAACATTGTAGCTGGCTAGCCATGAAGAAATCACTGTCAGGGTAAAAAATTATGGAAAACCTGCTCTAGAGTCCAGTCTCCCTCTCTCTGTGTAGTCTTGTACTGAAACCCCGATGCACGGAAACTTCACAGTCTGACCAGAGTCGTCCCACTTTGAAGAGGGACGGAATGAGTTCAGAAATCATTTTACCCCTGAGCCAATCTCTCGCAACTGCTGTAACTACGGATCTACAGGGCTCTCAAGTTTTGAACGCAGGCTAGAGTGAGATTTTCTCTGAGGGGAGTGCACGATACTCCCGTTTTCCACCGTGGGTGAATGAATAATGCAGCTTTCAGAACGTTGTTGTAGCAGGATCATGTAAATAATTTCAGGATAAAGCCACTTTTACACCGGACGCGAAATGAATTTTTCGCACGACAGATTACATTCAAAGTCAATGCAAAGACGTGTGTAACAGATTACATTCAAAGTCAATGAAAACGCGTGTATTCGCGTCTTTGCATTGACTTTGAATGTAATCTATCGTGTGAATTATTCGTTTCGCTTTCGGTGTATAAGCAGCCTAACTGTGTTTTTTTTCTTTGGTTGTTGCCCTAAATCTTACCCAGATACGACAGTGCTATTATCTGATTGGCTATTGTGTAGCCCCTTTCCATTCTCAAGCTGCCACCGAGAACTCCAGGGGAGACGTGTTGGATTCCACAGTTATAGCGGTGCTGCAGCGCATAGGCCTACTTTTGGAAATTGTTGTCGTTTTAATCTTTTTTTTTTGCGTGAGAAATACTATGTGTGGCATAAGGGCGTGACATCCGACTGAAATGAGTGACAATCACGCTCATTGCGTGAGACTTGAGAGCCCTGCATCTACACCCACCACAGGGAAAATGGTGCGCGAGCAGGCTTATTATGCCTTTTCTTACGTCACTCATCAAGGAAGGCGTGGCTCAGAACTAACTGAAAATGGGCGCATTTTATGTAAATTTCTACTAGTGGGTTTTGCAAAACATGGTAATTTATACATAGGTGTTTTTACAAGACATTTTCAAACCAGATCAAGTATAAATATAGTTTTCAATTCAACCTGCAAGTTGCTTTTTAAGTGATTGGAGTAGGGTCTCCTTCATACCTGACAAGGACATGGGGAGTGGCAGGACCCAAAAGCAACACAATCAGGAACAATGAAGTTTTACTGGTTTTTAATGGTCTTGAGGCAGTGGCAAACAGAATACAGTGCAGAATAGTTGGGTACAGAACAGGATCTGGAGCTTGTGGATCTTGAGTGGAGCTCTTTGGGTACCTTGCTGGAGTAGGCGCCGATGACGGGAACTGAATCCGGGCCGCCCACACCGCAGGCGGCAGAGTTAACACTAGGCCACCAGAGCAGGCTGGCTTGAGGCTCGGCAGGCGAGGTCGTATCCACACAGGCAGGCAGTGGAGTGGCAAGACGAGTGGCTTGGACGACGGCAGACAGGAACCAGGAAGCACACAGGCAGAACTCAGTCAGCGGCAGAAGACAATCAGGTTTTCCAGGGCAGGAACAAGAGGACGTAGTCAGGGGCAGGCAGAGTCGACTGCAGGAAGACAGACTGAAGGTTAACGCTAGAGAGCAGTGCATGCTGCAACGACAGTCTGGCAGTGATACTGGCTGGTTAACGAGACTCAGCTGAGAGCAGTTGCAGTGGAAGAGGTGCGGCCCGGCTGAGGGAGAGGCAGCAGCAGCAAACTGTGACAGACAATGAATTTGTGTGGAATTTCTTTTAGGGCATGTTTTTGCCAATTGTGGACACACACACCCCTGCTAGCAAATATAAAGTTAGGGATAGGTATAATCTGTGTTTTTCTAAAGATATATCCAATCTTATACGTGAAAGGAATTACTTCTGGGCCACGGCAAGGAAGCCAAACTCAGAAGTCCTATGATCCACTTTTAGATACCTGAGGAATAAATGTAATTCTTTTGTAAGGAAAGCCAAATCAAATTGTATCTCACTCTCGGAACAGATAATCTATATAACCCGCAGAAATTTTGGCAGACAATAAAATCCTCATCCCCAAATAGCACATCTAATCTTCCCCTTTTGTATTGTATCTGGTTTACAGTATGTATTGTGTATGAGAAAGTTGAGATGCTCGATTGTTTTAACAAACACTTTGTCATTCTGGTTTTCTTGATGATCAAGTTAGAAACCCTACTGCTACATGAGGCATCCATTACAAAATGAATTTTAAACCCTTTTCATTCAGTAAAGTGTATAAAGCCCTGAGGAAACTGAATCCCTAAAAAACTGGCAGGGCCCGTTAAACTGGATCCTTATTATTTTAAACTCTCTGCTGGTTTTATTGCAGAACCTTTGACACATATTTCCAATTTGACCTGTAACAAAATCCCCAACATTCAGAAGAGGCATCGCGTTCTTCAACTACTAAAATGTGGTGAACCTTCAAACCTAAATAACTATAGGCCAATTTCTAACTTGTCAGCTCCAGCCAAGATACTGGAAGCTCTGGCAAGTAACCAGCTGAAATAGTTTTTGTACTTTGTATTTGTAGAATATTTTATCTTGCAGTCAGTCTTAGAAAAGTTTTAGAAAATGTCACAGTACAGTTACAGCAGCTACAAAAGTGGTAAATGACCTAACTGGGGCTGCTAGATAGGAAACAACATTGTGCTCATTTTTATTGATTTCTCAGAGGCATTTGATACTGTGGACCATATTTTAATGAAGCATAGGCAATTTGATTTAGGACTCTCTGTCTCTACTGTTGGCTGGCTCTGTTATTATCTCACTGATAGGACTCAAAGGCCCAATCCCAATGTCCACCTTCACGGAATTACAGACCTTGAGGCGCGCTCCCGTCAAGTTAAGGGCTGTCCCATTGTCAAGTCATTAAGTGCGTGAGGGCACGCTCACAGACTTTTCGAGCCTTTAATGTTCCCTTTCCGTAAGTGGGCATCCTTGCAGACTTTTCCAAAGAGAATTACCCACAATCCCAAGCATTGTGACGTGAAAACTGCGGAAGAGTCTGAAAACAAACAAGATGAGAACAGAGGATAAGGACAGAGGACTGATAAACAGCCGAAGATGGAAGAAGAAAGTGGCGGTAACCTTGAATCGTCAAGGAAGAAGTAGTTGACATGTAAATACAACTAATTGCATGATTTTAACATTATTTGCTTTAACAGGGAGTGAACAGCAAACTCTGCAGTTCATTCAACTTCGGACCGAACATGAAGCACTTTTTACTGGCCACAGGAATGCATCTGTTCAAGGTTTCGAGTAAGTATAGCTGTGGTGTATTATAAATTTGATTACAGAAATCCCAGACAACTGAAAACCCTTCAGTTAGAGAATGTCTCTCTCTCTCTCTCTCTGTATAGCTATCTCGCTCTCCCCCTCTCTCTCTCTGTGATAAGTAGTACTGTTGTTTGGATTGGTAAGTGTCCTGCTTTGTCATTACTTTGTTTTTTATTCCACACAAAGAGACCCCCAAATTTACATTTCTCAACGGTGTTGTCATTAAAGAGATGGGCTTGGAGAACAACATTACAACACTGCAAGCTTCAAGGAAATGGGAGAACTTAAAGAAAAAGTATAGGGTGAACCAATGTTGATCTGCTATTATGTGGTGATTGATGTAGTGGATCAAAAATGGGTTATTTTGCAGCGTGGGTTTAACACTGAGGGTGACTATGTATTGTCTATCATTGATAATCAGTTAACTTTTTTCCCAGAAGATGTAATATTTTAATTAAAACCTGTAGCTTTTCTCTTTTACACAGGATCTCATGTTACCAAGTACCGGACAGGGGACAGAAGACGGGAGCATGACTGCTGCAAATTGGCATTTCTTTGAGGCCATGCATAAGGCTCTGAGGCAGAGGGATTCCATTAGGCCTCTAAACATCATAGCCACAGCTGTCGACTCCTCTTCTGATGTCCCAGAGGAGTCTGAGGAGGTGACCAGTACCTCTGCTACAGCATGTTCTCCAGGGCTATCTGCTCCTCTAAATGCTACAAAATGTTTCAAAGGGCCCAAACCCAAAAAAAGGAAAAATGAAGTGCTGGAGTACCTCAAGTAGTACACTGAAAGGCAGGAGAAGAGGCAGCGAGAGCTTGATGAGAGGGAGGCAGTGAGAGAGAAAACAGGAGGAGCAACTTGACAAGCATATTAACATTTTTGGAGAATTAGTGCAGAAGCACAAGTAGGTTTTTGGTTATTTATTATTTTGATGCTTCTTTAACCCTTAAATGCCCCCTGTGACAAATTTGTCACACGATTTTGGGGGTTGTCAAAACCACTGACCCCACATAAGAGAGAAGAGGCTGAAGATCCTTTATCTCTTTAGTCTTAGGAAAAGGAGACTAAGGGGTGATCTGATTGAGGTCTTTAAATATGTTAAAGGGATTAACAAAGTGAATTATGTAGGATTCCTTCAACCAAGTGTTGTTAGTAGAACTCGGGGTCACAAATGGAAGCTGACCAAAGGTAAATTTAGCACTGATATTCGGAAATATTTCTTCACCCAAAGAGTAATTTCGGTGTGGAACAGCTTGCCTGACCATATTGTTGAGGCAGAGACCTTGGGAGTTTTCAAGAGCAGGCTTGACTTAAAGTTAGATACCATTGAGTCATTGAGTATCTGAAGTGATATATTCACGATAGTACAAAGAAACTGGCGAGCCTAGTTGGGCTGAACGGCCTGTTCTCGCCATTCATGTCATGTTATGTTATGTTATGTTATAAATTATGCAACCTAATGCCCATAGTGACATATTTAGACCACCATTGCTGCCATCTGATGCATAAAAGTGGAACTGACACTACACTGGCTGCACCAACTAACCTTTCCAATATGGCCACCCCCATGGTGGAATCCACATGATAGATCAGCACCCATTCATCACTGGATAAAGTAGACAAACAGGTATGCTAATGAAAAATAAGCTATGCCTAATACTTAAGCTATATGTCAACTATCAAAACAATGATGGGCAAAAGTTCTCTTTACATCCTAGAAACTTAGAGTGACATATATGTCACAAAACTAAAATGAGGTCAAAGGTCACCAAAACTTAAAAATTGCTATTGGGTTGTTATTAGCCCCTCCCCAGGACATTTTAACAGAATACATAGATTTTACTTTCAACTTTTACTATAGTTGGGCATTTAAGGGTTAAAAGTGCCCTGTGTAATGGCAGCCAAAAATTAAATTCATACTCTGTACACTCCAAAGAAAATGGGGGCAGTATACCTGCAGAAAGTTACCCTAGCGTAACAATCGAGAAAAGGCACATCCCTCCTCCCATCAAGCCTACTGTCCATGCTCCGCCCCCACCTTCTCAACGAGCCCCGAGCCATAGCCGACTATCTACAATCCAAACAGCGCCGCTCTGACTCCAAAACTCTGAGAAATAAACACATGAACGAATTTCAGTTGATGTCAGTTGATTCTCTACTATGACATCTTCAAGCTACTCCCCTTCACCTGATCCAGAAAATATGTCCAAATTACGCGTCATTCATTGTTCATTCGAAGTAAATTCATTTGCTAGATAACATTCGCTGCTGTTGAGCACGCTAGCGTCAACGTAACGTTAGCTAATGTTAAGCGCTAATGCTGAACCAACATTTGCGTGAATAAATCTAATGCCGGACTTTACCATAACCAGTCTCTGATCCCAAAATCAGCTGGCCAGTCGATCGCCACTGTTAGTTGACCATCACTTTACCGTACGCCATCAAAACAGTTATAGCGGAGTTCAAAATTATTAAGTAATCTTAGCTGCACATGTACAAGTAAAACTAGGGACAAGATCATTTTATAACGTTTCGTATGCCGCCTGCCTGATGCTAATTTCACAGTATGCAACCAGTTTGTCTGATATGCAGTCTTCATTAGCAAGACCTCTTCTTGCAGTCAAATATCATTAGTCACAACTAAACATTCTGTCATGTTTCATTACATTATGCAGTGTTTTCCGTTATGTTTCGTGCGTTCATTTAGGGTTCATTATCATCGAAGCTATTTCAAGCTTCTTAGCTAATGTACCTTCCACGCGATTGACATCAGGTTCAAGTACGCTCTCAAGCCGTGCGATTTATTCATGCACTGCAGTTTGGCTGGCTGTTATGTTGCCCGCATACCGCCACCCATGGCAGAAACTGGTATTGTGACACAGGATGGTGTGCAGGTAGTGATTTACTGTGCTAATTCACGTTGATATCTCTGCAGCACTATACCTTGTCATCTTTTTTATGACATCATTGCCCTTATTTCGTCTCGTTCTTTTGCTGTGTCTGCTGTGCTCATTTTTTGGATATTTTGACCTGAATTCTTACGCACGGCACCTTTAATGTAAACACCAGGGGTTGTTTCTTTTAATCTTTGAAGGGTATTGAATATCATTTTGTTTTTTCCTTTCATGAAATCATTCTTGTTAAAAGACATATTAAACAAGTGTTACCCCTCATCCTTCTCCGTGCAGTGTTTCTCTTATTGACATGCACAGCATAAACACTTAATGAATTGACAGAAAGGGGGAGTACAGATGTACAACAGAAATGTGCGGTAATATGTAATTTATTGAATTCCAAAATATTAAAAAAAAAAAAAACTTTTGGCTCCATAAATAATCACACAAAACCGTTCTTAATAGTTTTACTACTGCAAAATGAAAACATTTCAACAATATGAATCAAAACTGTTGAAAGGTAAAATAGGATTGTGGTAGCTCTTATGAACAAAGGATTTCTAACATTTCTATCGTTAAGCTGTATAACCAACAAAAATCATCTTCTAGCATAGTCATGATGCACAAGTGGGGCCAGAAGGTCCTGGGGTGCTGACACATGGGCACACAGCCTGTCCCTGATGTGAGCTCCACTCCTCTCCTGGTCTTGATGGTCAAGTGGAGCAGGGGGACCAGGTTCTTCTGGCTGGAGTTCTGGCTCTTCCAGGATATCTCCATACATCAGGCACACATTGTGCAGGAATGCGCAGGACAGGGCGACCTCAGAGCAAAATTTTGGACGTACCTCCAGTGCCTTGAACAGTGTAGCCCTCCATCGCGACTTCGTGAGACCAAATGCCCTCTCAATAATAGACCGGGCCTTGCAGTGCTTCTTGTTGAAGCGCTCCTGAACTCGCCCTTGCCATGGGTGCCTGAACGGAGTGACGATGGTGATTGGATGCTCTAAACAGGGGTAGCCTCCGTCTCCCAAAAGAATAACACCAGGTGGGGGAAAGAGGGAATTAACATAAACAGGACTGTTACGCAAAATTCGAGTGTCATGCACTGAACCGCCATAACCTACAAAAATGTCCAAAAATCTGCCAGAGGAGTCATCGATGGCTTGTAGTTGGATGGAATAGAACTGTTTGTAGTTGAGGTAATCTAACTGATTGTGTTTTGGTGGTTTAATGTGTATACGAATGTTGAGCATGGCATATGGTGTGCACTGGTATGCCGATATTAAAAACATGAAAGCAGAACAATTAGCATGATATACTGTTATATTTATGCACCACTGACTGACAATGGCTGGAATTGAATCCAATTACAGGTCAAACGACAAACCACCACACCACAACAAGTGTATCAAATACGGAAAATGTAAAATCACCTGAATTCAAGCATATCAAATTACATTAACATTCATTCCTTGATTGATTATTTTACGCAAATTAATATCAGTGACATATAGCATTTTAAGTAAAGAGTACATTAAGTATATTAAGTAAATGAAAATTACCTCTCGTCCACTCTGCAATGCAAGCGCCTGTAGGATATTTAAATCAGGAAGCCTTTCTCTCGGGCACCTCCGTTTTTTGGGAAAAAAAAAAAAATTACGCAAAACATAAATGCCTAGAGTCGCCAGTGTCAGCAACATGGTGACGTCAAGGTAGCGCGATATGTTGCAAGGTGCTGTCCCATATTTATACATTTTCCAGCCCCTGAACCCTCGGACACTCAATCACTTACAGATGACGTCACTTAAGTCTTTAAGGGTTCAGGGCTTGAGTCATGAGGGGTGAGAATGAGACTGGGCGAAAGTGTTCATTCTGATGGTTGTTGTGATGTTTTATCTGTCCACAAGAGGGTGCCACAAGCCTGTGTTTAAGGACCATTGTTACGTACAATCTATATTGATACTCTAAGTCAGTGGTTTCTAAATGTAGTCCTGGGCCCCCCATGTATGTTGGAGTTTGTTCCAATTATAATTCTGATCAAAGGATTTTAACAAGCCGTAATTTATCTTAATTGGGTGCATTTATGTTTAGTGCAGTAATTTATCCCCTTGAAACATACTCTGACAGATATACAGACATGCAGTGAAGAATAAATTCCACATCCATATTGTGATATATTAGTAAAGTCTGTATAAAAAGAGGTAAAAATGTATCAAATCAAAGTAAACAACCAATGGGTTCCTAATTGGAGAAACTAATGACACATGGTTGCAAAAATTAACATTTTACTAGACAGGCAAATAAGTCAAAACTGTTTTGTGTCGTTTTTATAATTAAGTGCAAGCAAATTATTTTGAAAGAAATCTAACCACCAGTTTTCAGCAACCTAATTTGGGGCTTTCTCAGTGTTTAATTTGATTAGTTTGAAAATGCTGTTGTCTGAAATTGCTTGCTGCATAGACAAAATATTTTAATTTAATTTATTGATTTAATTTAATTTATTGACTTAATATAGCGCCTTTTAACATTAAAATGATCAAAAGCGCTTTACAGTCAAGCTAAAATATCAAAAAAGAATCTACTATTGATAAAAACACTACATAAAATTCCTAGACTTTCAAGGATCTTCATGTAACATGTGGATATTTCTATTAAAATTTGGCTTCAGATAGCAAATAACTGCTTTAAACACAAAATGCACCCGCTTCGGGCAAATTAACAGCTTAGTGAAATCCTCCGATGGCAATAATGGTTGGAGCCAAAACTAGCATAGACAGGGAGGCCACAGGACCGAGTTTGGTAACCACTGATCGAGGCAAAAGTGTTCCAAATGCAAACTATCATTATGCTGATGACACTGTCATTTACTGTTTTGCTGTTGCTTTGGCAAAGGCAGTGGAAAATTAGCAAAATGCTTTCAATGAAATAGAATCCAAACTTCATTACCTAAAGCTTGCTTTAAATCCGGAAAAAATGAAAGTGATGATTTTTACCAAGTCCAAAACAAAAACGCGCAGTATTGCCTTTATACGTACATTGCAGGATATTCCAATTCAGATTTTATAGACTTTAAAATACCTTGGTTTTTTACTTGATGACAACTTGATGTTTAAACCACATGTTGAAATTCTGATTAAGAAGCTGAAAGTTAGATTGGGACTCTATTTCAGAAACAAGCCATGCTTTTCTTTTAATGTAAGAAAAAAATGGGTGCTGCCACTTTTTTGCCAACAAAAAATTATGCTAATGTTTCTTATATAAATGCTTGTTCCTTTTCACTTCACATTTCGGATGCTGTTTACCATGGTGCATTAAGATTCATTACTGGCTATAGATCACTTACCTTCCATTGCACTCAGTATGCTACAGTAAACTGGCCGTCGTTGGCTGTTTGTCTCTTGCTCCATTGGTACTGCCTCACTTATAAAGCTATCACTGGTCGGCTCCCTTTTTACCTTGGTTCACACTTCACCATTGCATCAAACCCATCATACAGCTTACAATCACAGGACTATATATAAATATGCTGCAGTACCAAGAGCTTGTACAGAGTTTGGGAAAAGGTCCATGTACTCTGCTCTCTCTGCCTGGAATGGAATTCAACAAACCTGAAACAACAGACTCTCATCACCATATCTGATTTTAAATCTCAAACTTTGGACATTTTAAAGAATGGGATGGCAGAATTTCGATGCTTTATTGTATGACATGGTGCTGTATTACTTCATCTTTTGTCCCCAGCAACCCCCTGAAGAGCCCTTCCTTCCCTCCCCTGACTTACCCTATCTTTTAACCTACCCTCCACATGTTGTATTAAATCACTGTAGCTAATTACATGCTTGGTATGTAAGCTGAAGACATGTTTCAAATTGAAGAGAACCTTGTTTTCCTCAAGGCACAATTTGAATGGTGTTGATACATCAAACAGTGTGGTTGCTACAAGAGAATAAATATTCATCCTTTGTGGCCTTTGGCCCCTATAAATCGACAGTACTTCAACATGTTCAAGGTGTGATATGCAACTTTCAGAAATTCCTTGTCATTACTGACACCTGTGGATGTTAAGTAAAGAGTAGCCAGCATTGTCGCATTTGTACCCATACTCTGCAGCGAGAACAAGTTTTTCTTTTTTTGTGATTGGCAAAGAATTGAAGGGGACATGTGAAAAATTAACTTCTTGTGTGCACATTTTTCGTTATGAGGAGTGCTTACAAATTCATAGACTGTGAAGTAAGAAAACCCAGTGAGTTTTTTGTGAGTTGCCTCTTTCAGAACACTTATCATTCACAATGTTGTTTGGATTTTGCTCCCCTTCCCAGGTCACATGCAGGGCGGTAGAATTATTCTGCCCTCCTCATTGTAATATCTCCACCCACGGCTTGAGAGCTAACTTACTTTTGCGAAGATGCACCATTTTTATTTTGCAAGCACCAGACCCAGAAGCATCATGTCCCAGCTGAGAGCAAAGTATGAGAACTGCTCTGTCATTACAGGGCTGCACAGCAGAGCCAGGTGGATCATTATAATGCTGGACTGGCATCAAAACTAATACTAAAGGAGGGATCATTACCAGCCACCCATGCCAAAACTGCATATGACTCCCTACAGAAATAGACGACAACGCGATTCTTCAGTTACTGATGGATTTATTTATCTTCACTGCTTTTTAGTAAACATCATCATCATATCCACTGTCAAAATGTTTGGATACATGTGTCCGGCAACTAGTGCTTACTTTTGGAGGTTTTGACTAAACTTCAGAGTTGGACTGCATAATTGATTGGTAATGACTTGCGCATTCCCAAAAACCTCTGCGCCTCAGGTGGCAGAGTCCATCCCTGCAACCCACTATCTCAACCACTCAGAGCCTGGTGGATCACTCTTCTCCCCTTATTCAACTTGGGGAACTTCTGTTGACTGCAGGAAGAAGGTGTAGACCAACTGGATTTTCTTTTAATGTCCCCCGAGAAGGATGCACTACTGTGTCCATCAGCCTGCCTTTTGTTTTTTTTTTTAAATCTCAGAAGAAATGCAGGCAGCTGCTCTGCAGGAAGAGGAGAGATCTGTGGGACTGACTGTGAAGTCCCACCCTGAGAACATGGCATACGCCCCTCCCATAACTCCCAGGATGCAGGAGGAAGAGGATTTATTGCTGCCCTTGCCCCCCAGGGCAGGAACTTTTGGTCTGGAGAGTTGGAGTGTAGAGGACTTTGTAAGCTGGAACACTGTTCAGGACAGTTCCCCCAACAACACAAATTTCTTTATGGCAGCTGGGAAGCCACCCAAGAGGGATCAACCTGAGAGAGGGCATCAAGAAAGCCCTCCCCCCCCGTTAGGACATCAGAGGGGTCCTACGCGAGATGAACCAAGAGACCCACCCCTGACTGTTTTATAACCCTTCAGGCTCCCAGCCCACAGTTTGCCTTGCCCATCAAAGCAAGGTAAACTGAGCAAAACTGGAACCTTGACCTTCTGCACTCTGGCCTCTTCACTCTCCAGTCCTCTTGCCCCAAAACTGCAACCGCGGACGTCGTTCAGGGGTTGCGTGAGAGCTACTTCCTTGAAATGGTGGGACAGTGACGCACTAGGTGCTTTCCAAGGAGCGTCTGCTCCTCCGCCAAGAGAGGGATCCTCTCTGACTGATAGTTTTGACCTGGGGCCTCATTTATCAACCGTGCGTACGCACAGATGTGTGCGTAATGAGTGCGTAAGAACCTTCCTACGCAAAGTATGAGATTTATCAACTTGTACTTGTGCGTAGGAACGTGTAAATTTAAGCACAACTCTTACCATGCGTACACACAAAACCTAGTGGTAGAACAATGAAACCACAAATAGAACGCACTAAGAGAGTCAGAGTGTTCAGCAATCTCAAACTTCACACGTTTCCCGTTTCCTCTTATTAATAAAAATTCTCAATTAGTAATTTAGCAGACAATTTGAGTAATTTGTGTAACAAGTTATAAAAGACAGCTGTGACAGGACAACCTGAAAAGAAAACTTGAAATGCAAGTGCCATGGCTTATCTTGCACTATTGGAGGATTTGGAGAACCGTGCGCTCCGACGGGAGCGCGTTTTCAAAGAGCGTGCGGATCTGTTCAGTGAGAGCACAGAGTGGCTTCTCAGCAGATACCACTTCCCCAAAAACATACTGATGGATTTATTCCGTGATTTACAACCCATGTTGTAGCGAGAGACAAAACGCACCAAAACCATCCCAGTGCACACCCAGCTCCTGTCCACCCTGGGGTTTTTGGCCGCCGGAACATTTCAGGGAGAGATTGGAGACATATTCGGCATTTCGCAGCCGACACTAAGCAGAATCATGCCGGCAGCGTTGGAGGCAATAATTTCTCTGGCCCTAACTTACATCCAGTTCCCATACAGACATCACCAATAAGCCAAAATTAAACGAGGATTTCACGCCATCGCCGGATTCCCAAACATAATTGGAGCCAAAGATTTTTCCCACATCGCAATAAAAGCACCATCACACAAGGAATTCAGTTACGTGAACAGGAAAGGATTTCATTCAATCAATGCACCAATAATCTGCGAGACAAATATATCTCTGTTAAACTTTGTTGCCCGGTAGCCTGGAGGAACGCACGACTCATTCATTCTGCAGAACAGCTCAGTGGGTGTGCGCCTCCAAGCAGGAGCTGTTGAGGATAGCTGGCTTATTGGTGAGTGTTACAACATTTCGAAATTATTTTCTGGGTTTCGTATGGTTTATTATAACATCTCTATAGGTGATCGGGGATATTCACTGAAGCCTTGGCTAATGACTGAGACTGCTCTTTCTGCTGACCCAACAGAATTAACAGCAGTCGTTACCTTCTCCCACGCAGCATTTTTTCTTTTGTTGGTCACACCTGCATCGAGTTTTCCAAACAGTATTTTTGGTTTGTTTCAACTTCTCCTACAAGCACCTCAATCTATGTCGGAGAAATTCCTCTTCTTCGCCCTCTTTGCCATGATTTCGGTGAGAGAAAAAATCCATTCACGCATTCTGAAAGGGATTGCTGCTACCATATATGGTCAATTGGAGGCGTTTCTGAATGCAAATAAGCCGAACCATGCACGAGCATGGTAGTTTAGAACAGGTGGGATTTATCATCACATATTACTCACTGGAGTGCGTAAGACCGGTGTCCGCACGTTTGATAAATACGGATTTTTTTGTACTTACACACATTCTAAGTTTCATTCCTACGAAAGAATTTAGAACATTTTCTACGCACAGGTTGATAAATGAGGCCCCTTGGAGATAGAGAAAAAGAACATTTTGTTAATAGGAGTCCAGATGTGAAAAAAGCAAGATGACAGACTCCCTTCTGTCATCTTTCAGGTCTGTTAATCCATGTTCTGCCTCCGCTGCCAATGGACAGCCAGTTACAAAATAAGTGCATGTAATAAATGTACCTCGCTGGCTGCACATAACCAAGAGGGAATGTGTCCACTTGAATAAAAAATTAATAAAGAGCAATGTATTATTCTTCAAAAATGTTAGCTAAGCCGACTAACTCTTCTCTGCAGTGCATATCTTCTTGGAGGGTGGAAACAATTTAAACAAGTGGTGCCAGGCACAACAAACCCCGCCCCTTGCACATACTTTGACCTACTTTTTCTAAATTCAATAGGTATCTATTCTGGGTCAGTGGCAATCCCTAAACCGAATTTGGGGTGAATCTGGCCATTAGTTTTGCTGCTAAAGTGTTAACAAAGAAACAAACACACAAACAAACCAAACCAAAAACAATACCCCTTGCCCTCCCCCTTTGGGCGGGGCAGGGTAAAAATCCCCTGTGGAACATAAAACTGAGCATAGTTCTTTTGACGTGCAAATACGTTGCACAAAACAAAGCAATATTCATGAAAATACATCATGTAAAATACATGAAAAGAAACATCATTACGTAAGTAATATTTATGACAGTTGACGAAGGAAACATGAGTATATATCTGAAAAAAATAGTATGTATTTCTGCAGGCATTTAGCATTAGCTGACGCTAACGGCTGAGGTAGCGTTAGTTAATGCTAACAGTAGAGGTGGCTAATGCTCATTAGTTTCAGTTGAATGTCAGATTGTAATGAACATACGAAGACTCCAATCGCGGATCAAGCTCAGAAGAGCGTCTTTTATTTGACTGGGAATGTTCAATGCTCATGGTCAGAAAAAACAGAAACAAGTCAGAAGCCAGAATCAGGAATATCACAGGTAAGCAGAATCGTAAACCAGGGACAGGCAAGGGATCTATTAACCAGAAAATCCGTCAGCACAAAATACAGAAACAAAGGGGTATCTAAACTAAGGGAATAGGGGAAAAGGGGAAAGGGTAATTGGATAGGGGAAAGGGAGACAAAGAAATTAACTAAACGAAGGGAATGCAAGGGAATATGGGAAAACGAAAGACTAGCAATCAAAATTCACAATCACTCGACGCAAATACAAAATATCAACTGGAAACAATGAAACACGCAGACAAATCTTACAACAATCGCAGAAGCTCACTAGAAAAGAAAGGCAGAGACGAGGACGACCAAGACTGAGCAAAGGGCAAACGAATCGACACTGACAAGAGGAAAAGTGGGGTTTTTATAAACAAACTAATCAGAGTGTTTAGCCCAAGTAATAAAGGACAGCTGGAGAGGAGGCGGAATCTAGAACAGCAAAGGATGGTGATAGGACAGATTGGGGGAAGTAGGTGTGCCCTGCTTCTTCAAACTAACAAATCACCGTGCCTAACTACTCTGCTCTAATGTGTAGTCCTACCCATTTCTAATCACTCGTGCCTCAGCTAAACTATTCTCAGGTGCAGACAGTTAACAAGCACAGGAAGAAGGAAGCAGGAAGTACCCAACCAGAAAAAACAGGGGAAAAGATTGTGAATGGAAACAAGACAAGACACCACACTTGGGAAACACAAAAGGGAGCTCAGTACAAGGAAGACAAGAGACAAGCATTCAAAAAACATGAACAGTCACACTAGAAAACATTAACTAAACACAATGAAACTAATAAATCTAAGCAAAAACATACAACATCAAACATAAAATCCTTAATTCACAACACAGATTAATTCATCTTGTCTAACATTACACTCTAACGTGAGAGTAAAATCAGAGAATGAGTGTAGATGTCACCAGTGTTTCTTGCTTCTGATTTTTTTTTTGAGATTGACAAGAAGTTTATGACTTGCCCTTCGGGTTGCCAGTCGTTCCATATTTTACAGAATCGTTCCGTAATTGAAAATCATTTGTTGTGTTCCTTGACGAATCAATACGGAGTGCCATTTGTTCCGTATTTTATATCTGAAAAAAAAAATTGACGAACAGATTTTCTCAATGAATTACTTCACAAGAGTGGCTTTTAGTTAAACGAAAATTTCAGGCAAAATGGTCATTTTTCTTTAGCTTAGCTTCGACGTGCGTGTCCACAGCTTAATCTGAAGGAAAGGAAAATCAGGAACCCAAGCTTAAAGGAGGTTCCCAGAGGATGATCAGTTAAGTCTGTGGCAATGTCAAATCTCTGATGTGGACCTCCTTAACATCCTCCATTGACAATGCACCATCTCGTGTCTACTGTTCGAGGAGTGAAGGTAGCTACGAGCAAGTTTAGTGGTGTGGATTTCCGTGCACTATTGACAAATCACTGAAGAAAAAATATCCACCTGAGTCTCTAAAGAGGGAAAAATCATTAAGAGGTCAGGAAAAGAAAACACGACAGTAGTTAGTGGTATAGATGAAGACCAATTAATTTAGCATGATTAGCCGAATATGACATGGCTGACCCCTAACTGAACAGCTCAGCTGTATATAGCAGACAACTGGCTAGCTTACTAGAGGAGTTGGCAAATGGTTCTGACTAGGGATGCACTGATACCACTTTTTTAAAAACCGATACGAGTACGAGTATTTCATTTTGTGTACTTGCCGATACCGAGTACCGATACGGATATTGCTGAAATGTTTTCCAGGAAAATACAATGACAATTTCGGAGTACAGGTTTTATTTTCTTTTTATAACAAGCCCAAAAGAGGCCAATATCAAACGATTCACACATGGCTATTTCCAAAAAAAAAAAGAGTTGGCCTAACTGCTAACCTTTCTGTTTTTAGGCCCGACAAAAGCCTTTGAACTAGCACTGCCATCAAATGAGGCAGAACATTACTGAAGCTTGACAAATGAAAAGTAAACTCGCTGCATAGGCAAGGAAACACACCCAACTTCATAAAAAGTCAGTAGAACTATTAATCGCCACAGATAGTTTCTACACACATTCATAGGCATTCTCAATCCAACTAAAGTCAATAATAGCTTTCAAAGCAAACAAGGCATCACTTAAAGTGTGTGGTATCACCATATTTCAATTACACAAATGACAAATGAAAAAGATTTAACCACAACTAAAATGTTTAAGGTAACCATATGTTACTAATATATTTGTCGTAAAATAAGAAGATTCACAATTTTAAGTCTCTGTGTGTGTGATGTGGGTGTGTGTTTGTGCGAGCTCGGCTTGCTTGTAAATATTCAATAACTGATCCGGGTGTGCCATCTAGTGATAGAATATTGTAATTGCGTGCATAAATTTGCAGCTCCATGTCCGCTGGCAGAAACATCTGCACAAAACGCTTAAGATACCCTGCCGAGCACCGTTGTTCTTCTTGAACACGCCGCATCCAGATAATCCTTAAATGATGAATTATATACATATTTTAATTTGTAACAAGTGAAGTGGCCAGTGTCAAAGTAACAAAGACAAAGTATACTTTTTATCTTTTAAATGTAGTACAGTAGAAGTCGGTTTAAAAAAAAAAAAAAAAAAACTCAAGCAAAGTACAAATCCTCAAAAACTACTTAAGTACTGTACTTGAAGTTGCCTACATGTACTTTTTACTATACACCTCTTGTGTGTATGTGCGTATGCCTGCATGTGATGTGATGACTATAAAGCTCTCTTTCTAGTATTTTTTCTAACTCGCTGTCTCCCCCTAGACATAGAAGTCAGATAGTACAACATACTGTAGCCTATGCGACCGTGAGCAGGTAGTTACCTTGCGTCTTACATTAAGTGGTATCGGTGCGTGGTATCGGTAAATGTGGACGAGTACGAGTACGTGTATATTAACGAGGTATCGGGCAGATACCCGATACTGGTATCGGTATCGGTGCATCACTAGTTCTGACTTTTGAATTTAGCTTTTAGCCCAAGCCATCTTCCCGTAGAATTTGTTATTCTGTCTGCAGTTATCCAGATTGCCAGAGCTTTTGAAGTATATGCAGATTGTTGCTGCTGAAACAACAGCCAAAACTAATTTTTGGAAGCACCTATCCTTGCCAATTGGCCACTTAGTTTGCCTTTTTATAATGGATATATTTTGTTGAATGAAACAAGAATGTAATGTATGGTTTATTTTTCTGATCAATTGACAAACAATTAATATTTCCATTTCCTCGATTTTTAAGAGTGAAAAGACATTTTTCCATTTGGTAAAATATTTTTTGATTGATTTTGGGACTGTTTTCCCTGATGGCAACCAAGCCTTTTTTTACTTATGCATTTTCATACCAAAACCCAAAGGCCGTCTGGCAAGGTGTACCTAATAAAGTGGCCGGTGAGTGTGTTTACAAGTGCGCGCGCGTGTGTGTATATATATATGTGCGCAAAAGTTTGCATACCCTGGCCGAATTTGTGAAACGTTGCCATTTATTTTGAAAATATGACACATCATGCAAAAAACTTGTCTTTTATTTCAGGACAGTGATCATGTGAAGTCATTTATCATCACATAGGTGTTTTAGCCCCTTTTTAAATCATAATGGTAACTGAAATCACCCAAACGGCCCTGATCATAAGTTTATATACCCTTGAATGTTTGACTTTGTTATATAGACACAAGCTGACACACTCAGGTTTAAATGGATATTTAAGGGTTCCACACCTGTGACTTTTTAAATTGTAACTAGTGTCTGTGTATAGTAATTGAGTTTGTTGTTTGTTAGCTCTCGAGTGGATGCACTGACCTGGCTAGACACTGAGCCATGGGGAGTGGAAAAGAACTGTTGAAAGGACCTTCATAAGAAGATAGTTCAACTTTTTAAAGATGGGAGAGGATACAAAAAGATGTCCAAAGACTTGAAAATGCCAGTCAGTACTGTTCAGTCCACATGTTAATACCACAAAAGGTTTAAGCCCAAACTGCCGGTAGAATTGTTCGGGACACAAAGAGAAATCCACAAGCTGCCTCAAGAGAAGTACAGGATACTCTGGAAAAAGATGGCATGTTCATTTCAAGGTGCACAATAAGGAGGTACATAAACAACAGTGAGCTGCAAGGTCAAGTTGCTAGAAGGAAGCTGTTATTGCGCCAATCCCACAAAAAAGCCCGCCTAAAATATGCAAGACAACACCTTGACACACCTCACAACTTCTGGAATATTGTCATTTGGAGTGACGAGACCAAAATAAAACTTCATGGTCACAACCATAAGCGCTATGTTTTGAGAGCAGTCAACACCATTCCCACTGTAAAGCATGGTGGTGGCTCTCTGATGTTTTAGGGGTGTGTGAACACTAAAGGCACAGGGAATCTTGTGAAAACTGATGGCAAGATGAATTCAGCATGTTATAAGAAAATACTGGCAGACAATTTGCATTTTTCAGCCTGAAAGCTGCGCATGGGACACACTTGCACTGTTATGAACTGGCACCCTTTTCGCCAGTTATTTTAACTGTAATTTTACAATCAGTTTATAACACAGTTTCCGTGTATGTTAACTGTAAACCACAGTTAAATGCGCACATGACTCTCCTTACAGTTAATATAACAAGGAGACAATGCGTTAACTTAAAGGTCCCATATTATGCTGTATTTAGTTTTTTAAAATATGTACAATGGGTCTCTTAAAGTAATGTTAAGAATTAAGATACAAAAGAAAACCACACACATCCAGGCCTTTAGAGACCTCTTCTCTCACCCCGTCTGTGCCGGCCTGAAACATGAGCTGTTTTGAGTGGGCATGGAGGCTATGCTAATGAGGCGCTGCTCTGATTGGCTGCCTGGATGCTTTGATTCTGGGGTAGGGTGCAGACCAGAAAAACCAGGAAACCAAGATGGCAAGTATTTCAGGACAGCTCTCTGCGGCATCTATTGCTGTAAGACCGTACATGTTTGATCCCAAATCCGACCCGGAATGGGAGGAGGAATTAATTGAAGTGTTGCAGCGATGTTCACAGCAGGGTGTCAATAAGTGGCAAGTTGAAATTTTAGTGTTTTACCTGAACTGTCTTGCCTTGCATGCATGTGGTTGTAGCTGTACTGTTATATAACCATGTTACATACCCACTTAGCTATCCAGAAGAAACTTTGCTAAAAGCTCCTGTTCTACCATTTCTACGAAAACAAAATTACGACATAAAGCTACTAAATGAGTTTGTGGCAAAAACACACAAACGTTATAAGGGTTGCTTATGTGGAGCAAGCAAATCGATAACTTCTACCGAAAAAAAAAAACCCCGTATGAGACCTCCGCTTTTTTTCAGCTTTTTATTAGCCAGACCAATTTTCAAAGGTGGATGAAATTCCACCTCGGCAATGCAAAGAAATCGTTTATTATACCAGACACGCTATAGTGCGTTTCGCGATTACTTTCACACGGTAGGATCAGAGAGCTAGCCCACACCACAGCAAAGTACCTGGCTGACCCCGGTCATGGATAAGTAAAACGATCTTTTCACAGCAGCAGTAAACAAACCCAAACACGTAACCTAAGCTCTGCAAAGCCTACGTCTGGTCTAACTGCAGCCTTATCAGCCCAACTTTGCAGACACGCACAACACCTCTCCGGTTAGCTTCAACTGTAGCGGCTACGGTCAGGTAACATTATGATGAAACTACCACCTTGATGCTAACCAAAGTAACACAAGCATACCAATCTGACTCACTGCATATAAGTTAACCAGGAGCATTTTTTAAGTAGCACGGAATCCAAACTAACATACAGTAGTAACCAAGTGGTCATAACAATGACAGAAACCAATGTTACCCTGCAATACAGGTTTTACAGACAGTACATTCCATTACCGTGAACAGTTGTACTAAGCATCCAAATTACAAACAAGTTTAAAAAGATAGCTTCAAATGAGGATTATGTTCACACATGCTCTGTTGAATGTCTCCTACTATTATTTACTCTTGCATATTTAGGACACAAACATTAGCAACAGTAACTTAGCTACGTTAGCCGCAGCGCTACAGCCACATTCAACAGGCTATCACGTTCGGTAGGCTTATGCAGTAAAGCAACACTAAGTGGTAAAACTTACAGCTTCTGCATCTGTCGTTGAGTCAGAGACAGTTGGTACCGATCCAGGCTTTATCTTCAGATATTTTACAAAGCCTGCATTTGAGGCCAGTTGTTAGTGCTAACTATCATTAGCGGTCTTGCTAGCCACCCGTAACACATTAGCTTCACTTACATTATTTGCTGTTATATCGTTACTTTCAGCTTGTGGCTCTGAGCTCCTGATCGATGCAACTGCCCCAGGTGTGAGAAGCAGCTGAGACGCATATGCAGCGTTGAATTATCCTTTATTGACAAAGCTGTCTGTGGTGAAATGCCGAGCACAAACAGCTAACGTCTCTTTGCATGTGGCTGTTTGCCGCCGGTAAACAATAAAATTACCCGCTGATTTCTGGTGGCATCATCTTTTGGAAGAGAAAATAGTCGTGCTTTTTTTCCGCATCCAAAAAAAAACACGTACAAACAGCTTTGGGAGACATAATGATAAATCTACACGTTAAATGATTTGTGCTCGTTTGTGTCTGAAAGAATAAATTTCGGGGTGGGCAGGTCCAGTGAAGTGACTGGCTCTGGCCAGGTCTGTCTTGATTGGACGCAACAACCTGACGTCAGGTTTGGCCAAAATCCTGTGAAGATCTCAGGATGAGCTGTTCAGAGAGGAAATTACGTTCAGGAAATCATATTCTTGAATTATGGCAAAATCCCTGTATCTTATGTTTGGAAACTTTGCAGAGGTTGAGTGTGGACATCCAACATTGTAACATTACATATATATATTAAAAGAAGGATCAGCGTAATAGGGGACCTTTAAGCAACCCGGTGTATTTCAGAATGTAGTCAGCGCCATCTTGCGCACATAGCCAATTCTATTTGATGACACAATGTCCGACACGTCCACAAGCCAGCAAGTTAGAAACACCCATAAATGAGCAGCTCTGCAAGGGGGTGCGGATGATACCCAGATTTTCCTTGCATAGTGGGGCTTCACCATGACTCTGATAACGGGGCCGGGTGGGGCATACTGTGAAATTACGTGACCCACTCATCTCTAGTGGCTACTGTTCTAACACTTTATCTGTAGAAATTGGAAAAGCCTCAATGTGACCAAATTTTGGACAAATCCCTCCATCCTTAATGTTTAAATTTCCATCCCAAATGCACAGTTTTGGACAGCGATAATGGGTTAATTTAGTTGTAGTTGTATCACTTACACCATAGAGGACCTTGCACCTTACCTAGAACTTACTTAGAATCGCCCAGATAACCCACCGTTTAACTAGGAAAAATGGATTTGGACACACCCCAAATGCACTTGCGCCACATGTTTCAGACTGAGCGCTTAGATCGTTAAAATAGGGCCCTCGCTGCCTAAGATATAAGTGTGATATGCTATTCCCTGCCACTTCGCAGGCTTTTCATGAACTGTTATCTGATGGTGAAAGTTGTTTTTTTTTCCAAATCTGTCCCTAACGCTCATTTAATTAACATTTCCCAATTAATTAGCAAAGGTTTATGATTTTCTAACACACTATGGTGGGGACCTGCAAGGACTTAACCATCACCAACCCATTTCTGGTCATTCTTCATAACATGGCAAATTTTTTGTTAAGATTAGTGTGCAATTTCGGTATGCAGAATTTTTTGATCTGACCCATATCGCGTTTAGCGATGTTCCATCCCGTGGAATCAAGTAGCAAAATGCGGCTGTTTATCTGATCTCTGCTACATCACCATGCAAACAAAGATTAAACGCAAAACTATTATCAAATAAGTGCTTTTATTGCTGTTAATAAGCTAGGCTAAACCCAATATTGCTGTTGATTTTGCCAACTCAGGAACAATCTTTGCCAATATCCTTGCAACACCAGCACTGCTCAGTGTAAACAGTTAGGAGCTATGGGTGTCCCACTCAGGAAACATTCAGCACGCAGCTAAATGACCAGCGTTAGCACTTTTTTGTCATCTCTTGAAAAGACAATACTCCAGTAGATAAAAAACAATAGCTGGTTAGAAAGGCAAGAAATTATAGTTTACTTTATTACCAATGAATTGACTGAAAACATTATGCAATCATTCATATTTGAATTTTAAGGGAAATTAAAATCAAATGTTAGCAAAAAAGTGTCGTACTCAGGTAACAGTTCCGTTTATTGCGGCCTGGCGTTCAAGTATGCCCTATTCTCACAGTCGGCATGATGTCACAATCACGTGAAAAAACATCCGCCATGACACTTGGGGGATAGCAAGAGAGAAGTTCTGATCAACATGCATTCACCGGGCGCTCTTTTCATACTATCATTTTACGGTCATTTAAGTTGATAATTTGAAACAATGTCCTATGAATATCAGGAAAAATTACCTCCTGCAGCTCAGTTGCGATATTTAGACAAAATTAATTTAATTGGAATCAGCAAGTGCCCCTATAAGGAACCAGCCGATAAATGGGTCAACAACCCTCAGCGATGGCCAGGAATTGAATAAAAAGTTGTCTACCATTATCTCATCAAATCACCACGTAAGTCATCAGAGTTGACATAACAGCAAAAGCCACCGTGCCCTCAATGTTTGCCATTGCGCTCCTCAAAAACACACCCGTTCAATGGCAAAAGTTGCTATCATGCCGCTTTAGCTTAGCCGTCGGTGTATCTCCTAGCAGTGTTGTGCACTTAAGAGCAAAAACTGAACGAGCTTGACAGTCAGTCGATCTGGCTTAACAGACCCAGCAGTAGCAACAGCGGCTCCCATATTTCTCAGCTTCACGATAGCTAGCTAGCTAGCAGGGCAATACAGATAAGGGGCAATCCAGATAACACAAAACAGCAACCTTTGCATCCTGAAGGAGAATGTCCAACCATCAGTTCGTGACCTCAAGCTCAAGCGCACTTGGGTTATGCAGCAGGACAATGATTTGAAACACACCTGCAAGTCCACCTCTGAATGGCTTAAAAAAATAAAATGAAGATTTTGGAGTGGCCTAGTCAAAGTCCGAACTTAAATCCAATTGAGATGCTGTGGTATGACCTTAAACAGGCCGTTCATGCTTGAAAAAGCTCCAGTGTGGCTAAATGAAAACAATTCTGCAAAGAAGAGTGGGCCAAAATTCCTCCACAGGGATGTGAAAGACTCATTGCCAGTTATCACAAATGCTTGATTGCAGTTGTTGTTGCTGAGGGTGGGTTTAGGTTTAGGGGGCAATTTCTTTTTTCACATTGGGCCAAGTAGGTTTGGATAGCTTTTTTCCCTTAACAAATGAAATCATCATTTAAAACGGCATTGTAAATCCCTTTTCACAAGTATAACCAGCATTTTCATGGAGACAATATCCTTCTGAGCAAACTGGCACCAATGCTGACTCTTATTATAAGATAGACGAACCCTCTCTACCATGGCTGAGGTGGTACCTCAGACCCCTAGAGTGTGCTGTTGACATCTACACTACCGGTCAAAAGTTTTAGGACACTCCAATTTTTCCAGTTTTTTAATCAAAAATTCTGCAGTTTAATGTCTCATTGTACTCTGGAATGAAAGCAAAGACATGATAGAACAAATTAACAATCGACTTAAAAAAGAAATCATGGAATCAATTTATGAACCAAAATGTATTTTAAACTTTTGACTCAAGGTGCCCACCTTTGGCAGAGAATTTCTGCAGAGAAACTTGACATAACTGGCAATAAATCCAAATTATTGAAATTATGCTGTATTCTTGATATGTCGCAAAGAAGGGGTTAAAATGACATGTTCTTCATTATTTCTGGAGTACAACATCCGTTTTCACAAAATTGACATCCGAACGAACAAAATTGTTTGAAATTTATTTATTTGGATAAGCCCCTTGAGATGCACCAACTCGTTTTCGAGGGGGTCCAAATGATCCCTAATTTGTTTTGTTATAAGATTATGCAAGGTATCTCCATTTTTAAGGCCCTTTCGCGGACTGTTCTGCTCCACTATTATGGCTTCGGAGCATGGTTTGTCCTTGGGCCTATCTAGTATCACATGATTATCATGTGTTTTAACCAGTTATGCTTTAGTGTGTAATAATTTTGTCCAGTAGAGGGCAATCTAACGTCAATGTTTCACAATCACATGGAATATGCGATTCTCCCTCACTTGCCAATTTAATTATTCGTGCAGGAAATCTAATTCAAATACCGGTACTGTGAAATATACCTTATATTATTATTACGACTCAAGCATTGTAGGCCTAATGCAATAGTGTTTCGAGCAATGCTCTTTAATCCGGCTTTTATACAACTTAACTCAGTCATCTTTGCTTTTCCTGTTCGCATTGCAAATGAGTCCGTCAGTTTATATGATAACCTTAAAATATGCATCTTTTCCTCCTTGTAAGAAACACCCATCGATTTTGACATTATATCACAGAATATCATGAACTACAATCAACGATGAATAAACTAAGATAAAGAATGTCGGGCAGTTTTTGGTTCTTAGTCTTCTTCTTCTTATTATTATTATTAGTTGAAACCGGGTAATTATTACAGGTATAATAAAGAAACTATTAACTATAGCCCACCTACATATAGTCAGGAAGATATGAAATATCTTGGCGAGCATCCAGCAGGCTATCTTTCCGGTTTTGTTCTCTTCCTGTGGGAAAAGTTTAAACAGCGCGAACGCAACTTGTTGGCTCTCTTTATTAGATCGCGGAATATCGCGTTTTTAAGATTTTTCGTTAGAAGTATTCGACATGTATTTCCGCTCTCTTGGGTCAAAGGACATGCTGTATTTAGTTATGTATTAAAATTAGTCTAGCAAGCACTCCCTCGGACGAACTGCCTTGTTTTGCCCAGTGCGCAGTGAAGACACGTCGGGTTGGGAAATAGTAAAAAAAAAATAATAATAATATCAACTATCAAGAAAGGCAATTATTGGTCATTTGAATAAATGATTGATACATGCAACAATAATGGCAAACAAGGTAGGATATATTTTAATTTGTTACTTCGCGAGTTCGCTCAGTCAGTGTGTATTTTGTGTTTTGTGAGGCTGATGAGGAGAAAGAGTTACGAACTTTGCCAAACTTAACTGCTAAGATGGGCTTACATTTAAGTCTACGCTGCTTTTGAGCGTATTTGAAATTGACATTACATTGGCTTATCGCTGCATAAATGGCGAAATACTTCGGGGCAACGTACAATATTTTGTTTGAAATATTAAGTGTCTTGTGACATTTTCCACTCGTTTCAATGGGGTCATCAGATATATTCAGATGTATACTGGGAAACGTAGTGCATATTAAGTTGACGTCCTCTAGAGTTCAAAGAAGCTTCAAGCAACACAATATTTGAGAATTTTTTAAAAAAGCAACGACTTGATTTGAACACATGGTGTGTGCAAGATAGGTTGCATATTAATGCGATTGTAAAGTTTTATTTTCATTGCTGTTATCGTAAGAGACCGATGAAGTGGACCCACTGTTGCTAAGTGGCTAATTGCTTTAGCTTTCGGTGAATAAGCAAGCTAGCTAATGCAGACTTAGCGTCGTAGGTTTGGTTGTGTGCTGACGTTTACATACTTCGAAATGTTCCCTTTTGTAATGGTTGGGAGAAGTCAATATGTCTTAGCGCACTGGTAACCTACTTTAGAAGGCGAATGAAATAAGAGCTAAAGAAGCGCAATCTACTTTCAACATTATAATTCTAAGTGGGTCAGCTGAATTTTTAGCTAAATTGCGATTCTCTTTAATGTATCCCACGGAAGCAGTTGAGTTATTAAAAAATAATAATGTTCGCTCAGGATAATTCGGCCTATGTTAGGTCATTTTTCGTTTTCGCTGGCTCGCCTGATATGTTTGTGTGTTGAACGGTAAGACTAACACTTTCTCGGGTAGGGCTAATCAGCTGAAACATTCTGCTGAAAACATTCTGCTGAAAAACTACAACCATATATACTTTCCTTCATAATTTATTTATTTCTAAATATATTGTGATGAAATTTTCACCAGTTATTCTTGAGATGTATATCTATCAATATCTAGTTGAGTTGATGGGGAAAAAAAGAAGAATTAGCGAATTTTCAACAGAATATTTTCAGCAGATTAGCCCTTCCCCACTTTCTCTTGTAAGGCCCAACACAGGCGAGGTCGCATTGCTATACCTTGCTGCAAAACCGAACCAACCTACAAATTCATGAAATTTAGGGAGTAGTCCAATCTTTTGTATTGTGACGTGAAGTACCATGTCAATCAAACAGCAAAGGTCTCTCTGGCACTGATTAGCAAAATCACCCAAAAACACCAACCCATGGAGCCCTAAACAGGCAGATATAATAATGCCGAAGAACTAACACCTGTCAATGTTTTTAAATGCTGAAGCAAATCAACCATTGCATTCTACATTGAGACACAGCTTTCTTACTTCAAAATCTGCTGCATAATCCTTATGCTAAATCTGTCATCTCTTTGAAGTTCATGACTTGTATCAAAGAGATGGTTCTGACTGTTATAACATTGATGGCTTCTCTCGTCAAGTTGGACTGTGAAATAGTACTGTTCAGTGCTTTGACATCTCAGTGATGAACTTCACTGAAAAGTGCATTATTGATATAAACCACTGTTCTCCCCACCAGCCTGGAAATGCCAGAGTGGGGGCTTTTTAATATTATGAATATGCATGAGATGCAGAGCCAGCTGAAATAATACTCTTACAGTTTATGATGAAGGACCATTCATGATCTTCTAATATCACATGCAGGGTCAATTAATGGTCATGGTCACAGCAATGTCAAACATGGAAATCTCAAAAGCGATATTCCTGTTGACACTTTTTGTCTGATCATCACCAAACTTGATATCACTATTCTAGGCCTCAGGACACATAAGCCATAACCTGGAATAAGCGATCAACAAAGACTTTAGTGGTTAGCACCTAAGATCAGAGTTGACCTGTAAAAAGGTCAAAAATTTATATGCAAGCAACCATATCAAGTAATACTTCATATGAAAGGTCTTGAGTGCTTTCCATACCTGTCTCC
Organism: Gymnothorax javanicus; assembly: GCA_029692085.1. Taxonomy (NCBI): domain Eukaryota; kingdom Metazoa; phylum Chordata; class Actinopteri; order Anguilliformes; family Muraenidae; genus Gymnothorax; species Gymnothorax javanicus. The sequence goes on from CM056198.1 coordinate 77,656,366, forward strand.
TTTTCATCAACATGCCATCATATGACGACACTATGATGTAAAAAGAAGAGACATTTACTCTGGACTGATGTCATCATAAAACTGACACATTCATATCACAAAGACCTGATGTGTTGTCATAAGAGGCATCAGACTTTAGACAAGACCAGTCAAAGTCTCCTTGACATTTCAATTATTTTGTCAATTCAGCAAAATGTTGTTCATGAGCTACAGGGAACCAACGGCGCAAGAAAAAATACATTCAGTGAAGATTCTACCCATATCTTTTGAAAGTATTAATTCCTTGTAACTGTCCTTTTAAAATGTTCACACATTCTTTTTTGGACTGCTTTCTTTAATTTAGGCATCTTTTACTTTTTGGAATTGATTTTGTCAAGGCACCTGTATTCAAAACGGCAATGAATCATATGAAGAGACCTTCCAGGGACACTTTAAAATTCAGTAATTTTACCAGGGTAGCATTTCCAGCAGAACAACTCAAACATGCGTCCAAGAGGATTTTTACCCACCTGCCTGGAGTAAAAGGGATGAGCTCTAGGAGAGCTAACTTGAAGCTTACAACCCTTCAATATTTCAGGGACAGCTGTCAAAACAGATTAAAATAGAGTCACGTAAAATCATTTAAGTATAAATGTCCTCCCTATTACGAAAGTACCAATTATTGACTTCTTCTGAATTTTACCTCTTGACTGAAGTTTACACAAATTAACAAGACCTGATTGCAGCTTGTGGGTAATCTTACGACAAGCCAGCAAGCTAGTCTTTCGCCATCTTGCTTGCTGCATGCGGAAAAGGCCAATTGTAGTTACTCTTTTGCTGTGATGTTATTTTACTGGCTATCTAACGCTACTCTCAGCATTTCCCCATAGTGACGTAACATTGGCTGTGTGGGCTTGCACAATAAGAAGGAAGCTTAAGTGGCTGTACCAGAGAATTTCTCATTGGGAGAACCTCCACTCTCAGAATATCCTGTTTTATAGGTGGGTGCTCGCGAGATAGTCCAGAGTGAATGGGAGCCTATGGAGCTGCAGCCCCAAAAATTCATGTTCATGGGGAAATTTTTTCTGGTAATTTTCATGATGTTTTTGATAAAAAGGGTCAAGACGTTGGATATAGTTCCATTTCTAGATTTTTTTCAGGGCTTTCAATTGTGGCAAAATGCATTTTTGTAAGTATCAGTGAGATCACCCACCACGAGCCACTTTGTAGGATATGCAAGTTAGACTAAGGTAACGTTGCTGGCTAACTAAAGACTCCCTGTGCTGTCAAGGGAGGTTGTTCAGTCGTAGTCAGTCATAGAGTAATACATTAACGGAATGCTAGCATGTTATGGGCAAAATGGCCAACCCTGTCAGAAAAACAAAACGACGTTAGTATTTTTTCATTTCAATTCTAATTTATAAATTAAGCAACATTTGGCAAAACTAAACTGAAAGATCAGCTTAGTTTTTTGCCTAGAAACGGATGTAAATAATTATTCTGGCCATCAAGCTCCATTCATTCCCAGTCATTGAGGACTATTTCACGAGCACCCTCAGGGTGTATTGCAGCCAACTTCACTACACTGGCACCCACAGTGACTGGACTGGCTCATTATTGGCTGTGGCTGTGTCTTTCCACAATAAAATACAAATAACTAATGTTAAGCAAAGCAAAGGTAGCTAGCTTGGAGAGTACACGGGAACGTTAGACTAATGTTAAGCAGGAAGCTAGATCACGTGAACTAGTACTAACATTAGATAAGGTGGCTGGTAAGTTATTTTGGTTCTCTATAAACTTAGCCAGCTGAGCCAGAAAATGACATTACATTAACGATGCAAATTAGTCTTCATGGTCGCAAACAGTTAAAAAAATTTTACATACAGACCAGAGTTTTCTACTGCTGCCCAATTTGTCCCAGTTATTTTTGTGAAAAAAATGTGTAATTAGGTTTGAGTTTGTCGCTCTTTTGCCCATTATAGTTATAGTATATATATATAGTTATAGTATAGTGTGTGTGGATATATATATATATATATATATATATACAGTCGTGCCCAAAATTATTCATACCCCTACCAATTTTTGAGTTTTTTGAGATTTTTTGACAAATAAAATTTATTCTTGCACAAATGACCCAGTAAGTTGAGATCAGGCTGTAAGAAGTACAGTAAACAACTTTTCAAGAAATGCATTACTTTTTGGTATTTAATTTGTCAGATTTACAAAAAAATGCCATGTCCAGAATTATTCATACCCTTTTTTCAGTAATTGATGGCAAAGCCTTTATTCATGATTACAGCCTCCAAACGCTTCCTGAAGTTGATCACAAAGGTTTCTACGTTTCCACGGGGGATTTTGCCCCTCCTCTTTTGCAAACTTCTCCAGGTCCTTATGGTTTGAGGGTCTCCTTGCCATGACCTTGGTCTTCAGTTCCCTCTCACTGATTCTCGATAGCATTGAGGACGGAGCTCTGGCTTGGCCACTCCAAAACGTTCACTTTGTTGTCCACTAATCATTTCTTGACTGATTTTGGCCATGTGTTCAGGATCATTATCCTTTTGGAAGATCAATTCCTCCCCAAGATCAAGTTATTCGCCGGATTGCTTGATGTTTTCACTGAGGATCTGGATATACTGGTCCTGTTTCATGATGCCATTAACTTTAACAAGGTTTCCAGGCCCATTTGCTGAAAAGCAACCCCCAGAGCATGATACTCCCGCCACCATGTTTGATTGTGGGGACCGTGTTTTTCAGGTTGAACGCTTCACCTTTCTTACGCCAAACAAAAGCCACATCTCTGTGCCCAAACAGCTGATCTTTGTTTCATCTGTCCATAACATTGACAGCCAGAAGTTTATATCTTCATCCAGGTGAGCTTTTGCGAAGGCTCGATGAGTTCTTGTGTGTCTGGGTTGGAGAAGTGTAAGAGGCGTGAAAAAGGTGAAGTCTTCAACCGAAAAACACGGTCCCAACAGTCAAACACGGTGGCGGGGGTATCATGCTCTGGGGTTGCTTTTTTCAGCTTAATGGGCCCGACACCTTGTTAAAGTGAATGACATTATGAAACAGGACCAGTATATCCAGATCCTCAGAGAAAACATAAGCAATCCGCTGAAAAACTTGGTCTTGGGCAGGAATGGACCTTCCAGCAGGATAATGATCCTAAACACATGGCCAAATCCATCAAGAAATGGTTAGTGGACAACAAAGTGAACGTTTTGGAGCGGCCAAGCCAGAGCTCCGACCTCAATCCTGTCAAGAATCAGTGGAGGGAACTGAAGACCAAGGTCATGGCAAGGAGACCCTCAAACCATAAGGACCTGGAGAAGTTTGCAAAAGAATGGGCCAAAATCCCTGTGAAAATGTGTAGAAACCTTGTGATCAACCACAGGAAGCGTTTGGAGGCTGTAATCGTGAATAAAGGCTTCGCCATCAATTACTGAGAAAAGGGTATGAATAATTCTGGACATGGCATTTTTTGTAAATCTGTCAAATAAAATACCAAAAGTATTGTATTTCTCAAAAATTGTTTACTGTAATTTTACAGCCTTATGTCAACTTACTGTGTCATTTGTGCAAGAATAAATTTGATTTGTCAAAAATATCTGAAAAAACCCAAAAATTGGAAGGGGTATGAATAATTTTGGGCATGACTGTATATATATATATATGTGTGTGTGTGTGTGTGTACTGCCGTCTTGCACATTTGGAGCTGGAGTCCGCGCAGTAGTGATCGGGGGTTGAGCCGCGGTATTGAAGCTCCTCCCAAACACCCGCCCAACTTAGTTGAAGCCATATCCTCTGAGCTTTCTATGTAGCCTGGGTTTGCTGCTTCAGAATAAGTGGTTAACACCGCCAATTGTATGTAGACTTGAGACCAGTTTTACAACAACTGAGACCTTGTTAAAAGGTTAGTGCGTGCCGATTTTTTTTTCTCCAAGTTAAGTTGTGCAATGCTGAAATAGATTTGCTGCTTTCCTCGTCCTTTGCAGTTCATTGCTGAAAAGGGTAAAAATGGCATTCTCTATGGGTTGCACATTCATTTTTACCCCTCGGCCGACTCTGGCCGGTGGGGTATTGTTGTCACCTGCGTGTCTGTCGTCTGTCATCCGTCGTCTGTCGTCCGTCCATGATTTTGTCCAGGCCAGTACTCGGCAACTAATGATCGCAGCTTCACCAAATTTGATATGGTAACTTAATATGACCCATAGATGTGCAACGTCAGGTTTTTTGCTGGATTTGACCTTTCACCTTAGCGCTGTGACCTTGAAACCTGGAAATCTTGTCCGGGTCAGTACTCGGCAACTAATTATCGCAGCTTCACCAAATTTGGTTTAGTAGCTCAGTATGACCCATAGATATGCAACGTCAGGTTCTTTGCTGGATTTCACCTTTGACCTTAGCGCTGTGACCTTGACCCCGGAAATCTTGTCCGGGTGACATTGTCCAGGCCAGTACTCAGCAACTAATGATCGCAGCTCCACCAAATTTGGTATGATAACTCACTATGACCCATAGATGTGCAACGTCAGGTTTTTTGCTGGATTTGACCTTTGACCTTAGCTCTGTGACCTTGACCCTGGAAATCTTGTCCAGGTCAGTACTCAGAAACTAATAATTGCAGCTTCACCAAATTTGGTATGGTAACTCACTATGACTCATAGATGTGCAACGTCAGGTTTTTTGCTGGATTTGACCTTTGACCTTAGCGCTGTGACCATGACCCTGGAATTATTGTCCGGGTCCGTACTTGGCAATTAATTCTCACAGTTTCACCAAATTTGATATGGTACCTCATTATGACCCATAGATGTGCAACGTCAAATTTTTTGCTGGATTTAACCTTTGACCTTGACCTCGGAAATCTTGCCTGGGTCAGTACTCGGCAACTAATTATCGCAGCTTCACCAAATTTGGTATGGTAACTCACTATGACCCATACATGTGCAACGTCAGGTTTTTTTCTAGATTTCACCTTTCACCTTAGCTCTGTGACCTTGACCCTTGAAATCTTGTCTGGGTCAGTTCTCAGCAACTAATTCTCACAGCTTCACGAAATTTGGTATGGTAACTCACTGTGCCACATGGATGTGCAACATCACGTTTCTTGCTGGATTTGACCTTTGACCTTTGTGCTGTGACCTTCAGGCAGGAAATCTTGTACGGATCAGTATTCAGCAACTACTGATTGCAGCTTCACCAAATTTAGTATGGTAACTCACTATGACCCATAGATGTGCAACGTCAGGTTTTTTTGCTGGATTTGACCTTTCACCTTAGCGCTGTGACCTTGAAACCTGGAAATCTTGTCGGGTCAGTGCTCGGCAACTAATTATCGCAGCTTCACCAAATTTGGTAAGGTAACTCACTGTGACACATAGATGTGCAACATCATGTTTTTTGCTGGACTTGACCTTTGACCGTAGCGCTGTGACCTTGAGGCAGGAAATCTTATACGGGTCAGTACTCGGCAACTACTGATCGCAGCTTCATTAAATTTGGTATGGTAACTCACTGTGCCACATGGATGTGCAAGGTCACGTTTCTTGCTGGATATCACCTTTCACCTTAGCGCTGTGACCTTGAGGCAGAAAGTCTTGTACGGGTCGGTACTCAGCAACTACTCATCGCAGCTTCACCAAATTTGGTATGGTAACTCACTGTGACACACAGATGTGCAACGTCACGTAATTTGGTGGATTTCACCTTTGACCTTAGCGCTGTGACCTTGAGGCAGGAAATCTTGTCCGGGCCGAGGGGTATTCAGCAACGCGTTATGTTTTAGTTGATATTGAAAATTTAGACATCAGAGCCGCATCCTACACTTAAATTTTTGGTGGGTGGTGATTCTGCTGAAAATGGCCATAGTCCAAACTTGGGCGTGGTTGCCTATCGTCATTGTTTGACAACTGTTTTCTCTTTGCAAAATGGGTGGCCCAAGGTACTTACCCATTATTATTATTCAGGGACACTTCCTTAATGAAAAATGGTCATAAATCCCATGGGCACTCCATTCTGTCTTGAGGTAGGCCAAATATCTTGGATACAAATTCAAAATTTTTCTAATTTAGGTGGCGCTAGCTTCAGGCAGAAGCATGTGCCCACAATTTTTTTTAGTAGAGATGGTACACCTTGGCCATGGTAGTGCCTTGTAACAGTGAAACTATGGGTGAACAGTTCTGTTCAAAAATAAATGCACTCAATCAGCTAGGGTTGTTAAACTAGCCCAAAAAATGGGCGTGGCCCATGCGGCAGGGGAGGGGTTGATTGGAACAGACATGGGTGATTTTTCTATTCCAGGCATAGAACAAACTGTGAAATATGAACAAATTTGGAGATGGTGAGTTTCCACTCCTGCGCTGATCTTAAAAAATTGCCTCTTTAGAACCAAAGGTAGGGGAGACTGGGGTCCGATGAACCATGGGGACCAATGAGCCATATCACTATTTTGCGATCAATCGATGCCAAAGGTGTTTAAAATAGGCAAAATAGTGATATGGCTCATTATTCCCCATGACTCATCAATCAGTGGTTAAATATTTTGCCTATTTTAAGCAGCTCTGTCATGGATCGATCGCAAAATAGTGATATGGCTCATTGGTCCCCATGACTCATCAATCAGTGGTTAAATATTTTGCCTATTTTAAGCAACTCTGTCATCGATTGATTGCAAAATAGTGATATGGCTCACTGGTCCCCATGACTCATCGGACCCCATGGCTGGTTCAATAGAAAAACTGCAAATTTCTAGTTGCCAATACCCTTCAGTTTCTTTTTCAGGGGCACCAGAAGGGCCGAGGATTCCGAGATGAGAAATGAGCGCTGAAAAAAATTCTGTCTTCAAATGCAATTATATCATTGCGCCGACGACAGCCCACATTCATTTTCACACGTCAATCTACTGTGTTGTAGGGCTCGCAATAATCTGAACATTTTGTGGGCTGTCGAGGGCACGTCCTATAGGAGGCACTGCAAGATGCTACTTTTGGCTATTTGAGCAGTAATATCAGGGGCATTTCCAAACTGTGTCCTCAACCGCCCAAGTTAATTCATAATATAATACCGTGGGACGTCCTTTACATGATCAACACAAATTAAGCGCGTTGAGGGCGCAAGAGTATAGGTGGCGCTTCAGTCAGGGAAAAAGTGAAATTTAGCATTTTTGGAGGTCAAAGTTCTCTATGGGCCCTCATCCGATTTTGATGAAACCTTTTCTGTTGGGTAGCCCTATATGTCTACTAACAGTGATGTGAAGATTACTGTGGGTTTCTGCTGCATTAACCCTTAACAGTCCATCTGAGTAAGAAAAGTTTAAAAAATTGTACACTGAATTGCAGGGTTTTATTACCTCAGTACTTAATGCAGTATATGCCACACTTGTATATAAGTGCCAGGGTTTCCCACACATAGACCATTCTGTGGCGGGGCGCCACAGCTTCAATGTGGAAAGCCACAAGTAGATTCCCGTTAATTCTAAGTAAATGCGGAATTGCCGCGTGTTGATAATGCATGCGCAAGTTCGCTAAAGGAAAAAAAAGGAAAGGGAAACTTTAAAAGGTACTGGGAGATGTGTAATTTGCACCCCCCCAACAAAATGCAAATCATCTCTGTTTAAAAAAATTGGTTTGCCACCACACACTACTTGCTGGTCTGTGGGAAACACTGAGTGCAAATGTGATACTTGCATCCATCAAGTAATGATTTTGAACTTTAAAAGGGGATGTATAATGTGAAATATAAGCTACATTTAAAGGGCATTCAGCATTATTTGAGTGAGCAACAAAGGGTTAATTGTTCTGTGTTATGTTTTCTATTATGATGTAGCAAGATATGTAGTCATTCCTATAGGCAAAAATTACGTAATCAAAAGATGGATAGTCGGCAAGCACAGGAACACATTATTTCCAGGGGTACAGTTTTATTATATAGTAGCACCACCCATATGAAGCAACGTAATATATAAGCTGTGTATCACGTTTTCTGAAGTAAGTGCCCCTTCAACTGATAACAGTGCATTTTCAAGACACTTACATTCAGTGCATTGTATCAATTGAATTACATGTTGGTCACAGAGTTCACAACGTGCTGATTTTCATTGTTTTCTCTCAGGTTTTCACTTGTTTCTTTGGTAATAGTGATAAAATAACCCACCAACATGGACTGGTAGTCAGTTCTGCATGCTGCATTACCTGAGTTTTCCTGAATAGAAAAGTGATGGTTGAGATAATTGGAGATATTTATCGTGTAATTTGCATCACAATGAACTATACAATGGCTGACATGCCAAAGGACCAGTGCTGCCACCCACCTCAAGTTTCTGTGGGGTGACTTCTATCAGTAAAGTGAATAACTGAAGAGGAGTATTAAACATCAAAGACAATTTTGTGCAAGACAAATTACATTTTCCAAAGTGCAGTTAACATGAATTAGTAGTTGATGTCTTTTCCGTATTTGCAAAAGATGCGTTAGAACTGATGGTGGGAAAGGGTTAATGCGGCAGAAACCCAGAGTAATCTTCTCAGCACAGTTAGTAGACACATAGGGCTACCCAAAATAAAAGGTTTCATCAACATCGGATGAGGGCACATGGAGAACTTTGCCATCCCAAAATGCTAAATTTCACTTTTTCCCCTGACTGAAGCGCCACCTATACTCTTGCGCCCTGAACATCCCAAGCTTCATTTGTGTTGTTTATGTAAAGGACATCCCATGGTATCATATTATGAATAAACCATCTTGGGCTGTTGAGGGCACAGTCTGGAAATGCCCCTGATTTTACTGCTCAAATGGCCAAAAGTAGCATCTTGCAGTGCCTCCTATAGGACGTGCCCTCAACAGCCCACAAAAATCTTCAGATTATTGCGAGTCCTACACACAGTAGATTGAATTGTGAAAATGAATGTGGGCTGTCGTCGGCGCAATGATATAATTGCATTTGAAAACTGAATTTTTTTCAGTGCTCATTTCTCATCTCAGAATCCTTGGCCCATCTGGTACCCCTAAAAAAGAAACTGAAGGGTATTGGCACCTATAAAATTGCAGTCTTTTTTTATTGAACCAACCATCTTTCACCAAAAAACTTTTAGGCAAATCTGAGACCATCATATATTACACTCTGCCTGATTCTTAGAAAAACTGGCTCTTAAAAGATGTTACCTATTTTACAATTCAGCTGGGGTATGCAAACTTTTGAGCACAACTGTATGGCAACAAAGGCCCGATACTATTGTGCTGCTAAAGACCTTCATGATGGAGGACTTGACCAATTTTGCAAGGCTTTCTGTTCTTATGTATATTTTCCATACTGTCCCAACTTTTTTCAAGTTTGGATTATTGTTTCATTCTTTGCCAGCCTTCATTTTAAACAAATTTTTTTTTTCAAATCAAAACACTATATCTTTTAAATGGGGGATGCCAAAATTGACACATTGGTAGAGAAGACAAGCTGTTACTGCAAAGAAATTTTTGTATTTTTGGAAAGCCCTCTGATTGAATTATTGCCTCAAGAAAATGCATGGCTGAAATATGTAAGAAATCTTTTGGCTTTCAATTGTCTAGCCCCTGAGGGTTTTTTACACAATTTTATCCGACAATTAGTTTATCCAACAATTAGTTTTATGCAACAATTCATTTCCATTTTACAGCATCAAAATTCATGAAAAAAATGTAAGCAATTTGTGTAGACATGCTCTGAATGGTTGGAGACCTTGAGCTAAAACCATTGTCCTCATTTAGCAAGTAGCACTAAAAATACTGAAATCTGATAAAGTTCTGGGACCATGACCTGAGGAGCATTGCTGAGGCCTGCTGATTTCACATGGCATGACCCAAATTGGAAATGGTAGGCTATATCTAGTGATGCCACTTGCATTAATTTGCTACACAACGATTAAATAGCTTTCAGTCTAATGCAATTTTTTTCCATATTTAAGGTGCCTCACCATTGCTTATGGTAATGGATAACTTGAATATTTAGATGACAGAAATTTTGATTTTGGTGAGATTTTTTTGTGCTATTTGTGTGCTGCTAGACATTCCAAAAAATTGTTGGTGTCAGCTGGCAGTATTTCGGTAGTTCTCAAACTTGGTTCTGGCGCCTCACTGTGTGTGCTGGTTTTTGTTCCAACCACAATTGTAATCTTAGGATTTTAACAAGCAGTTGATTTGTCTTAATTAGGTGCATTTATGTTTAGAGCTGTTTTTGATCCTCTTAAGCCACATTTGACAAATCTATACATTCTATGAAGAAAAAAAATTTCATATCCACATTGAGATATATTAGAAACTAGTATAAATAATTGGAGAGAGGGAAACAATTTAACCAAATATACAAAACCCAAAACCAGTGAAGTTGGTACGTTACGTAGATAAAAACAGAATACAATAATTTCAAATCCTTTTCAACTTATATTCAATTGAATACACTGCAAAGACTTTAATGTTCAAACTGAGAAACTTTATTTTTTTTTTTTGCAAATAATCATTAACTTAGAATTTAAAGGCAGCAAAATTGCAAGCAAGGGGCCTTTTTTGTTTTAACGAAACTCAGTAAACGTTTGGGAACTGAGGAGACCAATTTTGAAGCTTTTCAGGTGGAACTCTTTCCCATTCTTGCTTGATGTACATAAGTTGTTCAACAGTTCTCCGTTATTATTTATTTCATAATGCGCCACACATTTTCAATGGGAGACAGGTCTGGACTTTTGAAGTCTAGTACCATTTGACTCTCTTACTACGGAGCCATGCTGTTGTAACCTGTGTTGGCATTGTCTTGCTGAAATAAGCAGGGCGTCCATGAAAAAGACGTTTGATGGCAACATATGTTGCTCCAAAACCTGTATGTACCTTTCAGCATTAATGGTGCCTTCACATATGTGTAAGTTGCCCATTTGGGCACTAATACACCCCCATACCATCAGATGCTGGCTTTTGAACTTTGCGCCTATAACAGTCCGGATTGGTGAGTTTCCAAAAACAATTTGAAATGTGGATTCAGACCACAGAAAAACTTTTCCACTTTGCATCAGTCCATCTTAGAAATCCTTCACAAAATAGCGTTTCTGGGTGCTGTTGATAAATGACCCTCATTGCATTGTAGAGTTTTAACTTGCACTTGCAGATGTAGCGACGAACTGTAGTTACTGACAGTGGTTTTCTGAAGTGTTCCTGAGCCCATGTGGTGATGTCCTTTACACACTGATGTCGGTTTTGATGCAGTACCGCCTGAGGGATCGAAGGTCACGGGCATTCAATGTTGGTTTTCGGCCTTGAAACGTGCAGTGATTTCTCCAGATTCTCTGAACCAATTACGGATCGTAGATGATGAAATCCCTAAATTTCTTGCAATAGCTCGTTGAGGAATGTTGTTTTTAAACTGTTCGACAGTCAGCTCACGCATTTGTTCACTAAGTGGTGACCCTCGCCCCATCCTTGTTTGTGAATGACTGAGCATTTCAGGAAGCTGCTTTTATTAATCATGGCACCCACCTGTTCCCAATTAGCCCGTTCACCTGTGGGATGTTCCATATAAGTGTTTGATGAGCATTCCTCAACTCTCTCAGTCTTTTTTTGCCACTTGTGCCAGCTTTTTGAAACATGTTGCAGGCATCAAATTCCAAATGAGCTAATATTTGCAAAAATTACAAAGTTTACCTGTTCGAACATTAAGTAACTTGTCTTTGCAGTGTATTCAATTGAATATAGGTTGAAAAGGATTTGCAAATCATTGTATTCTGTTTTTATTTACGATTTACACAACGTGCCAACTTCACTGGTTTTGGTTTTGTATAATCAACATTATCAATAGGTTCTTCATGGGTGAAACTGTTGACACATGGTTGCAAAAACTAGTAATTTGTTTTGCAAACTATAGTCACACCTTTTGTGTCATGTTTATTTTATTAATTTCAGGCAAACTATTTTGAAAGAGCTCAAACCACCTGTGTTCAGCGACCTAATTTAGAGTTTACTGATTTTCTCAGAGACTAATTTGATCTATTTAAAAATGTTTTTACCTGAAAATCCTCACAAAATAGAAAAATAAGCACAATGACCCTCATTTATCAAATGTGCGTGCACCAAAAAAATGGGTGTACGCCAAATCTCCCGCAAGGATCGGCATTTATCAATCTGAACGTGAGCGTATGGCACGCAAAAATCTCACGCCAGGTCTGACCAGGCGTACACACATTTGAAACCAGCGTACAACATGCAGGAACAAGTGCAGCTGTCAAAATGACAAGAGGCTCCTCAGCGCCTGTACTCGGGCCGGGTCTAGGCCTGGGCCAATAGCGAAACCGCGCAATGATTAAGCACAATGCGCTTACGAATAAAAGTACAATGAACAGTGATCTCTGCAGACTGTATTCTAACATAATTACCCCCATGTAGCTCCGATCGAGGCGGTGGGGACTCATCTGTGTCTCCACCGCCTCGTCTTTCCACGATGGAGGGGGAGCCTATCAGTGCTGCCACGCGCTCCTCGAATGGTGACAGCTGGAGGTTTGAGCCTGGTTGGCCTCAACTGGTCCGTGCGCTGCTGCGCCTGAGCGCAGCAACCCGTTTTTTGGTGGCGATTTTTAAATCGGACCACTTTTTTAACCTACTTGTAAAGCATTTGGATTGTCAGTTATGTAGGCCATATAACATGAAATATCATGTGTCTATAAATTGAATTTATTCATGAATTAAATCAAACCTCTGCTGCACTCCGGTTTTCCACCCCAACGGTGTTTACTGCAGCAGCAATAGTTTTCCAAACTGCAGCCTTCTGGGCTCCCTTGATGCCACTCTTAAGGCTTCCAAATAAAATTATTTTGTTTTTCTCCATCTCGGATGTGATCATTTCTATTTCCTCCTCAGTGAAGTTCTTCTTCTTTGCCGTCTTTCGAGAGTCCATGTCGTAAAGTGGGCAGGACTATGCCTCTCAGAGCATGAATATATACGGGCGTGTCATGTAAATTACGGTTGGTTTCAGCCGCCAGATACATCAACGCCACGCCAGTTCTACACCGAAATCAGCGACGCACACACTTGACTTTTAATAAATCAGACGTGACACTGACACCTGACGTACGCTGAGAATCTACACCAGATCCTACGCAAGTTTGATAAATGAGGGCCAATATGTTCAAGGCTTTTTTTGATGGATATGTCTATGAAAATGTGGCTTAAGATGGTAAATAGCCGCTTTAAACGGAAGGCAGCTAATGAAGTCAAATCAATTGCTTGTTAAAATCCTCAGACTGCAATTGTGGTTGGAACAAAAACCAGCATGCGCAGTGGGGCGCCAGGACTGAGTTTGAGAACTACTGCAATATTTGAAGGAAGATCTCTTTGACAAGTTAGGCTGCCGTGTATTGCCCGTGGAAACCATTAAGAGACTTTGTAGAATGCATATATTCCTTTTGGAATGAGAATACCAACTGGAGATCTTTTTATGTACCATCTTTTTGATCTGCCATCATACCATCTTTTTATGTCATTAATTTCGTAGATGGTGCTGTAATGTTGTCTCGTGTATTCATTGCTTCAAGTTTATTTTGCCCAAAATAGTTCTTCAAAAGCAGGATATTGTAACCTATTGTGCTGTGTTATAATGCATATTTGTATCCCTGGATAGTGAGTCAGGGATACTATGGATCAGTGATCTTTACGCTGCGTCTGCCTCTGCTGTATGGAGATTTCTTGTGAGTGCTCTGCAGGTCATAGTTCTTGATGGATTATTTTCATATTTGGCATGGACGTTATGTGTGGTAAGGTCTTGATGCCTATCGATTTTGGGAGTGATTGCTTTAGGGCGTCCAGGAACATGCGTTGACCTGCAGGTGACCGACTGTCAAGTTTTTATTCCTTTAGGACTGTGAGGAGCACATAGTATGAGGTTTTAGCTTAGTCAAGAGCAGACGCTTTGCTACTGGCCAAGCAAGTGTCCTTGTTTTTTTAGTCTTATAAATATTTGAAATTAATTGTGTAAATCAAAAGTGTTCAAATATGTTTATTTGTTAATAATATGAGAATAACAATACTAGTGTGGCAACCATGTATGCTTGTCGGGATACGAGATCCAAATAAATGGGCCAGGTACAGTATCCTTGTGATATTCATCCAGGATTATTGCATAATGAACTTGCAGAGTTCTGTGGTTTATATTTTCCTCAAAGAATGTTTACTAGCTTAAGTCACAGGAGTTTCTCAACAGCGCCTTCTGGCTACTGTTGATGAGTGCCTTTTGGCGGTGGTGCATGGCTGTTGCTCAAATAACCTTTGTGCCTCAGCCATAACTTCTGGTGTAAACACGGTTGACATCATGCAGTCTTTACTTTAGTGTTCCGTTTTAGTTGTGCATGACTCATCGAGCATTGAGTCAGATGCAGGGAGAAATGACATTAGATTTCCTGGTGTTATTTTTTTTCCTGCAGAATTGGCTGATGTGCCATTTTCTCATTTCAACAATTTTCTTGCATAACCTTTTTATGCGAATATGTGTGAAAATGAGTGAATAGCAAGTTAAAAGTCCCTTGAGGAATGGAAGGGAAGCTCTTCACTGCAAAAATGTAGGTTTTGATCGGTGTGGTACTGCATATACATGTCCTGCATAGGAAAGGAGACAACTGTGAGCTTCCAGGGTCAGTGTAGTGCAGAAAGCAAATGGGAACATGCATAACTGGTGAGAGTGTACTGCTAATCTTGCATTTGGCTATTAATGGATAATTCCATAGGAGCTCCTTTTTTCCAGGTTTCTTTCACATTGCAGTTGATGTCTCTGATGGACTGTAGATATCCAGGACCTAGAGTTGACGTGTACACTCATAAGCCCCTATGGCAATTTATTCTTGCTGATAATCCGCTAAATCTGTCAGCTTTATTATGTAGTCTCTGTCATAAAGTGCGGTGAAAATGTATTCATCCTATTCTTGATTTCTTCTATTTTTGCGTAGTTTTCTTCTTAAATTGTTTCAGATCTTCAAAAAAAATAATTTTAAGAAAAAGGCAAGTTGAGTAAACACATAGTTTTAGTACCAGCTGGTGTTGTGTGAAAAAGCAATAGCCCCCATTAACTCTCAATCAGCCTGTTAACCAAATTTCATTGATTATTTGCTTCGATTTGGCTAGCCACACCTTGGCTGATTAGTGCCTGCCCTTTTGAACATAGAATTACTCAGCAGGGATTTCCACAGATTCAGGGGTAGGTGACCAAATCAGACAAGTTGCTAGCCAGGGAGCAGGGGGAGGGAGGAGGAGAGAATATGGGGTGTTGGCCTGAGTGCAAAATCACAGGATTTCTTGAAGAATGTTCCATTATTCTTTGTTTAATATTTTTGTTTGTCCAAGTATGCATTATACATGGCAACAGTGAATGACAAAGTAACACCAATTATGATAACAAATTGCAAAATAACATTTCAGTTTTTGAGGAAAAATATGCAATTGAGAAGGACCCATGTATTAGCTTTAAAGTGGGCAGTTTTCCAGAATTTGTCTGCTCCTTAATATCAGACTATATTTTACCAAACCAACACCAAAGCTTTGGGAGTATTGACAAAATAATGAATAATTTTCGGGAAGAAAAACAAATGGCAGTTTCGATCCTTGCCTTGTGATTTCAGAGGAATTTCAAGTATTACAGGCACCTAACAGGATGTGGTGGTGAGGATCCGCATAATTCACTTAAATCCACATTCTTCACATCTTTCCTCATAAAACTGAAAAAAAAAATTGCCCAATATCAGCAATAAAGCAGCTGCTTACCCTTCTTATAAAGATAAATTATTAATTTATTTTATTAATTAATTATTTTAAAACTGTTTTTCTCCTTTGCCTTAATAGAAACAGGTCTGTAGTCCAGAGCTGTCTCCCATAGAAAATGTGTGGCGCATTATGAAACGCAAAATAAAACAACGGAGACCTTGGACTGTTGAGCAACTGAAGTCGTACATCAAGCAAGAATGGGAAAGAATTCCACCTACAAAGCCTCAACAATTAGTGTCCTCAGTTCCCAAACGTTATTGAGTGTTGTTAAAAGGAAAGGTGATGTAACACAGTGGTAAACATGCCCCTGTCCCAGCTTTTTTGGAAGGTGTTGCAGGCATCAAATGCAAAATGAGTGAATATTCCCATAAAACAATAAAGTTTATCAGTTTGAACATTTAATATCTTGCCTTTTAGTGTACTCAATTGAATATAGGTCGAAAAGGATTTGCAAATCATTGTATTCTGTTTTTATGCACGTTTTACACAACGTCCCAACTTCATTCGAATTGGGGTTTGTACTAGTAAGGTTAAGAAGTCTTGTATCATCCTTTAATCACCAGAAAAACTGCCATAAAGACATGATTTTCATCTTCCTCTGAGGCAGGTGAGAACAATTTGTTGAATTCTCAGCTGATTTTCACATATATGAATGATTCTAAAGGCATTATTTTATGCCTATATCTGATTTCAGGCTTAGTTATATGGTCACTGACAAAAGAAAATGCAAACATGATCCAGATGTTTTCTGCTACATCTTTGTGCATTTCACTACTCCCTAACAGTGACAGAAAATTACATACTTTGTGAAAAAAGCAATATATGGTATAATAAGGAAAATATTCATTATTTTGTGAAAAAATTACTTGCATTTTTTAAAACTCAGAACCCTGAAATTAATATGAGGCCTTTCTGGGAAATCAACACAATTTTTTTTTTTTTTTTTCCCCGACATGCAGGGTGGTGTAACTTTTGGAAGCGAGAATGTTCCAGTGTTTTTTCACCTCATCATTTCCAAGTTTTGTTTTTGATGTAAAGTACACTGTTGGGTATTTAAATGGGTCTGCTCCAGCAAACCAAACCCCTAAGTAGGTGCTCAAAAAATGAGGGTAGTTTTGAAAATATCCAAAAATGTCCTACCCTCGTCTGCATATGGCACACCCGGGTTCAGGTTCTGTGTTTGGAATATACATAAGATTGGTGGTGTTGAGAAGTCATTCCGGCCTAACTTGTTCTGCTTGTTTACAATACGTTGGATAAACACTAAAAGCAGTAAAATTTACCCAGAGAATGATTTTAATAGGAAATTGTTTAAAAGGAATCAAAAAGAAGAGAGATAAATGAATATGATGGTCTACCTTTATTTAAATAGGCAGACATCCATTGTTGCAATACCTCCTCATTGCCAGAAAAGTGAGGATGCTGTGTAAAATTTATTAAAAACCAAATGCAATGATTCACAAATTACTTTTACCCTATATTTAATTGGAAATCATGATGATGATAATAATAATAATGATAATAATAATCTTTATGTATATTGCACCTTTCATGCAAAAATGCCGCTCAAAGTGCTTTAAATGCAGGAATAAAATCAACACAATTACAGGTAAAAGGACAGGACAGTTTAAGAACAAATCATACAGAAGACTGAGTGAGTCAAATCATACAGAATTAAAATAATCAGAACAGTGATAAAAAGGAAGTATTAGAACAATAAAATGGTAAAAATAATCATGCAAAAAAATAATAAAACTGCGAGAATATAACAAACACAGTAAAACAGCATCACAAATTATAAACTAGATTAAAAAGATATGTTTTTAGTCGCCGTTTAGAAATGTCCACTGACCTAGCCTTTCTAATTTATTTTGGCAGGGTGTTCCATAATTGTAGCCCCTGGTCGAAGTCGGGCGGCTACTATGGATTCATGTGTGTCTTCTCTGCCACGTCCGCGTCCGTAGAAACTTTCTTGTGGATGCTCTACAGGCTGTAATTTTTGACCAATTACTTTCATATTTGGTATGGACTTATGACACCTATCGATTTTGGTTGCCATGGCGACAGTATTGGCCAAATAGTATTCAAATTAGTGGCAAAACATAGGGATTTCCTTGTGGACGCAATGCAGGCTGCAGTTTTTCACCAATTACTTTCATATTTGGTATGGACATGTGTTACACTTCACTTATGACACCTATCAATTTTGGTTGCCATGGCCGCAGGATTGGCTGAATAATTTGCAAATTAGTGGCAAAACATTGAGATTTCCTTGCGGAAGCAGTACAGGCTGGAATTTTTGACCAATTACTTTTGTATTTGGTATGGACATGTGTTACAGTTCATCTATGACACCTATCGATTTTGGTTGCCATGGTGACAGTATTGTCCAAATAATGTGCAAATTTGTGCTGAACGTACACACTTCCTTGTGGATGCTACACAGGCTGCAATTTTTGACCAATTACTCACATATTTGATATGGACATGTGATATACTTCACTTATGACACCTATCGATTTCTGTTGCCATAGCAACAGTATTGGCCGAATAATGCGCAAAAAAGGGGAGAGGCGGGCTTTTGGGGGCTACACTCATGCAGTCGCGTCCGACCAGACTGTCTAGTTTTGGTGCATATTGGAAAAAAAGCGGCTTCCCCAATTTTCTTCTGTGAGGCTCTGGGAACGTTTAGAAGTCTAGTCTCAGTCTCAGAGGATCTTAACGGACGTGAAGGAATGTAAAACAACAAGGAACCTGATAAATAAGCACGTGCTAAACCATTAAGAGCTTTGTAAACAAGCAGAAGGATCTTAAAATCATTTCTAAAAGCTATAGGGGGCCAGTGCAGTGCTGCTAAAACTGGCGTTATACGCTCTCGCTTCTGTGTTTTTGTTACAAGTTTAGGAGCAGAGTTCTGAATTATATCTCCCCCCAGGAGCGAGGGGAGACATATTGTTTTTTGTACGGTATCCTGTCTGCGTTTACGTCAGCGTTCCCACTGAGCTACAGCCCGGAAACTAATTAAGATATTAACCTTAGACATTGCACACACTATCAACATGGTAAGAAGATGTGCCTTTTGCTATTTTCCTTCAAATTACCTTTTTAATTTTCTTGTTTCCATGGTAACAGTTCAAACTTAGTCTCAAAATGAGGTTAGGGTTTGTTTCTGGGCTGTATCTCAGAAACCGTTTAAGATATTTACGTTGTACATCAAACCTTCCATACCCTGTCAACATTGTGTGTAGATATGCCTTTTGTTATTTTTGCTATGATCACTTTTTTAATTTTTCTTGTTTCCATGGTAATTTTGGACTTAGTCTCAAAATGGGGGTATGATTTGTTTCCGGGTTGTATCTCAGAAACTAATAAATATATTTACCTCAGACATTGCACACACTTTCAACATGGCATGTAAATGTGTGTTTTGCTATTTTCCTTCAATTTTCTTGTTTAATATTTCTTGCTTCCATGGTAACACATCAGACTTCCCCAGGCTGTATCTCAGAACCTAATTAAGATATTAACCTCAGACATGTAGATGTGCCTTTTGCCATTTCCTTTCAAATTATTTAAAAATTATGTCCCCCCCAAAGGTCAGGGGAACATATTGTTTTTGTCCGGTTTCCCGTGTGCGCGCACATCCGTGTCGGCGTTCCCACCATTTCCGGATCATTACTCAGAAACCGTTTGATATACTTCCATGAAAATTTACACACATTTGCATCAGGTTGTGCAGATGTGCCTTTTGCTATTTTGAGGTTATTAGCTTTTCTAGTTTCTCCCTAAATGTCTGTTAACATCAATGAGGGGCGGCTGTGTTGGGGTGGGGGGAGCCTTTCGTTTTTCTGCCATAAAAACAATTTTTAGTTAGTTGTAATTTTTCTACTGTCTTTTATGGAAGACCAGTAAAAACAGCATTGCAGTAGTCTAATCTGCATGAAATAAAAGCATGGATTAACTTCTCAGCATCCAGTTGAGTTAAAAACGGCCAAACTTTGGCAATGTTCCTTAGGTGAAAGAATGCGTTTTTGGTCACCTTGTTAATGCGTGGTTTAAAATTTAAATCAGTCTTAAATGACACCAAGGCTTGTTACCTCAGATTTTATATGGGGAGCCAAGTTTCCTAACCTGTTTAAAAGTTGCTTCTGTCTCTCGGGCCAATTAAAAGTATTTCAGTTTTATCTTCATTTTGTTTTAGAAAGTTATTGCTCATCCATTAATTGTAGACAGAGTTTATCAGGGAGCATAGGGCATTGGGATCGTTAGGTTCAACAGAAATATATAACTGCGTATCATCAGCATAGCTGTGAAAGTTGTTCCCTGATTATGTTGCCGAGCGGAAGCATATATAAATAGAAAGGAAGCATACCGAGACAGCTCCCTTATACAACACCATAAGATATGTCATATTTTTCAGACTTGTAATATCCAAGGCTAACATAAAATTGTCTCCCTGTTATATATGTTCTGAAACAATTGAGAGCAGATTTGGAGAGACCAACCCAATTTTCAAGGAAATTAATAAGAATCCCATGGTCAATGGTGTCAAATGTTGCACTCAGATCAAAAAGATTAAGAATTGAAACAGAGTTTGCATCAGCACTGAATCTTAAATCTAAGATCATTGCATTGACCCAAAACCTGACTGGAACTTCTCTAAAATAGTATTTTCATTAAAGGGGACCTATTATGCTGATCCTTCTTTTAATACATATAAGTAATGTTATGATGTTGGATGTCCATACTCAACCTCTGAAAAGTTTCTAAACATAAGATACAGCGGTTTTGTCGTAATCCAAGAACGTGATTTCGTGAACGTGATTTCCTCTCTGAACAGCTCGTCCCGAGATCTTCACGAGATCTGGGCAAAACCTGACGTCAGGTTGTGCTGTCCAATTAATACAGACCTAGCCAGAGCCAATCACGCGCTGGACCTGCCCACCCCGGAAACTATTCTAGCAGGCACAAACAACTGCGGATCATACTATGCCTTAGTAGCGTCTACACTTTTGGAAATACAAAAGAAGAACCGCAGATCATGTGAGGTGCAGTTTTGTCAGTATCTCTCCCAAAGCTGCTTGTCCGTTGAATGTAATCTCTCGTGCAAAAAATTCATTTCACGTCCGGTGTGAAAGCGGCTTAACGCGCCCATTTTCCACGAGCAAATGCTGGTCATTCCGACGCAATAAGTTAAACCATTACCATGGGCAATTTCCAAAAAGGCCGTTTAGCCTGGAGCTTTCGCCCCTCCGTCATATACCAGCGCAGAAGCTGTTCTTTGCTCCACGCATACAACACACCACAGTTAGGCACACGAACCAGCAGGTCCTTATAATACACACCTAAGCAGTCCATAAGTTGTTGGTCCACTTTTTGCTGCTCCTCACTGTCCATGTTCCCCTCTAAACTCAGACCCACCGGATTTCTACGGTCTCCGGTCTACACTTGGGTATGTCGACCCGTTCTACAAATGTGTCTGTATTGGATGGTTTCTAGCTTTCCCTCAATCCTACCTGTAGAGTGGAAACAACGGTGTACTCACCATGCCGTAGGTAGATAGCAAATTCGAGCTTGAGCTGCCAGACTTTCGCTCTGCGTTCTCCACTTTCGCCGCTGTGTTTATTAGAACAAGTTCATTTCATTAGATCTATACCCATGTTCAGTGTTTGACTACAAAATAGGCATGGGCAATACAAATGAATAAAATGACAACATTTCTTGAGTTGCTGAGAAAAAAGTTTTTATTATTTTCTAATGATTTTTTGCAGGTAAGTGCAGAAGACACAGACGAAGAGTTTGCCACAAGTCCAGCGCCTTTACAGGAAAGGGTCTCAGAGCCACAGGGTCCCAAAAATGGCTGATTTCGGCATTTATCAACAAAACCCATGGTGAAAATTGGGGGGTGAAGCCTGAGGGCATTTTCGAAAATGCAGTCTACTCAGAAATAAACCTGGCCAAATTATCTATTAGGGTACCCTAACAGAAATAATTGATGCTAAAGTCATCAACCCCTTTTCTGAAGTACAGCAGCGCCCCCTAGGCCCTTTTTAATGGAAAATGCTTTGAATTTCACCCAATTATGTTCAACAAACATTAGGTTTTGCATTGATATTAAAAAATGCTATGAAAGGGTTGCCTGTGAAGTTTTTTTTGGATCAATGGCCTGCAAAAATGTCAAAATTATCGGTGGGAGGGCAAACATTAACGCTACTCGCCCATTACTGTATAAAATGCAGTGAAGTCGCTGATGCCGGCAGTTGTTTGCCCTCCCACTGCTACTTAAACGTTCCCCTTCAATAACCCGTGATGATTTAAAAAAAAAAAAAAAAACTTTTACACTGTTTTTATAATGTCCATATACCCTCCTCCCATGATAGTTTCAATGAGCTACTGTGAATAATTCATAGTAAAACACAGTGACGTGCAGTCGGAGGTTAGTTTGGCGAGGCAGAAACCTCCCTTTGCTTGATTAGCAATCAGGCGATTAACTAGTTTAGTAAGACTATTCGCAGAATGACGGGCCAGTTTAGGGTTTCATGGCGTTATTACTCAGTATATCGAACCTGAAATGCTCACAGGACAGCAGATTTGTGCGTATTTGCTTCCAGGAAGCCGAAGCAATGTCATCAACAAATTTTACAACAGTTCGACTTATGCAGAGTTCAATGCTTAATCAATATACAATGTTATTCTCCTTTAAATACGCGCTTTTACACCCAAACAAAAAGCGGGCGCTTATTTTCAGTCTTCTTTCATAATCCGATTAACAAAATGTTTAAACGATATACAGAATTACCGAGAGCCGAGAATTTTTCCTAATTGATTATTCAGATTTCCATCCTTGCAGTCTCGAACTGAAGGGTATAAGTGAATGAATCTTGTGACCGGTGTTCGCGAGGTGGCATAGGTAGCAAAATTTGTCAGAACACTGGTAGGTTTTGAACGCCTGGCGCTGGTTTATTCCTTGGTATAGTTTACTGAAACTTCACAAATAGGGTCACAGGATATTCTGTCAACTAACTATGTGGGTTTACAGTAAAAATACACTCACCTTTCTTGCTATTGTTGAGAAGAAGTCATGGCGAACTCGTGACGAACTTCAACAACTTCTGTCGAACTAATTTCACATCCCCTGGAGGTCTAGACTGGACGAACAGACTCGTAATTTCTCAAATTAGATGGCTGTAATTCAATCAGGGCCGTAGCTGGGATATCACGTCATCGCGAGCTATTTGAAATCTACCTCCAAAATGGATATTCTTGCCACGCCGTGCACTTGAAAGTTTGTAAACACGGCGCAAATTGAGGTCACACATTCATCCAATGGGCGAATAATAGATCTGTTCGAATCGCGTTATTGGCCGTAATACGCAGAGTTCATGTATGAAATGCGGGTATCCTATTGAAAAGGTTGCTTTTAATCAAACCATGGTGTTCTTTTTGTATGAAAATGGTATTTACATCATTTTTTTATAAGTTTTCTGAGGCTTGTTTACTGCCCCAGTTCAGCTGTTACGCATTCCATTAGAGTTTATGCAGAGCGTTGCCCATGCCTATACAAAATTCCTTAGCTCAGATGGCAGACGCGTCTCACGTTTCACACTAGAGAGGCGGACCCGGAAAACTGCGTTCTGCTGAGTCCCGCCCAGCTCCGCCCTCCACAGAGCTGGCCAATCAGAAGAAAGTGGGCACATGGGGGGGGGGGGCATAGCAGAAGAGCAGCCCAAACGAGGTGTTTCAGGCAGAGACTGCAATGGAATACAAATGGGATTTTTTGCGGATGGCAGTATGAGCTAAATAAGGACCCTTTTTTGGACTTTGAACGATCAGGAGTACTCCAGGGGAGTCCAAGATCAAAATATACTTGGAAATGTAGCATAATAGGTCCCCTTTAAGGAAAGTTGCTAGTTGATTAAAAACTACTTATTCAAGCCCCTTGCTTATAAAGAGTAGGTTGGAGACAGGCCTATAGTTGCTGAAGTTACTGGGATCCAAGTTTGATTTTTTTTTTTTTTTTAATAGGGGTTTCACAATACCAATTTTAAAAGCAGTTGGGAAAATTCCAGTTGCCAAAGATGTGTTAATTATCTTAAGAGCAGATGCGAAAACACTATTAATAACGTTTTTAAAAAATTTAGTTGGAACAGGGTCTAGATAGCATGTTGATGTTTTGCTCTGTGCAACAATCTTACAAAGTTCAGCACAAGAAATACCAGTACAGTTTTCCATATTTGCTGGCCTAGTAGAGGGCATATCGTACAAATTACAATCATGTCTAACAATGCTAGGTCTTATATTTCTTATTTTTCTGGTGAAAAATTTGGCAAATTCCTCACACTTGGATACTGAAGCTTGACTGAGAGGGTCAGAGGTTGGGGTTGGATTTAATAGTTGGTCGATGGTTGAAAACAACAGTCTAGGGTTGCTACTCGGGATGCAACGATATCGAACCACGGTTTTTTAAAAGCGTAGTAAGGCCACCTCCTGCCATGTGGCGAACATCCAAGCTCGCCCTTTTGCTTTATTCAACCCGATGCAGTCTTGAACGAACAGTTGGCGAAAGTGCCAAACATCAGAGGGCCTGTGAAATGCTTGACCGACATCAGTATTTTTCGGCGACATTCTGAACGGAGCCAAGTAAAGGACTACAGAATCGTCCCCTTTTATCCAATTAAGCTGCTCTTATCCTGTCCCTGTTTACTTTGAGCAGTTAGCAATCAAACATTGGATTTGTTTATTTACCAAGTTGAATGAGTAGAGCTGTTTATTGAGATGGCTTGTTTGATTGCCGCATTTAGCAAGTTAAATGGCCATAGAACAGCACAGATTTGCGTGAATGCAATTAGGCCATTTTATGTGATTGTGATAATTTATATCTCACATTCATGTTTTATCCGTTTTGCAGAATGTTTTTCACCTGGTGTATTTTTAGATGCCTAAAATCCATGGCAATCTTAAAATGAATCTCTTTATCTCTAATTAATCATTATTGATCTCCTAAAAATGCTACAGTGAGAGATGAAATTCCGAGTTGCGATGTGGCAGAGTTGAACGATGAGTTTTTTTTATTTTTTTAAAGTGTGATAAGACCACTTGCTGCCATGGGGTATGAAGGCAGTCGCGTGCAATTTCTTGAAACATATACATACCTGAAGCAGTCTTAAACTATTTAAAATGCCGCCGGGAAGAAGCCTGAGTTTAGAATTTTGCTAATTGCAAGTGCTCCGCCCTTCCCTAATCTGCTCCGGTGTACTTGGCCTAAATGATAATCAAGCAATTTAGCCAGTAGCATATAATGATTAAGATGTGATGGTGAAAAGCAGACAAACCTAACTAGGCTACGGTGTTAGATTGAAAGAACGCCAATAATTGGAATAAAATCCTCCTCTGAATTCCTTCTCTCATTGTAGCATTTTTAGGAGATTATTAAAGAGTAATTTAAAAGAAAGATTTGTTTTAAGATCGCCCTGGATTTTAAGCGTTTAAAAAAATGCACAAGGTGGAAAACATTCTGTAAAACGGATGAAGCATGAAAGTGAGATATAAATTATCACAATAGCACGAAATTGCCTAATCGCATTCATGCCAATCTGTGCTGTTCTATGGCCATTTAAATTTTGAAATGCGGCAATCAAACACGCTATCTTAATAAATAGCTCTACTCAACTTAGTACGTAAACAAATCCACTGTTTGATTGCTAACTGCAACAGCCAGTATAAAGTTACACTGAGCACACCTGGGTCAGCTTTCAGCTGACTAGCAAGGTATTCAAATGACAGACTCACCAAAATCAATTTCAGAACAGCAAAGCTGATTGGAGAAAATGGCATTTATGCTGCCACCCTCCCTTTTACCTTGTGTAACTGCTTGAAAGAAATTATAGTTTGGGGGACACGCTTCAGTAAGTGTTGCAGCGCTATTGTTGTTGAGCCAGGTCTCAACAAGAAACGTAAAATGCAATTCCTTCTCAGAGATAATATCAAAAGCAAATGTGGGGCCTTAAAATATAAGAGCTTCATCATTTTTCTGGATGAAAGGTTCCACCTTAGCCTATCCAGTGAAATTTTAAATTTTTTTGCTGAAACTTGATGTTTATTTGTGCTGATTTATAAAAATATTGGCAATAAAAATATATGCATGTGTGCATTTTTTATTTCAGCAATACAATGCCAAACACCACATTCTATTCGTAGAGTAGTGACATGGCTCCATATTAAGTGTCCTGGTGCTAAACTGGCCAGCTTGCTATCCAGACCTGTTACCCACGGAAAATTTTTAGTGCATTATGAAATGAAAAGTATGACAAAGGAGGCTGCAAAGTGTTGAACAGCTGAAATTCTACATCGAGCAAGAAGGGGCGAACATTACAGTTACAAAACTATAGCAGTTGGTCTCCTAAGTTCTCAAATGCTTATAGAGTGTTGTTAAAAGAAGAGGTGATGCAACATAGTGGTAAACCTTTCCCTCTTCCCACTTTTTTGAAATGTGTTCCTGGCATCAAATTTGAAATGAGCATGTATTTTTTTCAGAAAACAATATTTTTTTTTCAACATTTGATGTTGTCTTTGTACTATTTTCAGTTCAATGATTTGTAAAAATTGATTGATTGATTGATTTTATTTGACCATTCTTGATATAAAATATGAAACAGCAATCTGTGTCATACATTAAAATACATAAATAATCAGGGATGACACAATAAAGCCCAAAGGCTTATTTCCATTGTGGTCCCTATGGAACAGGAGACGAGGGCAAGTAGCAGCAGACCACACATCAATCATTCAAAGAAATTAAAAAAGATTACATAGTCACAAACAAAATGCCTAAGATTGGCGTCTAAGCCATTTTTTCAAAGCCTGTTTAAAACTGCCTATGCTTCCGACTGATTTGAGTGAACCAGGTAACCTGTTCCAAAGGGTAGTTCCAACATAAAGAAAAGACTCTTTGCCCAAATTCGTCTTAACTCTGGGTGGTACAAAATCTGTTGAACTCCCCCTAGTGGAATACCTGTGAACTTCATTTACCCTATTGAAATAATTTCTGAAATAATTGGGCACATCCCCATTAACAATCCTATGCACCATACATAGCTGCATCTGAGATACACGATCCTCTACTTTCAACCATCCCACCCTCTCGAAGTGGGATGATTCAAGATGGATCCTCATGGGGAGGTCCAAAATAAGCCTAATTAACATATTTTGAGAGGTCTGAAGCCTATGTTTCAAATTCATTGTGACACCATTATACCATGAACCACACGCATAATCGAAATAAGGCTGAACTAAGGCTCCTACTAAAATTACCATTGTTTTTTGATCCAGAAACTTTGAGATTCTGGCCAAAAAACGGACTCTGTGATTTATTTTGGTGATTGCTTTTTGTCGAATCTCAGTAATTTTAACTAAATCATTGCATTTAGTTTTTATTTACATTTTGAACAGTGTCCCAACTTTTTTGGAAATGGGTTTGCATCATGAAACTTGTACGGCATCCGCATATTTTCTTGCGTTAACATTGCAGCGCTCCAATATCTGTAACTCTGTGGGAAGCATACGCTATTTCTAACCCCTGACACAAATACTCATGGGGAAACAAGTTATAGGCCTACATGAAGAAAATCAATGTAACCCCAATTCCAAAACAAAAAAAGTTGGCACATAAGGCAGAACAAAAAAAAATAAAAAAATCCCATTTTTCTAGCAACATAAAGAATTCTGGGGTAAGGTCAGTGGGTAGGATTTTTTATTTTATTTTACTATTATTTTTTTTGATGTCTGTCGCCAATCCTAACCTCGATCCTCTCAAATCTATCCTGCGTTGTTAACCGCCCTAGACATAATAAAAATGATCATGTTAAATTATTTTTCCCTCCAATTCTGATGTCTTTTTTAAGCATGATTGCATGACAATGTAATTATATCAGGTTTTGCACACTATAGTGGCCCATTCAAGGAGAAAATTGTTAAAAAAAACCCTAGGGCAGCGGGGAACATTCTCTCATGTAGAATATTAATGTAAGTTTAAAAAACATATGACAGTGTAATTGAATCGGTGAATACGGGCCCAACTCCACACATTGAATGCGTGGTCCACACATAATCCAAATTTGATCATCCATAAAGTCAACATTTATGCATTCAGAGATATGATGTTTGGTGTATGAATAGAACATTTGCATGCAATTATTGCAGCGAATTACTGAGGTCTAGCTCTCTTTACTTAGAAATTATCAGCTAGTAAAAATTGAAAAAACTCAACTTGTGTGATTTTGTGAAATTTTGAGCCCTGGTGCACAAAAATTATTACGTGCAACTTCAAAATGACAAATGTTACATAAACAGAATATTGCCTGCTCACACAATAAATTTTATTAGCCTAGGCCTATAGGAACTTTGAATTCACGGATTTTATTGTTAATTGTAAAGCGTGAAAAAGAGTTAAATACAATGGTGATGACTGATTCAACAAAGATTGATCAATTGATGATCAATCAGGCGTTTTGCTGAAGGGATGAAGCAGGCTATTTGAAATGGCGGACAAATTTCCAGCAGATTAATCTGGAAAAACTGAATCAAATAATTTTGCTGTGAGATGGCTTGAGCAGTTTAGACTGTTGAAAACTACACAAGGGGAATTTGTCCATGTAGCTTATCACTTTCATTTTCAGTTTCAAGTTGCCTTTGAAAACAGACTTTCACCCAAAGGGGAATTTGGGGTGAGGCAGGGTTCCCCCTGGGTTCTGAAAAATATTCTTCACTTTCTCCCTCGAGAAACAAAGTAAAAAAAAATATTCTTCACTTTATCATAGGCTTCATTTATTATTAGTCACTCATGGACTTTATAAAACTTTGAAAAGCCTTCAAAGCGGACAAAGTGCATGCAGCATGAACAAGGTCAAACCTCAAACATTTGTATTATAACAGCTCTCTCCATTATAATACTTTGGATTGTATATATCGAGGGCTGACTGCAATAAACAGTTATGTCCAATATATAACATCTGAACATAACTGTTTATTGCAGTCAGCCCTCGATATAATATTGGGTCTATTCAAGTTCAGCCTCTAATAATGGGGACCCTGTGAACCATAAAAGCTAATTTAAAACCTCTTGAGCATTTAGCATGGAACTTATTCAATAGACTGGCAATAGAAATCCCTGTAAACCCTCAATTTCTTTATTTTGTTCCTTAACATTTTTATCAATGCAGCCATTTTTGGCATCCCAAAATTAAAAAGGGACACACCCTTAAAGGGCAATAGAGAGGCCTGACAAAAATGCTAAATTGGACTTGGGGTGAGCTCAAAATTTTGTGCTGTCAGATTCAGAATTGGTGGAATTGTCAAATGTTCATTTAAAATGTTTAACTTTAAAGATTTCCATTAACTGATTCCAAATTGAACTTTAGGTGAGCTGAATGTTTTGTGCACAATTTATTGGAATCCTTAATGTAAATCAAATGTTTAGGGTTTCAAATGTTAAACATCTCAGATAATCACTAATTCTGATGCCAGCAACAAAGAAGTCTCATTATAAAACGGGTGCTTCCCATCCTCAAATATGATTGGCTGAGCTGCATTCCATGCCGGTATAAAATCAGTGTAACCCACTGTATTTTGAGGCAGGCCGCAGCTCAAAATATCCCTGCACGCCTGGCCTAGCAACCAACTGCTCTGCACTCAACTGACTCGTTAGGTTACGTTTGTTTCAAGACTTTTAGCTCGCTATTTCAGTGTTTGCAAAGTTTAGCCTTTTAACCCGCTAACCAGTTGGCCATCTACCTAGCTAGCTATAGCATTATAGAGTTCGATATCACGGTAGCTTGCTAGCTACGTTGCCAACTAGCTCGCCATTTCATTATTGGCGATAAATTGTATTTTTTTTTTTCTTGTGTGTTTATTTTATGGGCTATGTGTAGGGTAACCACATCCATTGTAGTGAACGCTAGCTAGTTGATAAGCTGGCTAGCAAACTAATGCACAATTCAACATATTTTCCTGGACACCGGCAAGTGTGGAGGACAAAAGTCAATCTTGTCCCCTACTCTCGCTGCTGGTTGTAATAATATGGCTGATCGGCGCAAGTTGAGAACAAGGAAACTCGAAAACCGAAACGAACGTAAAATTATTTAATGGGGCCTTCGGGAGACCGAAGGAGACATTCCAAATAGCCTGCTTTCATAGTATATCTACATTAACGAGCCCAAATAGCCTGATGTGACATGATAATGGCGCTAGATGAAAAAGCGATCTTAGCGTCTTGTGTTGCTTGCCAACCATTCTGTCCACTCGATCTTGCTTGGTGGAAGAACGAATAGTTCTCAATTTTGCATTATTACCAATAAATAGTTGATTTTTTTTTCTTGTGTGTTTTTTTAATGGGCTATATGTAGGGTAACCGTTTTATAAAAGCAATAAGCCCCTTGAAGCAGTGGGTTACAGTGATTTTTATAACGGCGGAGGGGCATTAAGGCACTCCGCTGCGCGTCGTGCCTTGGAATGCCCCTCCGCCGTTATAAAAATCCCTGTAACCCACTGCTTCTCGGGGCTTATTCCTTTAGTACTGGCACCCTCGTCCACTTCTCTCAAGGGAGTACTTTCTGGTTACTGCACTGTCCGAAACCACCATGTGATGCTAAGCTGGTGAACCCAAAGCCCCCCAGCGGTAGCAAGCGCCACGGGATTTACATAATTCATTCAAACAATAGGCAAAACATCAATATTATCATTCAGTATCCTCTAGAGACATCCATTTTTGATAAACAAGTCGCTGTTCCTGTCAAAAAATCAGATTATACGCCAATATAGAGACATTTCAAGAGTGGTGTTCATTCACTGATATTTGGCTAAAACATGTTATGGTAAATGGTCAAGGATCATAATAATCCACGAGACAAGGTTTTGAAAAATCTTTAAGCAATAGGGCTTCAAGAAAAACCGTTCGGATTTTTTTTTTTCTTCGCTGTTCATTTATTATTTTCCCAAGGCACCTGGCGAACGCAAGCTAAATTGCACCGAGGATTGCACATTTACTTTCAGCGCTGTATAAATCCACTACACCACAACCTACAGCTTAATTTACACTTTCACACTAGAAAGGTCGTTAGATGTGACTGAAGATTTTCGTGAAGAACCATGTCTTACTCGCCGCGCTTACCTCATTCCCGCTGCAGCAAAATAAAAAAAAAAAAAAAAAAAAAAAACAACCATGGCAGCGTTCAGCCCAGGACCGAGTTTGAGAACTGTTGAGTTAGGCTACAGCAAGCTACCTTGGTGGCCATCTATCGCACTGGCCTGAACATATTTTAAACGGCTGTGTGTTCACAGACAAGCAACCCAGCCGTGTAGGAACGGCTTGGTGTCAAGACGAAATTTTGATCATTATTGATGATTAATTAGATATTGTATAGCACTGTCTTGAGCCTTTAAAACTAACTTGGAAGTACCATGTTTTGCATAACGTTAGCTCAGAAATCGCCAGTCTTGCTGCGGTAGAAAACATGGCAACAAATGACATGTTTGTACGCATCAAGCGATTGTTAAGTCAAAGACAAATCAAACTAATGTATGCCGTGTAAAGATGCGCTCATATCAATCACGTTTACGTAACTAGGGACTCATATAGAAATTTAAACACCTTGTTTTCATAGTTCATTATGAGGGGATGGTTGTGCTTCAGCTTCCACCGTTTTACTGGTGAAACAAAGATCCGCACATATTCACTCCCTCACATGACTGACTGCCTCATAACATCATTCGGCTTTTCAACTCCACTGAGACCTGTCAGCCAATAAGACAGCATCTTGGACGTATTTTCCCGTAAACCCCCTCTCTGATCGGTCTTTCTTGGCTCTGTTCATTGAAGATAAAACAATACGAAAGTGCTGTCCAGTTTTACGGACATTCAGTAACGTAGTAAACTGCCCGAAGTGAATAACTATTCCGGACGGCTCGATTCTTTATTTTTCAGAATAGCAATACGTTCAGAGCGGAGGACAGATAAAAAAATAAAGATCAGTAGCCTTCCAGGAGGGCGGCGGCGGGCGGAATGAAAATAAAAATGATATTTTTTTTAATTCCATTTTTGGGATTTTTTTGAGCGGCGGGCCCGAGGGCATGCAAAAAATAAAATTTAATTTTTCTCTGTTTCGGGCAATTTCTATGGCGGTGGGCCCGAGAACCAAGGAATAAAAAAAAGTCTGGCCTTAGAAATCGTCACCATCATTTTTTTTCTCGCCCAAGTGACGAGGGGGCGTCTTTTAGCTTCGTCACTATCACTTCAGTTTTCGTCAGTGACGAGAGTGACGGGCGGTAGCGGGAACCCTGGCGTAACATCATTAATAATCTGCTATTCAAGCCCCATGTTTCAGTTAGCAAAGCTATTGGGTGCAAGACAGTTTGATTCAGTTTGGCAGGACAGACACTTCAGTTATGACATCTGTTTGCATCTCAGTCAGACCTGCATTCGTAGGTGCAGATTGACAGGGCAGTACAACGTGATGCTCACCGATCTCATTTGTGAGCTTTCTTTTTTGGGGCATTTTGCACTACAAAATATGAAGAAAGGCAGCTTTGTTGCTCCCTTTTCTTTTTGAAGAATAAATGCTCGTCAGTAACTGCATCCCTACATGTGAGGACCAAAAAAGTTGGCTCAGTCAACTGTTTGCCCCTATGTCTTGTCTTCACTCACAAAGCATTTGGGCACTGAAGTTGCCAGTTAGTCAAGTTTATCAAGTAGAATTTCCCTCCATTCCTCTGTTTTGGTGAAGTTAAGATGTGTAATTACATGGGCATTTTGTTGCTGTGCATTTACAAAACCCAAAACCAGTGAAGTTGGCACGTTATGTAGATAAAAACGTAGATAAAAACAGAATACAATGATTTGCAAATCCTTTTCAACTTATATTCAATTGAATACACTGCAAAGACAAGATGTTTAATGTTCAAACTGAGAAACTTTTTTTTTTTTTTTTGCAAATAATCATTAACTTAGAATTTAAAGGCAGCAACACATTGCAAAAAAAAGTTGGCACAGGGGCCTTTTTACCACTGTGTTACATCACCTTTCCTTTTAACGACACTCAGTAAACGTTTGGGAACTGAGGAGACCAATTTTTGAAGCTTTTCAGGTGGAACTCTTTCCCATTCTTGCTTGATGTATAGCTTAAGTTGTTCAACAGTCCGGGGTCTCCGTTTGTCGTATTTTACGCTTCATAATCGCCACACATTTTCAATGGGAGACAGGTCTGGACTACAGGCAGGCCAGTCTAGTACCCGCACTCTTTTACTACGGAGCCATGCTGTTGTAACACGTGCAGAATGTGGCTTGGCATTGTCTTGCTGAAATAAGCAGGGCGTCCATGAAAAAAGACGTTGCTTGGATGGCAACATATGTTGCTCCAAAACCTGTATGTACCTTTCAGCATTAATGGTGCCTTCACATATGTGTAAGTTGCCCATGCCTTGGGCACTAATACACCCCATACCATCACAGATGCTGGCTTTTGAACTTTGCGCCTATAACAGTCCGGATGGTTCTTTTCCTCTTTGGTCCGGAGGACACGGCGTCCACAGTTTCCAAAAACAATTTGAAATGTGGACTCGTCAGACCACAGAACACTTTTCCACTTTGCATCAGTCCATCTTAGATGAGCTTGGGCCCAGCGAAGCTGGCGGCGTTCTGGGTGCTGTTGATAAATGGCTTTTCGCTTTGCATTGTAGAGTTTTAACTTGCACTTGCAGATGTAGCGACGAACTGTAGTTACTGACAGTGGTTTTCTGAAGTGTTCCTGAGCCCATGTGGTGATGTCCTTTACACACTGATGTCGGTTTTGATGCAGTACCGCCTGAGGATCGAAGGTCACGGGCATTCAATGTTGGTTTTTCGCCTTTAAACTACGTGCAGTGATTTCTCCAGATTCTCTGAACCTTTTGACGATATTACGGATCGTAGATGATGAAATCCCTAAATTTCTTGCAATAGCTCGTTGAGGAATGTTGTTTTTAAACTGTTCGACAATCAGCTCACGCATTTGTTCACTAAGTGGTGACCCTCGCCCCCATCCTTGTTTGTGAATGACTGAGCATTTCAGGAAGCTGCTTTTATACCCAATCATGGCACCCACCTGTTCCTAATTAGCCCGTTCACCTGTGGGATGTTCCAAATAAGTGTTTGATGAGCATTCCTCAACTCTCTCAGTCTTTTTTTGCCACTTGTGCCAGCTTTTTTTGAAACATGTTGCAGGCATCAAATTCCAAATGAGCTAATATTTGCAAAAAATTACAAAGTTTACCTGTTTGAACATTAAGTAACTTGTCTTTGCAGTGTATTCAATTGAATATAGGTTGAAAAGGATTTGCAAATAATTGTATTCTGTTTTTATTTACGATTTACACAACGTGCCAACTTCACTGGTTTTGGGTTTTGTAATAATGCACAGTATAATGCGCCATACATTCTTAGAGATGAATCAAGACTGCAGGCAGGCCAACCTGCACATCCTTTTAATGCAGCCATACACTTGTAATCCGTGCATAATGTGATTTGGCATTGTATAGCTGGAAAATGCAGGGATATCCCCAGAGCAGACATCATCTCAAAAATCTTCTCCAAAATTTGTACATATCTTTCAGCATTAATTGCACCCTCGCTAAAGTGCAATTTACCCATGCCGCATGTGTACTGTAACCCCCCCATCCATATACCATGACAGATGCCAGCTTTTGGACCTGACCCTATTAACGGCTTGGATTGTTATCCCCCCGGCACAAAATGCGGGGGGATATAGGCATCGCCTCGTCCGTCTGTCCGTCCATCCGTCCATCCGTAATCATTTTGTTTCCGGAGCAGAACTCAGAAACTATGCAAGATATCAGCACCAAACTTGGTAATTGTATTCTATACATAGTCTAGATGCGCCTTTTGCTACTGTGGAAATTTCAAGATTCCTATTTTTGTCGTTTCCATGGAAACAAATCTGGGCTTAGTGCAAATTACACTGTGTTCGTTGTCTGAGCAGAACTTAAAAACTATGTAAGGTATCAGCAACAAACTTTGTACATGTAT